>CM053268.1:66582790-67182790 GCA_028583415.1 Protea cynaroides | reverse complement strand
GCCGTCTTGGTGAGTCGATCTACTATAACCCAAACTGCATCCACTGACCTTGGTGTCAAAGGTAGGCCAGTGACAAAATCCATAGTAATGCAATCCCACTTCCATGCAAGTTTCGGTAATGGTTGCAGCAAACCTGTGGGTCTCTGCCTTTCTGCTTTAACTTGTTGACAATTCAGACATTAAAACACGGAACGAGCTATATCTGCTTTCATACCCCTCCACCAATATAGTCTTCTTAAATCATGGTACATTTTGGTACTTCCTGGATGTACCGAATATAGAGTGTATTGAGCTTCAGTCATAACTCGATCTCTGATATTGCAGTATTCACTCTCAGGTATACATAACCGTCCACGATACCTGAGTACCTTGTCTGAATCCAAGGTAAAGTCAGGACTGCTCATACCCTTCTCTAGGTCTTCTTGCACTGTCTTGAGATGTGGATCCTGTAGGATTGCTAACTTGACTTCATCAACTAGATCCGGTGAGATCTTCAAAGCTGCGAACATCATGGTGAACTTATGAATTAAGCCTTGCTCGACTGGATCTTTTGCAGTCTCTATTATATACTCTTCATCACCTTCAATTGAACTTGAGGCTGCGGCACATAATGCAGCATTTGTACTTGGTTCTGCCTAAGGTTTCGATGCCCACTTTCTGCTAAAGGCATTAGCCACAACATTTGCTTTACCCGGATGGTACTGGATGTCAGAATCATAATCTTTCAACAATTCCAACCATCTCCGCTGTCTCATATTCAGATCCTTCTGAGTGAAAAGATAAGTTAAGCTCTTGTGATCTGACTTAATCTGAAACTTCTCACCGTACAAGTAGTGTCTCCAAGTCTTGATTGCATGTATAACCGCTGCTAACTCCAAATCATGCGTAGGATAGTTCTTTTCATGCTCTTTTAACTGTCTTGATGCGTAAGCAATCACCTGTTCTCCTTGCATCAATACACACCCGATACCCAACCCTGAAGCATCTGTATATAAAGTAAATGGTACACTTGGTTCTGGGATGGCCAAGATAGGTGCAGAGACTAGTCTTGACTTCAAAGTCTGAAAGCACTTCTCGCATTCATCTGTCCATATGAATTTCTCCCCCTTCTTGGTCAATCTGGTGAGTGAAACAGCGATCCTGGAGTAATCTTCCAGGAATCTTCTATAATAACCAGCCAACCCAAGGAAACTACGAATTTTCACAATAGATTTTGGTGCTTCCCATCCTACTATAGCATCTATCTTACTTGGATCAACTTGATACTGTCTTCGGATACTACATGGCCCAAGAAAGGCACTTCGTTCAGCCAAAACTCGCACTTCTTGAACTTAGCATAAAGCTTCTCTTGTCTCAGCCGTTGTAGGGATGCCCTCAAATGTGTTGTATGAGTCTCCATGTCCTTTGAGTAGATCAATATGTCATCGATGAATACGATGACCGAAGTGTCCAACATATCATGAAACACTCGGTTCATCAGTTCCATGAACGACGCTGGAGCATTGGTTAACCCAAAAGACATAACTAGAAACTCATAATGCCCATACCTCGTCCTGAAAGCAGTCTTCGGAATGTCTCCGGCCTTGATCTTCAGTTGGTGATACCCCGATCGGAGATCAATCTTCGAGAAAACCTTTGCACCCTGCAATTGATCGAACAGATCATCGATTCTAGGCAAGGGATACCGATTCTTGATCGTCAACTTGTTCAGCTCACGGTAGTCGATACACAGCCTTACACTTTCGTCTTTCTTCTTGACAAATAATACAGGTGCTCCCCAAGGCGATATGCTAGGTCGTATGAAACCCTTTTCTAACAATTCTTGTAATTGGGTCTTCAACTCCTTTAACTCGGTAGGGGCCATCCTGTATGGTGCTTTGGACACCGACGCCGAACCAGGCATAAGGTCTATTACAAACTGTAGCCCTGTCCGATGGTAGACCTGGAAGCTCCTCTGGAAATACATCTGGGAACTCTCGAACCACATCTATATTTTCCTTCTTTGGCACCTCAGCAGTGATGTCGACTACAGATACTAGATACCCCACTCCCCCCTTCTCTAAGCATCTCTTAGCTTTTAGGGCGGAGAGAATCAGCTTCTGCTTCCTAAATAGCTTGATCCCAGTAAAGCTATACTCCTTTCCCTTTTTGTCTGTAAGAACAAGCTTCCTTTCACCACATAATAGGATAGCTAAATGATGGCCTAGCCAATCCATTCCCAAGATGACATCAAAGTCTGCCATCTCGAGTAGTACCAGACTTGCTTCTAAGTCTCGGCCCTCAATACATATAGTACATGGTCCATAAAATTCAGTCAAAGCCACTTCGACTCCTAGTGGAGAGCGAACTATCAAGCTTGGGTTCAAGTGCTTAATTGGTAACTCCATTCGCTTCCCAAAGGAAATAGAAACAAAGGAGTGTGTGGCCCCAGAGTCAAATAGTACTCTGGCAGGTATACCAGCTACATTTGCAATTCCTAGAATTTTTATTATCCCTTAGTTCTACATGCGCATACACACCATGAAAATAGTAAGCCAAATAGTAAGGGATAGAGTCGTACCAGTGACCACATCAGGTGATGCGGCTGCCTCTTCAGTGGTGACCGCAAATACTTATCCTTGCTGGGGAGGTTGCTTCCTAGGTAGAATGCAGGTCCTTGCTATATGACCCACTTGCTGACAGTTGAAACATTTGATATTCGGGTTGAATCCGGCGTTCTGTGGCACAGGTGGTGCCGTATTGTTCCTTGCAGGCACTGTAGCGGTCTGAGCCCTGTATGGGCGGAAGGGTCTATTGTTACCGCCACCAGAACTCTCAATAGCGGGTCTCTTCACTCCCCTGTTCTGCGCGAAGAAGCTGTCCCGCTGATTGGACTCTATAATCCTCGCAACCTGTACAGCCTCATTATAGATTTTCTTGTCCACGCCCAATATGTGCTCTCTGATGCTTCCACGTAGTCCCATGGTGAACCTACGTGTCTTGGTCTCTTCTTTTTGCATACTTGCCGGTGCGAAGAAAAATAACTCCTCGTACCTCTACTGATAAGCATCCACAGTCGACTGAGACTGCTATAGATTAAGGAATTCCCTCTCCATCTGATCCCTGAAACTCTTCGGGAAGTATTTATCGAAGAAGGCAACTTTGAATGCTTCCCAATCCACCTGTGTATTTACCAGCGCCAACTCTACAGCCTACACCTGCAGCACCATCGTCTACATCTACAGCTGGACCATCTCATCCCCCTCAAGATCCGGTGTTGAGCATGTTCACTGAGATCAGGGACACTCAGAGGGTCATCCTAGAGTCTCAGCGAGAGATGGGTCAGGAGTTGGGATGTCTGGCTCATAGCCTACGGGTGACACAGGACCAGGTACACTGGCCTAGGGTCTCTTACGAGTGAGATTATGATATAGCGGACCCTATTCCTCCTAGGCCCCCTACCCCATGATTGTCCCTTTTATTTTTTCTTCTCATTTCTTTCTGGTATATATATGTATCAGGGTAACTGTCCGACTTGTGGACCGTACCCTGTAGCACTATTTTATCTAATACTTCTTTTTTCCTGTTTAAATGAAAGTTTTCATGGTTCACCTAACTAGTCCATGGGTATCATTAAAATTCCATATTTAATACAGTATTTTATGCTCTTTCTTAATCAGTCTCAGATATCAAACAATGCTTAGGGTGTGTCTGTATTAAAATTTTTAAATTTTTCCTAACTTAGTTCATCGACTTAGTTAAATGCAATATGGTCTGTGGACAAAGCCCGAGAGCTCTGATACCAAGTTGTCACACCCCAATTCTGATCCAACCAGAATGGTGTGAGTGAACCATCATTGAATCAACGGTTCACAACAGGATCTCGAATAGACCGTGTCCACTCATACAAACCATTACAAATAACCACGATCAGAATATAAATAGTACAGCGGAAGTCTTTAAATAAATAAACTGAGAATCTATTGATAACTTTAAATAAAATATCCAATTATTCAAATCCAAACATAAATTATCATATCCTTACATCCACTTAATCCAACCGAAAATAACTGAAACAAATAGATAAAAA
This sequence comes from Protea cynaroides, assembly GCA_028583415.1. Classification (NCBI taxonomy): domain Eukaryota; kingdom Viridiplantae; phylum Streptophyta; class Magnoliopsida; order Proteales; family Proteaceae; genus Protea; species Protea cynaroides. Next base: position 67,178,721 of record CM053268.1, on the reverse strand, counting down.
TCCAATCAAAGGTATACGCAGAAAGGGCACCCGCATGAAGCGTCATGCCCGTCCTCTCCTGCCTGTACATCCAATGCAACAACACCACCATAAGCCGGAGCGCTCATATAATCATCCACCGTGTAACCTGCATCAACATCTAAAAACATGTATATATACAAAGGGTGAGCTCACAACTTAGCTCAGTAAGACAATCAGATAGTTTCACAATATTATGCATGAGTAACAATCAATTTTATGCTGGGGTCTGGTTTTAAGTTTGCAATGTGCTATAGAAAGGTTTGGTGGCCCCCGCACCTCTATACACGAGTGTGTGGCACCTCATGGATCATACCCCCATTGGCCCACATGCACCCATCATGGAATAGAGATAGAACTAAGATGCCCCCGTACCTCCCCTGATGCTCTACCCAAACCAGTACCTAAGCCCCTACTGGCCAGGGCGCGCAAACTGGGCTCGCAACTAACCAATCCTATATGTCAACAATGTATGCTCTATCCCAGCACAGCCGTCTACGGCATAGAGATAGAGCTAAGGCATTCCCACACCTCCCTTGATGCCCTATCCGCAACTAACCCACTAAGATAGATACATAACGCAGGTAGACCCTATCCCAACATAACTCCCTACGGAATAGAGATAGAGCTAAAGCATCGTGGACAAGCCAGCATCGACCTCGGAGACCACAGTGCCACATAACCATGGCCAGACCAGCATCAACATCGAAGACCACCGTACCACGACCTTCCCCTGATGCCCCACCCATACCAAGCATGTTAAGACAGAATACTACAAAAGGTGCTAGTGTGAGGAGCGATCCCAGGCCCATGCCCCACTCCACACACTAACGAAAACAATCACATGCTTAACAATCACATCCTAACAATGCATGAACATCAATAATAACTGAAATTAAAAGATGGCATGTGAATATGCACAAACATCACATCAGATATAATCAGGTGGTTAAGAACGATTTACTGTCCATTAATTATTAGGTTTAGGTCAGATTCCCTTACCTGACGCTCGTTTGTTATCTTGCTCCACGTCGCAAGATCCAAACGGGAAGTCACAAAGTCCTACAATATTATTAGGGTTTCATTAGAATAGTTTTCTTAGGGTTTCATGTTGGTCGGAAACCAACAAGGTTACAAAATACCCTCACAGAGCTGACCGGTGGCATGTACCGGTCGCAGCTCTGTGGGGAAGACTGGAGACCGGTATGGTCAGCCGGTCCCCACAGACCAGCCTCCCGGAAGGTACCGGTGGCAACATACCAGCCGCACTGTGTGCAACCGGTATAGTCGACCGGTATGTATTGAAGACCATATTTGGGTTTTTCGACTGCCGTTGATCATCCTCCATGGATTTCCAGGATTTCACCTATCCATTCTAAGTCTGAGCTTTGAGTTAGAGTTATCTCCAACTCATTCAAGTCTAGTTTCGATGAATATCATCTCGAAACTCGAATCTAGGGTTTGACGGCAACTTAAGGTTTATTATCCAATTTAGGGTTTTAGATCAATACCTACTTTGCATGGTATTGATCCACCCACACAACTATCCTAAAGTCATAGGGTAAGAAGATTGATTCAAACACTTACCGTTGACTGGCGTAACTTGAGCGTCGTCGAACGGTAATGGCAGCACCTTCTTCTTCTTCCTAGCTCCTTCTCCTTCCCAACCTCCTTCTCTTCTCTAGGGTTTATGAGAGATAATGGAAAGGATTTGAGGAGGTTTAAGGGTGTATTTATAGGCTAGAATTAGGGTTTAGTAACCCTATTAGGATTAGGAAGGTTCAAGCATTAGGGATTAGGAAAATGGGACCCACAGAGATCTAATTCCGGATCTCCGCACTCAGCTGTGCAGAGCTGACCAGTCGACCGGTACCATTGACCGGTTAACATAAAATGATGAATATTTGACCGTCTTTGATCTGATTTCGTACCTTTTTGTCATCCGCTCGTTCCGTCTAGCCCGGTGATGATCGGAAGACCTGCTACGACACAAAACCAAGGTTTAGACCGGGTTTACGGAGTACGGGTCTTACATAGGGAATCAGACCTAAACTCTAATAATTTAATAAACCGTAAATCGTTGCTAATAACCATGATTCTATGGTATGATGTTTGTGCATACTCGCATGTCATCTTTTACTTTCAGTTATTATTATTGTTCATGCATACTCGCTATGCTAGGATGTGACTGTTAGGCATGTGATTGTTTTCGTTGGTGTGTGGAATGGGAAGGACTGGAGGTCTGGGATCATTCCTCACACTAGCACCTTTCATATCGTTCTGTCTTAGCATACTTGGTGCGGGTAGGGTATCAGGGGGAGGAAGTGACACTGTGGTCTCCGGCCTGGCCACTAGACTTTAGCTCTATCTCTATGCCATAGGGAGCTACGCTGGGACAAGGCCTACTGTGATGACATATGGATTGGTTAGTTGCGAGCCCTGTTTGCAAGCCCTCGGCAATAGGGGCTTACGTGTTGATATGGGTAGAGTATCAGGGGAGGTGCTAGCGGTGTTTGATCCGGACGCCTTAGCTCTATCTATATTCCATGATAGGGTGCATGTGGGACGATAGTGGTGTTTGATCCATTGGGCGGCTTCACAGACTCATGTATAGAGGTGCGGTGACCGCCAATCCTTTCTATAGCACATTGCAAACTTAAAACTAGACCATAATGTGAATGTTACTCATGCATATGAATGTTGCATTGTCTGATTATCTTACTGAGCTAAGTTGTGAGTTCACCCTTGTGTATAAACTATTTTTAGATATTGATGCAGGTTATTTGGTGGAGGATTATGTGAACGCTCCAGTGTACAGAGGCGCGGCTTCTTTGGACGTGTAAGCAGGAGAGGATGAGCATGACGCTTCATGCGAGTGCCCTTTCTGCGTGTACCTCTAGGATTTGATTTAATTTGTTTTGGTTATTTTCTGTTGGAATACATTTGACGTAAAGATATTTACTTAAGTTTTGGGTAATTGAATAATTGAATATTTTATTTAAATTTATCAATAGATTACTTAGTTCATTTAATTTAGGACTTCCGCTGTATTTATTATATTATGATTGTGGTTATGTGCAATGGTTTGTATGAGTGGACACGGTCTTATTGAGATCCTGGTGTGAACCATTGGTTCATTAATGATTCACTCACACTTCTGGTTTAGTCAGAATTGGGGTGTGACAACTTTGTATCAGAGCTCTTAGGTTCGGTCCAATAGACCATATTCGTACTTAACTGAGTCGATGAACTGAGATAGGAAAAATTTAAAAGTTTTAATAAGAACACACTCTAAGCACTTGTTTGATGCCTGAGACTAAATATGAAAGAGCATAATGTACTATACTAAAGGTGGAATTAATAAACAGTCATGCTCTAGATAGGAACCTTAATGATAGGTGAGAAAAATCATAAACTTCTATTAAATGGAAAAGAAAACTGTATCAAGAGTAAAAATAAACATAAACATCCAAAGAGTAAAAATAGATTGTGCTACAGGGTACAGTCCACAAGCCGGACAGTTACCTTGTTATATAAAAACCATGCCGTGAGAAAGAGAAAATAAAAGACCTATCATGGGGATGGGGGCATAGGAGGAATAGGGTCCGTGATATCATAGTCACGCTCATAAGCTACCCTGAGCCAGTGTACCTGCTCCTGCATGACTCTGAGGCTGTGAGAAAGGCAGAGTCCCAGAGCATCAACAAATTTGCCAGGACCTCCTCACACTAACTTTGAGACAATTGTGACAAATCTAGTTTATCAGATGGAAGCTTAGCAGAAAGCATTCCTGAATGAGATGCTGAAGATGTTCAGGCCACCAGGATATATCCCTATTGAAGGTATGCCTGAGTCTGGGAGAAATAACACTACACTGCCAATGGATGGTAGTACTGGGCCAATGGGCCAAGGACAGAATCTACAATCACCACACCAATTTCCAACGTCGTCTTCCTATCAAGGGATCTATCCGTACCCACCACCATGGTATGGGACAAATACACAGGGGCAGAATGACCTAAGCCGAGTGGTGGATAGGTTTTTGTAATTGAAACCCCCTACTTTCACAGGGAAACCAGGGAAACCACTGTGGCCTGCACAGTGGGTTGCTGAATTAGAGAAGAACTTCCGTTTGATGACTTGTACGGAAGATGAGAAGGTGTTGTTTGCTACGTACATGCTCAAAGAAGATGCAAATGCCTGGTGGAATTCTACCTGAACATACTTAGAGGTAAAGCACACTCAGATCAATTGGGCAATATTCAAGGGAGCCTTCTTTGATAAGTACTTTCCGAAGAGCTTCCGTGATCAAATGGAGAAGGAATTCCTGAACCTGTAACAATCCCAGTCGACTATTGATGCTTACCAGCAGAGATATGAAGAGTTGTTCTTCTTAGCTCCGACAAGCATGCAAGTAGAAGAAACCAAGACCCATAGGTTTACCATGGGATTGCAAGGAAGTATCCGAGAGCACGTCTTGGGTTTGGAGAAGAAAGTATATAATGAGGCTATACAGATTGCTAGGGTAATTGAGTCTAACCAAAGAGACAGTTTCTTTGCTCAAACAGGGGACTGAAGAAGCCTACCATTGAGACTTCAGGTGGAGGGAATACAAGACCATTCCGCCCATACAGGGCTCAGTCAGCTGTGGTGCATGCAAGGAACACTACTGTACCACTACCATCACAGTTTGCTGGACAAAATCCAAATGTCAAATGTTTCAACTGTCAGCAATTGGGTCATTATGCCAAGACCTGTACTCTACCCAAGAAGCAACTGCCATAGCAAGGAAAGATATTCGCAGTCACCACTGAGGAGGCAGCCGCATCACCTGATGTGGTTATTGGTATGATTCCATCCCTTCCTATTTGGCTTACTATCTTGTTGTGTGTGAGCATGTAGAACTAAAGGATAAATAAATTTCAGGGACTGTAAATATAGCTGGTGTACCCGCCAGAGTACTCTTTGACTCTAGGGCCATGCACTCCTTCGTTTCTAGTTCTTTTGGGAAGCAAATGGAATTACCTGTCAAGTATTTAAACCCAAGCTTGATAGTTCACTCTCCGTTGGGAGTCGAAGTGGTGTTGAATGAATACTATGGGCCGTGTACAGTTAGTATTGAGGGCCAAAACCTAGAATCAAATCTGGTTCAAAAGATGGCAAACTTTGACGTCATCTTGGGAATGGATTGGCTAGGCCATCATTCAACTAGCTTATTATGTGGTGAAAGAAAACTTGTGCTTAAAGATGAGAAGGGAAAAGAGTTTAGCTTCACTGGGACCAAGTTACCTAGGAAGCGGAAGCTGATCCTCTCCTCCCTAAAAGCTAAGAGATGCTTAGAGAAAGGAGGAGTGGGGTACTTAGTGTCTGTGGTCGACATAACTGCTGAGGTACCAAAGATGGAAGATCTAGATGTGGTACGAGAGTTTCTAGATGTATTTCCCAGAATATCTACCAGGTCTACCTCCAGATAGGGCTACAGAGTTCGTAATAGACCTCATGCCAGGGTCGGCGCCGGTGTCTAAGGCACCGTACAGGATGGCCCCTACCGAATTAAAGGAGTTGTAGACCCAATTACAAGAACTACTAGATAAGGGTTTCATACGACCAAGCATATCGCCATGGGGAGCACCTGTATTGTTCATCAAGAAGAAGGACGGTAGTGTACGACTATGTATCGACTACCGGGAGATGAACAAGTTAACCATCAAGAATCGATATCCTTTGCCTAGGATCGATGATCTGTTCGATCAGTTGCAGGGTGCAAAGGTTTTCTCGAAGATTGATCTTCGATCAAGGTATCACCAATTGAAGATCAAGGCAACGAATATTCTGAAGACTGCTTTCAAAACAAGGTATGGGAATTATGAGTTCCTTGTAATGTCATTCGGGTTAACTAACGCTCCAGCATCGTTCATGGAACTAATGAACCGAATGTTTCATGACATGTTGGAAACTTCGGTCATTGTATTCATTGATGACATATTAGTCTACTCAAAGGACACGGAGGCTCATGCAACACATTTGAGAGTAGCCCTACAACGGCTGAGAAGAGAGAAGCTTTATGTCAAGTTCAAGAAGTGTGGATTTTGGCTGAAAGAAGTAGCCTTCTTGGGTCACGTAGTAACTGCAGACGGTATCAAGGTAGATCCAAGCAAGATTGCAACTATAGTAGGATGGAATGCATCGAAATCAGTTGTTGAGATTTGTAGTTTCCTTGGATTAGCTGGTTACTATAGAAGATTCATGGAAGACTACTCAAGGATCGCCGTTCCACTTACCAGACTAACCAAGAAAGGAGAAAAGTTCACATGGACAGATGAGTGTGAGAAGTGCTTTCAGACTTTGAAGTCAAGACTAGTCTCTGTACCTATCTTGACCATCCCAGCACCAGGCTTGCCGTTTACCTTATATACGGATGCCTCAAGGTTGGGTCTTGGATGTGTGTTAATGCAAGGAGAACAGGTGATTGCCTACGCATCAAGACAGTTGAAAGAGCATGAGAAGAACTATCCTACGCATGATCTGGAATTAGCAGCAGTTATTCACGCAATCAAGACTTGGACACACTACATTTACGATGAAAAGTTTCAGATTAAATCGAATCACAAGAGCTTAACTTACCTTTTCACTCAGAAGGACCTGAATATGAGACAGAGGAGATGGCTGGAATTATTAAAAGATTATGATTGTGACATCCAATACCATTCAGGTAAGGCAAATGTTGTGGCCGATGCCTTAACCAGACAGTGGGCATTGAAACTTGAGGAAGGACCTAGTACAAATACTGCATTGTGTGCTGCAGCCTCAAGCTCAATAGAGAATGATGAAGAGTTTATATTAGAGACTACAGGAGATCCAGTGGAATAGGGCTTAGTTCATAAGTTTACATTGAGGTTCGCAGCCTTAAAAATCTCATCGGATCTAATAGATGAGGTCAAAGTAGCAATCCTACAAGATCCACACCTTAAGACTGTGCAAGAAGATCTAGAGAAGGGTAAAAGCAATCCTGACTTTACCTTGGATTCAGACTAGGTACTCAGGTATTGTGGACGATTATGTCTACCTGAGAGTGAGAACTCAAATATCAGAGATAGAGTTATGACAGAAGCTCATTACACCCCATATTCGGTGTATCCAGGAAGCACCAAGATGTACCATGATTTAAGAAGATTATATTGGTGGAGAGGTATGAAAGTGGATGTAGCTCGATTTGTATTCCAATGTCTGAATTGCCAGCAAGTTAATGCTGAAAGGCAAAGACACGTAGGTTTGCTACAACCATTATCGGAGCTAGCATGGACGTGGGATTGTATCACAATGGATTTAGTCACTGGCCTACCCTTGACACCAAGGTCAGTGGATGCAGTATGGGTTATAGTCGATTGACGTACTAAGACAGCTCGATTCATTGTTGCCAGACCTCAGTATACCATGGAGAAGCTGGCCAAGCTATATGTGGATAATATAGTCAGATTTCATGGCGTTCCAGAAAGTATAGTATCTGACAGAGATCCCCATTTTACATCAAAGTTCTGGGAAGGATTACAGAAAGCTATGTGAACCAAGTTGAAGTTTAGTACAGCTTTTCACCCTCAAATGGACGGACAGTCAGAAAGAACTATTCAAATTTTAGAAGATATGCTCCGAGCGTGTGCTCTAGATTTCAAAGGAGCTTGGGACGAGAAGCTATCGCTCATCGAGTTTGCTTATAACAACAGTTACCAGGCTATGATCCAAATGGCCCCATAGAAGGCACTCTATGGGAAGAAATATCGTACACCTCTGTTATTAAATGAGGTGGGAGAAAGACAGATTGTAGGACCGGAGTTCGTCGAAGAAACATGTCGAGTGATTGATCGAATTAAGGAAAGAGTGAAGACAGCTCAAGTTCGACAAAACCACTATGCAGATAACCAACATCGAGATCTGGAGTTTGCAGTGGGTGATAAAGTGTTCTGGAAGATATCACCTGTGCGAGGTCTGAAACGGTTTGTTAAGAAGGGGAAGCTATGCCCCAAGTGTATGGGACCATACGAGATTTTGACCAGACGTGGCAATGTGGCATATCAACTGGATCTACCACCATCCATGTCAAGCATTCATGATGTGTTCCATGTTTTTTTTATTGAAGAAGTACGTCAGGGATCTATCTCACATCTTGACAGCAAACCCACCAGACTTGATAGAAGACTTGACATTTGAAGTAGTACATGTGATGCTTACAAGCCAAAAGGTACAACATCTCCGAAGCAAGGATATCCAATTTGTAAAAGTGCATTGGAAAAGCCAAGATGTAGAAGAAATTACTTGGGAGAAAGAGAACGCGATGCGAAAGGAATACCCTAACCTTTTTGACGACCATGGTACGTTCAAATTTTGAGGCTTAAATTTATTTTAAGGGTGGAGGAGTTGTGAAATATACATGCAAATTTCAAGGACGAAATTTCTTTTAAGGGTGGGGGAGTTATAAGACCCGCACTCCATGAATCCGATCTAAACCTTTAATTCATGTCATAACAGGTCTTCCAATCATCACCGGACCAGACGGGACAAGCGAATGATAAATAGGTATGAAATCTGACCAATTTAAGTATGATAAACTTCATACCGGTCAATGGTACCAGTCTATGGTACCGGTCGATGGTCGACCGGTAATGGCCTGCGTAGACTTGGATCCGAAAAAGGATCTCTGTGGGTTCCACTTTCTAAATTTCAAACCGAAGGACTTTTCTAATGTTAGGAGGCTTCCTAAACCTAACCCTAGCCTATATAAGGACCCTTAAACCTCCTAAAACCTCTCTCATTGATCCTCACAAACCCTAGAGAGGAGAAAGAGGCTAAATAAGGAAAAGAAGCTAGGAAGGAGAGGGAAGAGCTGCCATTTCCGTTCAACGAAGAACACATTACCGCGAGTCAACGGTAAGTGCTTAAACCTTCCTCTACATTAAGTATTCTAGGATGATTAGTTATGATTGGATCAATACAATGCAAAGTGAGGTATTGGTCTAAACCCTATTTTGCTGTCAAACCCTAATCTAGTCGATAAACCCTAGATTCAAGTTCTAGGTTGAAGATCATCGAAACTAAGACTTGAATGGAGGTGGAAACAACTCTAACTCAATGCTCAGACCTAGAATGTGTAGGAGAAAACCTGGGATCAATAGTGGGTGACCGATGGAAGGCGAGAACCGGATGTATGGTCTTCCGGAGACATACCGGTCGACCATACTGGTTGCACTTTTCCCCACAGTGCTGCGACCGGTACCTGTGACCGGTCTGCTCTGTGAAGAGTGTTTTTGACCCAGTTGGTTTTTCGACCAATGTAAACCCTAAGAAAACTATTCTAATACAACCCTAACATTATGTAGGACCTTGTGATAGCAAGTTTGGATACTGTGATGCAGAGCAAGCTATCAAACAAGCATCAGGTAAGGGAATCAGACCTAAACCCTAATAATTTAATAAATCGTAAATCATTGCTAATAACCATGATTCTATGGTATGATGTGTGTGCATACTCGCATGTCATTTTTTCTTTCAGTTATTATTATTGTTCATGCATACTCGCTTATGCTAGGATGTGACTATTAGGCATGTGATTGTTTTCGTTGGTGTGTGGAATGGGAAGGACTGGAGGTCTGGGATCATTCCTCACACTAGCACCTTTTGTATTGTTCTGTCTTAGAATGCTTGGTGCGGGTAGGGTATCAGGGGGAGGAAGTGGCACTGTGGTCTCCTGCCAGGACACTAGACTCTAGCTCTATCTCTATGCCGTAGGGAGCTGCGCTGGGGCAAGGCCTACTGTGATGACATATAGGATTGATTAGTTGCGAGCCCAGTTTACAAGCCCTCGCCAATAGGGACTTACGTGTTGGTATGGGTGGAGTATCAGGGGAGGCGTTGGCGGTGTTTGATCCGGACGTCTTAGCTCTATCTCTATTCCGTAATAGGGTGCATGTGGGACGACAGTGGTGGTTGATCCATTGGGCGGCTTCACACACTCGTATATAAAGGTGCGGTGGTCGCTAATCCTTTCTATAGCACATTGCAAACTTAAAACAAACCATAATCTGAATGTTACTCATGCATATGAATGTTGCATTGTCTGATTGTCTTACTGAGCTAAGTTGTGAGCTCACCCTTGTGTATACACTATTTTTAGATGTTGATGCAGGTTATTCGGTGGAGGATTATGTGAACACTCCAGTGTATGGAGGCGTGGCTGCTTTGGACTTGCAAGCCAGGAGAGGACGAGCATGACGCTTCATGCGAGTGCCCTTTCTGCGTGTACCTCTAAGATTTGATTTAATTTGTTTTGGTTATTTTCTGTTGGAATACATTTGATGTAAAGATATTTACTTAAGTTTTGGGTATTTGAATAATTGAATATTTTATTTAAATTTATCAATAGATTACTTAGTTCATTTAATTTAAGACTTCCGCTGTATTTATTATATTCTGATTGAGGTTATGTGCAATGGTTTGTATGAGTGGACACGATCTTATTGAAATCCTGGTGTGAACCGTTGGTTCAGTGATGGTTCACTCACACTTCTGGTTCAGCCAGAATTGGGGTGTGACAGTAGTCCTGGTAATTCCTCAGAAAATACATCCAAAAATTCACGCACAACTTCAATATCCTTCATTCGTGGTGCTTCCTTGGTGAGGTCGACCATAGACACTAAGTACCCAATTCCTCCTTTCTCAAGGCATTTTCTAGCCTTCAATGCAGAAAGGATGAACTTTCATTTACGGGGAAGTTTGGTTCCTACAAAATTAAACTCTGCTCCTTCCTTTTCTTTAAATGTAAGTTTCTTTTTCACACATAATAGGTTTACGGAGTGTCGAGCTAACCAATCCATTCCCAAGATAACATCAAACTTTGTCATCTCGAGTTGAATTAAGGTTGCATCCAAAATCTTCTCGTCGATAAGAACTAGACATGGTCCATAACCTTTGTCTAGTTCCACTTCTAATCTCATAGGTGATCGTACAAGAAGTTTGCAGTCTAAAGGTCTAAGGGGTAGATTTAACTTCTTTCCAAATGACACAGATATAAAATAATGAGTAGCTCTAGAGTCAAAGTGTACTCTGGCGAGTATGCCACTAGTAGGTACGATACCTGTGACCATATCAGGCGATGCGACAGCATCCTCAGAAGTAACTGCATAAACTTTCCCTTGCTGTAGCTGCTTCCTTGGCTTAGGATTCTCTCTTGAAAAATGTCCTACTTGATCGCAATTGAAGCATTTGACTCCAGCATTACTTTGTTTGTATTGAGGTTGGGCTGTCGGAGTAGTCTTGGCTGCAGCATTGAAGCCTTGAGTACAGAAGGGTTTAAATGTCTTTGAGTTCCCTCCGTTGTATGAGTTTCCATTGGGCCTCTTTATACCTCTGTTTTGAGCAAAATAACTTTCCCTTTGGCTCAATTCCAGTACTCGAGTAATCTGTACAGCTTCATTATAAATCTTCTTTTTCAGTCCCAATACATGCTCATGGATACTTCCCTTAAGTCCCCTGACGAACCTTTGGGTTTTGGTATTTTCCTCCTGCATGCTAAAGGGAGCAAAGAAGGATAGTTCTTCATAACGCTGTTGATATGCGTCTACAGTCATCTGTCCTTGGTATAGACTCAAGAACTCCTTTTCCATTTGATCTCTGAAACTCTTGGGAAAATACTTCTCGAAGAAAGCTTCTTTATAATTAACCCATGTCAGTTAGGCATGCTCTGTTAACAGATAACTTCTAGTTGATTTCCACTAGTGGTGTGCGTCACCTTTCAACATAAATGTGGCACATAATACCTTCTCTTCTTCATTTATAGTCATCATCATAAAGTTTCTTTCCATCTCATCGATCCAGTGAGCTGGCCACAATGGATTTGATGGCTTACCTGTGAATTCCTTTGGCTTCAACTTCAGGAAACGCTCGATCAATCGAGAGAGATCAAGCTGATACTGTACATATGCCCCATACATAGGCGGTTGGTACTGATAATTACCTTGGTTATACCTGCTTTGCGGTGTTTCAGGGTTTTGCACTTGGTCTTGTACTGCTGGTGTTTGCGGTGCTTGGGGTACAGTGTTGCTACCACCAGGTGCTATACTAGCTTGTCCTACAGGTAGAGATGTTTTATTTACAACTAGAAAATCAATTCTCATAGCATCTTGCATGTTGGCTTGCATTTGCTGTATATACTGCATTTGTTGTACCAAATTCATCACCACAGTAGCCAAATCAGTAGGTAGTGCAGGTAAGTTGGTTGGGTTGGCTTGGTTGTGAACATTCTGAGGTATAGCATTCTGAGCTCTAATATTTCCTTCCTGCCCTTGTTGACCTTCATTGTTGTTGGTCTCCATAGGTGGTGGAGGTAGGTTTGCATTTTGTCTCCTTCTACTTACTCTACGCCCAGCCATTTAAACTCTTGGTTGATGTGTTATTGGCAAAGCTACACATGTGAGACAAAATAGAGTGATGGTATTGGGTTAGTCTCACAATGGAAGGCGAGAGAAGAACAAGATTAATAGGCAAAAGTTCGAACATAATCAAAATAGACAACAGTCAGTCATACGATCGATGGCCTACGGTCACATGTTGTGCGACCATAGGTGCGATTTTTCAAAATCCTGGCAACTTACCGAGACCCTATGGTCGATCACACGGTCGATTATATGGTCGATGGTTTTGGTTGAATTGTGAGACCATATGGTTCAAAATCAGTTTTAAAACCTGTTTTCGAGATTTCCCTCTCATTTCTTTTCCTCTTTCCTACGGTTTCAACTCAACTCGCCACCAGTGAGTTGCTACAGTATCAAACGTAAAAACTTGGTGATTTTTCCATTGATCTACGACCTACATTCTGTTACTCTAGGTATGTTCCCTACTCTTTCTCCTTTTTAAGTCCTACTTTTTCTCTTTTTTAAGCTTTCATACCTAGGTTTTTGCCATTTGTAGGGTTTTCTTTTAATTAATATTTTTTGAACCTTAAAAATTTAAATTTTATTGGGGGTTATTGCTATTGGCCACCCAATGGATGAAAGCCCTCAAGAAAATTTGAGTTTCATCGGTTGGTTTGGTAAAATTTTTGAAATTCCTAATTTTTTACCTAGATTTTGGGGTTTTTCCTAATTATCAAAATTTCTTCAAATTCAACCTACCTAGTTGAAAATTTCCATTGTATGAGCCTTGCAGGATGGTTTGGGACCTATGTAAGTCCTCCTACCCAAATGTTTGGGTGAAAAGTGAGGCTCTTCCCTTTTTACGTCGTTATGCTGTCAAATTTTCAAATTTATCTAACTTGTTTTTCATATTTTCTTCTCTTGCAGTTATCATGGTTCGCACTAAGGTTCCTCGAGTTCATGACCCACGTCGCTTCAGGTTCGTGGAAGCAGAAACACAACACCCTTGGTTTAATCGAAAGAAGGTGGAAGGGGGTAGATGTGTTAACTTAGCCCATTTAGCCCTGTTTGATGTGGAAAGGGAGTTTGGTGATATGGGCTGGCTTCCAGTGATTCTGTACGAGGCTTGCACTCGCCCGAACTTAGTCAAGCAGTTCTACTATCACCTTCAGGTAGAGGGTGACCTAAAGGATGTTGACAGGGGTAGAGAGCTTCGGATCATTAGTTGGGTGAAAAGGGTTCTGATCTCTTTCAACTGTCAGGAGTTGGCTAATCTCCTAGGCATCTCAAACGATGATCAGTTGGTTTACTATGAGCCAAGGGGGCTACAGTTTCTATCTACACAGGTGCATGCAAAGATAGATAACCAAATTCTTCAGGATGACCGCTGAGAGAAGAAAGCAGTCAACCTGCGGCCAGAGCCACGGGTCTACTGTAAGATTATCCAGCATAATCTTATTCCCCAAGGTGGACACTACAATATGGTCTCACAACTGACTCAGTACTTGCTGTATTGTATCTGTACTAGGCAGCCTGCCTGTCTCCCATATATTATCCTTCAGACTATGCACAGAGCTACGTTGCCTAGCTCGAGAGGTAACTTGCCCTATGGGCGGCTGATCTCCACCTTGCTCGCTCGTCTACAGGTGGACCTAGTGGATGAGAGGATCTTTGAGGACACCTTCTCAGCTGACCTTGATTGGGAGGCCATCAACAGGATGGGCATGAGAGAGATACAGGTTAGTGATGAAAAGAGGAATGCTATGAGACATCCTCTCACTCGACTAGTGACAGCAGATGCAGAGGTGGCAGCAGTGGCAACAGCAGAGGCAGACAAGAGTGATGATGAGTATGATGATGATAGGATGTACATGGATGTGGATGCCATACCTCCTCCATCACCACAACATTCTATTGGAGCCGATCCTTCTCAGACTTCTCACTCAGCTGGCCCTTCACGCCCACCATCAGATGACATAATGGCATTACTACGTGAGATTCATGAAACTCAGCGTGCTACAGACCAGCGGATAGTAGATCTGGCAGCTAGTCTCCTAGCCACCCAGACTCAGGTAGCCTGGCTTACGAGAGTATATGCTGAGGACTATGATAGAGACCGTGAGGCACCTCCTCCTCCAGCACCCCCAGCTCCATGATTGCCATTTATATTACAGAGTAACTGTCCGACTTGTGGACTGTACTCTGATTCGGATGTACATTTGTCTTATTTCCATTTTAGTATATATATATCGTGGAGCCCAACAAGTCGGCCAGCTGCCGATAGTCGAAGGAGATATCTACCCCTTTGACGTAGCTGGTGATGCGCAACTCCTGACCATGCTCAACGTCATTGTAATTCCCCACCACCTGGAGATTACAATAGAACTGACGCACCAAATCCGGGCATGTGCACACGTCGTATGTAATGACAGGAAGCCACCCCATGTCACCAAAGGCTCCCTCTACGTTGAACACGGCTAATTCAGCCAAGTTCACCATACGACCACCCTCAACCTTCTTACGGGCATAGTCAGCATACCGTGCCTCGGCTTCATTGGAACGGAAGCGAAGGGGATCACGAACTCTGGGTACCTTGGTACGAGCCATGGTATCTGCAAAATAAGAAAGAAAAGGAAAACAAGGAGTTAATAGGATAAAAATCCGAAACTTGATTTAATAACGACGTAAGTTGACCATAAAGCCCCATTTCTCACCATACAAGTGGGCATAAGGACTTACGTAGGTTTAAACATATCCTACAACCCACATGCAGTAGGAAATTTTAACTGACGATGTCCAATTTGAAGAAATTCAAGAAAAATCGAAAACGTCGAAAAATTAGGGCAAAAAGAGAAAATTTCAAGTTTCTCGATAACCAGCCGATGAAACTCAAAAATTTTTGAGGGCTTTCGTTCCTCGAGACACCAATAATAGAAGCCCCCAATAAAAATCAAATTTTTACGACTGGAAAAAGTTTAATTTGGAAAATACAAGTTAAACGTGCGAAAACCTAGAAATGGAAACCTAAAAACAAGTAAAAATGGGAATACATACCTGTAGGGATGAAGTGGACGTTGAAACCCGGAGTCAAACCGATCAAAAATGGTAGAGTAGCACTGTAGCAACTCAGAGAGAAGAGACAAGTCAAAACGGAGGAGGAATAGTGAGAAATGACCCAAAATCGGACCTTAAAAATCTGATTTTTGGTCTGAGGGTCGGACAATTCGACTAGCACAATCGACCCTCGAATCGACACTCCCATCGACCCTCGGCTCTCGGTAATCTGACAGAAAATCAAGGGTCAAAACTGAGGGTCGGACACCCATCGACCCTCGCATTGACCCTCAGCTCTCGGGAAGAACAGGTTATTCCCAGGGTCGGATACCAAGGGTCGGACATACCATCGACCCTCACCATCGACCCTGCATAGAAAAGAGAGTATTTTTTTATAAAATGAGCTAGAATTGGAATTGATTATTGGTTAGCGTGCCTACATGAAATATGAATGACTTCTCACCTATTTTGATAATTTTCGGTCACCACCAATCATCGAAAGGAATCATGTCTGGACGTAGAGTAACCCAACAGACCTGAAATGCAGTCCCACCACCACCACCCGTAGAGGAGACTAGTCAAGAAAATAACTATGCACCGGGTAATCCAGAACCGGCAAACCCAACAAATTTGCCACCTCTACCACCAGAGCTAACAACCGTGGTGATGAACTTGGCACAGCAGCTGCAACAGATACAACACGTGCAGGCTCAGATGCAGGTTGCCATGGGAATTATGTTTCAAGCCACTCAGGCTGCACCCATGCACACAGGACAAGCCAGCACCGGTGGGTAACCACCCAGCTCATCAAACACCTCCACAACCTGCTGCACCGATTCCAGTGTAGGCTCCAGAAGCAGCTCAAGGTGATTACCAGTATCCACACCATATGTTTGGGGCAAACCCCCAAAATCAGCTGGACCACTCCCGACTAGTGGAGAGATTTTTGAAGATGAAACCCAAAGAATTCAACGACAAACAGTCTGATCCGTTGTGGCCAGCCCACTAGATAGACGAGATGGAGAGAAATTTCCTCATGATGACTATCACATAGGAAGAGAAAGTACTATGCGCCACCTTCATGCTCAAGGGCGACACACATCATTGGTGGAAATCCACGAAGACATATTTAGTGACCAAGCACGCCCTACTGACATGGGCTATATATATAGAAGCCTTCTTTGAGAAATATTTTCCACGGAGCTTTAGAGATTCGATGGAGAAGGAGTTCCTGAGCCTATATCAGGGACAGATGACTGTGGACTCATATCAACAGCGCTACGAAGAGCTGTTTTTCTTTGCACCGGCTAGCATGCAAGAAGAAGATACCAAAACCCATAGGTTCGTTACGGGACTGAGAGGAAGCATCAGGGAACATGTTCTGGGCTTAGAAAAGAGAATTTATAATGAAGCTGTCCAGATCGCTCGAGTTATAGAATCGAGCCAAAAGGAGAGTTACTTTACTCAGAACAGAGGCATCAAAAGGCCAATCGGAAATTCTTACAACGGAGGCAATAACAAGACATATAAGCCTTTCCGACCTCAGAATTTTACTGCTGCAAACAAGACTACTCCAGCAGCTCAAGCTCAGCCAAAGCCAAATTCTGAAGTCCTGAAGTGTTTTAACTGCAACCAGCCGAGACATATGGCAAGGGAGTGCCCTAAGCCCAAGAAGCAATTCCATCAGGGACTTGTATATGCTGTTACGTCCGAGGATGCGGCCGCATCACTTGATGTGGTCACAGGTATGACTGAAACTTTTAAGGTTATAATTACATTGAATGAGCATGTAGACTAAGTAAAGATAAATCACAGGTATTGTACCTATAAATGGCGTACCCGCCAGAGTACTCTTCGATTCCAGAGCTACTCATTCATTTATATCTGTGTCATTTGGAAAGAAGACAAAATTACCCATCAAAACATTAGACTACAAATTACTTGTACGATCACCGATGGGGTTAGAAGTGGAACTAGAGAAAGGTTATGGACCATGTCCAGTTCTCATTGGAGAGAAGACTTTAGATGCAACCTTGATACAACTTGAGATGGCAAACTTTGATGTCATCTTGAGAATGGACTGGTTAGCTCGGCATTCTGCAAATCTGTTATGCGCCGAAAAGAAGCTAACGTTCAAAGACAAAGAAGGGACAGAATTAAGTTTCTCGGGAACCAAACTTCCTCGGAGACGCAAGCTCATACTGTCAGCACTAAAGGCTAAGAAGTGCCTTGAGAAGGGGGCAATCGGGTATCTAGTATCCGTGGTCGACCTAACCAAGGAAGCGCCACGAATGGAAGATATTGATGTCGTGCGGGACTATCTTGACGTATTTTCGGAGGAACTATCCGGATTACCACCCGACCGAGCCACAGAGTTTGTGATAGACCTTGTACCTGGAGCCGCACCCGTATCAAAAGCACCCTATAGAATGGCTCCTATGGAACTGAAGGAACTGAAGGTGCAACTACAAGAACTACTGGACAAGGGTTATATTCGACCCAGTCTATCTCCATGGGGGGCACCGGTGTTGTTCGTAAAGAAGAAAGATGGTAGCGTTCGATTATGTATCGACTATCGGGAGTTGAATAAACTGACAATCAAGAATCGATATCCACTACCTCGGATCGATGACTTGTTCGATCAGTTACAAGGAGCGAAAGTATTTTCTAAGATCGATCTTCGATCGGGCTATCATCAGTTGAAGATTAAAGAAGGTGATATTCTGAAGACAGCATTCAGGACCATATATGGACATTATGAATTTTTGGTTATGTCTTTCGGATTAACTAATGCACCAGCAACATTCATGGAACTTATGAACCGAGTTTTCTACGATATGTTGGATACATCGGTTATAGTATTTATTGATGACATATTGGTATATTCCAAGGACAAGGAAACTCATATCAAGAACCTAAACGCAGCCCTACAGCGTTTAAGGAAAGAGAAGCTATATGCCAAATTTTCAAAGTGCGAGTTTTGGCTAAGTGAAGTCGCATTCCTAGGCCATGTAGTATCCGTTGAAGGAATCAAAGTGGATCCCAGCAAGATCGAGGCTATTGTAAAGTGGGAAGCACCAAAGAGCGTTTCGGAAATCAGAAGTTTTCTGGGTCTAGCTGGTTATTATCAGAGATTCGTAGAGGACCATTCTCGGATTTCCGTACCTCTCACCAGTTTAACTAAGAAAGGTGAAAAGTTTGTATGGATCGATAAATGTGAGAAGAGTTTCCAAACACTGAAGACCAGATTGATATCTGCCCCAATTTTGACTATTCCTGTTCCAGGACAGACATTTACTTTATACATTGATGCGTCGGGACTGGGACTAGGATGTGTGCTTATGCAAGGAGAGCAAGTAATTTCTTATGCTTCAAGACAGTTAAAGGTACATGAGAAAAATTATCCCACTCATGATCTGGAGCTAGCGGCGTGAGTACATGTTGTCAAGATATGGAGACATTACCTATACGGAGAGAAATTTTAGATTAAGTCGGACCATAAAAGTCTTACTTATTTATTTAATCAGAAGGAGTTGAATATGAGACAACGAAGATGGCTGGAACTATTGAAAGACTATGATTGTGATATCCAGTATCATCCAGGAAAAGCGAACGTAGTAGCGGATGCATTAAGTAGAAAAGCAATGATAAAATCTCAAGGAGAAGTTAGCACGACCGCAGCAATGTGTACCACCGGAATGGTATTCAATCACGACAACGAGCAGTATGTGATAGATACAATGGATGAATCAGCCAACCAAGGGTTTATTCATCGGTTTTAGAATATGTTCGCGGCATTGAAGATTATACCGGATATAGTGGATGAAGTGAAGACAGCTATCAAAGTAGATCCTTATCTGAGAACAATACAAGAAGATATTGAGAAAGGTAGGACTAACCCTGAGTTCACCTTGGATGACGAGAAAGTACTGAAATACAAAGGAAGAATATGTGTACCTAAAACAGAAAGTGTGGACATTAGACACCGACTGATGAAAGAAGCCCATACCACCATCTATTCGATACATCCTGGAAGTACAAAAATGTATCATGATCTGAAGAAACTATATTGGTGGAGGGGAATGAAAGCAGATGTAGCCAAGTTCGTGTCTCAATGCCTAAATTGTCAGAAAGTAAAGACTGAACGAAAAAGACCTGCATGACTGTTATAGCCATTACCGGAACCAGCATGGAAATGAGACTGTATCACTATGGACTTCGTCACGGGACTACCACTGACTCCTCGAGTAGTTGACGCAGTTTGGGTGATTGCGGACCGTCTGACTAAAACAGCTTGCTTCATACCTATACGACCTCAGTATACACTGGAAAGGTTAGCAAAGCTGTATGTGGATAATATTGTTCGATTACATGGTGTTCCAGAAAGCATTGTGTCGGATAGAGATCCACGATTTACTTCCAAGTTTTGGGGAGGATTGCAAAAGGCTATGGGTACAACGCTAAAGTTCAGTACTGCATTCCACCCACAGATAGATGGACAGTCGGAACGTACAATTCAGATTCTAGAAGATATGCTACGAGCATGTGTAATTGATTTCAAGGGATCATGGGACGAAAGATTACCACTGATCGAGTTCGCTTATAACAACAGCTATCAGGCTACTATACAGATGTCACCTTATGAAGCACTGTATGGGAGGAAGTGTCGAACTCCCTTGTTTTGGAATGAAGTTGGAGAACGTAGTATTGTTGGACTGGAATTTATGGAAGAAACTTGTCGAGTGGTCGACATTATCAAGGGAAGAGTGAGAACAACTAGAAACCGTCAGAAGCAATATGTAGATACTCGACGAAGAGATCTGGAGTTCGCAGTAGGTGATAAAGTATTTTTGAAGGTATAGCCCATGCGAGGATTGAAGAGGTTCGGACAGAAAGGGAAACTAAGTCCAAGATATGTCGGGCCATATGAAATTCTAGCTAAGTGTGGAAGAGTGGCTTATCAGTTAGCACTACCACCATCTATGTTGAGTGTGCATGACGTATTTCACATTTCCTTATTGAAGAAGTATGTCAAGAATCCAACGCATGTTTTGACAGTAGATTTTCCAGAATTGACTGATGATTTGACATTTGAAGTAACACCAACAGAGATCACTAGTCAAAAGGTTCAACGGCTACGCAACAGAGATATCTACTATGTTAAGGTCACATGGAAAAGTAGAGACATGGAAGAGGTTACATGGGAAGAAGAAAATGCTATGGGAAAGCAATACCCTCACTTATTTGATTCAGAAGGTACGTATAATTTCGAGGACAAAATTTTTATAAGTTGGGGGTAGTTGTAAGACCCGTGTCAATCTAACCCGGTCTTACCACCTTGAACCAGGTTTACCCATCATGGTCGAGTCAAATGGACCAAGGGCGTGAAGGAGATCGAGATCCTAGGTATCAAATTGACCCAAAAACACTTAAAATAGGGGAAGGGTCGCATACCCAGCTAAGCAGGGTCGGACCTCCCAAAACAGAAAGTCAGATCCTCAGTTTTGAAGGGAGGGTCGGACAGCTTAAGACCCTAGGGTCGACGGGATCATCGACCCTCCCATCGACCCTCGGATTCTACCGAATATAGAAATTAGGAAATTTCCTAATTTTCGATTGGGATTCTTTCCTAATCTCAGAGGGACTTATTTAGGATGTTCCTAATCTATTTAAAGGACGTCCCTAAGCCACTTTCACTCCTTTCACAACCCTAATCGAATTGAGAGAAAGAGAGGAGAAGGAAAGAGGAGGAAGAAAGGGAAGGAAGAGAAATTAAGCCAAAAGATAAGAGTTGCAGAGAAAGATTATTCTTCTCAGGTATGGGTACTAATTCTATGAGTTTCTACAGACCTTAGGCTAGTTAATGTTGAGAGTGTGATTTCGGAGAAACCCAAACCATCAAGCTATGGTTAGGTGTCCATGGAAAACCATAGAAGGATGCATGAAAGCTATCTAGGTGGGTTATACATGGTTTCAGACCATGGGATGAATGTAGAATGGAATGTAGGAGCAAGCCATAGGATTCTAAACACGAAGAATGGATTAAAAGAGGGAATTGGACCAAAGTGCACCGAGGGTCGCACTGAGGGTCGATGACCATCCGACCCTAGGTGATTCTGACCATCGACCCTCAGTGTTCGGGAAGTTCAGAGTTAAGGGAGGGTCACACCCAGGGTCGATCCTGACTCCAACCCTACCTCCAACCCTCAGTTAACAGAGTAATTTTTAAATTTCGAATAAATTCTAATTAAATTCTAACGACTTTGTTAGGGCTTCTAGCAATACAATAACAGTGTAAAGGTGATTCTAAAGCTTGGAAAAGTATCTATTAGCAAGTTAAGGTGAGGAACCAGAACTCCAAACTAAATTGGTTAGTAACAAACTGTTTTCTATTTTCTTGAGTCCTATGCCATGCTTGATTCTATGCGAATATGTTTGTAATGTGCATACAGCATGCCATCCAATATTTCTATTACTTGTTCATGCATATTTACTTTATTGTTTATAACATGATGATGATGATGATGATAGGAATAGGCATGTGCTTGTATGTGTGTGGTTGGTGTACTTGATGCGAGCGAATATCAGGGGAGGTGTGATGAGAACGTCAATAAACGTTAACCTTTGGCGGGTCTCAGCACTTTAGCTCTATCTATAACTCAAGTCTTGTGCATTAGCATCGTCGTATCGCCATTACTTTAGCAGAACTATTATGTCGTAGAGTATCAGGGGAGGTGGTCTCGGTCCTTGTAGTCTCTGACTCTACCGGGGGGCCTTAGCTCTATCTCTATGGACATTCTGAGGGATGCTGGGGTGAGGCCTTGGATATACTTTTTGGCATTAGGATTGGTTAGTTGCGAGCCCAGTTTGCAGCCCTCGCTAACAAGGGCTTACGTGTTGGTATGGCACTATATAGCAATAAACGTAACCTTTGTTATATAATGTTCATGATTGGGTGCATGTGAGTTGACGATAAACGTGATCTACGGGTAACGTCACACACTCATGTATAGAGGCGGGGTCAATAAACGCGACCTTTGGCTACCTAAACCTTTCTATTGTATACTGTAAACTTATATACCAGACCAAAGATATAAATTGATTTGCATGCATATGTATTGTTGCATTGTTTTGGATACTCACTGAGCCGTGATGTGTGCTCACCCCTCGACGTCAAATATTTTTAGTTGATGATGTAGGTTATACCGTTGAAGACTATGTGAATGCGTCTGCGTATGGGAACGTGGCAGCGATGGAAGCTGAAGCTGAAGTGGATACACACGACTCCTCTTGCGAGTGCAACTCGTGTGTATTTGATTAGATATTTTATAGGTTTCTTTATTGGATTTATTAAGACATGTATTTGATATTTTAATATTTATGTCTCAGTTGAAAACAGAATAATTTGCTATTAAATTATTAATATCATTTTAGTTTCTCAGTTCATGTTATTATAAGACTTTCGCTATTGTGTATTTACTCTGATTATGATTACGGATGTGTGTAAGTTTAGATAACGCAGGGATAGCCTATTTGAGATCCTGGTTGAACCGTTGGTTTACTAACGGTTCATCACACCATTCTGAATAGTGCGGAATTGGGGTGTGACATTGCTATCAGAGCTCTCGGGCTTTGTCCAACAAACCATATTGCACTTAACTAAGTCGATGAACTGAGTTAGGAAATATTAAAAATTTTTAATACAAACACACCCTAAGCATTGTTTGATACCTGAGATGGATTAATAAAGAGCATAATATACTATACTAAATATGAAACTTAACACGTGCACATACACTAGTTACGTGAAACATGAAAACTTTCATTAAATAAGAAAATGAGTATCAGATAAATAGTGCTACAGGGTACAGTCCACAAACCAGACAGTTACCCTGTTATATAAACCGTCAAGAGAGAGAAAGTGAAAGTAAATCATGGGGTAGGGGGCCTAGGAGGAATAGGGTCTGCTATATCATAATCTCGCTCATAAGCGATCCTGAGCCAATAGACCTTTCCGCCCATACAGGGCTCAGACCGCTACAGTGCCTGCAAGGAACAATCCGGCACCACCTGTGCCACAGAACGCTGGATTCAACCCGAATATCAAATGTTTCAACTGTCAGCAAGTGGGTCATATTGCAAGGACCTGCACTCTACCTAGGAAGCAACCTCCCCAGCAAGGAAAAGTATATGCGGTCACCACTGAAGAGGCAGCCGCATCACCTGATGTGGTCACTGGTACTCTATCCCTTATTATTTGGCTTACTATTTTCATTGTGTGTATGCGCATGTAGAACTAAGGGATAATAAAAAAAATTCAGGAATTGTAAATGTAGCTGGTATACCTGCCAGAGTACTATTTGACTCTGGGGCCACGCACTCATTTGTTTCTATTTCCTTTGGGAAGCGAATGGAGTTACCAATTAAGCACTTGAACTCAAGCTTTATAGTTCGCTCTCCACTAGGAGTTGAAGTGGCTTTGACTGAATATTATGGACCATGTACTGTATGTATTGAGGGCCGAGACTTAGAAGCAAGTCTGGTACTACTCGAGATGGCAGACTTTGATGTCATCTTGGGAATGGATTGGCTAGGCCATCATTCAGCTATCCTATTATGTGGTGAAAGGAAGCTTGTGCTTATAGACAAAAAGGGAAAGGAGTATAGCTTCAGTGGGATCAAGCTATCTAGGAAGCGGAAGCTGATCCTCTCCGCCCTAAAAGCCAAGCGATGCTTAGAGAAAGGGAGAGTGGGGTATCTAGTATCTGTAGTCGACATCACGGCGGAGTCACACAAGATGAAAGATATAGATGTGGTTCGAGAGTTCCCATATGTATTTCCAGAGGAGCTTCCAGGTCTACCATCGGACAGGGCTACAGAGTTTGTAATAGACCTTATGCCAGGTTCGGCGCCGGTGTCTAAAGCACCATACAGGATGGCCCCTACCGAGTTAAAGGAGTTGAAAACCCAATTAAAATAATTGTTAGATAAGGGTTTCATACGACCTAGCATATCGCCTTGGGGAGCACCTGTATTATTTATCAAGAAGAAAGACGGAAGTGTAAGGCTGTGTATCGACTACCGCGAGCTGAACAAGTTGACGATCAAGAATCGGTATCCTTTGCCTAGAATCGATGATCTGTTCGATCAATTGCAGGGTGCAAAGTTTTTCTCGAAGATTGATCTCCGATCGGGGTATCACCAACTGAAGATCAAGGCCGAAGATATTCCGAAGACTGCTTTCAGGACGAGGTATGGGCATTATGAGTTTCTAGTTATGTCTTTCTGGTTGACCAATGCTCCAGCGTCGTTCATGGAACGGATGAACCGAGTGTTTCATGATATGTTGGACACTTCAGTCATCGTATTAATCGATGACATATTGATCTACTCAAAGGACATGGAGATTCATACAACACATTTGAGGGCAGCCCTACAACGGCTAAGACAAGAAAAGCTTTATGCTAAGTTCAAGAAGTACGAGTTTTGGCTGAAGGAAGTGGCTTTCTTGGGCCATGTAGTATCTGAAGATGGTATCAAGGTTGATCCAAGTAAGATAGCTGCTCTAGTAGGATGGGAAGCACCAAAATCTGTTGCGGAGATTCATAGTTTCCTTGGGTTGGCTGGTTATTATAGAAGATTCGTGGAAGATTACTCCAGGATCGCTGTTCCACTCACCAGATTGACCAAGAAGGGAGAAAAATTCATATGGACAGATGAGTGCGAGAAGTGCTTTTAGACTTTGAAGTCAAGACTAGTCTCTGCACCTATCTTGACCATCCCAGAACCAAGCGTACCGTTTACTTTATATACGGATGCTTCAGGGTTGGGTATTGGGTGTGTATTGATGCAAAGAGAACAGGTGATTGCTTACGCATCAAGACAGTTAAAGGAGCATGAGAAGAACTATCCTACGCATGATTTGGAGCTAACAGCGGTTATACATGCAATCAAGACTTGGAGACACTACTTCTACGGTGAGAAGTTTCAGATTAAGTCAGATCACAAGAGCTTAACTTAGCTTTTCACTCAGAAGGATCTGAATATGAGAGAGAGAAGATGGCTGAAGTTATTAAAAGATTATGATTGTGACATCCAGTACCATCCGGGTAAAGCAAATGTTGTGGCTGACGCCTTAAGCAAAAAGTGGGCATCGAAACCTGAGGCAGGACCAAGTACAAATGCTGCATTATGTGCCGCAGCCTCAAGTTCAATTGAAGGCGATGAAGAGTATATAATAGAGACTGCAGAAGATCCAGTCGAGCAAGGCTTAATTCATAAGTTCACCATGATGTTAGCAGCTTTGAAGATCTCACCGGATCTAGTTGATGAAGTCAAGGTAGCAATCCTACAGGATCCACATCTCAAGACAGTGCAAGAAGACTTAGAGAAGGGTACGAGCAATCCTGACTTTACCTTGGATTCAGACAAGGTACTCAGGTATCGTGGGCGTTATGTATACCTGAGAGTGAAGACTGCAATATCAGAGATCGAGTTATGACTGAAGCTCATTACACTCCATATTCGGTACATCCAGGAAGTACCAAAATATACCATGATTTAAGAAGACTATATTGGTGGAGGGGTATGAAAGCAGATATAGCTCGTTTCGTGTTTCAATGTTTGAATTGTCAACAAGTTAAAGCAGAAAGGCAGAGACCCACAGGTTTACTACAGCCATTACCAGAACCTGCCTGGAAGTGGGATTGTATCGCCATGGATTTCATCAATGGCCTACCTTTGACACCAAGGTCAGTGGATGCAGTTTGGGTTATAGTTGACCGACTCACCAAGACAGCTCGATTTATTGCGGTCAGACCTCAGATACCATGGAGAAGCTGGCCAAGTTGTATGTTGATAATATAGTCAGACTCCATGGCATTTCAGAGAGTATAGTATCTGACAAAGATCCCTGTTTTACATCAAAGTTCTGGGAAGGATTACAGAAAGCTATGGGAACAAAGTTGAAGTTCAGTACAGCTTTCCACCCTCAGATGGACGGACAGTCAGAACGAACTATTCAAATTTTAGAAGATATACTCCGAGCTTGTGCATTAGATTTCAAGGGAGCTTGGGATGAGAAACTATCACTTATCGACATTGCTTATAACAACAGTTATCAGGCTACAATTCAGATGGCCCCATATGAAGCACTCTATGGGAAGAAGTGTCGTACACCTCTGTTATGGAACGAGGTGGGAGAAAGAAGAATTGTAGGACCGGAGTTTGTTGAAGAAACTTGTCGAGTGATTGATCAAATCAAGGAGAGAGTAAAGACAGCTCAAGTTTGGCAGAAGCACTATGCGGATAATCGACGTCGAGATCTGGAGTTTGCAGTGGGTGACAAAGTATTCTTGAAGGTATCACCGGTGCGAGGTCTGAAAAGGTTTGGTAAGAAGGGGAAGCTATGCCCCAGGTATGTGGGACCATATGAGATATTGATCCGACATGGTAATGTAGCATATCAATTGGCTCTACCACCATCTATGTCAAGCGTTCATAATGTGTTCCATGTATCATTACTGAAGAAGTATGTCAGAGATCCATCGCACATCTTGACTGCTGATCCCCCAGACTTGACTGAAGACCTAACATTCGAAGTGGTGCCTGTGATGCTCTCAAGTCGAAAGGTACAGCAACTTCAAACCAAGGATATCCATTATGTGAAGGTGCATTGGAGAAGCCAAAATGTTGAAGAAATTACTTGGGAAGAGGAGGGCGCGATGAGGTAGGAACACCCTAACCTTTTCGACGATCAAGGTACGTTCAAATTTCGAGGCCAAAATTTCTTTTAAGGGTGGGGGAGTTGTGAGACCTACATGCAAATTTTGGGACGAAATTTCTTTTAAGGGTGGGGGAGTTGTAAGACCCGCACTCCGTAAACCCGGTCTAAACCTTGGTTTTGTGTCGTAGCAGGTCTTCCGATCATTACAGGGCCAGACGGGACGAGCGGATGACAAACAGGTACAAAATCGGATCAAAGACGGTCAAATAGCCATCATTTTATGTTGACCGATCGATGGTACTGGTCTTGGTACTGGTCGACCAGTCAGCTCTGCGCAGCTGAGTGCGGAGATCCAGAATTGGATCTCTGTGGGTCCCATTTTCCTAACCCAATGCTTGAACCTTCCTAATCCTAATAGGGTTACTAAACCCTAATGTTAGCCTATAAATACACCCTTATACCTCCTCAAAATCCTTTCCATTATCTTTCATAAACCCTAGAGAAGATAAAGAGCTAAGAAGAAGAAGGAGGTGCCATCATTACCGTTCGACGACGCTCACGTTACGCCAGTCAACGGTAAGTATTTTAATCATTCTTCTTACCCTATGACTTTAGGTTAGTTGTGTGGGTGGATCAATACCATGCAAAGTAGGTATTGATCTAAAACCATAAATTGGATATTAAACCCTAAGTTTCCGTCAAACCCTAGATTCGAGTTCCGAGATGATATTCATCGAAATAAGACTTGAATGAGTTGGGGATAACTCTAACTTAAAGCTTAGACTTTGAATGGATAGGAGAAACCCTAAAAATCCAAGGTAATCGATCGACGGCAGTCGAAAAACCAAGTGTATGGTCTTCCGGAGACATACCGGTCAACCATATCGGTTGCTAGTTGCTCACAGAGCTGCAACCGGTATGTTGCGACCGGTCAGCTCTGAAAGGCTGGTTTTGGACTTTGTTGGTTTTCGATCAACATGAAAGCCTAAGAAAACTATTCTAATGAAACCCTAATAATATTGTAGGACTTTGTGACTTCCCGTTTGGATCTTGCGACGTGGAGCAAGCTAACAAACGAGCGTCAGGTAAGGGAATCTAACCTGAACCTAATAATTAATGGACAGTAAATTTTTGTTATTAACACTGAATATAAATAATGTGATGTTTGTGCATATTCACATGTCATCCTTTACTTTCAGTTATTATTATTGTTCATGCATTGATAGGATGTGATTGTTAAGCATGTGATTGTTTTCATTAGTGTGTAGAGTGGGGCATGGGCCTGGGATCGCTCCTCACACTAGCACTTTTTGTAGTATTCTATCTTAACATGCTTGGTACGGGTGGGGCATCAGGGGAAGGTCGTGGTACGGTAGTCTCCGATGTTGATGTTGGCCTGGCCATAGTTATGTGGCATTGTGGTCTCCGAGGTCGACGCTGGCTTGTCCATGATGCTTTAGCTCTATCTCTATGCCGTAGGGAGTTATGTTGGGATGGGGTCTACCTACGTTATGTATCTATCCTAGTGGGTTAGTTGCGGATAGGGCATCAGGGGAGGTGTGGGAATGCCTTAGCTCTATCTCTATGCCATAGACGGTTGTGCTGGGATAGAGAATACATTGATGACATATAGGATTGGTTAGTTGCGAGCCCAGTTTGCGAGCCCTGGCCAGTAGGGACTTATGTACTGGTATGGGTAGAGCATTAGGGAAGGTACGGGGGTATCTTAGCTCTATCTCTATTCCATGATGGGTGCATGTGGGCCAATGGGGGTGTGATCCATGAGGTGTCACACACTCTTGTATAGAGGTGCGGGGGCCACCAAACCTTTCTATAGAACATTGCAAACTTAAACCAGACCACAGCATAAAATGATTGTTACTAATGTATAATATTGTGAAACTGTCTGATTTTCTTACTGAGCTAAGTTGTGAGCTCACCCTTTGTGTACACATTGTTTTTAGATGTTGATGCAGGATACACGGTGGATGACTATATGAATGCTCCGGCGTATGGTGATGTTGCTACTCTGGGTGCACAGGCAGGAGAGGACGAGCATGACGCTTCATGCGAGTGCCCTTTCTGCGTGTACCTGTGATTGATTTTTTTTTATTTGTTTCAGTTATTTTCGATTGACTTTTAAAGAGATGTAATGATATTATATTTTATGGTTGGATTTGAATAATGGGATATTTTATTTAAATTATCAATAGATACTCAGTTCATTCTATTTAAAGACTTCCGTTGTACTATTTATATTCTGATTGTGGTTATGTGTAATGGTTTGTATGAGTGGACACGGCCTATTCGAGATCCTGGTGTGAACCGTTGGTTCAATGACGGTTCACTCACACCATTCTGGTTGGATCAGAATTGGGGTGTGACAGGTATGGTCAGCTAGTCCCCACAGGCTACTCCCCAAGAGATACTGGTCGCAGTACCGATCGCATGACTTGCGACCGGTATGGTCGACCGGTATGTCTCTGGAAGACCATACACTTGGTTTTTCGACTGCCGTCGATCATTCTCTATTGATTCCAGGGTTTCTCCTACACATTCTAAGTCTGAGCTTTGAGTTAGAGTCGTTTCCAACTCCATTCAAGTCTAGCTTTGATGGTATTCATCCTAGAACTCGAATCTAGGGTTTATCGATTAAATTAGGGTTTGACGGCAAGGTAGGGTTTAGGTCAATACCTGCTTTGCATGGTTTTGATCCAAACAACCCAACCATCCTAGAGTCATAATGTGAGAGGAAGGGTTTAAACACTTACCGTTGACTGGCGTAAGGTGTGCGTCGTCGATCGGCAACGCGGCTCTTCTTCTTCTTCCTATCTCCTTCTCCTTCTCCTTCTCCAATCTCCTTCTCCTCTCTAGGGTTTGTGAGGATCAATGGAAGGGATTCTAGGAGGCTTAAAGGGGTTTAAATAGGCTAGGAATTAGGTTTAGGAAACCACCTAGGATTAGGAAAGTCAATCGGTTTGCAATCTAGAAAGTGGGACCCGCAGAGATCCAATTCTGGATCTAAGTGGTCTGCTGCGCAGAACATACCGGTCGACCGGTACCATCGATCGATATGATTAAATCATACTTATTTGGTTTATTTTTGGTCCGATTTCATACCGGATTGTCATCCGCTCGTCTCGTCTGGCCCGATGATGATCGAAATACCTGTCATGACATGAAATCAAGGTTTAGATCGGGTTCACGGAGTGCGGGTCTTACAGGCTCACTGTTCACCATATATACGGATGCATTAGGGTTAGGACTTGGATGTGAATTAATGCAAGGAGAACAGGTGATCGCCTACGCATCAAGACAGTTGAAAGAACATGAAAAGAACTATCCGACGCATGATCTAGAATTAGCAATGGTCATACCTGCAATCAAGACTTGGAGGCACTATCTCTATGGTGAAAAGTTTCAAATCAAGTCAGACCACAAGAGTTTGACTTACCTTTTTACTCAGAACGACCTAAATATAAGACAGAGGAGATGGCTGGAACTGTTGAAAGATTATGATTGTGACATCCAGTACCATCCAAGTCAAGCGAATGTGGTGGCTGATGCCGTAAGTAGGAAGTGGGCATTGAAACATAAGGCAGGACCCAGTACAAACACTGCACTGTGTGCTGCAGCCTCGGGCTCAATAAAAAATGAATAAAACCATATACTAGAGATAGCTGAAGATCCAATGGAACAAGGCTTGATTCATAAGTTTACATTGATGTTTACAGCCTTGTAGATCTCACCAGATCTGGTGAATGAGATGAAAGAAAAAATCCTACAGGATCCACACCTCAAGACTATGCAAGAAGATCTAGAGAAGGGTAAAAGCAACCCCGACTTCACCTTGGATTTAGACAAGGTACTCAGGTATCACGGACGATTATGTAAACCTAAGAGTGAGAACTCAAACATCAGAGATAGAATTATGACAGGAGCTCATTATACCCCATATTCGGTACATCCAGGAAGCACGAAGATGTATTACGAATTGAGGAGATTATATTGGTGGAGGGGTATGAAAGTAGATGTAGCTCGATTCATATTTCAATGTCTGAATTGTCAGCAGGTGAAAGCAGAAAGACAGCAACCAACGAGATTGTTACAACCACTACCAGAGCCAGCATGGAAGTGGCATTGTATCACAATGGATTTTGTTACTGGCCTACCCTTGACACCAAGGTCAGTGGATGCAGTATGGATGATAGTCGATCGACTTACCAAGACATCCCGCTTCATCGCTATTAGACCTTAGTACACTATGGACAGATTGGCCAAACTATATGTGGATAACATAGTTATACTTCACGGTGTATCAGAAAGCATAGTGTCTGACAGAGACCCCCGCTTTACATTAAAGTTCTGGAAAAGATTACAAAAAGCCATGGGAACCAAACTAAAGTTTAGTATAGCATTTCATCCTCAGATAGACGGACAGTCAGAGAGCCGTTCAAATCTTGGAGGATATGCTCCGAGTGTGTGCTCTAGACTTCAAGGGAGCTTGGGACGAGAAGCTATTGCTCATCAAGTTTGCTTATAACAATAGTTACCAGACTACGATCCAGATGGCTCCATATGAGGCACTCTATGGGAAGAAATGTCGTACACCTCTGTTATGGAATGAGGTGGGAGAGAGAAGGATCATAGGACCAGAATTTATAGAAGAAACTTGTTGAGCGATCGATCAAATTAAAGAAAGAGTAACGAAAGCTCAAGTTTGACAAATGCATTATGCAGACAATCGACGTCAAGATCTGGAGTTTGCAGTAGGTGACAAGGTATTCTTGAAGATATCACCACTCTTTGGCATTATGTTAGTCTTGTCCACTAACATCGTCGTATCACCATTACCTTAGCAGACTATTACATCGTAGAGCATCAGGTGAGGTGGTCTCGGACCGTGTAGTCTTTGACTCTGCCAGGGGGCCTTAGCTCTATCTTTATGGACGTATTAAGGGATGCTAGGGTAAGGCCTTGGATACACTGTTTGGCATTAGGATTGGTTAGTTGCAAGCCCAGTTTGCAAGCCCTCGCAAATAAGGGCTTACGTGTTGGTATGGGTAAGGCATCAGGGGAAGTGTTGGCGGTGTTTGATCCAATCACTTTAGCTCTATCTCTATTCCATAGTGGGTGCATGTAGGATGACAATGGTGTTTGTTCCATTGGATGGATTCACACACTCGTGTATAGAGGTGTGGGGGCCACCAAACCTTTCTATAGCACATTGTAAACTTAAAAATCAGACCAAAGATATGAATTAAATGCATGTATATGTTTATTGCATTGTTTTGTTTGCTCACTGATCTGTGATGTGTGGTCACCCTTTTGACGTCGAATATTTTTAGTTGATGATGCAGGTCTTACTATTGAAGATTATATGAATGCATCGACGTATGGACACATTGTCACCATGGAAGTAAAAGCTATTGAAGATGCGCATGATTCTTCATGCGAGTGCAACCAGTGCATATTTGATTAGTTTAGCTATATTTGATTAATGGAACATGTAATGGATTATTTACTTTTATGTCTTGAGTTTTGGAGATAATCAGATTAATTATTTATTATCATTGTTAGGTACTCAGTTCATTCTCTGTAAGACTTTTGCTTATTTATTTATTATCTCTGATTATTAATGTGGAATGTGTATGTGGTTTGATATGGTGGGTACGACCTATACAAGATCCTGATTGAACTATTGGTTTATTAGCAGTTCATCACACCATTCCGGTCAGACTAGAATTAGGGTGTGACAACTTGGTATAAGAGCATCTCAGGTTCTACCCATTCGCCTAACTACTTCCAAATGAGTCATAAATTGAGTTAGGATTAAAATTTAAAAGCTGTAATAAGAACACACCATAAGCACCTGTGTTGTATGAGGTGTAAACTAAGAAAGAGAATAATGCACATATGTAAATGGAAAACCAATTTTATATATATCTATCCAAATGGGAGTAAGACAAGATACATCCAAATCAGAGTACGGTCCACAAATCCAGACAGTTACTCTGTAAAATAAATGAGAAAAAGAAATAAATGATATCATGGAACTGGAGGTGCTGGAGGAGGAGGTGCCTCACGATCTCTATCATAGTCCTCAGCATATACTCTCATGAGCCAGGCTACTTGAGTCTGAGTCGCTCAGAGACTAATTGTCAGACCCACTATCCACTGCTCTATAGAGCGGTGGGCATCTAGAAGCTCTCCTACTCTCCAATCAATCACGCGCTAAGCCTC
Organism: Protea cynaroides; assembly: GCA_028583415.1. Classification (NCBI taxonomy): domain Eukaryota; kingdom Viridiplantae; phylum Streptophyta; class Magnoliopsida; order Proteales; family Proteaceae; genus Protea; species Protea cynaroides. Next base: position 67,145,280 of record CM053268.1, on the reverse strand, counting down.
CCGAATCTCACGTAACAGCCCCATCATGTCATGTGGTGGTGGGCATGAAGGGCCAGCTGAATGAGAAGCCCAAGAAGGGCCAGCTCTAGTAGAATGCTATGGTGATGGGGGAAGGATGGCATCTACAACCATGTACTTTCGATCATCATCCTCATCATCATCACTCATGTGTGCCTCTGCTGCTGCTGTTGCTGTTGCCGTCTCTGCATCTGCTATCACTACTCGAGTGAGAGGACGTCTCATAGCATTCCTCTCATCATCACTAACATGTATCTCTCTCATGCCCATCCTACTGATGGCCTCCCAATCAAGGTCAACTGAGAAGGTGTCCTCAAAGATCCTTTCATCCAATAGGTCCACCTGTAGATGAGTGAGAAAGGTGGAGATTAGCCGCCCATAGGACAAGTTACCTCTCGAGTCAGGTAATGTAGCTCTGTGCATAGTTTGAAGAATAATATATGGGAGGAAGACAGGTTGCCTAGTACAGATACAGTACAGCAGGTACTGAGTCAACTATGAGACCATCTCGTAGTGTCCACCCTGGGGAATAAGATTATACTGGATAATCTTACAGTAGACCCGTGGCTCTGGTCGCAGGTTGACTGCTTTCATCTCCCAGCGGTCATCCCAAAGAATCTGATTTTTTATTTCTGCACGCACCTGTGTAGACAAAAACTGTGGCTCCTTGGGTGCACAGTAAACCAACTGACCATCATTTGAGATGCCTAGGAGATCAGCCAACTCCTGACAGTGAATGAGATCGAAACCCCTTTCACCCAGCTGGTGATCCGAAGCTCTCTACCCCTGTCAACATCCTCTAGGTCACCCTACACTTGAAGGTGATAGTAGAACTGCTTGACCAAGTCGGGGGGAATGCAAGCCTTGTACGGAATCACTGAAATCCAGTCATATCACCAAACGCCCTTTCCACATCAAATAAGGCTAAATGGGCTAAGTTAACACATCTACCCCCTTCCACCTTCTTTCGGTTAAACCAAGGGTGTTGTGTTTCTGCTTCCACGAACCTGAAGCAACGTGGGTCATGAACTCGAGGAACCTTAGTGCGAACCATGATAACTGCAAGAAAAGAAAATAAGAAAAACAAATTAGATAAATTTTAAAAAAAAAACAGCATAAAGACGTAGAATGGGAAAAAGCATCATTTTTCACCCAAACATTTAGGCAGGAGGACTTACATAGGTCTCAAACCATCTTGTAAGGCATATTCAATCGGAAATTTTAACTAGGTAGGTTAAATTTGAAGAAATTTTGACAATTGGGAACAACCCCCAAAATTTAGGTCAAAAATTGAAAATTTCAAGTTTCTACTAAACTAATCGATGAAACTCGAATTTTCTTAAGGGCTTTCATCGATTGGGTAGCCAATAGCAATAACCCCCAATCAAAATCAAATTTTTACGATCAAAAAAATATTAATTTGAGGAAAACCCTATAAATGGAACAAAACCTAGGTATAAAAGCTTAAAAAGGAGAAAGAGTAGAGAACATACCTTGAGGAATCGAATGGAGATTGTTGATTGATGAAAAATCACTAAATTCATATGGGTGATACTATAGCAACTCACTGGTGGCAAGTTGAGTTGAGATCATAGGAAGAAGAAAGGAAAATGAGAGGGAAAATCTCAAAAAAAAAACAAAAGGTTTTAAAACTGATTTTGAATCTTACGGTCGCACAATTCGACCAAAACCATCGACCGTATGATCGACCATAGGGTCTCGGTAAGTTGCCAGGGATTTGATGGTTGCACCTAAGGTCACACAACATGTAACCGTAGGCCATCGACCGTATGACTGACTATTGTCTGCATTTTGATTATGTTTGAACTTTTGCCTATTAATCTTGTTTTTCTCTTGCCTTCCACTATGAGACTAACCCAATACCACCATTTTATTTTGTCTCAACTGTGTAGCTTTGCCAATAACACATCAACCAAGAGTTTAAATGGCTGGGCGTAGAGTAAGTAGAAGGAGACATAATGCAAACCCATCTCCACTACCTATAGAGACCAATGACAATGAAGGTCAGCAAGGGCAGGAAGGAAATATTGGAGCTCAGAATGCCGCACCTCATAATGTTCACACCCAAGCCAACCCAACCAACTTACCTGCACCACCTACGAATTTGGCTACTATGGTGATGAATTTGGCATAACAAATGCAGCATATACAGCAAATGCAAGCCAATATGTAAGCTGCTATGGGAATTGCTTTCCCATTTGTAAACACAACATCTCTACCTGCAGGACAAGCTAGTACGGCACTTGGTGGTAGCAATACTGTACCTCAAGCACCGTAAACACCAGCAGTACAAGGCCAAGTGCAAAGCCCTGAAGCACCGCAAGGCGGGTATAACCAAGGTAATTATCAGTACCAACACCCTATGTATGAGGCATATGCACAGTATCAGCTTGATCACTCCAGACTGATCGAGCTTTTCCTAAAGTTGAAGCCGAAGGAATTCACGAGCAATCCATCAGATCTCTTGTAGCCAGCTCACTGGATCGATGAGATGGAAAGAAACTTTATGATGATGACTATAAATAAAGAAGAGAAGGTACTAAGTGTCACGTTTATGTGGAAAGGTGACGCACACTACTAGTGGAAATCAACTAGAAGTTATCTGTTAACAAAGCACACCCAACTGACATGGGTTATTTATAAAGAAGTTTTCTTCGATAAGTATTTTCCTATGAGTTTCAGAGATCAAATGGAAAAGGAGTTCCTGAGTTTGTATGAGGGATAGATGACTGTAGACGTATATCAACAGCATTATGAAGAATTATTTTTCTTTGCTCCCTCTAGCATGCAGGAGAAAAATACCAAAACCTGAAGGTTCGTTATGAGACTTTGGGAAAGCATCCGTGAGCATGTATTGGGACTGGAAAAGAAGATTTATAATGAAACTGTACAGATTGCTCGAGTACTAGAATCGAGCCAGAGTTAAAGTTATTTTGCTTAGAACAAAGGTATAAAGAGGCCCAATGGAAACTAATACAACAGAGGAAACTCAAAGACATTTAGACCCTTCCGTACTCAAGGCTTCAATGTTGTAGCCAAGACTACTCCGACAGCCCAACCTCAACAGAAGCAAAGTAATGCTGGAGTCAAATGCTTCAATTGCGATCAAGTAGGACATTATTCAAAAGAGTGTCCCAAGCTAAGGAAGCAGCTACAGCAAGGTTAAGTTTATGCAGTTACTTCTGAGGATGCTGTCACATAGCCTAAAGTGGTCACAGGTATGACCTGAACCTTTCATTTATACTACCTTGTGTGAGCATATAGATTAATATAAGAAGAAATTCATAGGTATCGTACCTATTAATGGCATACCCGTCAGAGTACTCTTTGACTCTGGAGCTACTCATTCTTTTATATCTGTGTCGTTTGAAAAGAAGTTAAATCTATCCCTCAGACCTTTAGACTACAAACTGCTTATACGACCACCTATGGGATTAGAAGTAGAACTAGACAAAGGTTATGGACCATGTCCAGTTCTTATCGGCGAGAAGATTTTGGATGCAACCTTAATTCAACTCGAGATGACAGATTTTAACGTTATCTTAGGAATGGATTGGTTAGCTCGGCACTCTGCAAACCTATTATGTGCAAAAAAGAAACTAACATTTAAAGATAAGAAAGGATCAGAGTTTAGTTTTTTGGAAACCAAACTTCCCCGTAAATGAAAACTCATTCTCTCTGCATTAAAGGCTAGAAAATGCCTCGAGAAAGAAGGAATTGGGTATTTAGTATCTGTGATCGACCTCACCAAGGAAGCACCATGAATGGAGGATATTGAAGTTATGCATAAATTTTTGGATGTATTTCCTAAGGAACTACCAGGACTACCACCTGACCAAGCGACAAAGTTGGTTATAAATCTAATACCCGGAGCCGCACCAGTGTCGAATGGCTGCTACTGAACTGAAGGAACTGAAGGAACTGAAGGAACTGAAGGTATAATTATAGGAATTACTGGACAAGGGCTATATTAGAACTAGTATATCACCATGAGAAGCACCAGTATTGTTTGTGAAAAAGAAGGACGATAGCGTTCAACTGTGTATAGATTATTGAGAATTAAATAAGCTTACAATCAAGAATCGATACCCGTTGTGTAAGACTTGTATCGTACTAACCCAGTCTTACCACCTTGTATTAGGTCTTCCTATCATGGTCGGACTAAGCGGACCAAGTGCTTGAAGAAACCACAAGACTAGGTATGTAATTTGAACCATAAATCATCTAATTGAGATGTGTTGTCGCATACCTAAACAGGTGTGGTCGACCACACCTCAAAATAGTGAGACCACAGGAGTCTGGGATGTGTGGTCACAGATTTGGCATGTGTGGTCGACGGATCCTGCGACCCCACGTGCAACTACACGATGTCAAACTAACTCCTTGATTAGAAAACATTCCTAATCTAAAGACAGTTCTTTCCTAATCTAAGTAGGACTCTATATGGAGGATTTTCCTCTATATATAGGACATCCCTTAGCCTCTTTCATTCTTTTATAACTCAAACTGGAAGAGAGAGAAAGAAAAGAGGAAGAAGAGAAGGAGAATTAAAGAGGAAGACTAACAGGAGGAATTTCAGAGAGAGCTCTGATTCTTCAGGAAGTTTAAGGTATGAAAACATCCCCAACCTTAGCTGAATGCCTATAATAGATCATGGAGGAAGTATTGATTCAAAGTAGGATCTCAACCATGAGACCTATAGACCAAAACTCAAATAAAATCCATGAAGAGTAGATTGGAGTAGATGATTGTGAAAAATACTAAATTAAGGCCATAGATCAATCATAAGAAGGACCCTAATGATAGTTCAAGGAATCAAATCATGAAGGGATTAGACTGAGAATAAAAATCGACCAAACACTGGTGTGGTCACTATGGTCGACCAGACAAGGCACATGTGTCGACCACATGCCCTTGAAAAGATTCCAAGGAGGGTGTGGTTGCATGTGTGTGGTGACATGATATGCGACCACACATATCGACCACACACCCTGTGGTCGCAGAAACTGAGACCACAGGTGCAACCACACCTGCGACCACTCAACTTCTGGAGATCTGATTGATTCCAGATGGGACATTTAAATATTTTAATTATTGAATATGAACTCTAACTTAGAATCCATAAATTTATTAGGTTTTCAAGTGGCCTAAAAGTGATTTACAAAGCTTGGAAGAAAAACAACAATCGACCAAAGGCGAGGGAACAAGACTTAAACTAATTGGATAATAACAAACTATTTTATTTTTATTGAGTCCAATGCCATGATTGATTCTATGCTTGTATACTTGTAATGTGCATCTTACATGTTATCTAATATTCTTGCTATTACTGTTCATGCATATTTAATTCTGTTTATTTATAATATGATGATGATGATGATGCTTGGAATAGGCAAGTGAATGTATGTGTGTGGGTGGTGTCTTGGATGCGAGTGAAAACTCAGGGGGAGGACATGGCATAGTGGTCTTTGACCTCGTCACTAGACTCTAGCTCTATCTCTTCTCAAGTCTTGCCCATTAACATCGTCGTATCGCCATTACCTTAGTAGAACTATTACGTCGTAGTGCATTAAGGGAGGTGGTCTCGGACCGTGTGGTCTTTGACTCTACCGGGGGCCTTAGCTCTATCTCTATGGACGTATTGAGGGATGCTGGGGTGAGGCCTTGGATACACTGAATGGCATTAAGATTGGTTAGTTGTGAGCCCAGTTTATAAGCCCTCACCAATAGGGGCTTACGTGTTGGTATGGGTAGGGCATCAGGGGAAGTGTTGGCGGTGTTTGATTCAAATACTTTAGCTCTATCTTTATTCCATGATGGGTGTATGTGGGACGAAAAGGGTGTTTGATCCATTGGGAGGATTCAAACACTCATGTATAGAGGTGCAGCGGCCACCAAACCTTTCTATAGCATATTGCAAACTTATAAACCAGACCAAAGATATAAATTGAATGCATGCATATGTTTGTTGCATTGTTTTGTTTGCTCATTGAGCCCTGATGTGTGCTCACCCTTTCAACATCGAATATTTTTAGTTCTTGATGCAGGTCCTACTATTGAAGAATATATGAATGCGTCAACGTATGGATACGTTGCTGCGATAGACGAAGAAGCTGAAGAAGATGCACATGATTCGTCGTGCGAGTGCAGCTCATGTATTTTTTATTAGCTTAATTGTTTAGTTATTGGAACATGTAATTGATTATTTTACTTTATTTTATGTCTTGAGGTATAATGGAGATAATTGAATACTTAATTATGTTATCACTGTTAGATACACAGTTCATTAATATTAAAGACTTTCGTTATCCTTTATTTACTCTGAATTTGCTTGTGGGATATATCTGGTTTAATTGAATGGGCATGGCCTATACGAGATCCTGGTTGAACCGTTGGTCTATGAACAGTTCATCACACCATTCTGGTTGGTTCAGAATTGGGGTGTGACACGTTGCCTCGGATCGATGACTTGTTTGATCAATTCCAAGGTGCCAAAGTGTTCCCCAAAATTGATCTTCGATCAGGATACCATCAGTTGAAGATTAAGGAAGGTGATATTCCAAAGACAGCATTCAGATTTAGATATGGACATTATGAATTTTTAGTTATGTCTTTTGGATTGACTAATGCACCCACAATTTTTATGGAACTCATGAATCGGGTATTCCATGATATGTTGGATACATCAGTTATTGTATTTATTGACGACATACTAGTCTACTCCAAGGACAAAGAAACTCATATCACAAATCTAAAAGCCACTTTGCAGCGACTAAGAAAAGAGAAGCTTTATGCTAAATTTACAAAGTGTGAATTCTGGCTGAATGAAGTCACTTTCTTAGGCCATGTTGTATCCGTTAAAGGAATTAAAGTGGATCCTAACAAGACTGAAGCCATTGTAAAATGAAAAGCACCTAAGAATATTGCCGAAATTAGAAGTTTCTTAGGTTTAGCTGGTTATTATCGACGATTAGTGAAAGATTACTCTAGAATCGTCGTACCTCTCACCAGTCTAACAAAGAAAGGAGAAAAGTTTGTTTGGACTGATAAATGTGAAGAGTGTTTCCAAACATTGAAGCCTAGATTGATATCAGCTCCCATCTTGACTATTTCGATCACAGGACAACCATTTATCTTGTACACCAATGCGTCTGGGTTAGGTTTGGGATGTGTGCTTATGCAAATAGAACAAGTAATTGTGTATGCCTCAAGACAACTGAAGACACATGATGTAAGACTCGCACTCCACTAACTTGGTCTAACCGTATCGTGCTAGGTCTTCCCATCATTACTGGACCAAGTGGACCGAGCGTGTGAAGATAAATCACAAACCAGGTATGAGAATCGAGTTAAAAACACTAAAAACATACTTAAGGTCGCATGCCTGGGTAGGTATGGTTGACCATAAGGAAGGGAAACAAAAATCTCAAATCCAGAACCCCACAGTCAATGATTTTGACCCTACGGTCGACGGTTTATGCGATCGTATGATCGACCGTGAGAAACCCAAATCAGACTCCGAGTTTTGAAAACTTTCCTAAACTAAGGGATTGCTTTCTTAATTAAAAGAGGACTTTATATGGTGAGTTTTTCTCTATATAAAGGACGTCTCTTAGCCCTTTTTCACTCTTTTAGAACATTAGTAAACCCTAGAGAAAGAGAAGGAAGAGAAGGAGAAGAAGAAAAAGCTAAGGAGAAGTGTTTGCTGAGAAGAGATTGGCTCTCTATCACAGGCAAAGGTATGAAATGAATCTCTGGAGATATAAACACTAAGGAATAAGACTTCTATGAAGAATAGGCAATATCAACCTATTATGATCTATGTGATTTCCTTGAGAAAATCCCAAGAAAAACCATGAGGAGTGAATTTGATGATTAGAGTTGATAAGAAATTACTAATGATGGCCGTTGGACGACCTTAGAATAAAACCCATTGAAGAATAGAAGAATTTACCCAGGAGGAACTCGAATTTCATGTAGACTGTGACCAGAAATCTCAAGATCATAGCTACAGTCGACCATAGCATAACCAGTATGACCAGAGGATCGACCATAGGCATTCGGAAAGATTTCAAAAATCATATGGTCGCAGCTACGGTCGCACCATATGCGACCGTAAGGTATCGACTGTAGACAGTAAGGTCGATACAGTATGAGACCATAAGACTAATCAGACACCTATCAGTGCTCTATTTCGATTTTTGACTACTGTAACATGTCACATATGAACCCTAACTTAAATTCATATACCTTTTAGGTTGTTAAATCAATTCAAAGAGAATTTCAAGGCTTGGAAGCACATCGAAAATTGCTAACAGGTGAGGGAACAAGACCTAAACTAATTGGTTAATAACATACTGTTTATTTTTATTGAGTCCAAAACCATGATTGATTCTATGCTTGTATGCTTGTAATGTACATCTCACATGTCATCCAATATTTCTACTATTACTATTCATGTATATTTAATTTTGTTTATTTATAACATGATGATGATGATGATGATGATGCTAGGAATAGGCATGTAAATGTATGTATGTGGTTGGCATGTTGGATACGAGTGGAGCATCAAGGGGAGGACGTGGCATGGTGGTCTTCGACCTCGTCACCAGACTCTAGCTCTATCTCTACTCAAGTCTTGCCCACTGACAACATCATATCGCCATTACCTTAGCAGAACTATTATGTCGTAGGGCATCAGGGGAGGTGGTCTCGGACTGTGTCGTCTCTGACTCTATCAGGGGGCCTTAGCTCTATCTCTATGGACGTATTGAAGGATGCTGGGGTGAGGCCTTAGATAGACTGTTTGGCATTAGGATTGGTTAGTTGCGAGCCCAGTTTGTAAGCCCTCGCCGGCAGGGGCTTACGTGTTGGTATGGTTAGGGCATCAGGGGAAGTGTTGGCGGTGTTTGATCCAAACACTTTAGCTCTATCTCTATTCCATGGTGGGTGCATGTGGGATGGCAATGGTGTTTGATCCATTGGGTAGATTCACACACTCGTGTATAGAGATGCGGCGGCCACCAAACCTTTCTATAGCACATTGGAAACTTATAAACTAGACCAAAGATATGAATTGAATGCATGCATATGTTTGTTACATTTATTTATTTACTCACTGAGCTCAAGTTGGAAAGCTGACCCTCGCTCGTGTAATTCTTTTTAGTTTATGTTGTTGCAGGTGTTACTGTTGAAGACTACCTGGATACACCAATGTGTGGACATGCAGCGGCTATGGATGTACAAGCTGTGGAGAACGAATATGGCTCATCAAGCTAGTGTTTCAACTATGGATACACTTAGTGTTTAACTTTCATATTTGGATATTTGTAATATGTATTAAATTATGTTTTGGTTACTTGGAGATAACTGGAATATTAATTATTTATCATGATTAGACCTCAGTTCATTATTAATAAGACTTCTGCTATGTACTTTATCATCTCTGATTAATGTAGAATGTGTTTTGGTTTAACATGGTTGGCATAGCCTATACGAGATCCTGATTGAACCGTTGGTTTATTGACGGTTCATCACACCATTTCGATTGGTCCAGAATTGGGGTGTGACAACTTAGTATCAGAGCTCTCAAGCCTTACCCATCAAACTTGAATACTTTCACTAGAGTCCATAAATTGAGTTAGGATAAATTAAAAAGCTTTAATACAAACACACCATAAGTACCTGTGTTAGTTGAGACAGAACTTAAACAAGACAGTAATATACATATAAAAGGTAGAACCATATATATACACAGACAGAAAAAGAAAATCTAAATGTATCCTGATAAACAAATAATATAGGGTACGATCTATAAGTCAGGCAGTTGTCTAAGTATACAAAGGATATAGTACAGTAACAAGAAGGGAGCATCTGTAAAGCAGAAAATTAAAATACCGAGTTGGTACTAACAAGATGTGAAACTCGATGTATGATAGGGAAAGAAGGAAAATGGCTAGTAATGCCTAAATCCCTGCAAAGGTAAAGGGAAAGATCTCGGGCTAAATCCAACAGAGATAGGAGAACAATGGCCATACACTAAAAATGAGAGTAACTATAAAAGAAGATAAAGCTATACTCTTGGGTGACGTGGAGACTCAAAGTGAGATCCACCACACGCTGATCCATTGCCCGCTGAGCATTAAGAAGAGGTTGCAACTTGATCCCACCACTATTTGGGTCGAAAATGGATAGTGAAAACTCATATAAGCAAATGCTAAATAATGATAATCAGATTGGAGCAAATCAAAGGAGGTGAATAACCAGGCCACTTTAGCCAATCTACCTGGACTACCAAGTTCCTTGGCTACCATTGTAATAAACTTGGCCTGACAAAACGTAAGAGCAACAACAGATGAAACTGATTACGCAAGTTGCCATAGAAATCACTATCCAAGTTGTCAATGCTACACCAACACCTTCGAGTCAAATCAAGTACAGTACTGGTTGGTAGTAACACTGTACCCCCAGCACATGTTAATCGTAACACAATGCCTACCATACCATAGGTCCTAGTAATGCACATCCCAGTGTAGAAGCTTGGTGTACAACAATCAGTGTATCAAGGTGGTTACCCTTATCAGCCACTGATGCATGGGATAGCTGCATCATGGCAGAATGATCCGACAAGGGTTGAGGAATATTTTCAAAAGATGAAGTCTTAAACATTTTCAGTAAATGATCAAATCTATTGTGGCCATATATCTAGACGGGTGTATATAGGATGCAGTGCATCATTGACTTACTCTTATGATTATAGAGGATGTACATTCTAATTCTCGTACCTTGACAAAATACCTTCTTGATTCAACCTGTCAATTGGAGTTATAGATATTGTTTCTTTAGTATTAGTCCTGATTATACCAATATAAGCTACTCTCATGATCGATAACATGAATAGAGATATCAACTGAATGAACAGTTAAAGGTTTAATCATTCCGAATGTACATCTTTTCGATTTTATACATGATTTATTGATGTACCAAAACTTCTCCAGATTTAATCTTGTAGTGCCTTAACCAATGGCATTATATACCCGATAGAACCTGTAACCATGAGGCTAAGAGCTGTAGAACCTCTATTTTCATGTATTCGGACCACCTTGCAACCAATAACCTAGGTTCCAATACATTTTGTATTTGGTTGGATTACCATAGATTTACTCCTAATCCTTTAAACCTAGGTTCACTAGATAAAATAAGTATTCTTCGTCATACTGAATTCGAAAGAAGGAAATGAATTACTTTTGGATAAACATTCTGATTCTTATATTCCTTGACATCCATTGATAGAGATACTTAGTTAATAACGAAATTATTGGAGGAAGACAATTGAATTCAGATTAGATTCTATAACCAAGAAAACCTCAGATGAAGTAAGGAGAATCTGTTCTGAGATTGTTGAATGGATGGATTTGAGTCATGGTCTGTAAAAGAGTGCATGAGCAAAAAATGAGAACTAGCAAGAGTAGCCAGTAAAGAAAGAGATAGCACTCAAGTAGAGTTAAAGATGACTATATCGGTATGAAGTTTAACAAGAAAGAATATTTCTAAAGGCATATCTAAGAGTGGATGCAAGTATGAAATTGAAAATGGTGGCATTGATAGTATTCGGATTAGTATAAGTAATACTGAGTTATGCCCAATGTTAAATAAAATGATTAAGTAAAGACCAAGAAAGTTTGGCTGAATTAATGAATTTATAAGCATATACCCTAATGCTTATAGAGAGACCTAGAATATGTAATGAGTAAATAGTTAGAAGATGCTTTTCGAGATATACGAAAGAGAGATCAGGGTAGAACATCAGTGATAAAAGAGATGTAAGCTACTGAGTGCAATATGAGATTTTGACGATAGTCTTTGAAAAATCATAAGAGATGAAGGAACTAGACAAGCTCTTAAGACCTTTATACCAGATTTTGCTAGTTTAAGCTCTTTTGGACTAGATGTTGTAGTGGATAAGTGTTATGAACATTGTTTGAATCATATGGATGGATAGAATTTGGATGCAACCTAAATTGACTTGAGATGGCAGACTTTGATGTCATCTTGGGAATAGACTGGTTGTCTCAACACTCTACAAGTGATTATGTGCATAGAAGAGGTTATCATTTAAGAACAAAGATGGCACATAATTTGGTTTTATTGGAAGCATATTGCTTAGGAAGCAAAGGCTTATCCTCTTTACACTAAAGGCGAAGAGATGCCTTGAAAAGAAAGGAGTTGAATATATGGTATTTGTGGTGGACGTTACTAAAGAAGCACCATAGAAGGAAGATATTGATGTGATGCATAAATCCAACGAGTTCATCATCGACTTGTTACCAAGAATGATACCTGTGTCAAAGGCACCTATAGAATAGCTTCTACAGAGTTAAAGGAATGGAAGACTCAACTATGGGAGTTATTAGACAAAGGTTCTAATCAGCCAAGTATTTCATCACGGAGAGCGCCAGTGCTATTCATGAAGGAGAAGGACGGTAGTGTTCGCCTATGTATAGACTACCAAAAATTGAACAAGCTCACCATAAAGAATTGATATCCATTGCTACGGATTAATGACTTGTTCGATCAGCTGCGAGGTGAAAGTATTCTCCAAGTACGACCTTGGATGGAGTATCATCAACTGAAGAATTTGGATAGCAATATTTTCGAAGACAGCTTTCGGAACCAGGTACGGACATGATTATGTCATTTGGATTAATCAATGTACTTACATCTTTTATAGAACTGATGAACTGGGTGTTTCATGACATGTTGGATACGTTGATTATAGCTTTTATCGACTATATATTTTTTTATTCCAAAGACGAAGAAAGTCTTGTAATGGACCTTAGAGCAACCTTACAACGGTGGAGATTGGAGAAGTTTTATGCCAAGTTCATGAAATGTGAGTTCTAGTTAAGCGAGGTTGCATTCTCAGGGTCACATAGTGTCATTAAAAAGGATAAAAGTGGATCACAATAAGATAGAAGCAATTATATAGTGAGAAATACCTAAAGAACATTGTAGAGATCAGAAGTTTCTTGGATTTAACTGGTTATTACAGACGATTTGTGGAGGACCACTCTAAGATCGCAAAACCTCTTATCAAGCTAACCAGGAAGGGAGAGGAGTTTATTTGGACTGATAAGTGTGAAGAATGTTTCTAGACTCTAAAGCAAAGTTGATATCGGCTCCCATCTTGACCACTCCGGTACCAGGGGAACCTTTTACCCTACACACCGATGTTTCCGGATTGGGTCTAGGATGCGTACTGATACAGGAAGAATAAGCGATTGCATACGCTTTAAGACAATTGAAAGAGCATGAAAAGAATTACCTTACTCATGATTTGGAGTTGGCGGCGGTGATTCATGCAATCGAGACATAGAGACATTATCTATACGGAGAAAATTTTCAGAGTAAATCGGATTATAAGAGTTTTATTTATCGCTTCACCCAGAAAGAGTTGAACATGAAGGAAAGGAGATGGTTGGAACACCTGAAGGATTAAGACGGTGATATTCAGTGTCATCAGGCAAGGCTAATGTGGTAGCTGAAGCTTTGACCGAAAAGGAGAATAATGAAGCCAAAAGGAGGACCTAGTACAAACGTTGTCTTGTGTTCCGCAACAACAGATTCAGATTTGGAAGAAGAGTAACATAGAAACTCGTGATGGTCCAATTGAACGAGAACTTATGGATGAACTTATGGAGCAATAGTTCCTCGCTTACATTTGTAGCATTAAAGATCGTCTCTGATTTGATAGACGAAGTAAAGGTAGTAATTTTGTTAGATCTATATCTAAGAGCAGTGTAAGAAGATTTAGAGAAAGAAAAATCTAACCCTGACTTACTTCGGATGTGAAAAAGGTCTTGAGATACAGAGGATGATTGTGCATACTTGAAAGTGAAAAACGCTGATCATAGATACAAGATAATGCTAAAATCCCATTCCATTCTGTATTGAATACATCCTAGAAGTACAAAAATGTACCAAAACCTGAAAAGATTGTACTGGTAAAGAGGAATGATAACAGATGTGGCTTAGTGCGTGTTTCAGTGTCTGAATTATCAATAAGTGAAGACTGAAAGACAAAGACCAGCAGACTTACTAAAACCACTATTGGAGCCAGTCTAGAAGTAAAACTGTACAATATTGGACTATGTCACCGGTTTACCACTGACTCCCAGATCGATTGACGCAATTTGGGTGATTGTTGATTGCCTTATGAAGATAGTTCATTCCATTGCTATACGACCTCGGTGTGCTTTGGAGCGGCTAACTAAGCTATATGTGGATAATATTGCTAAATTGAAGGGTGTACTTGAAAACATTGTGTCTGACAGAGACCCACGCTTTACCTCAAAGTTTTGGGAAGGATTACAAAAGTCTATGGGTATAACATTGAAGTTTAGTACTGCATTCCATCCTCAGACAGACGGACAGTCGGAGCTTACTATTCAGATTTTAGAAGACATGCTTCGAGCTTATGTCATTGATTTCAAAGGATCATGGGATGAGAAATTACCATTGATTATAACAACAGCTATCAAGTGACTATACAGATGTCACCTTATGAAGTACTGTATGGTAGGAAATGTCGAACTACTTTGTTTTGGAATGAAGTTACAGAGCGGAGTATTATTAGACCAGAGTTTGTTGAAGAGACTTGTCGAGTAGTTGACATTATCAAGGAAAAAGTTCGAATAGCTCAGAACTGTCAGAAGTAATATGCAGATAATCGACGCAGAGAACTAAAATTCACCATAGGTGATAAGGTATTTCTGAAAATATCTCCTATGCATGGTTTGAAAAGGTTTGGACAGAAGCAAAAACTGTGTCACAGATATATTGGACCTTATGAAGTTCTAGATAGACGTAAAAAAGTAGAATATCAGTTAGCACTACCACCATCAATGTCTAGTGTACATGATGTATTTCAAGTCTCACAATTGAAGAAGTATGCTAGAGATCCAACACACGTGTTAAGGATCCACAGGATTTGATTGAACATTTGACGTTCGAAGTAGTACCTTTTGAGAGCATTAGCCGAAAGGTGCAACGTCTTCGCACCTGCGACATTTACTGTAAGCTCCATATCGAATTAACCGGTCTTACCACCTTGTACCAGGTCTACCTATCATGGTCGAGCCAAGTGGACCAAGTGCATGAAGAAACCACAAGACCAGGTATGAAATTTAACTCAAAAATAGTCAAATATGTGTGTGTGGTTGCATGCCTAAACAGGTGTGAGCGACCCCACCTCAAAAGAGTCCAACCCCATGAATTTTGGTCATGGAGTTACACATTTTAAAAACGTAGGGTCACGGATTCTGCGACCCTACCTGCGACCCTACGGAAACATCCAGAAACTGAATTTAGGAAACCTTCCTAATCCGAAGGGGGTTCATTCCTAAACTTATTGGAGCTTATTATGAAGGGTTTTCCTCTATAAATAGGATGTCCCTTAACCTGTTTCACTCATTTAGAACTCTAATTGAAAGATAGAGAAAGGGAAGAGAAGGAAGACAAGGAGAAGAGAAGGAGAATTGAAGAAGAAGACTAAGGAGGAGGAAATTTAGAGAAAACTCTGAATCTTCAGCTAACCTAAGGTATGAACCTAATTCTCATGATTTATTTAAGAGCCTAGAATAGTTCATGAGGAAGATAGGATTAGGAGAAACCCAAATCATCCATCCATGGACAAATTCCAAGAGAATCCATGAAGGAAATTATTGTAAACAATGGATGGTGTATAAAATTAAAGTTTTGAGCCCTAGAAAAATCATAGGAAGGACCATGACGATAAGCCAACGGATTCAAACATGAAGGAATGGACTTTAGAGTGAAAGGTCGACCATGACACGTGTGGTCGCATGTAGGGTCACATGATGTCCCACTCCACGAGACCCACACATCCGACCACATGCCCCGTCGAAAAGTTTTCAGGGAGGGTGTGGTCTCATGTAGGGTCGTAATATGTCCGACCCTACCTGCGACCCTACACCCTGGGGTTGTAGAAACTGAGACCCCAGGTGCTACCCTACCTTGCGACCCTACACCCTGTGATCGCAGAAACTGAGACCCCAGGTGCTACCCCACCTGCGACCCCTCGGCTTCTGTTAGTCTAAACATAGGGGAATTAATTTTAATTAAAATCTATCAACTTGATTAGGTTTTTCAGTGATTTAAAAGTGATTCATGAAGCTTGGACGAGAATCTAAGATCAATTAAAGGTGAGGGAACAAGACCTAAACTAATTGGCTAATAATAAATTATTTTTGTTTATTGAGTCCGATGCCATGAATGATTCTATGCTTGTATGCGTGTATTGTGCATTTCACATGTCATCCTATATTTCTATTATTATTGTTCATGCATATTTAATTCCTTTTATTTATAACACATTGATGATGATGATGCTACGAATAGGCATGTAAATGTTTGTGTGTGGTTAGTGTACTTGATGCGAGTGGGGCATCAGGGGAAGTGTGATGCGGTGCGGTCCTAAGCACTTTAGCTCTATCTCTACTCAAGTCTTGTCCATTAACATTGTCGTATCGTCATTACCTTAGCAGAACTATTACGTCGTAGGGCATCAGGGGAGGTGGTCTCGGACCGTGTAGTTTCTGACTCTGCCGGGGGGCCTTAGCTCTATATCTATGGACGTATTGAGGGATGCTTGGGTGAGGCCTTGGATACACTGTTTGACATTAGGATTGGTTAGTTGCGAGCCTAGTTTGCAAGCCCTCGCCAATAGAGGCTTACGTGTTGGTATGGGTAGGGAATCCGGGGAAGTGTGATGCGGTGCGGTCCTAAGCACTTCAGCTCTATCCCTATTCTATGGTGGGGTGGATGTGGACGATAATGGTGTTTGATCCATTGGGTGGGCTTACACACCCGTGTATAGAGGTGCGGCGGCCACCAAACCTTTCTATGACACATTGCAAACTTAAGAACCAGACCAAAGACATGAATTGAATGCATGAATATGTTTGTTGCATTGTTTTGTTTACTCACTGAACTCAAGTTGGAGAGTTGACCCTCACGCGCGTAATTCTTTTTAGTTTCTGATGTTGCAGGTATTAAGGTTGAAGATTATGTCGACACGCCAACATATGAACAGGTGGCGGCTATGATGAGCAAGCTGTGGAGGACTATTGTGATTCGTTAAGCGAGTATTTCAACTATGGATATGCTTAGTATTTAACTTTCGTATTTGGATATTTGTAATATGTATTAAATTATGTTTTGGTTAATTGGAGATAAATGAAATATTATTTATTTATCATGACTAGACTTCAGTTCGTTATCTGTAAGACTTCCGCTATTTACTTTATTATCTCTGATTAATGTAAAATGTGTTTTGGTTTAACATGGTGGGGATAGCCTATTCGAGATCCTGGTTGAACCTTTGGTTTATTGATGGTTCATCACACCATTCTGGTTGGTGCAGAATTGGGGTGTGACAACTTGGAATCAGAGCTCTTAGGCCTTGCCCCTCAAACTTGAATACTTCCACTGGAGTCCATGAACTGAGTTAGGATAAATTAAAAGCATTAATACAAACACACCATATGCACCTGTGTTGGTTAAGACAGAACTTAAACAAGACAATAATGTACATATAAAAGGTGGAACCATATATATACACAAACAAAAAGAGAAAATTCAAAATTTATCCTGATAAACGAATAATATAGGATACTATCTATAAGTCGGGCAGTTGCCTAAGTATACGAAGGATATAGTACCGTAGCGAGAAGGGAGCATCTATAAAGTAGAAAAGTAAAATACCAAGTTGGTACTCACAAGATGTGAAACTCGATGTATGGCAAAAGAAGAAGCAAAAATGGCTAGTAACGCCTAAATCCCTGTAGAGGTCAAGGGAAAGATCTCGGGCTAAATCCAACAGAGATAGGAGAACAATGGCCATACACTAAAAATGAGAGTAACTATAAAAGAAGATAAAGCTATACTCCCAGGTGACGTGGAGACTCAGAGTGAGATCCACCACAAGCTGATCCATTGCCCGTTGAGTATTAAGAAGAGGTTGCAACTTGACCCCACCACTATCTGGGTCGAGAACGGGTAGTGAAAACTCATCTAAGCAGATGCTAAATAATGATAATCAGATTGGAGCAAATCAAAGGAGGTGAACAACCAGGCCACTCCAGCCAGTCTACCTGAACTACCAAGTGCCTAGGCTACGGTTGTAATAAAACTTGGCCTGACAAAATACAATAGCAACAATAGATGAGACCGATTATGCAAGTTGCTATGTGAATCACTACCCAAGTTGCCAATGCTACACCAATACCTCCGGGTCAAACCAAGTACGGTATCGATTAGTAGCAACACTGTACCCCCAACACCTGTTAGTTATAATACAGTGCCTACCATACAGCAAGTCCCAGTAATACACACCCCAGTGCAGAAGCTTGGTGCACAACAAATAGTGTATCAAGGTGGTTACCCTTATCAGCCACCGATGTATGGGATAGCTGCATCATGGCAAAATGATCCAACAAAGGTTGAGGAATATTTTTTGAAGATGAAGCCTCAAACATTTTCAACAAAGGATCAAATCTATTGTGGCCATATAACTAGATAGGTATGATCCAACAAGGGTTGAGGAATATTTTCTGAAGATGAAGCCTCAAACATTTTCAGCAAAGGATCAAATCTATTGTGACCATATAACTAGATAGGTTTATATAGGATGCGGTGCATTATTGACTTAGGTGCATTATTGACTTACTCTTATGATTATAGAGGATGTACATACCTGATTTTAAATTCTCATGTCTTGACAGGATACCTTCTTAATTCAACCTGTCAATTGGAGTTATAGATATTGTTTCTTTAGTATTAGTCCTGATTATATCAATCTGAGCCACTCTCATGATCGACAACATGAACAGAGATATGAACTGAATGAACAGTTAAATGTTTAATCATGTTGAGCGTACATCTTTTCAATTTATACCTGATTTATTGATGTACCAAAAACTTCTCTAGATTTACTCCTGTAGTGCCTTGACCAATGGCATTATATACTCGATAGAACCTGTAACCATGAAGTTGAGAACTATAAAAACTCTATTTACACATATTTGGACCACCGTACAACTTAACGACCTTTTGATGCCGGTTGGATTACCATAGATTTACTCCTGATCCTTTAAACTTAAGTTCACTAGATAAAGCAAGTGTTCGTCATTATGCTAAATTGAAAGAAAGAAACGAATTGTTTTTGGATAAACATTCTGATTCTTACATTTCTCGACATCCATTGAAAATATGTTTAGTGATAATAGAATTATTGAAAGAAAGTTGATTGGATTCAGATTAAATGCTATAGCCAATGAACCTCATATAAAGTAATGGAGGATCTATTTCGAGATTACTGAATGGAAGGATATGAGTCATGTCTATAAAAGAGTGTATGAGCAAAAAATGAGAACTATCAAGAATATCCAGTAAAGAAATAGATAGCACTCAAGTAGAGTTAAAGATGACTATATCGGTATGAATTTTGACAAGGCGGAAGATTCCTAAAGGCAAATCTAAGAGTGGATACAAGGATAAAGTCAAAAATCATGGTAATGATAGTATTCAGATTAGTACAAGTAATACTAAGTTATGTCCAATGTCGAGTGAGATGATTAAGAAAAGACCAAAAGAGTTTGACTGAATTAATGAATTTATAAGCATATACCTTAATGCTTATAGGTAGACTTGGGATATGAAGTAACAATCACAAGATATTTTTCGAGGTATATGAAAGAGAGATCAGGGTAGAACAGCAAAGATAAGAGAAATATAAGCTAATGAGTTTTTCAATATATGAGATTATTAGTAATAGTCTTTGAAAAACTAAGAGATGAAGGAACTACACAAGCTCTTAAGTCCTTTCTACCAGATTTCTCTAGTTGAAGCCCTTTTGGACTAGATGGTGTGTTAGATGAGTGTTATGAACAATGTCCGAATCATATGGATGGACAGAATTTGGATGCAACCTAAATCGACTTGAGATGACAGACTTTGATGTCATCTTGGGAATAGACTGGTTGTCTCAACACTCTAAAAAGTGGTTATGTGCATAGAAGAGGTTATCATTCAAGAATAAATATGGCATATAATTTAGTTTCATTGGAAGCATATTGCCTAAGAAGTGAAAGCTGATCCCCTTTATACTAAAGGCAAAGAGATGCCTTGAAGAGAAACAAGTTGGATATATGGTATCTGTGGTATACGTTACCAAAGAAGCACCACAGATGAAAGATATTGTTGTGATGCATAAATTTCTTGATGTGTTTCCAGGAGAATTAACTGGGTTACCATCTGATCATGCGACCGAGTTCATCATCGACTTGTTACCAAGGATGATACTTGAGTCAAGGGCACCTATAGAGTAGCTCCTATGGAGTTGAAGGGATTGAGACTCAACTACAGGGGTTATTAGACAAGGGTTCTAATCGGCTAAGTATTGCATCACGGGAAGCGCCAATGCAATTTGTGAAGAAGAAGGACAGTAGTGTTAGATTATGTATAGACTATCGAGAACTAAACAAGCTCACGATTAAGAATCGATAACTACTACCTCAGATCGATGACTTGTTTAAACAGTTGCAAGGAGCAAAGGTATTTTCTAAGATTGATCTTCAGTCAAGATATCATCAGCTGAAGAATTTAGACAGCGATATCTCGAAGACAGCTTTTAGAACCAGGATTTGGGCAATTATGAGTTCCCAATTATGAGGTTTGGATTAACCAATGCCCTTACATCTTTTATGGAGCTAATGAACTGGGTGTTTCATGACATGTTGGACACGTCGGTCATAGTTTTCATAGATGATATTTTGGTTTATCAAGAATGAAGCAACTCATACAATGGATCTCAGAATAGCTTCACAACAGCTGAGAAGGGAAAAGCTTTATGCCAAGTCCAAGAAATATGAAACCCGATTAAACAAAGTGATCTTCTTAGATCACGTAGCATCATAAAAAGAGATTAAAGTGGACCCTATTAAGATAGAAGTAATCATATGGTAAGAAACACCTAAAAAATATTGCGAAGATCAGAAGTTCTTGGGTTTAGCTGGTTATTACATATGATTCATAGAGAACCACTCTAAGATCGCAAAACCTCTTACCAAGCTAACTAGGGAGGCAGATGAATTTAATTGGACTAACAAGTATGAAGAATGTTTTCGAACTCTAAAAGCAAGGTTGATATCAGCTCCCATCTTGATCGTTCCAGTACTAGGGAAACCTTTTTCCCTATATATCGAAACTTTCGAATTGGATCTAAGATGTGGGTTAATGTAAGGTAAACAAGCGATTGCATATGTTTCAAGATAACTGAAAGAGCATGAAAAGAATCACCCAACTCATGATTTGGAGTTAGCAACTATGATTATACAATCAAGACCTGGAGACATTATCTAAACGGAGAAGGATTTTAGATTAAATGGGAACACAAGGGTTTTATTTATCTCTTCATCAGAAAGAGTTGAACATGAAGCAGAAAAGATGGTTAGAACACTGAAGGATTAAGACCGTGATACGTAATATCACTCGAGCAAGGCTAATGTGGTAGCTGAAGCTTTGAGTAAAAAGGAGAATAATGAAGCCAAAAGGAGGATTGAGTATAATTGTTGCCTTCTATTCCGTAGCAACAGATTCAAATTTAGAGGAAGAGTAACATATGATAAAAACTCGTGATGATCCAATTGAGCGAGAACTTATGGATGAACTTATGGAGCAATAGTTCCTTGGCTGCGCTTGTGGCATAAAAGATCATCTCTGAATTAATGGATGAAGTAAAAGTAGCAATTTTTTTAGATCTTATATAAGAACGGTGTAAGAAGATTTAGAGAAAGAAAGACCTAACCCTGACTTACTTCGGATGCAAAAAAAGGTCCTGAGATACAGAGGATGGTTATGCATACCTGAAGTGAAAAACGCTGATCATAAGATACAAGATAATGCTAAAATCCCATTCTATTACGTATTGGGTACATCCTAGAAGTACAAAATATACCAAAACATGAAGAGGTTATTTTGGTAGAAAGGAATGGAAGTAGTTGTGGCTAGATGTATGTTTCAGTAACTGTATTATCAGCAAGTAAAGGCTGAAAGACAAAGATCAACCTGGCTTACTACAACCACTATCGGAGCCAGTCTAGAAATGAAACTGCATTACAATGAAGTATGTCACTGATTTTTTACTAACTCCTAGATCGATTGATGCTGTTTGGGTGATTGTTGATCGCCTTATGAAGATAGCTAATTCCATTGCCATACGACCTCGGTATGCTCTAGAACGGCTAACTAAGCTATATGTGGATAATATTGCCAGATTGAATGGTATGCCTGAGAGCATAGTATCGGTCAAAGACTCATGCTTTATCTCGAAGTTTTGGGAGGATCTACAGAAAATAATGGGGATAAAGTTGAACTTTAGTAACGCATTTTACCTTAAACCGATGGACAGTCAGAGCGGACTATACAGATCCTAAGAGATATGCCCCGAGCTTGTGAAATTGATTTCAAGGAGCTTGAGTTGAAAAGTTACCGTGAATTGAAGTTGCTACCAAGCTACCATGTAAATGTCACCTATGAAGCATGGTACGGTAAAAATGTTGAATTCCTTTGTCTTGGAATGAAGTTGGTGAATGAAGAATTTTAAGACCTAAGTCTATTGAAGAAACCTGTCGAGTGGCAGACAAGATCAAAGAAAAAGGGCCAAAACAGCTCAGGATTGTCAGAAGAGATGCCAAGACCTTGAGTTCACCATTAGTGACAAAGTGTTCTTGAAGATATCACTTATGCGTAGTTTGAAGCAGTTCAGCAAGAAGGGAAAATTGTATCCTATATATATGTTGGAGCTTAAAATTTTTAGAGAGATGTAGAAAAGTTACATATCAATTAGCATTGCCGCTGTCGATGTCTAGTGTGCATGGCGTATTTTGCATGTCTCTATTGAAGAAGTATGTTGGAGATCCATATCAAAGGTATTGACCACTGGTCCACTGGATTTGATAGAAGATTTAAATATTGAAGTGGTATCAGCCTAGTTCACTAGTTGGAAGGTACAAAATTTCCAAAGCTAGGATAATTATTATATGAAGATAACCTGGCGAAGACAAGATGTAAAAAAGATTGCATGGGAGGAAGAAGATGCAATGCGGAAACAGAATTCCCACCTATTGACTCCGAAGTAAATTCAAATTTTGAGGACAAAATTTATTTTAAGGATGGGGGAGTTGTAAGATCCGTACGTTCAAATTTCGAGGACAAAATTTCTCTTAAGGGTGGTGGAGTTGTAAGACCCGTATCAAACTAACCGGTCTTACCACCTTGTACCAGGTCTACCTATCGTGGTCGAGCCAAGTGGACCAAGTGCGTGAATAAACCATAGGACCAGGTATGAAATTTAACTCAAAAACAGTCAAATATGAGTGTGTGGCTGCATGCCTAAACAGGTGTGACCGACCCCACCTCAAAAGAGTCCAACCCCATGAATTTTGGTCGTGGGGTCGCACATTTCAAAAACATAGGGTCACAGAGACTGCGACCCTACCTACGACCCTACGGAAACAACCAGAAACCGAATTTAGGAAACCTTCCTAATCCGAAGGGGGTTCTTTCCTAAACTCATTTGGGCTTATTATGGAGGGTTTTCCTCTATAAATAGGACATCCCTTAACCTCATTCACTCCTTTAGAACTCTAATTGAAAGAGAGAGAAAGAAAAAAGAAGGAAGAGAAGGAGAAGAGAAGGAGAATTGAAGAAGAAGACTAAGGAGGAGGAAATTCAGAGAAAACTCTGAATCTTCAGCAAACCTAAGGTATGAACCTAATTCCCATGATTTATTTAAGAGTCTAGAATAGTTCATGAAGAAGATAGGATTAGGAGAAACCCAAATCATCCATCCATGGATAAATTCCAAAAGAATCGATGGAGAAAATTATTGTGGACAATAGATGGTGTATAAAATTAAAGTTTTGAGCCATAGAACAATCATAGGAAGGATCATGATGATAAGCCAAAGGATTCAAAAATGAAGGAATGGACTTTAGAGTGAAAGGTCGATCATGACATGTGTGGTCGCACATAGGGTCGCATGATATCCGACCCCACGAGACCCACACATCCAACCACATGCCCTCCGAAAGTTTTCAGGGAGGGTGTGGTCGCACGTAGGATCACAGTATGTCTGACCCTACCTGCAACCCTACACCTAGGGTCACAGAAACTGAGACCCTAGGTGCTACCCTACCCTGCGACCCTACACCCTGTGGTCGTAGAAACTGAGACCCTAGGTGCTACCCCACCTGCGACCCCTCAGCTTCTGTTAGTCTAAACTTAAGGGAATTAATTCTAATTAAAATCTATCAACTTGATAATGTTTTTCAGTGATTTAAAAGTGATTCATAAAGCTTGGACGAGGATCTACGATCAATCAAAGCTGAGGGAACAAGACCTAAACCAATTGGCTAATAATAAACTATTTTTATTTATTGAGTTCGATGCCATGAATGATTCTATGCATGTATTGTACATTTCACATGTCATCTAATATTCCTATTATTGCTATTCATGCATATTTAATTCCGTTTATTTATAACATGATGATGATGATGATGCTAGGAATAGGCATGTGAATGTTTGTGTGTGGTTAGTGTACTTGATGCGAGTGGGGCATCAGGGGAAATGTGATGCAATGCAGTCCTAAGCACTTTAGCTCTATCTCTACTCAAGTTTTGTCCATTAACAACGTCGTATTGCCATTACCTTAGCAGAACTATTACATCGTAGGGCATCAGGGGAGGTAGTCTCAGACCGTGTAGTCTCTGACTCTGCCGGGGGGCCTTAGCTCTATCTCTATGGACATATTGAGGTATGATGGGGTGAGACCTTGGATACACTGTTTGACATTAGGATTGGTTAGTTGCGAGCCCAGTTTGCAAGCCCTTACCAATAGGGGCTTACGTGTTGGTATGGGTAGGGCATCAGGGGAAGTGTGATGCAGTGTGGTCCTAAGCACTTTAGCTCTATCCCTATTCCATGGTGGGGTGGATGTGGACGACATGGTGTTTGATCCATTGGGTGGGCTTACACACCCGTGTATAGAGGTGCGGCGGCCACCAAACCTTTCTATTACACATTGCAAACTTATGAACCATACCAAAGACATAAATTGAATGCATGAATATGTTTGTTGCATTGTTTTGTTTACTCACTGAGCTCAAGTTGGAGAGATGACTCTCGCGCGTGTAATTATTTTTAGTTTTTGATGTTGCAGGTATTACGGTTGAAGATTATGTCGACATGCCAACATATGAACAGGTGGCGGCTATGATGAGCAAGCTGTGGAGGACTATTGTGATTCATTAAGCGAGCGTTTCAACTATGGATACGCTTAGTGTTTAACTTTCGTATTTGGATATTTGTAATATGTATTAAATTATATTTTGGTTAATTAGAGATAAATAGAATATTAATTATTTATCATGACTAGACCTCAGTTCATTATCTGTAAGACTTGTGCTATTTACTTTATTATCTCTGATTAATGTGGAATGTGTTTTGGTTTAACATGGTGGGGATAGCCGATTCGAGATCCTGATTGAACCATTGGTTTATTGATGGTTCATCACACCATTTTGGTTGGTACAGAATTGGGGTGTGACATTTACTATGTTAAGGTTACTTAGAGAAGCTAAAATGTAGAAGAAGTTACATGGGAAGAAGAGAACACTATGCGGAAGCAATATCCTCACCTCTTCGACTCGGAAGGTATGTGTAAATTTTCAGGATGAAATTTATATAAAAGGAGGGAGTTGTAAGACCTGCACTCCACTAACTTGGTCTAACCGTGTCGTGCCAGGTCTTCCCATCATTCCTAGAACAAGTGGACCGACCATGTGAAGATAGATCACAAATCAGGTATGAGAATCGAGTTAAAAACACTAAAAACATACCTAAGGTCGTATGCCTGGGTAGGTATGGTTGATCATAAGGAAGGGAGACAAAAATCTCAAATCCAGAACCCCACAGTCGATGATTTCAACCCTACGATCGACGGTTTATGCTACCGTATGATCGATCGTGAGAAACCCAGATCAGACTCTGAGTTTTGGAAACTTTTCTAAACTAAGGGATTGCTTTCCTAATTGAAAGAGGATTTTATATGGAGAGTTTTCCTCTATATAAAGGACATCTCTCAGCCCTTTTTCACTCTTTTAGAGCATTAGTAAACCCTAGAGAAAGAGAAGGAAGATAAGGAAAAGAAGGAGAAGAAGAAAAAACTAAGGAGAAGATTTTGCTGAAAAGAGATTGGCTCTCTATCACAGGCAAAGGTATGAAATGAATCTCTGGAGATGTAAACTCTAAGGAATAAGACTTCTATGAAGAATAGGCAATATCAACCTATTATGATCTATGTGATTTCCTTGAAAAAATCCCAAGGAGAACCATGAGGAGTGAATTTGATGATTAGGGTTGATAAGAAATTACTAATGATGGCCATTGGATGACCTTAGAATAAAACCCATTGAAGAATAGAAGAATTTACCCAGGAGGAACTCGAATTTCATGTAGATTGTGACCAGAAATCTCAAGATCGCAGCTACAATCGACAGTAGCATGACCAGTATGACTAGAGGATCGACCATAGGCATTCGGGAAGATTTCAGAAATCATATGGTCGCAGCTACGGTCGCACCATATGCGACCATAAGGTATCAACCGTAGACAGTAAGGTCGATATAGCATGAGACCACAAGACTAATCAGACACCTATCAGTGCTCTATTTCAATTTTTGACTACTGTAACATGTCACATATGAACCCTGACTTAAATTCATATAATTTTAGGTTGTTAAATCAATTCAAAGAGAATTTCAAGGCTTGGAAGCACATCGAGAATTGCTAACAGGTAAGGAAACAAGACCTAAACTAATTGGTTAATAACAAACGGTTTATTTTTATTGAGTCCAAAACCATGATTGATTCTATGCTTGTATGCTTGTAATGTACATCTCACATGTCATCCAATATTCCTGCTATTACTGTTCATGCATATTTAATTCTATTTATTTATAACATGATGATGATGATGATGATGCTAGAAATATGCATGTGAATGTATGTGTGTGGTTGGTGTGTTGGATACGAGTGGAGCATCAAGGGGAGGACGTGGCATGGTGGTCTTCGACCTCGTCACCAGACTCTAGCTCTATCTCTACTCAAGTCTTGCCCACTGACAATGTCATATCGCCATTACCTTAGCAGAACTATTACGTCGTAGGGCATCAGGGAGGTGGTCTTGGACCGTGTGGTCTCTGACTCTGTCGAGGGGCCTTAGCTCTATCTCTATGGACATAATGAGGGATGCTGGGGTGAGGCCTTGGATATACTGTTTAACATTAGGATTGGTTAGTTGCGAGCCTAGTTTGCAAGCCCTCACCAGTAGGGGCTTACGTGTTGGTATGGGTAGGGCATCAGGGGAAGTGTTGGTGGTGTTTGATCCGGACACTTTAGCTCTATCTCTATTCCATGGTGGATGCATGTGGGATGGCAATGGTGTTTGATCCATTGGGAGGATTCACACACTCGTGTATAGAGGTGCGGCGACCACCAAACCTTTCTATAGCACATTGCAAACTTATAAACCAGACCAAAGATATGAATTGAATGCATGCATATGTTTATTGCATTGTTTTGTTTACTTACTGAGCACAAGTTGGAGAGCTGACCCTCGTACGTGTAATTCTTTTTAGTTTCTGATGTTGCAGGTGTTACTGTTGAAGACTACCTGGATACGCCAATGTGTGGACATGCAGCGGCTATGGATATACAAGTTGTGGAGGACAAATATGACTCGTCAAGCTAGTGTTTCAACTATGGATACACTTATTGTTTAACTTTCATATTTAGATATTTGTAATATGTATTAAATTATATTTTGGTTACTTGGAGATAACTGGAATATTAATTATTTATCATGATTAGACCTCAATTCATTATTAATAATACTTCCACTATGTACTTTATTATCTCTGATTAATGTGGAATGTGTTTTGATTTTACATTGTTGGCAAAGCCAATACGAGATCCTGATTGAATAGTTGGTTTATTGACGGTTCTTCACACCATTCTGATTGGTCCAGAATTGGGGTGTGACACATGAGAAGAACTATCCCCTTCATGACTTGGAATTAGCAGCGGTGGAACATGCTGTCAAGATATGGAGACATTATTTGTATGGAGAGAAATTTTAGATTAAATCAGATCATAAGAGTCTCACTCATCTTTTTAATCAGAAGGTGTTGAGCATGAGACAGAGAAGATGGTTGAAATTACTGAAAGATTATGATTGCGATATCCAGTATCATCTAGGAAAAGCAAATCTAGTTGTTGACGCATTAAGTAGGAAAGCTATGACAAAATCCCAAGAAGAAGCTAGTGGAAATGTTGTAGTATGTGTCATAAGAAGAGTATTTAATTACGTTAATGAGCAGTTCTTGATTGATATTTCGAATGAATCAACTGACCAAGGGTTTATTCATCTATTCTCAAACATGTTTGCTACATTGAAGATTGTACCTGATCTATTAGACGAAGTGAAAGAGCTATTAAATCAGACCCTTATCTGAGAACGGTGCAAAAAGACCTTGAAAAAGGTAGGACTAACCCTGACTTCACCTTAGATTCTGAGAAAGTAATAAGATACAAAGGGAGAGTATGTGTTCTTGAAAATGAAGACTTGGATATTAGACACAGACTAATGAAGGAAGCCCACACCACCGCTTATTCGGTACATCCTGGAAGTACAAAGATGTATCATGATCTGAAGAAACCATATTGGTGGAGAGAATGAAAGCGGATGTAGCTAAATTTATGTCTCAATGCTTGAATTGTCAACAGGTAAAGGCTGAAAGGCAAAGACCTACAGGATTATTGCAGTCACTGCCAGAACCAGCATGAAAATGGGACTGCATCACTATGGACTTCGTCATCGGGTTACCATTGACTCCCCGAGTAGTTGACGCGGTCTGGGTGATTATGGATCGTTTGACCAAGACAGCTCGTTTCATAGCTATACGACCTCAGTATACCCTAGAGAGGTTAGCTAAGCTTTATGTAGATAATATTGTCAGATTACTTGGTGTACCTGAAAGCATTGTGTCCGACAGAGACCCACGCTATACCTCAAAGTTTTGGGAAGGATTACAGAAGGCTATGGGTACAACATTGAAGTTTAGTACTGCATTCCATCTCCAGACCGATGGACAGTCGGAACGAACCATTCAAATTTTAGAAGATATGCTCTGAGCTTGCATAATTGATTTCAAAGGATCATGGGATGAGAAATTATCATTGATTGAGTTCGCTTATAACAATAGCTATCAAGCTACAATATAGATGTCGCCCTATGAGGCACTGTATGGTAGGAAATGTCGAACTCCTTTCTTATAGAACAAAGTTGAAGAACGGAGTATTATTCGAGTATGTTGAAGAGACTTGTCGAGTGGTCAACATTATCAAGGACAGAGTATAAATAGCTCAGAACAGTCAAAAGCAATATGCAGATAATCGACATAGAGATCTCGAATTCACCATAGGTGATAAGGTATTTCTAAAAATATCTCCTATGCGTAGTTTGAAAAGGTTCGGACAGAAGGGAAAGCTATGTCCCAGATATATTGGACCTTATGAAGTTCTAGCTAGACGTAGAAGGGTAGCATATCAGTTAGCACTACCACCATCAATGTCTAGTGTACATGATGTATTCCATGTCTCACAATTGAAGAAGTACGTCAGAGATCCAACACACGTGTTAACAGTGGATCCACCGGACTTGACTGAAGATTTGATGTTTGAAGTAGTACCTTATGAAATTACTAGCCGAAAGGTGCAACGTCTATGCAACCGCGACATCTGCTATGTGAAGGTTAGTTAGAGAAGCCAAGATGTATAAGAAATTACATGGGAAAAACAAAATGCTATACGGAAGCAATATCCTCACCAATTCGACTCGGAATATATGTGCAAATTTCAAGGATGAAATTTATATAAGAGGGGGGAGTTGTAAGACCCACACTCTACTAACTTGGTTTAACCATGTCGTGCCAGGTCTTCCCATCATTCTGGACCAAGTGGACCGAGCGTGTGAAGATAGATCACAAACTAGGTATAAAAATCGACTCAACACCCAAAATTGTATACATATTGTCGCATACCTGGGTAGATAGGGTCCACCATATGGAAAGAAACAATGGTCACTGATCAATGACCCTACGGTCGATGATTTCGACCCTACAGTCGATGGATTCTGTCACCGTAGTCATCGACCTTGAGACCCAGATTAAACTCCGAGTTTTGAAAACTTCCCTAAACTAAGGGATTTATTTCCTAATTGAAAGAGGACTCTATATGGAGAGTTTTCCTCTATATAAAGGACGTCCTTCAGCCCTTTTTCACTCTTTTAGAACATTAGTAAACCCTAGAGAAAGAAAAGGGAAGAGAAGGAAGAGAAGGGAAGAAGAAAAGACTAAGGAGAGGAATTTGCTGAGAAGAGATTGGCTCTCTATCACAGGCAAAGGTATGAACCTAATCCTGGAGATGTAAACTCTATGGAATAAGACTTCATGGAAAATAGGAAATATCAACCTATTATGATCCATATGATTTCCTTGAGAAAATCCCAAGGAGAACCATGAGGAGTGAGTTTGATGATTAGGGTTGATAAGAAACTACTAATGATGGCCATAGGAAGACCTTAGAATAAATCCAATTAAAGAGTAGAGGATTTGACTGAGGAAGAACTCAAATTGCACATAGTCTGTGATCAGAAATCTAAAGGTCGCAGCTATGGTCGACCATAGCATGAGCATGATCAGAGGATCGACCATAGGCATTCGAAAAGATCCAGAAACCATATGGTCACAGTAAGGTCGATACGGTATGAGTCCATAGGACCAATCAGACATCTATCAGTGCTCTGTTTCAATTTCTGACAACTGTAAAATGTTACATATGAACCCTAACTTAAATTCATATAACTTTTAGGTTGTTAAATCAATTCAAAGAGAATTTCAAAGCTTGGAAGGAGATCGAGTATTGCTAACAGGTGAGGGAACAAGACCTAAACTAATTGGATAATAACAAACTATTTATTTTTATTGAGTCCAATTCCATGATTGATTCTATGTTTATATTCTTGTAATGTGCATCTCACATGTCATCCAATATTCCTGCTATTACTGTTCATGCATATTTAATTTCATTTATTTATAACATGATGATGACGATGATGCTATGAATAGGCATGTGAATGTATGTGTGTGGTTGGTGTGTCGGATGTGAGTGGAGCATCAGAGGGAGGATGTGACATGGTGGTCTTTGACCTCGTTACCAGACTCTAGCTCTATCTCTACTCAAGTCTTGCCCACTAACATCATCGTATCGCCATTACCTTAGCAGAATTATTACGTCGTAGAGCATCAGGGGAGGTGGTCTCGAACCGTGTGGTCTCTGACTCTATCGGGGGGCCTTAGCTTTATCTCTATGGACG
This sequence comes from Protea cynaroides, assembly GCA_028583415.1. Classification (NCBI taxonomy): domain Eukaryota; kingdom Viridiplantae; phylum Streptophyta; class Magnoliopsida; order Proteales; family Proteaceae; genus Protea; species Protea cynaroides. The sequence continues at coordinate 67,113,662 of CM053268.1, read as the reverse complement.
TATTGAGAGATCCTGGGGTGAGGCCTTGGATACACTGTTTGGCATTAGGATTGGTTAGTTGCGAGTCCAGTTTGCAAGCCCTCGCCAATAGGAGCTTACGTGTTGGTATGGGTTGGGTATCAGGGGAAGTGTTGGTGGTGTTTGATCCGGACACTTTAGTCTATCTCTATTCCATGGTGGGTGCATGTGGGATGAAAATGGTGTTTGATCCATTGGGCAGATTCACACACTCGTGTATAGAGGTGCGGGGGCCAACAAACCTTCTATAGCACATTGCAAACTTAAAAACCAGACCAAAGATATGAATTGGATGCATGCATATGTTTGTTGCATTGTTTTGTTTGCTCAATGAGTCGTGATGTGTGCTTACCCTTTTGACATCAGGGGAGGTGGTCTCGAACCATGTGGTCTCTGACTCTATCGGGGGGCCTTAGCTTTATCTCTATGGATGTATTGAGAGATGCTGGGGTGAGGCCTTGGATACACTGTTTGGCATTAGGATTGGTTAGTTGCGAGTCCAGTTTGCAAGCCCTCGCTAATAGGACCTTACGTATTGGTATGGGTTGGGTATCAGGGGAAGTGTTGATGGTGTTTGATCCGGACACTTTAGTCTATCTCTATTCCATGGTGGGTGCATGTGGGATGCAATGGTGTTTGATCCATTGGGTGGATTCACACACTCGTGTATAGAGGTGCGGGGGCCAACAAACCTTCTATAGCACATTGCAAACTTAAAAACCAGACCAAAGATATGAATTGAATGCATGCATATGTTTGTTGCATTATTTTGTTTGCTCAATCAGCCATGATGTGTGCTTATCCTTTCGACATCGTATATTTTTAGTTGATGATGCAGGTCCTACTATTGAAGATTATATGAATGCGTAAACGTATGGACATGTTGCAGCCATAGACGTAGAAGCTGTTGAAGATGCACATGATTCATTATGCGAGTGCAACCAGTGCATATTTGATTAGTTGAGCTATATTTGATTAATGGAACATGTAATTGATTATTTATTTTTATGTCTTGAGTTTTGGAGATAATCGAATTAATTATTTAGTATCATTGTTAGGTACTCAGTTCATTATCTGTAAAACTTTCGCTTATTTGTTTATTACCTCTAATTATTAATGTAGAATGTGTATGTGGTTTGATATGATGGGAACGACCTATACGAGATCCTGATTGAACCGTTGATTTATTGATGGTTTATCACACCATTTCGATTATACCAGAATTGGGGTGTGACAAGACCCACTAGACTTGACAGAGGAATTAACCTTTGGGGTGGTACCAGTGATGCTCACATGCCAAAAAATATAACACCTCTGAAGCAAAGATATCCATTACGTCAAAGTGCATTGGAAAAGCCAAGATATAAAAGAAATCACTTGGGAAGAGGAGAACACAATGCGAAAGGAGTACCCTAATCTTTTCGATGAACAAGGTACGTGCAAATTTTGAGGCCGAAATTTCTTTTAAGGGTAGGGGAGTTGTGAGACCTACATACAAATTTTAGGGATGAAATTTTTCTTAAGGGTGGGGGAGTTGTAAGACCCTCACTCCATGAACCCGATCTAAACCTCTATTTCATGTCGTAACAGGTCTTCCAATCATCATCGGATCAGACGGCACGAGTGGATGACAATCAGGTACGAAAACAGACCAAAATAGAGATAATTTTTGCAATTCGATTGATAAACCCTAGATCTGAATTCTAAACTAAGATTTCTTAGAATGTAAGCTTTGAATGAAAGATAAAAACAATCTTAAAATGTTGCTCAAGCCTAGAAGGCATAGGAGGAACCCTGGAAGCCATAATGGGTGATCGACGGGAGACGAACACCAAGTTGGTGGTCTTTCGAAGGCATATCGATCGCACCATATGCGACCGGTACAGCGACCAGTACCTCTCGAGAGCTGGTCATGAAGGGACTGGTCAACCATACTGGTCGCACCATTCCCTACAGGGCAGTGACCGGTACCTGCAATCGGTATGCACTGTATCAGGTATATTTTGATACCAGTTGGTTTCTAACCAACGTAAACTCTAAGAAACTAATTCTAATTAAACCCTAACATCATGTAGGACCCTGTGATAGTGAGATTGGATGTTGTGACGCGGAACAAGTTAGCAATCAGGCCTCAGGTAAGGGAATCGGACCCAAACCCTAATTAACTAATAACAGTAAAATATTGCTAATAATTATCTTATGCTATGGAGTGCTGCTTGTGCATGTTCACATGTCATCTTTACTTTCAGTATTATATTCTATTTATGCAAACTCGCTATGCTAGGATTACATGTTAGGCATGTGAATGTTTTCATTGGTGTGTGGAATGAGAAGGGCCTGGGGTCTTGGATCATTCCGCACACTAGCACCTTTTCGTATCGCTTATCTTAGCATGTTTGGTGCGGTTAGGGTATCAGGGGGAGGACGTGGCACTGTGGTCTCCGGCCTGGCCACCAGACTCGAGCCCTATCTCTAGGCCGTAGGAAGCTGTGCTGGTGTCATACCCCAATTCTGAACTAACCAGAATGGTGTGATGAACCATCCATAGACCAATGGTTCAACCAGGATCTCGTATAGGCCGTGCCCATCGATTAAACCAGATACAATCCAAAATCAAAATCAGAGTAAATAAACGATAGCGGAAGTCTTTAATAGTAATGAACTGAGTATTTGACAGTAATGGCATAATTAAGTATCCAATTATCTCCAATATACCTCAAGACATATAATAAAATAAAGTAATCAATTACATGTTCCCATAACTAAACAACTAAGCTAATAAAAAACACATGAGTTGCACTTGCACCACAAATCATGCTCATCTTCTTCAGCTTCTACGTCCATCGCAGCAACGTGACCATACGTCAGCGCATTCATATATTCTTCAATAGTAGGACCTGCATCAAGAACTAAAAATATTCGACGTGGAAAGGGTGAGCACACATCACGACTCAGTGAGTAAACAAAACAATACAACAAACATATGCATGCATTCAATTCATATCTTTGGTTTGATTTTTAAGTTTGCAATGTGCTATAGAAAGGTTTGGTGGCCGGTGCACCTGCATACACGAGTGTGTAAATTTACCCAATGGATCAAATACCATTGCTATCACATATGCACCCACCATGGAATAGAGATAGAGCTAAAGTATCTGGATCAAACACCGTCAACACTTTCCCTGATGCCCTACACATGCCAACACGTAAGCCCCTATTGGCAAGGGATTACAAACTGGGCTCGCAACTAACCAATCCTAAATATCATCCAATGTATCTAAGGCCTCACCTCAGCATCCCTCAATATGTCCATAGAAATAGAGCTAAGGCCCCCCGGCAGAGTCAAAGACCACACGGTCTAAGACCACCTCCCCTGATGCCCTACGACGTAATAGTTCTACTAAGGTAATAGCGATACGACGATATTAGTGGGCAAGACTTGAATAAAGATAGAGCTAGAGTCTGGTGACGAGGTCAAAGACCACCATGCCACGTCCTCCTCCTGATGCTTCACTCGCATCCGACACACTAACCACACACATACATTCACATGCCTATTCCTAGCATCATCATCATCATCATGTTATAAATAAACGAAATTAAATATGCATGAACAGTAATAGCAGGAATATTGGATGACATATGAGATGCACATTACAAGCATACAAGCATAGAATCAATCATGGCATTGGACTCAATAAAGCAAATGGATTATTATTATCTAATTAGTTTAGGTCTTATTCCCTCACCTTTGATCAATGGTTGTTCCTCTTTCAAGCTTTGTAAATCACTTTTGAACCACTTGGAAACCTAATAAATTTATGGATTCTAAGTTAAAGTTCATATTCATTAATTACAATATTTAAATGTCCCATCTGGAATCAATCAGACCTCCACAAGCTGAGTGGTCACAGGTGTGACTGCACTTATGGTCTCAATTTCTGCGACCACAAGGTATGTGGTCGATATGTGTGGTCGCATATCATGCCACCATACCCACCCTGGAAAATTTTTGAGGGTGTGTGGTCGACACATGTGCCTCGTGTCGTTGACCATAGCTGCGACCACACGAGTATTTGGTCTACTTTCATTCTCAGTCTAACCCCTTTATGATTTGATTCCTTGAACTATTACTAGGGTTCTTCTATGATTGATCTATGGCCTTAATTTCATATTTTTCCTAATTATCTACTCTAACCTACTCTTGATGGATTTCCTTTGAGTTTTCATCTATGGGTCTCATAGTTGAGATCTTACTTTGAATCAATATTTCTTCCATGATCTATTCTAGGCATTCAGCTAATGTAAGGGATGTTTTCATACTTTAAACTTGCTGAAGAATCAGAGCTCTCTCTGAAATTTCTTCTCTTAGTCTTCCTTTTCAATTCTCCTTCTCTTCCTCCTCCTCTCTTTCTCTCTCTTTCAGTTTGAGTTCTAAAAGAATGAAAGAGGCTAAGGGACGTCTTATATATAGAGGGAAACATCCATATAAAGTCTCATTTTGATTAGGAAAGAATCCTCTTTCAGATTAAGAAGGTTTTCTAATTTTGGAGTCAATTATACCGTCGTGTAGTCACACATGGGGTCGCAGGATCCGTCAACCACACGTCTCAAAACTGCAACCACACGTCTCAGATTCGAGTGGTCTCAACATTCTGAGGTGTGGTCGACCACACTTGTTTAGGTATACGACCATACGTCTCAATTAGATGATTTATGGTTTGAATTACATACTAGCCTTGTGATTTCTTCAGGCACTTGGTCTGCTTGGTCCGACCATGATAGGAAGACCTGATACGAGGTGGTACGACCGGGTTAGTATGATACGGATCTTACAACTCCCCCCCCCCTCTTATATAAATTTCATCCTCGAAATTTGCACATACCTTTCGAGATGAAAAGGTGACGATATTGCTTTCGCATAGCATTCTCTTCTTCCCATGTGATCTCTTCCATGTCTTGGCTCCTAGAAGTAACTTTAACATAGTAAATGTCATGGTTGCATAGATGTTGAATCTTTCGGCTGGTAATTTCAATTGGTGCTACTTCGAATGTTAAATCATCAGTTAGACTTAGTGGATCTGATGTTAGGACGTGTGTTGAATCTCGGATGTACTTCTTCAGTAATGAGATATGAAATACATCATGCACACCTGACATGGATGAGGGTAGTGCTAACTGATATGCCACCTTCCCACATTTAGTTAGAATCTTATATGGCCCAACATACCTCGGACTTAGTTTTCCTTTCTGTCCGAACCGTTTTAAGCCTCACATAGGTGATATTTTCAGGAATACCTTATCACCTACGACGAACTCAAGGTCTAGACGTCGATTATTTGCATACTGTTTCTGATGATTCTGAGCTATTCTAACTCTTTCCCTGATTATGTCAACTACTTTGTAAGTTTCTTCCATAAATTCAGGGCCCATAATTCTTCGCTCTCCGACTTCGTTCCAAAACAAAGGAATTCGACACCTCCTACCATACAGTGCTTCATAGGGTGACATCTATATAGTAGTCTGATAGCTGTTCTTATAGGCGAACTCGATCAATGATAGCTTCTCATCACATGATCCTTTGAAATCAATAACACAAGCTCGGAGCATGTCTTCCAGAATTTGAATAGTATGCTCTGACTGTCTGTCAGTCTAAGGGTGAAATGCCATGCTAAACTTTAATGTAGTTCCCATAGCCTTCTGCAGTCCTTCCCAGAACCTTAAGGTAAAGCGTGGGTCTCTGTCAAACACAATGCTTTCAGGTACACCATGTAATCTGAAAATATTATCCACATATAGCTTAGCTAACCTCTCTAGGGTATACTGAGATTGTATAGCTATGAAACGAGCTATCTTAGTCAAATGATCCACAATCACCCAGACCACGTCAACTACTCGGGGAGTCAATGGTAACCCGATGACGAAGTCCATAGTGATGCAGTTCCATTTCCATGCCGATAATGGAAGTGGCTGTAATAATCCTGTAGGTTTTTGCCTTTCAGCCTTGACCCGCTGACAATTTAAGCATTGAGACACAAATTTAGGTACATCCACTTTCATTCCTCTCCACTAATAGAGTTTCTTTAAATCATGGTACATCTTCGTTCTTCCAAGGTGTACCGAATACACAGTGGTGTGGGCTTCCTTCATAAGTCTTTGTCTAATATCCAAGTCTTCACTTTCAGGAATGCATACTCTCCCTTTATATCTTAACACCTATTTAAGGTCCAAAGTGAAGTTAGGAGTAGTCCTACCTTTTTTCAGGTCTTCTTGCACTATTCTCAGATAAGAGTCTGATTTAGTAGCTGCTTTCACTTCATCTAATAGATCAGGTACAATCTTTAATGTAGCAAACATGTTTGAAAATAGATGAATAAACCCTTGGTCAATTGATTCATTTAGAATATCAATCATGAACTGCTCGTTATCATAATTAAATACTCTTCCTGTGACATACACTACAGCATTTGCACTAGCTTCTTCTTGGAATTTTATCGTAGTTTTCCTATTTAGTGCGTCAGCAACTACATTAGCTTTTCCTAGATGATACTGGATATCGCAATCATAATCCTTCAGTAATTCCAGCCATCTTCTCTGTCTCATGTTCAACTCCTTCTTATTAAAAAGATGAGTGAGACTCTTATGATCTTATTTAATCTGAAATTTCTCTCCATACAAATAATGTCTACATATCTTGACAGCATGTACCATCACTGCTAATTCCAAGTCATGAGTGGGATAGTTCTTATCATGTGTCTTCAGTTGTCTTGAGGCATACGCAATTACTTGTTCTCCTTGCAGAAGCACATATCCCAAACCTAACCCAGACGCATCGGTGTACACGGTAAATGGTTGTCCTAGGATCAAAATAGTCAAGATGGGAGCTGATATCAATCTAGCCTTCAATGTTTGAAAACACTCTTCACATTTATCGATCAAAACAAACTTTTTCCCTTTCTTTGTCAGACTCGTGAAAGGTACGGCGATTCTAGAGTAATCTTCCACGAATCGTCGATAATAACCAGCTAAACCTAAGAAACTTCTTTTTTTCGCAACATTTTTAGGTGCTTCCCATTTCACAATGGTTTTAATCTTGCTAGGATCCACTTAAATTCCTTTAGCGGATACAACATGGCCTAAGAAAGCGACTTCATTCAGTCAGAACTCACACTTAGTAAATTTTGCGTAAAGTTTTTCTTTTCTTAGTCACTGCAAAGCGACTTTTAGATTTGTGATATGAGTTTCTTTGTCCTTGCAGTAGACTAGTATGTCGTCAATAAATACAATAACTGACGTATCCAACATATCATGGTATACCCGACTCATGAGTTCCATAAAAGTTATGGGTGCATTAGTCAATCCAAAAGACATGACTAAAAATTCGTAATGTCCATATCTGGTTCTGAATGGTGTCTTCGGAATATCACATTCCTTAATCTTCAACTAATGGTATCCTGATCGAAGATCAATTTTGAAGGACACTTTGGCACCTTGCAACTAATCGAATAAGTCATCGATCCGAGGCAATGGGTATCGATTCTTGATTGTAAGCTTATTCAATTCTCGATAATCTATACACAGTCGAATGCTACCATCCTTCTTTTTCACGAACAATACTGGCGCTCCCCATGGTGATATGCTGGGTCTAATATAACCCTTGTCCAGTAACTCCTGTAATTGTACCTTCAGTTCCTTCAGTTCAGTAGGAGCCATTCGATAGGGTGCTTTTGATACTGGTGCGGCTCCAAGTATAAGATCTATAACGAACTCTATCGCTTAGTCAGGTGGCAATCCTGGTAATTCCTCAGGAAATACATCCAAAAATTAACACACAACTTCAATATCTTTCATTCGTGATGCTTTCTTGGTGAGGTTGACCACGGACACTAAGTACCCAATTCTCCCTTTCTTGAGGTATTTTTTAGCCTTCAGTGCAGAGAGGGTGAGATTTCATTTACGGGGAAGTTTGATTCTCGCAAAACTAAACTCTGCTCCATTTTTGTCTTTAAATGTCAGTTTCTTTTCTGCACACAATAGGTTTGCAAAGTATCGAGCTAACCAATCTGTTCGCAAGATAACGTCAAAGTCTACTATATCGAGTTGGATTATGGTTGCCTCCAAAATCTTCTCACCGATAAGAACTGGATATGGTCCATAACCTTTGTCTAGTTCCACTTCTAATCCCATAGGTGATCGTACAAGTAGTTTGCAGTCTAAAGGTCTAAGGGATAGATTTAACTTCTTTCCAAATGACACAGATATAAAAGAATGAGTTGCTCCAGAGTCAAAGAGTACTCTGGCGGATAAGCTATTAATAGGTACAATACCTATGATTTGATTTAATTTAATCTACATGCTCACACAAGATAGTACAAAATGAAAGGTTTAGGTCATACCTGTGACTACATCAGGCGATGCGGCAGCATCCTCAGAAGTAACTGCATAAACTTTTCCTTTTTGTAGCTGCTTCCATGGCTTAGGAAACTCTCTTGAATAATGTCCTACTTGATCGTAATTGAAGCATTTGACTCCAATATTACTTTTCTTCTGTTGAGGTTGGACTGTCGGAGTAGTCTTGGTTGCAGCATTGAAGCCTTGAGTACGGAAGGGTTTAAATGTCTTTGGGTTCCCTCCATTGTATGAGTTTCCATTGGGCCTCTTTATACCTCTGTTCTATGCAAAATAACTTTCCCTCTGGCTCTATTCCAGTACTCGAGCAATCTGTACAGCTTCATTATAAATCTTCTTTTCCAATCCCAATACATGCTCACGGATGCTTCTCCTAAGTCCCATGACGAACCTTCGGATGGTATCTTCTTCCTGCATGCTAGAGGGAGCAAAGAAGAACAGCTCCTTATAACGCTGTTGATAATCGTCTACTGTCTTTTGTCCCTGATACAGACTCAGAAACTCCTTTTCTATTTGATCTCTGAAACTCCTTGGAAAATACTTCTCGAAGAAAGCTTCTTTATAAATAATCCATGTTAGTTAGGCGTGCTTTGTTAATAGATAACTTTTAGTTGATTTCCACCAGTGGTGTGCGTCACCTTTCAACGTAAATGTGGCACATAATACCTTCTCTTCTTTATTTATAGTCATCATTATAAAGTTCCTTTCCATTTCGTCGATCTAGTGAGTTGGCCACAACGGATCTGATGGTTTGCCTGTGAATTCCTTCGGCTTCAACTTCAGGAAATGCTCGATCAGTTTGGAGTGATCAAGCTGATACTGTGCATATGCCACATACATAGGTAGTTGGTACTGATAGTTACCTTGGTTGTACCCGCCTTGCGGTGCTTCAGGATTTGGCACTTGGCCTTGTACTGCTAGTGTTTGCAGTGCTTGGGGTATAGTATTGCTACCACCAGGTGCCGTACTAGCTTGTCCCGCAGGTAAAGGTATTGTGTTTGCAACTGGGAAAGCAATCCCCATAGCCACTTGCATGTTGGCTTGCATTTGTTGTATATGTTGCATTTGCTGTGCCAAACTCATCACCACGTAGCCAAATCTGTTGGTGGTGCAGGTAAGTTGGTTGGGTTGGCTTGGGTGTGAACATTTTGAGGCGCAATATGTTGATTTCCAATATTTCCTTCTGGTCCTTGCTGACCTTCATTGTCATTGGTCTCCATAGGTGGTGGAGATGGGTTGACATTGTGTCTCCTTCTACTTACTCTATAGCCAGCCATTTCTTGTTTTCGGCGGTGGTAATGTCTGAAAATCAAGGAAACATATGAGGCAAGCATAATATACGTTAATCTCATGTTAATTTCCAAATAAACAAGGCAAAGTTTCAATTTTTAAAGTCATTCAGTCAAAACAAGGCATTTTCATCGTGGGGACGATGGGTGGGTCGCATTATATGCGACCACACGAACCCTGTCAGCTCCCTGAGAGCCTGTGGTCGATCGTGGGGTCACATTTTTGGTCAAATTCTGCGACCACACGACACCAAATCAGGTTTTAAAATCTGATTTTGAGCCATTTTCTTTATTTTCTCTTTTGTCTTTTACTGTTCACAACTTAACTCGCCTCCACTGAGTTGCTAAAGTACCAACCACCCACCTGGAGTGAAGTTTCTTCCATCAACCTTCGGATTCCTTATCTCCTTGGTAAGTTCCACATTCTCATTTATTCTTTTGTTGATTCATTCTAGGTTTTCATCGCCCATTTCGATCTTTTCTCAATTAAATTCGATTTATCCGTAAAAATTTGATTTTTATTGATGAACCTTGCTATTGGGCACCCAACAGACAAAAGCCCTCTAAGAGATTTAGGTTTCATCGGTCGGTTTAGGTCAATCAATTGAAAACTTACGTCTTGACCTAAAATTTAGGGATTTTTACCATTTTTTTAAAATTTTCTTCAATTTGTTTTAATTAACAGCAAGTTCTTACTAAATTGGTCATTGTGTGATTATGATGTATGTGAGTCCTTTAGTCCAAGCATTTGTGCGGGAATGAGAATTTTGGCCAATCATGCCGTCGTAATACCAAAATTTTAAATTTTCACTATATTTGATATGTTGCTTGTTGTTCAATGCCCTTGCAGACAACATGGCTCGCACTAAAGTCCCCAGAGTTCACGATCCCTGTCGCTTCAGGTCCATTAAAATAGAGGCACAGTATCCCTGGTACGAGTGCAAGAAGGTGGAAGGGCGTCGTTGTGTCAACTTAGCCAGCCTAGCCCTATTCGATGTGGAGGGTGCATTTGATGATATGGGCTGGCTCCCTGTGATTCTTTATGAGGGTTGCACCTGTCCTGAGTTGGTGAAATAGTTTTACTATAATTTACAGGTGGAGGGTGACCCAGAGGATATAAATAGGGGCAGAGAGCTCAAGATCACTAGTTTAGTTAAAGGGGTAGAGGTCTCATTTAACTGCCAGGAGTTGGCTGATATCCTGAGTATCTCAAATGATGGTCCCTTGGTATACTGCGCACCCAAGGAACCCCAGTTCCTATCAGTGCAAATGCGCGCAGAAATTGATAACCAGATTCTTCGAGATTATCGCTAGCAGATAAAGACAATTAACCTACGTCCAAAGCCCCGAGTGTATTACAAGATCATTCAGCACGACCTGATTCCCCAGAGTGGACACTATGAGAAGGTTTTACAGTTGACCCAATACCTTCTGTACTGCATCTGCACTAGGCAGCCTATCTACCTTCCTTATATCATTATCAGGACCATGCATTGTGCCATGACACTTGGTTTGGTGGGTAACCTACCCTATGGGCGTTTGATCACTACTCTACTCACTCGCATGCAAGTAGACTTGGTCGATGAGAGGATTCACGAGGACATTTTTTCGATTGACCTTGACTGTGAGGCCATTTGTAGGATGGGTATGTGAGATGTGCAGGTCAATGACAAGGAGAGAAATACTATGAGACGTCCTCTCACTCGGGTAGCGGTAGCAAATGCTTTGGCAATAGTAGCAGCAGCAGCAGAGGCACACGAGAGTGATGATGATGAGGATGATGATCGGATATACATGGATGTAGATGCCATACCTCCTCCATCACCATAGCATTCCACTGGAGCTGGCCCTTCTTGGGCTCCTTCTCACTCAGCTGGTCCTTCGTGCCCACCACCAAATGACATGATGGGACTGCTACATTAGATTCGGGAGGCTCAGCATACCACGGATCAGAGGGTAGCGGATCTAGCAGCTAGTCTCCAAGTGACCCAGACTCAGGTAGCCTGGCTTATGAGAGTATATGCTGAGGACTATGATCGAGATCGTGAGGCACCTCCTCCTCCAGCACCCCCAGATTCATGATACCATTTATTTTTTTTCCTTTTATATTACAGAGAAATAGTATAAGTTGTGGACCGTACTCCGATTCGAACGTACATTTATATATATATATATATATATATATATATATATATATATATATATATATATATATATATATATATATATATATATATATATATATATATATATATATATATAAAATTGGTTTTCCATTTACATATGTGTATTATTCTCTTTCTTAATTTATGTCTCATACAAGACAAGTTCATATGGTGTGTTCTTATTATAGCTTTTAATTTTTATCCTCACTCAGTTCACGATCCTTATGGTAGTATTTTGGTTTAATAGAGCAAAGCCTGAGAGCTTTGATACCAAGCTATCACACCCCAATTCTGAACCAACCAGAATGGTGTGATGAACCATCCATAGACCAATAGTTCAACCAGGATCTCGTATAGGCCGTGCTTATTCGATTCAACCAGATACAATCCACAAGCAAAATCAGAGTAAATAAACGATAGCGGAAGTCTTTAATACTAATAAACTGAGTATCTGACAGTGATAGCATAATTAAGTATCCAATTATCTTCAATATACCTCAAAACATAAAATAAAATAAAATAACCAATTACATGAGTTGCACTCGCACGACGAATCATGCGCATCTTCTTCAGCTTCTACGTCCATCGCAACAACGTGTCCATACGTCGGCACATTTATATATTCTTCAACAGTAGGACCTCCATTAAGAACTAAAAATATTCGACATCGAAAGGGTGAGCACACATTACGGCTCAATGAGCAAACAAAAAAATGCAACAAACATATGCATGCATTCAATTCATATTTTTGGTCTGGTTTCTAAGTTTACAATGTGCAATAGAAAGGTTTGGTGGCTGCCGCACCTCTATACATAAGTTTGTGAATCTGTCCAATGGATCAAACACCATTATCATCCCACATGCACCCACCATGGAATAGAGGTAGAGCTAAAGTGTCCGTATCAAACACCGCCAACACTTTCCCTGATGCCCTACCCATACCAATACGTAAGCCCCTATTGGCTAGGGCTTGCAAACTGGGCTCGCAACTAACCAATCCTAAATGCCATCCAGTGTATCCAAGGTCTCACCCCAGCATCCCTTAATACGTCCATAGAGATAGAGCTAAGGCCCCCCGACAGAGTCAAAGACCACACCGTCCGAGACCACCTCTCCTGATGCCCAACGATGTAATAGTTCTGCTAAGGTAATGGCGATACTACGATGTTAGTGGGCAACACTTGAGTAGAGATAGAGATAAAGCTATAGTCTGGTGATGAGGTTAAATAAGGCCACCATGCCACGTCCTCCCCCTGATGCTCTACTCGCATCTGACACACCAACCATATACATACATTCACATGCCTATTCCTAGCATCATCATCATCATCATGTTATAAAATGGAATTAAATATGCATGAACAGTAATAGCAGAAATATTAGAAAACATGTGAGATGCACATTACAAGCATACAAGCATAGAATCAATCATGGAATTAGACTCAATAAAGTAAACGGTTTATTATTAACCAATTAGTTTAGGTCTTGTTCCCTCACCTTTGATCGTTGGTTGTTCCTCTTCCAAGCTTTGTAAATTATTTTTGGACCACTTGAAAACCTATAAATTTATGGATTCTAAATTAGAGTTCATATTCATTAATTACAGTGTTTAAATGTCTCATCTGGAATCAATCAGACCTCCAGAAGCTGAGTGGTCACAGGTGTGGTTGCACCTGTGGTCTCAGTTTTTACGACCACAGGGTGTGTGATCGATACGTGTGGTCGCATATCATGCAACCACACACATGTTACCACACCCTCCCTGGAAACTTCCCGAGGTCATGTGGTCGACACATGTGCCTCGTGTGGTCGACCATAGCTGTGACCACACGAGTGTTTGGTCAACTTTCATTCTCAGTCTAATCCCTTCATGATTTGATTCCTTGAAATATCACTAGGGTCCTTCTTATGATTGATCTATGACCTTAATTTTGTATTTTTCATAATTATCTAATCCGACCTACTCTTCATGAATTTCTTTTGAGTTTTCGTCTATGAGTCTCATGGTTGAGATCCTACTTTGAATCAATACTTCCTCCATGATCTATTTTAGGCATTCAACTAATGTAGGGGATGTTTTCATACCTTAAACTTGCTGAAGAATCAGAGCTCTCTCTAAAATTCCTCCTCTTAGTCTTCCTCTTCAATTCTCCTTCTCTTCCTCCTCCTCTCTTTCTCTCTCTTTCAGTTTGAGTTCTAAAAGAATGAAAGAGGCTAAGGGACGCCCTATATATAGAGGAAAACCCTCCATATAGAGTCCTACTTTGATTTGAAGAGAACCCCCTTCAGATTAGGAAGGTTTTTTTAATTTCGGAGTCAATTATACCATCGTGGGGTCGTACGTGGGGTCGCAGGATCCGTCGACCACACGTCCCAGACTCCAGTGGTCTCATTATTCTGAGGTGTGGTCGACCACACCTGTTTAGGTATTTGACCACACGTCTCAATTAGATGATTTATGATTTGAATTACATACCTAGCCTTGTGGTTTCTTCACGCACTTGGTCCGCTTGGTCCGACTATGATAGGAAGACCTAATACAAGGTGGTAAAACCAGGTTAGTACGATACAGGTCTTACATCCATTGGGCGAATTCACATACTCATGTATAGAGGTGCAGTGGCCTCTAATCCTTTCTATAGCACATTGTAAACTTAAAATCAGACCATAATGTGAATGTTACTCATGCATGTTACTTGTTGCATTGTCTGATTTTCTTACTGAGCTAAGTTGTGAGCTCACCCTTGTATATATACATGTTTTTAGATGTTGATGCAGGTTATATTGTAGAGGACTGCGTGAACGCTCCAGTATATGGAGGTGTTGCTGCTTTAGAAGTGCAAGCAGGGGAGGACGAGCATGACGCTTCATGCGAGTGCCATTTCTACGTGTACCTCTAGGATGGTTTATTTTATTTTATTTTATTTCAGTTGAATTCATAAATTATGTAAAGATATTTTATTTACGTTTTGGTGTGGAGAATAATTGGTTAGTATACTTACAATGTTGAACTCAGTTCATTTAATTTAAAACTTTTCGCTGTATTTATTTATATTCTGATTATGGTTATGTGCAATGATTTATATAAGTGAATACGATCTTATTGAGATCCTGGTGTGAACCATTGGTTTAGTGACAGTTCACTCACACTTCTGGTTCAGCCGGAATTGGGGTGTGACAAAGGGTCCCTGGGCTCTGCCTCTGAAACCATCACAATTGGGTCTTGTAATCTTGTAGACCAATTGAGTTCTAGGCATCCATTATCTTGGGCCTCCAAATCTAGGACTAGTCCAATGGATGCTTCTCTTAGTGCAAACAAGTTGTCCATCTCTAAGGATGAGAATAAGATGTCATCCCCTCTTCATGATCCTTGGTATTAACGTGCTAAATCTCAATTGGAGAGTAATTTTGGAAGTGAAGGGGAGAAGGAAGTTTACAACTCATCTATGGTTTTTGGAATCAAAGGAGCCAACAATGGATTGCCATCCGGTGAACCTTTTGTCCTAAGGAGGGGTTCCCGAATCAAAGTGCAGCCCGAGTGCTTCTGATCTGTCCACAGATCTCCATGTAGCTCCTAATCCTCCATTCAGACCCTTCGAGCATTCACCTTTGTCCCTGAGCTTGTTTGCTGGCTGGTTTAAGTCTTTTCTACTCTTAGTGGTCTTCCCCAACTTGGGGTGTTTTGGGTATTGCATTTTGATTTGTTTGACCCTCATAACCTTCTTCGGGGAAGTTTCCTATGTGGGACTGTCTCTTCTAGATAATCCACTGTAACCTTCTACTCTCCTTTTTCTTTTTCTTTTTTTCCGTAATAAGGCAATCTAAGTATAAAAAAAAAAAAAAAAAGTTAGTTTCATCTAAGAATCTACTTCTAAAGATGAAAGAATGAAGCCTTCACCAATCCATCTCTTGAACTTATCCCAATCACTTTACCGAACCTTACTTTCAGTGATCGTTGGTCTCAATGATGCTAAATTGAAATCATATTTTGCCAATTATTGGATGGAGACATAAATCCCATTAATTAGATGGTATACACATCTTTGACTGTTATTTCTTTCAGGGTCATCAAGACATCATGGACAAGAGAAATTTTAAGAGAAAAGAAAAAGTGAAAAAGATGAAAGTTGAGGACTTTGCCAATGAGTGGTTAAGTCCTCCCAGAATTGCCACAGTTTTTAATTGCAAATGGACAACAGATTTCATTTTACGTCTGTCAACAACTGACATGGAAGCATCAGGTAATCTAGTGGAGGAAAATTGTTGGGTTTGGGAAGTTTCAACTTATTCCTTCTTTGTTTCAATCGTAACAGACATCAAGTAATGGGTTATTTCTCTTAGAAGTGATTTTCCATGAAAATGACTTCTTTTCTCTGTATGTTATGTTATTTTGTTCTCAGCCAAAGCTGGAGTGGATTAGATGTGAGAGAAAAGTCATTGCTCGCTTAAGAGTGTAGCCAAGGCTAGGTCAGCGGATCAAGTCTTCTTACTATAGTTGCATCCGGTGTGTGGCTTGCACCTTTCTCTTCCTCTCTCAATCCTCCCTCCCCAGAAAGACCGCCCCTTTGCCTCTTTGGTTTTCAATTGCATCTCTTGGCCCTATAGTGGGCATTGTAGCACCAAAAATAATAATAATAATAATAATTAAAAAAAAGAAAAAGGGAAAGGGCATAGAATTAGACTCCAAACTTAAAATTTGTACACCGGCCGGGTATACTGGCATTGGGTCGATCCTTTTGAAGCTTATGGTGCATGTCTCTTCTGAATATTCTCTCCAAATTCCATATCTTTGGCCTTTCATTCTTACCAAAACAAAAAAAAATACCTTTAAATTTCATGCATACACAGTGAAACTCAATTACAATTTTACGGCCAAGATCATTTGATCATTGTCACTGTCCTCGTCAACTTTAATATTATCTCTTGACATAATTAACATCACCACCATCACCATCACCATCACCATTACCATCATAACTTTCCAATATACATGTGGATATCATGGTGCTAGCATGCACAAAGTCTGTGTATCTATCCTTGGAAATTTAAACCAAAAAATCAGTATAATGCAGATTTCTGCACCAAAATATCATTATCATAACTCTGTTAAGTTGGGTGAAAACCCCTAAAAAAAAATTCTTTCGAAATGATGGTCAAACATGACCAAAAATACCCTCTCCTCCCCCTTGTTGGGGAAGTAATGTTCTTGAATGGATTAATACAGAAGATAGTTCCTTTACCCATCCTACCCAAGAAAGAAAGGAAGATATAGATCAATAAGGCCATGTACCATTGCAAATATGAGGTAGAACATGATGACCAATATGTTCTCATGGCTCATTTTCTATTTCTTAGCATAAAGGAGTCTGAAAATGATAACCAATATGTCCTTATGGCTTGTTTTCTATTTCTTAGCATAGAGGAGTCGTACGTGAGACTCGTAGCGTAGGGATCCAAATCGTCTCCTGCAGCAGGAGGTTCCTGCCGCAGATCCAAGGGCCGGGGTTCGGTCTGGCCGCCTGCCAATACATTGGGGGATGGGCCGGCTGAAATCCAGCCCTTGGCAGGCGGCAGAACCGCAGGAGAGGATTTGGTTGCCGTAGCGTAGTGGGGTAGAAAGTACGCTGTTCCAAGGAGGGACCATACAGGTGAAAAAGAAAAAAAAGAAAAAGAGAATTTTATTATTATTATTTTTATTTTTATTTTTATTTTATTTTTTTTTTATTTTTTTTTTATTTTTTTTGATGGGGGTGGGGGTTGGGAAGTTGGGGCTGAGCGTGAGCGTGAGCGTGAGCGTGG
Source organism: Protea cynaroides (assembly GCA_028583415.1). Taxonomy (NCBI): domain Eukaryota; kingdom Viridiplantae; phylum Streptophyta; class Magnoliopsida; order Proteales; family Proteaceae; genus Protea; species Protea cynaroides. The sequence continues at coordinate 67,095,982 of CM053268.1, read as the reverse complement.
GGATGGGGGGTGGGAGGTGGGAGGTGGGGGGTGGGGGGTGGGGGTAACATTAATACCTCGATGATAACAAGTAACAACCATAAGGTCCATGTCTACGCCACTCAAAGTGTGCTTGTCTTGTAAAATGAATTTAGTCAGAATATTTCTTCCTGGATCATTATTGTACTTTCGACAAGTGAGTATTTGTCATCAGATGAGGTCAATCCATCAGGAAAATTAAAAGGAGATGCAACCTTTATTGAATCTTTTAATGCTAATATATAGGATCTATACGTGTCAACATTTGGAAGAAGAGATAAGAATGGATTTTTCTACTTTGTAACAAGGGCAGTTACAGCTACATGTTGTGAGTCTGACCGCTCCCTTTTATTGTCAGATTACGATTAGTTTCTAAATAAAATATCAAAATTTTCCACCTTCTATATTGAGGTTTTCGTGATGATTTAATGAATGTGTATTAAATTAAATTGATTGTAACTACATATTTTAACAATCCTTCTTACATTCAACCAAATTGAGAAAATCGTTCGACTAATCAATGGCCTAGTTAGTGTATTTAAGTGACAACAATAATCATACTTTCTTCGAGAAATTCCTTTTTTTCTGGTTTAAATTAAGGCAATGCATCAATTTATCAAAGAGAATGGTATAAACCATACTTTTTAAGTTACTTGATCAGGGAATAGTTGTAACCTTTAGGGTGAGCTAGTGATGTAAGCCAAGTTAGCCAACATATGCTTTTCAATGGGTCGGGAGAATGAATTTATACAAACTTAAAGTAATCACAAGTTATGTAGAAATTGATAGGTTTGTGTACTTATATAAGAATAATTAATGTAACTTCTTCAATATTGATCGGAATGATCTGATTCAGTGGCAATGAAAGATAACTCATGGGAATATAAGTTTTGTGAAGAATATTTTTTCAAATTCTAAAAGGAAGATATGCCAAAATTAGCTAAAAGTGACATTAAGTGCAAAAATGGATTCTGGAAAAATTTTAGGATGCAAGAATAAGAAAATCATTTTTAGTGGAGTGAAAGTAAAGTCATTTACTTCTCTTCTAGGATGTAAATCAACTCTAAGGGTTGTTTACAATTCTTCTAGGATATAGGTGAAGAGTAAAATTTCAATTCTTATAAGATGGAATCATGAACTCTCTAGGTTCAAGGTATGATATAAGAAAGCTTCAATTCTTCTAAGTTTCAAGATGTTATAAGAAAGCTCAAATTTTTCAAAATTAAAGTGAAACTCTTCTAGATCTCAAGAGATGAACTTTTCAAGGGTTCAAAGGAGAAGACATGCTTCAATTCATTTTTTTTCATTAAAAAAAAAACTACTTACTACATGAGAATTAACCATTAATATTTGTAGGCCTTAAAAAAATCATTAAATATCTCATAATAATCTCAACCATCCTTTATAACCTTAAGGCTGAGATTGCATATAGAAAAAATAAAAGAAAAATATAAATGATTTAATCATTTCAATACATAAAAACTTGTCTCAATGTATTGATTTTTGTTTCTAAACACAGAAACTTGTTTCAAAGATAAGACTCTAGAAAAATGGTTACGTCAATAGAGAATTTATAAGGAAGCTTCATGAAAAGTGTGCACTTCGTCATCCATCAAAGTACATGAAAAGGCTATCTTTTTAATATAATTTTAATTTTTAGCAAAAAAAAAATTCTATTTCAAAGTTCAAACTAGTAAATAGAGGGACTCTCAAGTAAACTCCAAACTTGCCAATTTGAGATTTTTTTCAACATTCACTTTCGTAAGTTGTCCTTTTTTTGGATGACAATATACGTGGCATATGTAGTCCTTCTTATAGGTGACCATAAGGAGAAAACATGTAACTCTAATACCATGTTAATTTTTTCATCTCAAAAGTTTGAATTAATAAATAGAGGGACTCTCAAGTATATAAAGCACCTAAGTACCCAAATTATAAACCAATATTGGATTACTCCCAATAGTTAAAGCACATATAATCACATGACAATATAAATAATTCTATATTTAATTATTAACTTATATTTCATCTTACATTCAAATTCCTTGCATTTATAAAAATAAAATAGATTTTATATATAATAAGCATTATTAATAAATATGATAAGAAATATTAATAATTTATACCATAATATTTAGTTACAGTTATAAAAATATATTTATAGATTCGAAAATTTTTATTTTCCCTCTTTAAAATTTACCTTACAATCATATTCAAACCTTCGGATGATCACGGATGTGTTGCAAACCAACACATGGGCGGCTGACGTAAGACAGGTCCCATATTCCTTATAAATAGTTGCACAAAAAGAAATAGAGAACAACTACTATTCCATTCGATATCTAATGCATTTCTTGGAGAAATTAACTAGTGGTGGAGCTTTACCAGTCAATCATTTCAACTTGGGAGATCATTGAATGTGACCTTCGTGTTCAAGCAATTGGAACCTTTTGCATGTGACGAATCGAATACAATGAACTGTGGTCCCCTCCATAAATGAGGAGAGTTGGAGTGACTGACTAATGGTAAGGGTTGTGTCATATCATTTAATGTATTTTTATTACGTCATGAAGTGGGGAAGTTAGCTTTTGGTATCCTTCAGGAATTCGATTCAAATTCCAAATCAGGGTCTTTTCATGGGAAAGGATGGTCACAGTAGAAGCGACTAAATTCTCCGTCCAATCAATCGAATATTAGATGGTTGGGATTACATTGGGATGTTTGTTTGATATATCTAAACAGTCTGATGTTCGATTAAACGATTTAATAGATGGAGAGGATTTATATCCTCTCTAAACGTATAAACATGATCTGTTCTGCTTATATCAACACATTGTGATTACTAAATGCTCAGAAGTTTTTTTATTCAATTTTTTTTTGTTGGATATCTTGTTCATACACTTTTTTTTTTCCCGAACCTCTAGTGTATGACAAAAGGGAGTTCGAAAATTTTAAATTTTTTTTATTCCATTTTACATGATTGAGTTACCAAAACTTCTAGATAGGTATCCTATATCTCTACTAAATTTTTTTAAAATTTAAATTTTTTATGATTCCATCATACATGATTGAGTTACCAAAACTTCTAGAAAGGTATCCTATATCTGAACTAAATTTTTTTATTTTTTTGACAAGAAACCAAAATATATTAAGATAAAAGAAAAATAAAAGAATATAGAAAACCCTAAGAGGATTTAAAACCATCACCTTGGGCAATGCCATCAACAGGGGCATCTCGGGTTAGAAACAGCTAGTGAAATCGAAAGCGAGGTCTGTGGGAAGCATCCCACACGACCTCACAAGCCACAAAATCAGCGCAAGCATCCAAAACGTATGATCTCCTATCATGTGCTGCTTTCCTCACAATCATGTCAGCCACTGAGTTTATTTATCTAAAGCAATGACTGTACCGAACTTGACAATTAGCTAGAACAGATGAAAGAGCCCTCCACTCCTAGAACAGATGAAAGAGCCCTCCACTCCTGTAAACCAAACCATGGCATCTCAACAAATCTCAGGACCTTGACCACTGAGGTAGAATCTAATTCTAACCAAATTTTTGCAAATCCGAGTTGGACACAACTTTTAATCCTCTAAAACTTCTTTCAGCTCTACAACATAGTTAGAGGCTACTCCAATCGATTCAACAAATGCAAAAAACACCAGTCCTCTACTAGGATGAATCACTCCTCCAGCTGATCCTGCCACTTTGGGGTTACCTAGACTGCAACCATCCGTATTTATCTTGCATCAATCATGCATGGGAAGCTGTCAAAACAATTCCACCAGTCTCGATTTTTTCCCGACATTGTTGAAAGAGAAAGGATTACTTACCACGCACTTTGAGATCCTCGACTGATTTCACTACACAAGGCTTTCTTATTGCTAATTCTCTACAACCCATTCAAACCATCAAGAAAATTCAAACCGTGGTCACCTTTGAGTCTCGATAAACTGCTGTATTACGAGCTCCCCGAATACTATATAAAACCACACAAAAAAAAAAAAAAGCCTACCCAGAAATGCTGAAAAGGAGCAACAATCGCCTTCTGTAACCACCATAATAGCAAGTTGTCGCCTGAATCCACCTACTGAAGCACCACCCCAAAAAGAAAATCCACTTCTCTCCATATCGTCATAGCGAACTCACAGCTACAAAAAATATGATCAAAAGTTTCTACCACTTTGAAACAAATGGGACACTGAGAGGGTAGCGTCACCTCTTTCTTTGTAACATAGTCATCTGTGGGGAGCTTTCTCCAGCACCACCACCAACCAATCCAAGGCAGTCTAGGTGGCTGTTAAGTGTGATTTTTATATTTTTATTTCATTGGCATTATACTTTTTAATATGTTTTATGCCTTATTGAGCTGAGTATAATTTATTTTATAAGTTTGACATATTTTAGAGACTTTGTGAATTAATTGCTAAAAAATAAAAAAATTCTAACATTCTTAATATTGACATTCTGTGTAAGATCCGTACTCCACTAACTTGGTTTAACCGTATCGTGCCAGGTTTTTCCATAATTCCTGGACCAAGTGGACCGAGCGTGTGAAGATAGATCACAAACCAGGTATAAAAATCAACTCAACACCCAAAACTGTATACATATGGTTGCATACTTGGGTAGGTACGATCGACCATATGGTAAGAATGAAAATCACAAATCCAGGACCCCACGGTCAATGATTTCGACCCTACAGTCAACGGGTTCTGCGATGGTAGCCATCGACCGTGAGACCCCAAATCAGACTTCGAGTTTTGAAAACTTTTCTAAACTAAGGGATTGTTTTCCTAATTGAAAGAGGACTCTATATGGAGAGTTTTCCTCAATATAAAGGACATCTCTCAGCCCTTTTTCATTCTTTTAGAACATTAGTAAACCCTAGAAAAAGAATGGAAGAGAAGGAAGATAAGGAAGAAAAGGAGAAGAAGAAAAGACTAAGGAGAGGATTTTGCTGAGAAGAGATTGACTCTCTATTACAGGCAAAGGTATGAACTTAATCTCTAGAGATGTAAACTCTAAGGAATAAGACTTCTATGGAAGATAGACAATATCAATCTATCATGATCCATGTGATTCCTTAAGTAATTTTCAAGGATAACCATGGGGGATGAGTTTGATGGTTAGGGTTGATAAGAAACTGCTAATGATTGCCATAGTATGACCTTAGAATAAATCTAATTGAAGAGTAAAGGATTTGATCTAGTAAGAACTCGAATTGCATGTAGTCTATGACCAGAAATCTCAAGGTTACAGCTACGGTCGACCATAGCATGACCAGCATGACCAGAGGATTGACCATAGGCATTCGGAAAGATCCAGAAACCATATGGTTGCAGCTACGGTCGCACCATATGCGACCGTAGGGGATCGACCATAGGCAGTAAGGTCGATACAGTATGAGACCATAGGACCAATCAGACAACTATCAGTGCTTTATTTCAATTTTCGACTACTGTAACATATTACATATAAATCCTAACTTAAATTCATATAATTTTTAGGTTGTTAAATTGATTGAAAGAGAATTGCAAGGCTTGGAAGGAGATCGAGTATTGCTAACAGGTGAGGGAACAAGACCTAAACTAATTGGATAATAACAAACTATTTATTTTTACTGAGTCAAATGCCATGATTGATTCTATGCTTGTATGCTTGTAATGTGCATTTCACATGTAATATTCCTGCTATTACTATTCATGCATATTTAATTCTATTTATTTATAACATGATGATAATGATGATGCTAAGAATAGGCATGTGAATGTATGTGTGTGGTTGGTGTGTTGGATGCGAGTGGAGCATCAGGGGGAGAACGTGGTATGGTGGTCTTTGATCTCATCACCAAAGTCTAGATCTATCTCTACTCAAGTCTTGCCCACTGATATCGTCGTATCGCCATTACCTTAGCAGAATCATTATGTCATAGGGCATCAGGGGAGATGGTCTCAAACCGTGTGGTCTCTGACTCTGCCGGGGGGCCTTAGCTCTATCTCTATGGACGTATTGAGGGATGCTAGGGTGAGGCCTTGGATACATTGTTTGGCATTAGGATTGGTTAGTTGCGAGCCTAGTTTGCAAGTCCTCACCAATAGGGGTATGGTGTAGGGCATCAGGGGAAGTGTTGACGGTGTTTGATCCGGACACTTTAGCTCTATCTCTATTCTATGGTGGGTGCATGTGAGACGACAATGGTGTTTGATCCATTAGAGGGATTCACACACTCGTGTATAAAGGTGCGAGGGCCACCAAACCTTTCTATATCACATTGTAAACTTAAAAATCAGACCAAAGATATGAATTGAATGCGTGCATATGTTTGTTGCATTGTTTTGTTTGTTTACTGAGCTATGATGTGTGCTCACCCTTTCGACGTCGAATATTTTTAGTTGATGATGCAGGTCCTACTGTTGAAGAATATATGAATGCGTCGACGTATGGAGATATTGCTGCGATGGACGTAGAAGCTGAAGAAGATGCGCATGATTCATCATGTGAATGCAACCAATTTATTTTTGCTTAAGTTCAGTTATAATTTGAACAAAGATATGTAATTGATTATTTATTTTTATGCCTTATGATTTAGAGATAATTGGATTAAATGCTTATTTATCACTATTAGACTCTCAGGTCATTATCTGTAAAACTTTTGCTTATTTGTTTATTATCTCTGATTATTAATGTGGAATGTGTGTGTGGTTTGATATGGTGGGTATGACCTATTCGAGATCCTGGTTGAACCATTGGTTTATTGGCAATTTATCACACTAATCTGGTTAGACCAGAATTGGGGTGTGACAACTTGGTATCAGAGCTACTCAGGTTCTACCCATTGACCTAATTACTTCCACATGAATCATGAACTGAATTAGGATAAAATTAAAAGTTGTAATAAGAACACACCATAAGCACCTGTGTTGTATGAGACATAAACTAAGAAAGAGAATAATACACATACATAAATGAGAAATCAATTATATATATATATCCTAATGAGAGTAAGACAAGATACATCCAAATCAGAGTACAGTCCACAATCCGGACAGTTACACTGAATTATAAAAAGAGAAAAAGAAATAAATGATATCATAGAGCTGGAGGTGCTGAAGGAGGAGGTGCCTCACGATCTCTATCATAGTCCTCAGCATACACTCTCGCGAGCCAGGCCACCTGAGTCTGAGTCACTTGGAGACTAGCTGTCAGATCCGCTACCCATTGGTTTGTAGAGCGTTGGGCATCTAGAAGCTCTCCTACTCTCCAATCAATCAATCACTAAGCCTCTCGAATGCCACGTAACAGCCCCATTAATTTCATCTGGTGGTGGACATGAAGGGTCAGCTGAATGAAAAGCCCGAGAAGGACCAGCTCTAGTAGAATGATGTGGTGATAGGGGAGGGATGGCATCCACATCCATGTACATCCGATCATCATCCTCCTCATCATCACTCTCGTGTGCCTCTGCTACTGCTCCTGCTGCCGCCTCTGCATCTGTTGCCGCTACACAAGTGAGAGGACGTCACATAACATTTTTCTCATCTTCACTGACTTGTATCTCTCTCATGTCCATCCTGCTGATGGCTCCTAATCAAGGTCAGCTGAGAAGGTGTACTCAAGGATCCTCTCATCCACTAGGTTCACATGTAGAAGAGCGATTAGGGTGGAGATCATTCGCCCATAAGGAAAGTTACCTCTCGAGTCAGGCAACATAGCTCTGTGCATAGTCCGAAGAATAATATATAGAAGGCAGACTGGCTGCCTAGTACCGATACAATACAGCAGGTATTGAGTCAGCTGTGAGATCATCTCGTAGTGTCCACCCTGGGGAATAAGGGGAATAAGATTATGTTGGATAATCTTACAGTAGACCCGTGGCTTTAGACGCAGGTTGACTGCTTTCATCTTCCAGCAGTCATCCCGAAGAATCTGGTTATCTATTTCTACACGCACCTGTATATACATAAAATGTGGCTCCCTAGGTGCACAGTAAACCAACTGACCATCATTTGAGATGCCTAGGAGATCAGCCAACTCCTGACAGTTGAAAGAGATCGGAACGCCTTTCACCCAACTGGTGATCCGAAGCTCTCTACCCCTGTCAACATCCTCTAAGTCACCCTCCACCTGAAGGTGACAGTAGAACTGCTTGCCCAAGTCCAGGCAAGTGCAAGCCTCATACAGAATCACTAGAAGCCAGCCCATATCACCAAACGCCCTTTCTACATCAAATAGGGCTAAATGGGTTAAGTTAACACATCTATCCCCTTCCACTTTCTTTCGATTAAACCAAGGATATTGCACCTCTATTTCAACGGACCTGAAGTGTCGTGGGTCATGGACCCGAGGAACTTTAGTACGAACCATGATAACTGCAAGAGAAGAAAATAAGAAAAACAAGTTAGATAAATTTAAAAATTTGACAGCATAACGACATAGAATGGGAAAAAGCCTCACTTTTCATCCAACATTTGGGCAGGAGGACTTACATAGGTCCAAACCATCCTGCAAGGCTCAGACAATCAAAATTTTAAACTAGGTATGTCGAATTTGAAGAAATTTTGACAATTGGGAAAAATCCCAAAATTTAGGTCAAAAATGGAAATTTTCAAGTTTCTACTAAACTAACCGATGAAATTCGAATTTTCTTGAGGGCTTTCATCCATTGGGTAGTCAATAGCAATAACCCTCAATAAAAATCAAATTTTTATGGTCAGAAAAATATTAATTTGAAGAGAACCCTACAAATGGCAAAGCCCCTAGGTATGAAAGCTTAAAAATGGAGAAAAGTAGAGAACATACCTCAAGGAATAGAATGGAGATCGTGGATCGATGGAAAAATCACCAAGTTCGTATGATAGACACTGTAGCAACTCAGTGGTGGCGAGTTGAGTTGTGACCATAGGAAAGGAAAGGAGAATGAAAGGGAAAAATTTCGAAAACATGTTTAAAAACCTGATTTTGAACCATACGATTGCACAATTCGACCAAAACAATCAACCGTATGATTGACCAAAGGGTCTCGGTAAGTTGCTAGGATTTTGAAGGTCGCACCTAAGGTCACACAACATGCGACCGTAGGCCATCGACCATATGACTGACTGTTGCCTGTATTTTGATTCTGTCTGAACTTTTGCCTATTAATTTTGTTCTTCTTTCACTTTTCATTGTGAGACTAACCCAATACTACCATTCTATTTTGTCTCACATGTGTAGCTTTGCCAATAACATATCACCCAAGAGTTTAAATGGCCGGACGTAAAGTAAGTAGAAGGAAACAGAATGCAAATCCATCTCCACCACCTATGAAGACTAATGACAATGAAGGTCAGAAAGGATAGGAAGAAAATATTGGAGCTCAAAATACTGCACCTCAGAATGTTCACACCCAAGCCAACCCAACAAACTTACCTGTACCACCTACGAATTTGGCTACTGTGGTGATGAATTTGAAACAAAAAATGCAGCATATATAGCAAATGCAAACCAATATGCAAGCTATTATGGGAATTGCTTTTCCAATTGCAAACACAACATCTCTACCTATAGGACAAGCTAGTACTGCACCTGGTGGTAGCAACACTATACCCCAAGCACCGTAAACACCAGCAATACAAGGCCAAGTGCAAAACCCTGAAGCACCGCAAGGCGGGTATAACCAAGGTAACCATCAGTACCAGTCGCCTATGTATGGAGCTTATGCACAATATCATCTTGATCATTCCAGATTGATCGAGCGTTTCCTGAAGACGAAGCCGAAGGAATTTAATGGCAAGCCGTCGGATCCTTTGTGGCCAGCTCACTAGATCGATGAAATGGAAAGAAATTTCATGATGATGACTGTAAATGAAGAGGAAAAAGTATTATGTGCCACTTTTATGCTGAAAGGTAATGCACATCATTGGTGGAAATCTACTCGGAGTTATCTGTTGACGAAGCATGCCCAATTAACCTGGGCTATCTATAAAGAAGCGTTCTTCGAGAAGTATTTTCCCAGGAATTTCAGAGACCAAATGGAAAAAGAGTTCTTGAGTCTGTATCAAGGACAAATGTCAGTAGACGCTTATCAGCAGCGTTATGAAGAACTGTTCTTCTTTGCTCCCTCTAGCATGCAGGAGGAAAATACTAAAACCCGAAGGTTCGTCATGAGACTTAGGGGAAGTTTTCGTGAGCATGTATTGGGAATGAAAAAGAATATTTATAATGAAGCTGTACAGATTGCTCGAGTACTAAAATCGAGCCAGAGGGAAAGTTATTTTGCTCAGAACAGAGGTATAAAGAGGCTCAATGGAAACTCATACAACGGAGGGAACCCATAGACATTTAAACCCTTCCATACTCAAGGCTTCAATGCTGCAACCAAGACTACTCCGACAGTCCAACCTTAACAGAAGCAAAGTAATACTGGAGTCAAATGCTTCAATTGCGATCAAGTAGGACATTATTCAAGAGAGTGTCCTAAGCCAAGGAAGCAGCTACAGCAAGGAAAAGTTTATGCAGTTACTTTTGAGGATGTTGTCGCATCGCCTAATGTGGTTACAGGTATGACCTGAACCTTTCATTTTGTACTACCTTGTGTGAGCATGTAAACTAAATTAAATCAAATCACAGGTATCGTACTTATTAATGGCTTACTAGCCAGAGTACTCTTTGACTCTGGAGATACTCATTCTTTTATATCTGTGTTGTTTGGAAAGAAGTTAAATCTATCCCTCAGACCTTTAGACTGCAAACTGCTTGTACGATCACCTATGAGATTAAAAGTAGAACTAGACAAAGGTTATGGACCATATCCAGTTCTTATCGACGAGAAGATTTTGGATGCAACTTTAATTCAACTCGAGATGGCAGACTTTAACGTTATCTTGGGAATAGATTGGTTAGTTCGGCACTCCACAAACTTATTATGTGCAGAAAAGAAATTGACATTTAAAGACAAGGAAGGAGCAGAGTTTAGTTTTGCGAGAACCAAACTTCTTTGTAATCAAAAGCTCGTCCTATCTGCATTAAAGGCTAGAAAATGCCTTGAAAAATGAGAAATTGGGTATCTAGTATCCATGGTCGACCTCACCAAGGTAGCACTACGAATGGAGGATATTAAAGTTGTGCGTGAATTTTTGGATGTATTTCCTGAGGAACTATCAGAACTACTACCTGATCGAGCGACAGAGTTCGTTATAGATCTTATACCCGAAGCTGCACCAGTATCAAAAGCACCATATCGAATGGCTCCTACTGAACTGAAGGAACTGAAGGTACAATTATAGGAATAACTGGACAAGGGCTATATTAGACCCAGCATATCACCATGGGGAGCGCCAGTATTGTTCGTGAAAAAGAAGGACGGTAGCGTTCGACCGTGTATAGATTATCAAGAATTGAATAAGCTTACAATCAAGAATTGGTATCCGTTGCCTCGGATCGATGACTTGTTTGATCAGTTGCAAGGTGTCAAAGTATTTTCCAAAATTTATCTTCAGTCAGGATATCATCAGTTTTAGATTAAGGAAGGTGATATTCCAAAGACATCATTCAGAACCAGATATGGACATTATGAATTTTTAGTCATGTCTTTTGGATTGACTAATGCACCCGTAACTTTTATGGAACACATGAATCGGGTATTTCATGATATGTTGGATACGTCAGTTATTATATTTATTGACGACATACTAGTCTATGGACAAAGAAACTCATATCACAAATCTAAAAGCTGCTTTGCAGCGACTAAGAAAAGAGAAGCTTTATGCTAAATTTACTAAGTGTGAGTTCTGGCTGAATGAAGTCACTTTCTTAGGCCATGTTGTATCAGCTGAAGGGATTAAAGTGGATCCTAGCAAAATTGAAGCCATTATGAAATGGGAAGCACCTGAGAATGTTGTAGAAATTAGAAATTTCTTAGGTTTGGCTAGTTACTATCAATGATTCGTGGAAGATTACTCTAGAATCACCATACCTCTCACTAGTTTAACTAAGAAAGGAGAAAAGTTTGTTTGGACAGACAAATGTGAAGAGTGTTTCCAAACTTTGAAGGCTAGATTGATATCAGCTCCCATCTTGACTATTCTGATTCTAGGACAACCATTTACCTTGTACATCGATGTGCCTGGGTTAGGTTTGGGATGTATGCTTATGTAATGAGAACAAGTAATTGTGTATGCCTTAAGACAACTGAAGACACATGAGAAGAACTATCCCACTCATGTCTTAGAATTAACAGCGGTGGTACATGCTGTCAAGATATGGAGACATTATTTGTATGGAGAGGAATTTCAGATTAAATTAGATCATAAGAGTCGCACTCATCTTTTTAATCAGAAGGAGTTGAACATGAGACAGAGAAGATGGCTGGAATTACTGAATGATTATGATTGCGATATCTAGTATCATCCAGGAAAAGCTAATGTAGTTACTGACGTACTAAACAGGAAAGCAATGACAAAATCTCAGGAAGAAGCTAGTACAAATGTTGTAGCATGTGTCATAAGAAGAGTATTTAATTATGATAATGAGCAGTTCATGATTGATATTCTAAATAAATCAACTGACCAAGGGTTTATTCATCTATTCTCAAACATGTTTGCTACATTGAATATTGTACCTGATTTGCTAGATGAAGTAAAAACAGCCATTAAATAAGACCCTTATCTGAGAATGGTGCAAGAAGACCTTGAAAAAGGTAGGACTAACCCTGACTTCACCTTGGACGTTGAAAAGGTACTAAGATACAAAGGAAGGGTATGTGTTCCTGAAAATGAAGACTTGAATATTAGACACAGACTAATAAAGGAAGCCCACACCACCTCTTATTTGGTACATCTTGGAAGTACAAAGATGTATCATGATCTGAAGAAACTATATTGGTGGAGAGGAATGAAAGCGGATGAAGCTAAATTTGTGTCTCAATGCTTGAATTGTCAGCAGGTAAAGGCTGAAAGGCAAAGACCTACAGGATTGTTGTAGCCACTGTCAGAACCGGCATGGAAATGGGACTGCATCAAAATGGACTTCGTCATCGGGTTACCATTGACTCCCCGAGTAGTTGATGCTGTCTGGGTGATTGTAGATCGTTTGACTAAGACAGCTCGTTTCATAGCTATACGACCTCAATATACCCTAGAGAGGTTAGCTAAGCTATATGTTGATAATATTGTCAGATTACATGGCGTACTTGAAAGCATTGTGTCTGATAGAGACCTACGTTTTACCTCAAAGTTTTGGAAAGGATTACTGAAGGCTATAGGTACAACGTTGAAGTTTAGTACTGCATTCCATCCTTAGACAGAGGGATAGTCAGAGATTACTATTCAAATTTTAGAAGATATGCTCCGAGCTTGCCTAATTGATTTCAAAGGATCATGGGTTGAGAAGTTACCATTGATTGAGTTCGCTTATAATAACAGCTATCAAGCTACAATACAGATGTCACCCTATGAAGCACTGTATGGTAGGAAATGTCGAACTCCTTTATTTTGGAACGAAGTTGGAGAATGGAGTATTGTTGGACCAGAGTTTGTTGAAGAGACTTGTCGAGTGGTTGACATTATCAAGGAAATGATCTGAGTGGCTCAAAACCGTTAGAAGAAATATGCTAACAATCAACGCAGAGATCTTGAATTCACCATAAGTGATAAGGTATTTCTAAAAATATCTCCTATGCATGGTTTGAAAAGGATCGGACAGAAGGGAAAGTTGTGTCCCAGATATATTGGGCCTTATGAAGTTCAAGCTAGACGTGGAAAGGTAGCATATCAGTTAGCACTACCACCATCAATGACTAGTGTACATGATGTATTCTATGTCTCACAATTAAAGAAGTACGTCAGAGATCCAACACACGTGTTAACAATGGATCCATCAGATTTGACTGAAGATTTGACGTTCAAAGTAGTACCTTTTGAGATCACTAGCCAGAAGGTACAACGTCTTCGCAACCGCGACATTTATTACATTAAGGTTACTTGGAGAAGCCAAAATATGGAAGAAATTACATGGGAAGAAGAGAACGTTATGCGGAAGTAATATCCTCACTTATTCGACTCGGAAGGTATGTGTAAATTTTGAGGACGAAATTTATATAAGAGGGAGGGAGTTGTAAGACCCGCACTCCACTAATTTGGTTTAATCATGTCGTGCCAGGTCTTCCCATCATTCCTGGACCAAGTGGATCGAGCGTATGAAGATAGATCACAAAGTAGGTATAAAAATCAACTCAACATCCAAAACTGTATACATATGGTTGCATACCTGGGTAGGTACGGTCGACCATATGGTAAGAATGAAGATAAAAAATCCAGGACCCCATGATCAATGATTTCGACCCTATGATCGACGGGTTCTGAGATTGTAGCCATCTATAGTGAGACCCCAGATCAAACTCTGAGTTTTAGAAAATTTTCTAAACTAAGGGATTACTTTCCTGATTGAAAGAGGACTCTATATGGAGAGTTTTTATCTATATAAAGGACGTCCCTCAGCTCTTTTTCACTCTTTTAGAACATTAGTAAACCCTAGAGAAAGAGAAGGGAAGAGAAGGAAGAGAAGGAGAAGAAGAAAAGGCTAAGGAGAGGATTTTGCTGGGAAGAGATTGGCTCTCTATCATAGACAAAGGTATAAACCTAATCTCTAGAGATGTAAACTCTAAGGAATAAGCCTTTTATGGAAGATATGCAATATCAATCTATCATGATCCATGTGATTCCTTGAGTAATTTCCAAGGATAACCATGGGAGATGAGTTTGATGGTTAGGGTTGATAAGAAACTGCTAATGATGGCCATAGGATGACCTTAGAATAAATCCAATTGAAGAGTAAAGGATTTGATCCAGAAAGAACTCGAATTGCATGTAGTCTGTAACCAGAAATTTCAAGGTCATAGCTACGGTCGACCATAACATGACCAGCATGACTAGAGGATCGATCATAGGCATTCAGAAAGATCCAGAAACCATATGGTCGCAGCTACGGTCGCACCATATGCGACTATAGGGGATCGACCGTAGGCAATAAGGTTGATACAGTATGAGACCATAGGATCAATCAGATACTTATCAGTACTCTGTTTTAATTTTCGACTACTGTAACATGTTATATATGAATCCTAACTTAAATTCACATAACTTTTAGGTTGTTAAATTGATTAAAAGAGAATTTCAAGGCTTGGAAGGAGATCGACTATTACTAACAGGTGAGGGAACAAGACCTAAACTAATTGGATAATAACAAACTGTTTATTTTTACTGAGTCCAATGTCATGATTGATTCTATGCTTGTATGTTTGTAATGTGCATCTCACATGTCATCCAATATTCCTGCTATTACTGTTCATGCATATTTAATTTTATTTATTTATAACATAATGATCATGATGATGCTAAGAATAGGCATGTGAATGTATGTGTATGGTTGGTGTGTTGGATGCGAGTGGAGCATCAAGGGAAGGATGTGGCATGGTGGTCTTTGACCTCGTCACCAGACTCTAGCTCTATCTCTACTCAAGTTTTGCCCACTGACATCGTCGTATCACCATTACCTTAGCAAAACTATTACATCGTAGGGCATCAAGGGAGGTGGTCTCAAACTGTGTGGTCTCTGACTCTACCCGGGGACCTTAACCCTATCTCTATGGATGTATTGAGGGATGCTGGGGTGAGGCCTTGGATACACTGTTTGGCATTAGGATTGGTTAGTTGCGAGCCCAGTTTGTAAGCCCTTGCCAATAGGGGCTTATGTGTTGGTTTGGGTAGGGCATCAGGAGAAATATTGGCTATGTTTGATCCAGACACTTTAGCTCTATCTCTATTCCATGGTGGATGCATGTGGGATGGCAATGGTGTTTGATCCATTGGAGGGAATCACACACTCGTGTATAAAGTTGTGGGGGCCACCAAACATTTTTATATCACATTGCAAACTTAAAAATCAGACCAAAGATATGAATTGAATGCATGCATATGTTTGTTGCATTGTTTTGTTCGCTCACTGAGTCATGATGTGTGCTCACCCTTTCGACGTCGAATATTTTTAGTTGATGATGCAGGTCCCATTGTTGAAGAATATATGAATGCGCCGACGTATGGACACTTCTTGCGATGGACGTAGAAGCTGAAAAAGATGCGCATGATTCATCATGCGAGTGCAACCAATGTGTTTTGCTTAAGTTTAGTTATAATTTAAACATCAGATATGTAATTGATTATTTTTTTATGTCTTGTGGTTTAGAGATATTTAGATTAAATACTTATTTATCACTGTTAGACTCTCAGTTCATTATCCGTAAGACTTTTGTTTATTTGTTTATTACCTCTGATTATTAATATAGAATGTATGTGTGGTTTGATATGGTGGGTATGACCTATACGAGATCCTGGTTGAACCGTTGGTTTATTGGCTGTTCATTACACTAATCTGGTTAGACCAGAATTAGGGTGTGACATTCTGAGCTTCATGCATATTTTTGACGTGGAAAGAGTTTCAAAATTTAAGAGTGGTCTTCAGTGAAGTTGTAGAGGATGTCTCAAACTTTCCAGAATGGTATTGTAGAGAAAAATCCGAGTTCGTTTGTGCCTCCAAACATTGTCTCAAAATTTGACATGAAAATATGATCTGAATCCGAATCGAAGTAGCGGCACGATCTAATTAAAGCATTCAACGGTGGATGAAATTTCCATAAAGAGTTTCCTACTCAAGTTAGGAAACCTGAAATAGAAGATGTTAAATAGATTTGGTATTTGCATCAGATAGAAAAATTACCATTCTAGAAGACTCTAAGGAAGGAAGGAAACTCTACAATTTTAGAATTCTAAACTACAAAGGATTGCCATGCTCTATATATAGAGCACTGAAGTTGAAGATAGTCTCTCTCTCTCTCTCTCTTTGGCTAGAAATTTCTATCTCTTTCTCTCTCTCTCTCTCTCTCTCTCTCTCTCTCTCTCTCTCTCTAATTAATGATATTTTTTTTATCTCTCTCTCAAAAAAGAATTGTAATGTCTGGTTAGTTTTTCATTCGGTTTAAAGGGGTTTTGAAACCCAAACTCATGTCAATGGTATGATCGCTTTTGAGTAACATTGTTCTTCTTTTCTCTTTTAATGGAATTGTTTATTTCATTCTTCTCTCTTTATCTAAATTACTTAATTTCTTTTCTCAAGTTTAATTTCAAATTTAGAATTCTGTAGTAGAGTAGATCAATATAGGTTGTACCACATTACTATTTTAATTTAGGTGAGAAAGTTCCCTTTATAATTGTATGCGCATCGCCTCGAAGTGACAATGAGACAACTAGCAACGACAGAGAAATCTTCACGAGATAAGTTTTTTTTATTTTCTTTTATTTTTTTAATTTCGTTTCCTTTCATGCAATTTCTATTTGTTACTCTAGGGTTAATTTAGGATGCCTTAAATTTTCGTGCAATTAAGAATCTGTTTTATCATTATTTTTGTTGCTTGATTAAGTTGTTAATAGAGTATTTTAAGTTATCTAATTTATTCAATTCATTTGGGTACACTTTGCCCCGTTTAAGTTAGAAAAATAACGCTTCATCCCTGAGTTCGATCCGTTACTGCACGATATTGTGCACTTGTAGTTACACTTTTAAATCTCTAACAATGGCATAGCTTTGTTCCATAGCCTAGAGGCCCAAGTCGGTTGCTGGTTATGATAGTGTAATAAAGACCAGACAGATAGTCTAGGTGGCATAGCTTTCTCCGTCAGGTCAGTTTACGATTATATTTGAACTGGATTATTTATCGTTAAAGAATCTCTTTATAGTTGCTCTAAAACAAATAGGAGATTCTCTAAAAAAAATACAAGCATCTATCGGCAACATGCTATTGGGTGGTTGTCCCCTTCACTCGAAGATCCATGAATGCTAGCCCTGTAGTACCCTAACCCAAAGTGCAGGCATCTCTGGAGATCACGTGTTTAATTATCCTGTCCTCATTTTTAATATACTTGTTGGACTTCCTACTTTACTAGCACCAATAAATGATTACTACATTATTGCAGCTACAAAGTGAGGGTGAGGGTGAGAGGGATGGGGATGGGGATGGGGACGGACAGGGACGGGGACGGGAATGGGGTGCCTTTAGGCACAATGTGAAGATAAGAGAGTCGATCCCATAACCTCCTCAGTACTTGTACTCTACCTAGGGGGTGGAAGTTTGGCTATATCAATGCAAGCCCCTGACTTGAATACAAAGAAATCAATTTGAAAGGTTGAACCAGGTCATTTTCTAGATTGAATTGCAGAACTTGCACAATAATTCAGTCTTTCTTTTGAGAGAGAACATTAAATGTGTTGAGGTCAACATCAATGTTTATTTCATTACAGATAAGGAACTAATTGAGAGGACCGAGCTTATCTGGAAAAAGAACAACATGAGGTCGTGAGGAGATAAGTTTTTTTTTTTGTCCTCTCTTTCGGCTGAAAGAAAGGATTTGTAGAATATGGGGGTGTGCTCCTAATTGATAGACCATAGACTTCATGTAGCGATCTTTTCCATCCACACCAATGGATGGTGAAATTTTAGAGTCGCCACCTTGATAAGCTCTAGGACCTATAATGTTGTTTCTCTTTTAGAGAGACATTAATGATCATTCAAGACTTGGCTTTAATCTTACCAGATTGAGCAAATGTCATGTTACAATTTGGAAAGGTGTTAAACACTCAAATTGTCCAATCCAAAGACCGATCTCCCTTTTGAACCTTCCTATACTCTTCATGTGAATTTGATTGGTCATTGGGTTTAAACTAGGCATTTAGGCATTTAAAAAAGATTACGCCAAATTTCTAGGTGTAATAACTTCTGGTTCTGCCAAATATGTTTTGAAAAAATTTAAAGAAAAGAAACAAAAGAATTTAAGTTGGGTGACCGAGCTCGTAAATGGTCTCAAACTACCTATTATGTCATTGGGAATCAGGTCAAACAAGGTTCAAACTAGTTAATGGGCTAGTAGGATCCCGAACAAATGTACAACACTCAAAGGTATGAAACCTCACATTCCCCACACTCGGTTTGGCAAATTGAAATTGAATTGAAATTTAGAAAGAAGGAAATTGAAAATTGAGATGAAATCAAAATAAAATAGTTAAATCGGAATTTAAAATTGAAATAGAACTCAAAATTGAAATTGAAAAGAAAACAAAATGGGAATTGGAAAGAAAAATAAAAGCAAATTGAAAAAAAAAAAATGTAGACTGTTGGTATCTTTGGCCTAAATGCAACTTGTCCGGTAGACAGACCACCTAATCTAGCATTTGAAATCTAATGGTTGTTTGGCAACTAAAATCACGAACTTGGTTTGGGAAGTCCAAAAACTAACCCAAAGTGTGTGTTTGAAAAGAAAAAAATTTGAGAGAGAATAAAATATGAATGCCATTTTTAAAGGAATTTGGGTAAAAAATTTGGTTCAATGAAAGTGAATTGGGTTCGATATGGATTGTTATAGACCGGAAAAAGAAAATCTGATATTAGATCGAAAACTCCCATCTGTAGCACTCTGTTATAGCAGTGTGCATCCAGATCATTGAAAGTGCATCAATTATGAGTCTCAATGTACTCTCAATGGTCAGGATTAAATCTATTACACGAAAGTGCTACAGACGATCCTAGCCCAAAACAAACATATGACAAACAAGCAATAGGGAACGAATGGACTGAAACGAATCCAAAACATGACTATATGAAAATAAAATTAAGGTGAAACAATCCCCACATCACAGAACAACAAAAAAGTTTGGGCACTATGGGCTAAACAACTCAACACATGGCAAAAAACCAAACAAATAAAGGCTCTGGACTGACCAGCCCAATCAAGAATAAACCAACAAATAATGGGTTATGGGCTGCATATAGCAACAAGACCAATAAGCATGAGCTATGGCAACATGGAAGAAATTAGTCAGGACTGACAGATTTGTTGTTATAGACCAAGTGTGGGCTGATTCAGCCCACAAAATAGATCTTACAAAATAATAGGAATGGGCCAAGTTTGGGCTCATCAATATGATATATGTGGGCTCAGCAACCCAAAAAATGCAAATCAGTGACATATGGGCTGACCCTAAACAAAAAATGATAAATTCTCATGGGTCGAGCTTAACAAAATACCCAATCCATATGGGCTGAGCCTAACAAAATATCAAATACATATGACAAACATAAGGAAATCTTTCCAAAATGACATTAATACTTCTCGCTCCCAACCTGGGGCCATGCTTCAAAACGAGCTTCAAAGCAAAGAATCACCGTCTTGAGCGAGACGCGCGAAAGCCGTTGCTTGTTGCTTTTTCTACGGTAATCCCCATGCCAACATGGTAAAGAAGTATGTGTCTGGCAAAGAATTGGTTTAAAAAAGAAATGGTCCAAGCATACACTAGTGTGGCTGATCCATAAACATAGAATTGGACCAAACATCAAAAAAAATTTATCGAGTATAAATCCAAATATAAATCTGAGCATATACAACCAAGCCAAAGATAAAGCATAGACCAAACCAACATAGGCGCATGAATCCCCTGAATTAGGGGTGTCGAAGGGCCGGTCCAAACTGGTTTCAGTTCTGGTCAAATTGGTGTTTGGCTTTATAGGGCCATTCGGGTTAGGTGGGTTGCACTGCGCATGTTAACTACGGGCCAATTCGGTTTTGGGTCGTTATTGGGCTTAGCTTTTCGAGTTGTTATTGGGTTGGTTTGGGCTGGCTCGAATTGAAAGCCCTGTATGAAACCCATTAAGACCATCAAGAAGACTGAAGTAGCGAAGCTAGGGTTTAATATTCAGTCTAAATCGGCCTGGAATGGGCTATTGTCGGGTTTGGGCTCATCCATCCGATTTTCCGGCCGGTTTCTGACTAGCCCGAATAGGACTGGGACCGGTAGCATATGTCATACCTCAATTTGAAACATGTCCAGTAACAGTTCGGTTTAGGTCAATTTCGGGTTAATTCGGACCAACTTGATCCCAAAATGGACACCCGAATACATAAACAAATCAACTCATGCCTAAAATAGTATACCAAAATAACCAACCCATATGACATTAAAATTAAACAATCTAAAACCCACACTCGAATGATAGGCAGCAAAGACATGCATCAGAAACAATGGTTTAGGCATGGGCAGCAAGGTATAACATCTAAAAGTAATAGCTTATATAAACAAAAAGCATGTATTGAATCAAATACAACATGTGCATGTGCAGGAATGAAGTCCGAATATGAAGTTATTTAAAGATGAATTACAGAAATGACATCCAAATATGTAGGAATTTCAGAGATGAAGTACAGAAATGAAGTCCAAATATGTAGGAAATTCAGAGATGAAGTATAGAAATGAAGTCCAAATATGTAGGAATTTCCATTTCGATGTTGGGCTTGCAAATGTAGTTTGAGACCAGCCTGATAAGTTAGGCTGATAAACCTAGCTTGTGTCAGATAGCTGTCTGTTTGGTCCGGTTTCAGACCTTTATCTAGCTGGGCCTATCAAGCTGGCAATGGGTTGGGTTCGGTTTGAACACAATTGTTAGACAGATAATAAATGAGTTAGCAATCTTACCTAGAGATGTAAACGGATCGAATTTGGCACGGATAGACTACTATCCAAATTCGAATCCGAATTCTAACACTATTTGAATCCGCCTCCACTTCTGGTGGATTTCAGAAAATCAAATCCGAATTCAAATTCAAATTTTCACTGGATATCCGGTTAAAATCTGATCCAAATCGAAACTGAAACATGAAGTATCACCATCACCATCACTACTAGTAACCATGACGAGAAAAAAGATGAAAAGACACTAAAACATGAATCATCACCATCCGTCACTACTGATAAACAGAACAAGAAAGAGATGAGAAGACATTGAAATCTGGTAATCCATTTACTATAAGTCAGGTGACCCACATGCCACCTGGCCCCACCTAAGTTGGATGTTTAACATTAGGATCCTGTGACATATGGCACTCAGATCATCGTCGATCCTTGATGGGAGGAGATGGTTGATCTATAAATAACCCAAGGGTAGGATCTTGTGCACACGTACACAATTAATAAAGAATTTCATTACTGTTCTTTTGTCTAGGAATAAGGAGTCCACAGACACCCTATCCCCTTCTTCTTTCTTTTCACTGTTGTATCAGAGATAAGGAACACAGAGGAGCACCAGCACACTGGTTGGACTGCAATAGCAGAGAATGGTAAAAAAAGAGGAGGTATTTATATATTCCGCATTTACCTCTTGTAAAGTGGGAACTCTTACATTATGGTATCAGAGTCTGTGAAAACCCGTTTCTTTGTCCACCTTAAATATACTGGCGACTCTTCTTTAATTTTTCTGGTAGGTTACCAGGCAGCCTGCACTACCACAGTTAGCCACCCTCAAGGGCAACCAGTTGCAGCCATGCAAGCTGCTTAGGTATGCCCGGATTTTATTTTCAAATATTTAGGTAAGCCATGTGGGCCAACGGACTGCTGTAGGTGTGCATCTGCATGGCTGCCAGCCCACAGGCTAGTAGGCCAGCAGGCACACACCTACAGGCAACCCGTTGGCTAGCCGACAGTAGACTTGCATGCCCACGATAGCAGACCAGCAACAGTCAGCAGCAACTGCCGCCAGCTGCGTTAGCTACAGTAGGCTAGCCCGCAAGGGCCAACTTACTGCAGCCTTGCGCGGTCAGCAGCAGCTTGTATAAGTTGTTTTGTGTTGCCAGAAGAGGTGGCGGCGGTTCTCTGATGGTTGCGGAGGCGACAGAGTCTTCTCTGGATCCCATGGGATCGTGCATCGTGTTTTAGACATGTAAGGAGCCATTGCGGCTTCAACGTGTTCAGTTAGAACATTTGTTAGTTAAAACGCATTTTAAAAGTACCGTATTATACAGTTTAAAATGCATATTCCCGTATTGATCCCAATCGTACGGGAAAAAATGTTATACGGTTACCATCAGTGTCCTAAACGCGTATTAAACGAATACTAAACTCTTTTCCCTTTTTTTTATTTTTTTATTAAAAAAAACAGAATAATAAATGTTTTTACAATTTTACAAAAAAAAAAACACTTTTACCCATAAAGCTGTCAAGCTGCCCCCGACTTACGCACTATTCCTTAGTTCACAACCAATGTGGGATAAAAATGTGAAGAGATTTTGAAATCCATAACTTCTATCATTCTCTCTCCTTTCATTAACTCTCTCTTCTCTCTCTCATCATTATCTATTTAATATTTATTTATTTTTTAAATATTTTTTCCCTCCATCATTATCCTCTCTTGTTTTTCTTTTTTTAATTAATTATTGTTATTTAGTTGTGAGATCCATTTCATTATTTAATTCTTATTTATCATTCTTTAATTTATGAAAATATATTGTCGTTTTTTTCGCCGTACCGTATTAGTTTTGATCCGTTTAAACCCCGTACCGTCCGTTTTCATTTTTTTGCCGTTCTCAAAATGTTTGATCTTTTTTTGCCTGTACCGATTTTTATTTTTGCTGTTTAAAATCTGTACCGTAACGTTTCGTTTTTTTGTTGTTCCCATTTTAACTAACTATGGTTAGAACACGTTAAGTCCATTCGGTTATGAAGAAAATAGGATATTAATGAGGGCATTTTGGTCTTTAAGACCATTTAAAGAAATTAAAACCAACGGTTAGCACAATTTTGATTTTCATTTAAGTTGTGGGCCTTTATGACCGGCCCATTGATTATTTTACAGAAATAAAAAATAAAAATAAAAAAGGTTTACTCAAAATATGGGTTGGTTCAAACCGACCCGTGTTGTTCCTATAGGGCAACCAGATCCGACCCGTTTTCCCTTTCTAGATCACCCAGGTCAAACCCGGGTGGCTTTTGGGTTGATTTGAGACCCACTTCAGACACTTAAATGAACGGACCCGATAACCCTGATTTGCCCCATCTTATGAATCATGAATCTTGCGGAACAGGACCAGTTTAGTTCGGCCGATCCATTTGGTTTGATTCGATTAGGTCTGAGCCAGAACTTGTGTTGAACCGTGACTGATATGATTAATGGTGATATTTAGTGATTTTAAACTGTTTTAATTATATCTCACCTTTATATAGTTATGAACCGAACGTCACTGCGTTATGTGACTCCACTTTTCTATGACAGTTAGTTTTAAACGTCGCTAAAGGAACAGTTGACTCCATTTTTTGTGACAGTTTTTTTATAAACGATGCTAAAAGTACAGTTTTCTTTTAGTGACATTTACAGACATACGACACTGTATCTATGTACACAGTAGAATGTATTAAGCACTTTTTAGTGACATTTACAGATAGAACACCATTGTATATGTATAACAGTATCATTATATTGTCATTGTAATTAGTGACAAAAACAAACGCCATTAAAAATCAGTGTTAAATAAAGTAAAGAAATAAGCCATTAGGAATTTCTTATTGTTATTAGGCTTATGTTATTATTAGGCTTATGTTAACACTAATGAATTTTTGCTTAAAGGATGCCATAAATGACTATAATGCCCTTATAGTGAAGGTCTGTTAAAAAAAATCAAGAAAACCACTAGGTTTATTTTAACAATTATAAGTGGATTTTTTAGGAAGTCATAAAAGACTAAAATACCTTTCAAAAGGTAGGCATCACAAAATTGCATATTTTGCATTGAATTTAGGTATTATCCCCACAGGAAAATATTTTTTTTATTTTTTATTTTTACAGAAAATGGAATAAGATAGGATGTGAAACTGCAAGACAGAGGGAGCATTCTTTTGCCTATAGGTATGAAACAACCTTCTGAATTGTAATGTAGCATTCTAATTTTATTAATATAGATCTAGACAGATGTATGCTATAATCTTAGCCCACAGGTAGTTTTGTAGAATACATTAGTCTTTCACATAAGTTTGATGTCAATCAACTTAATGTAAAGTTTCACATGCTAAAACTGATTATAAGTTTAGTCCACAAGTAGATTATAATTAATTTTTAGTGTGTTACTGATTATTAACGTGGGTTGATATCAGTGTATAATAGTATTCCATAAATCTGAACTTCATTTTTGCATTGTTTGCAGCATTAAATAATAACCAGATTAGTCTCCCAATGCTTACTAGGGGAAATTATCCAAATTGAAAACAAAAGATTTATTTGACCTTAGAGTACATGGATTTGGACTTGGTGCTCAGTGTAAAAAAGCCCGCTTGTCACACCCCAATTTCGCACTGTTCAGAATGGTGTGATGAACCGCTAATAAACCAACGGTTCAATCAGGATCTCAAATAGGCTGTGTCCGTTTGTTTAACCATACACATCCACAACCATAACCAGAGTAAATACACAATAGCGGAAGTCTTAAATATTAAATGAACTGAGAATCTAAATGTGATAATCATAAATAAAATACCAATTATCTGTCATTGACTGAGACATAAGTAAATAAAATAATCAATTATATTTATTCAATAATCCAACTAAAATCTAATCGAAAACGCATGAGTTGCATTCGCATGACGAATCATTCGTCTCCATTATATCTTCCGCGTCCATCGCCGCAACATGCCCGAATGCGGAGCACTCAAATAATCTTCCACGGTCATACCTGCATCATCAACTAAAATATTCGAATTCAAAAAGGGTGAGCACACATCACGGCTCAGTGAGCAAACAAAACAATGCAACAAACATATGCATGCATTAAATTCATATCTGTGGTCTGGTATATAAGTTTGCAATGTGCTATAGAAAGGTTTGGTGGCCGCCTCACCTCTATACACGAGTGTGTGAATCCGCCCAATGAATATCGACATTGCCATCCCACATGCACCCACCATTGAAACAGTGTACTCAATGGGTATCGGCATTAAAGTACCACATGCTCCTATACCAACACGTAAGCCCCTATTGGCGAGGGCTTGCAAACTGGGCTCGCAACTAACCAATCCTAATGTCAAACAGTGTATCCAAGGCATCATCCCAGCATCCCTCAATGCGTCCATAGAGATAGAGCTAAGGCCCCCCGACAGAGTCAGAGACTACACGGTCCGAGACCACCTCCCCTGATGCCCTACGACGTAATAGCTCTGCTAAGGTAATGGCGATATGACGATGTTAGTGGACAAGACTTGAGTAGAGATAGGGCTAGAGTCTGGTGACCAGGACACACCAAGATATCACGTCCTCCCCTTGATGCTCCACTCGCATCAAGCACACTAACCACACACATACATTCACATGTCTATTCCTAGCATCATCAGCATCATCATCATCATGTTATAAATAAACAGAATTAAATATGCATGAACATTAATAGCAGAAATATTGGATGACATGTTGAATGCACATTACAAGCATACACGCATAGAATCAGTCATAGCATTGGACTCAATAAATAAAAACAGTATATTATTAGTCAATTAGTTTAGGTCTTGTTTCCTTACCTTTGATTGAGTGTAGATCCTCTTTCAAGCTTTAAGAATCACTTTTAGATCACTAGGAAAACCTAGCAAGTCGATAGATTTTAATTAGAATTAATTCCAACAGTTTTAAGCTTGCTGTACTACTAGGGTCGCAGGTTGGGTCGTAGGTAGGGTAGCAGTTTTCTGAGACCCCAGGGTGTAGGGTCTGTCACACCCCAATTCTGCACTGTTCAGAATGGTGTGATGAACCACTAAATAACCAACGGTTCAACCAGGATCTCTAATAGGCCATCCCCGTGTTATCCAAACTTTACACACATCCACAATCATAATCAGAGTAAATACACAATAGCGAAAATCTTATAAATAAATGAACTGAGAACTAAGATGATATTAATAATTTAATAGAAAATTATTCTGTATCAACCGAGACATAAGTAAATATCAATACAAGTCTTTAATAAATCCAAATAAAAGAAATCTATAAAACATCTAATCGAATACACACGAGTTGCACTCGCAAGAGGAGTCGTGTGTATCATCTTCAGCTCCAGCGTCCATTGCTGCTATACTCCCGTACGCAAACGCGTTCATATAATCTTCGACTGTGTAACCTGCATCATCAACTAAAAATATTCGACGTCGAGGGGTGAGCACACAACACGGCTCAGTGAGTAGCCAAAACAATGCAACAATACATATGCATGCAAAAAAGTCAATTTATATCTTTGGTCTGGTTTATATTTTGCAATGCGCAATAGAAAGGTTGGGTGGTCAAAGGTTAACGTTTATTGACACCGCCTCTATACACAGGGTGTGGAAGCCCGCCCGAAGGTTAACGTTTATCGTCGTCCCCATCCACCCTACCATAACATTATACAACAAAGGTTAACGTTTATTGCCATATATTGCTATACTAACACGTAAGCCCCCTGTTAGCGAGGGCTTGCAAACTGGGCTCGTTGCTAACCAATCCTAATGCCAAACAAGTGTATCCAAGGCCTCACCCCAAGATCCCTCGAATGCCCATAGAGATAGAGCTAAGGCCCCCGGTAGAGTCGAGACTACAAGGACCGAGACCACCTCCCTGATACTCTACGACATAATAGTTCTGCTAAGGTAATGGCGATACGACGATGTCAATGCACAAGACTTGAGTTAGAGATAGAGCTAAAGTCCTGAGACCCGCCAAAGGTTAACGTTTATTGACGTTCTCATCACACCTCCCCTGATACTCGCTCGCATCAAGCACATCAACCACACACATACAAGCACATGCCTATTCCTATCATCATCATCATCATCATGTTATAAACAATAAAATAAATATGCATGAACAAGTAATAGAAATATTGGATGGCATGCTGTATGCACATTACAAACATATTCGCATAGAATCAAGCATAGCATAGGACTCAAGAAAATGAAAACAGTTTATTATTAACCAATTTAGTTTGGAGTTATGGTTCCTCACCTTAGCTTGCTAAAAGATATTTTTCCAAGCTTTAGAATCACCGTTATAACGTTATTATATTGCTAGCAAACCTAACAAAGTCGATAGAATTTAATTAGAATTAATTCAGAATTTAGAACCATTCTGTCAACTGAGGGTCGATGCTAGGGTTGATGCTAGGGTCGATGGGTCTATTGACCCTCCCCTCATTCTGAACTTCCCGAATGCTGAGGGTCGATGGTCAGAAACACCTAGGGTCGGATGGTCTATCGACCCTCGGTGCGACCCTCGATGCACTCTGGTCCAATTTCCACTTTTAAATCCACTCTTCGTGTTTGGGTCCTATGGCTTGCTTCCTACATAATTCAACAGTCATTCCATGGTCTAGAACCATGTATAATCCATTTAAATAGTTTTCATGCATCATCCTATGGTTTTCCATGAAAATCCAACCATGAATGGATGGTTTGGGTTTCTCCGAAATCCTACACTCAACCATATCTAATCTAAGGTCTGTAGAAACTCATGGAATTAGTATCCATACCTGAGAAGATTAATCTTTCTCTGTAACTCTTCTCCTTTTTGCTAAGTCTTCCTCCTTGTCTCTTTTCTTCCTCTTTTCCTTCTTCTCTCTTTCTCTCAATTCAATTAGGGTTGTGAAAGGAGTGAAAGTGGCTTAGGGACGTCCTTTAAATAGAGTAGGAATGTCCTATAATAGTCCCATTGAGATTTGGAAAGAATCCCAATCGAAAATTAGGAAATTTCCTAATTTCTATATTCGTCAGAAATCGAGGGTCGATGGGAGGGTCGATGATCCCGTCGACCC
The DNA here is from genome assembly GCA_028583415.1 of Protea cynaroides. Classification (NCBI taxonomy): domain Eukaryota; kingdom Viridiplantae; phylum Streptophyta; class Magnoliopsida; order Proteales; family Proteaceae; genus Protea; species Protea cynaroides. Next base: position 67,067,296 of record CM053268.1, on the reverse strand, counting down.
TAGGGTCCTAAGCTGTCCGACCCTGCCTTCAAATCTGAGGGTCTGACATTCTGTTTTGGGAGGTCCGACCCTACTTGTCTGGGTATGCGACCCTTCCCCTATTTTAAGTGTTTTTGGGTCGATTTGATACCTGGGATCTCGATCTCCATCACGCCCTTGGTCCACTTGACTCGACCATGATGGGTAAACCTGGTTCAAGGTGGTAAGACCGGGTTAGTTTGACACGGGTCTTACAACTCCCCCCAACTTATAAAAATTTCGTCCTCGAAATTGTACATACCTTTTGAATCAAACAAGTGAGGGTATTGCTTTCGCATAGCATTCTCTTCTTCCCATGTAACTTCTTCCATGTCTCTACTTTTCCATGTGACCTTAACATAGTAGATATCTCTGTTGCGTAGACGTTGAACCTTTCGACTGGTGATTTCTGTTGGTGTTACTTCGAATGTCAAATCATCAGTCAATTCTGACAAATCTACTGTCAACACGTGCATCGAATCCTTGACATACTTCTTCAATAGAGAAATGTGAAATACGTCGTGCACACTTGACATAGATGGTGGTAATGCCAACTGATAAGCTACTTTTCCACGCTTAGCTAGAATTTCATATGGTCCGACATATCTTGGACTTAATTTTCCTTTCTGTCCGAATCTCTTCAATCCTCTCATAAGCGATACTTTCAAAAATACTTTATCACCTACGGTGAACTCTAGATCTCTTCGTCGAGTATCTGCATATTTCTTCTGACGGTTCTGAGCTGTTTTCACTCTCTCCTTGATGATGTCGACCACTCGACAAATCTCTTTCACAAATTCCGGTCCAACAATACTACGTTCTCCAACTTCATTCCAAAACAAGGGAGTTCGACACTTTCTACCATACAATGCTTCATAAGGTGACATCTGTATAGTAGCCTGATAGCTGTTATTGTAGGCGAACTCGATCAATGGTAACTTTTCGTCCCATGATCCTTTGAAATCAATCACACATGCTCGTAGCATATCTTCTAGAATCTGGATTGTACGCTCCGACTGTCCGTCTATCTATGGGTGGAATGCAGTACTGAACTTCAATGTTGTACCCATAGCCTTTTGCAGTCCTTCCCAAAATTTGAAAGTAAATCGTGGATCTTTATCGGACCCTATACTTTCTGGTACATCGTGTAATCGAACAATATTATCCACATACAGCTTTGCTAACCTTTCCAGTGTATACTGGGGTCGTATCGGTATGAAGCGGACTGTCTTAGTCAGACGGTCCACAATCACCCAAACTGCGTCAACTACTCGAGGAGTCAATGGTAGTCCTGTGACGAAGTCCATAGTGATGCAGTCCCATTTCCATGCTGGTTTCGATAATGGCTGTAACAGTCCTGTGGGTCTTTGTCGTTCCGCCTTTACCTTCTGACAATTTAGGCATTGAGACACGAATTTGGCTACATCTGCCTTCATTCCCCTCCACCAATACAGTTTCTTTAGATCATGATACATTTTTGTACTTCCAGGATGTATCGAGTAGATGGTGGTATGGGCTTCCTTCATCAGTCGGTGTCTAATGTCCATACTTTCTGTTTCAGGTACACATATTCTTCCTTTGTATTTCAGTACCTTCTTGTCATCCAAGGTGAACTCAGGGTTAGTCCTACCTTTCTCAATATCTTCGTGTACTGTTCTCAGATAAGGATCTGCTTTGATAGCTGTCTTCACTTCATCCACTATAGCCGGTATAATCTTCAATGCCGCGAACATATTCGAAAACCGATGAATAAACCCTTGGTTGGCTGATCCATCCGTTGTATCTATCACATATTGTTTGTTGCCGTGATTGAACACCATTCCGTTGGTATACATTGCTGCAGTCGTGCTAATTTCTCCTTGAGATTTTATCATTGTTTTTTCTGCTCAATGCATCCGCTACCACGTTCGCTTTTCCCGGATGATACTGGATATCACAATCATAGTCTTTCAATAGTTTCAGCCATCTTCTTTGTCTCATATTCAACTCCTTCTGATTAAATAGATAAGTAAAACTTTTATGGTCCGACTTAATCTGAAATTTCTCTCCGTATAGGTAGTGTCTCCATATCTTGACAACATGTACTACTGCCGCTAACTCCAAATCATGAGTGGGGTAATTTTTCTCATGTACCTTCAACTGTCTCGAGGCATACGCAACTACTTGCTCTCCTTGCATAAGCACACATCCTAGTCCCAATCCCGATGCATCAGTGTATAAGGTAAATGTCTGTCTTGGAACGGGAATGGTCAAAATTGGGGCGGATATCAATCTGGTCTTCAGTGTTTGAAAACTCTTTTCACACTTACCCGTCCATACAAATTTTTCTCCTTTCTTGGTCAAACTGGTGAGAGGTACGGCAATCCGAGAATAGTCTTCTACGAATCTCCGATAATATCCAGCTAGACCCAGCAAACTTTTAATTTCTGAAACACCCTTTGGTGCTTCCCACTTCACAATAGCCTCGATCTTACTCGGGGTCCACTTTGATTCCCTTCTGCGGATACTACATGGCCTAGAAAGGCGACTTCACTTAGCCAAAACTCACACTTCGAAAATTTGGCGTATAACTTATCTTTCCTTAAACGTTGTAGGGCTGCGTTTAGGTTTTTGACATGGGTTTCCTTGTCCTTGGAGTATACCAATATGTCATCAATAAATACTATAACCGACGTATCCAACATATCGTGGAAAACTCGGTTCATTAGTTCCATAAAAGTTGCTGGTGCGTTTGTTAATCCAAAAGACATGACCAAAAACTCATAATGTCTGTATCTGGTCCTGAAAGCTGTCTTCGGGATGTCACATTCTTTAATCTTCAGGTGATGATAGCCTGATCGAAGGTCAATCTTTGAAAATACCTTCGCTCCTTGTAACTGATCGAACAAGTCATCGATCCTGGGTAGTGGATATCGATTCTTGATGGTCAGCTTATTCAATTCTCGATAGTCAATGCATAATCGAACGCTACCATCCTTCTTCTTTACGAACAACACCGATGCTCCCCATGGAGATATACTAGGTCTAATATAACCCTTATCCAGCAGTTCTTGTAATTGCACTTTTAATTCCTTCAATTCAAGAGGGAGCCATTCTATACGGTGCTTTTGATACCGGGTGCGGCTCCGTGTATCAGGTCTATTACAAACTCCGTGACACGGTCGGGCGGTAATCCGGGTAGTTCCTCCGGAAATACATCTGGGTAATCCCGCACGACGTCAATATCTTCCATTTGTAGCGCGTCCTTGGTTAGGTCGACCACTGATACTAGATATCCGACGGCTCCCTTTTCAAGGCACTTCTTAGCCTTTAATGTTGAGAGTATGAGCTTGCATCTTCTGGGAAGTTTGGTTCCCGAGAAACTGAATTCTGCTCCTTCTTTGTCTTTGAACGTTAGCTTCTTCTCGGCGCATAACAGATTTGCAGAATGCCGAGCTAACCAGTCCATTCCCAAGATGACATCGAAGTCTGTCATCTCAAGTTGTATTAAAGTTGCATCCAAGGTTTTCTCGCCAATGAAAACTGGACATGGCCCATAACCTTTCTCTAATTCCACTTCTAATCCCATCGGTGACTGTATAAGTAACTTGTAGTCTAATGTTTTGATGGGTAAATTGGTCTTCTTTCCAAACGACACAGATATAAATGAATGCGTAGCTCCTGAATCAAAGAGTACTCTGGCTGGTACGCCATTGATAGGTACAATACCTGTGATCCGTTTTTACTTAGTCTACATGCTCAATCAATGAAATTATAATCTTAAAAGTTTCGGTCATACCTGTGACCACATCGGGTGATGCGGCTGCATCCTCTGATGTAACAGCATATACCCGTCCTTGATGTAACTGCTTCTTGGGTTTTGGACATTCTCTTGCCATATGCCCTGGTTGATTGCAGTTATAACACTTCGGGGCTTCGGAATTTGGCTTTGGCTGTGGTTGAGCTGCGGAAGTAGACTTTGGTGCAGTAGCAAAATTCTGAGGACGAAAAGGTTTATACGTCCTATTATTGCCTCCGTTGTACGAATTCCCAGCTGACCTTTTGATGCCTTTGTTTTGAGCGCAATAACTCTCTTTCTGGCTCGATTCAATCACTCGAGCGATCTGGACAGCTTCATTATATATTGTCTTTTCTAATCCCAGAACATTTTCTCTTGCACTCTTTTACAGACATGATTCATATCCATCCATTTAACAATATCAAAACAAATTCTCCATCACTTCATCTGAGTTTCATTGGCTATAGCATTTAATCTGAATCCAATCATCTTCCTTCCAATAATCTCATTATCACTAAACATCTTTATCAACAAAGGTCAGGGAGTTTATAAATCAGAATGTGCATCCAAAATAATCCTTTTTCTTCTTTCAATTATCATAATGACAACCAATTGCTTTATCTAGTGAATCTAGGTTTCAAGGATCAGGAGTAAATCTGTGGTAATCCAACCGGCATCAAAATATCATTAAATTACACGGTGGTCCAAATATATGAAAATAGAGGTTCTACAGTTCTTGACCTCATGGTTATAGGTTCTATTGAATATATAATGCCATTGGTCGAGGCACTACAAGAGTAAATCTGGAGAAAGATTTCGCACATCAGTAATCAGATATAATCTTGGAGAAAAAATTTGTACATCAATAAATCAGGTGTAAATCGAAAAGATGTACGCTCAACATGATTAAACATTTAACTGTTCATTCAGTTCATATCTTTGTTCATGTTGTTGATCATGAGAGTGGTTCAGATTGGTATAATCAGGACTAAAACTAAAGAAACAATATCTATAACTCCAATTGACAGGTTAAATCAAGAAGGTATCCTGTCAAGACACGAGAATTTAAAATCTAGTATGTGCATCCTCTATAATCATAAGAGTAAATCAATAATGCACCGCATCCTATATAATCATATCCAGTTATGTGGCCATAATCCTCTTATCTCTGTTTGGATTTAGCCCGAGATCTTTTCCTTTACCTTTGCAGGGAATTAGGCATTACTAGCCATTTTTCTCTTCCTTTGTCATACATCGAGTTTCACATCTTGTGAGTACCAACTCAGCATTTAATTTTTTTATTTTACAGATGCTTCCTTCTTGCTACTGTACTATATCCATGTATACTTGGATAACTACCCACTTATAGATAATACCCTAAATTGTTTGTTTATTAGGATAATTCTTGGTCTCCTCTTTCTGTGTGAGTGTATATATATGGTTCCACCTTTTATATGTACATTATTGTCTTGTTTAATTTTTGTCTCAACCAACACTGGTGCTTATGGTTTGTTTGTATTAAAGCTTTTAATTTATCCTAACTCAGTTCACAATGGTCTTGAATGTATGTTAGTTCGGAGGGCAAGGCCTGAGATGCTCTGATACCAAGTTGTCACACCCCAATTCTACACTGTTCAGAATGGTGTGATGAACCACTAAATAACCAGCGGTTCAACCAGGATCTCTAATAGGCCATCCCCGTGTTATCCAAACTTTACACACATCCACAATCATAATCAGAGTAAATACACAATAGCGGAAATCTTATAAATAAATGAACTGAGAACTAAGATGATATTAATAATTTAATAGAAAATTATTCTGTATCAACCGAGACATAAGTAAATATCAATACAAGTCTTTAATAAATCCAAATAAAAGAAATCTATAAAACATCTAATCGAATACACACGAGTTGCACTCGCAAGAGGAGTCGTGTGTATCATCTCCAGCTCCAGCGTCCATCGCTGCTATACTCCCGTACGCAAACGCGTTCATATAATCTTCGACTGTGTAACCTACATCATCAACTAAAAATATTCGACGTCGAGGGGTGAGCACACAACACGGCTCAGTGAGTAGCCAAAACAATGCAACAATACATATGCATGCAAAAAGTCAATTTATATCTTTGGTCTGGTTTATAGTTTGTAATGCGCAATAGAAAGGTTGGGTGGTCAAAGGTTAACGTTTATTGACACCGCCTCTATACACAGGGTGTGGAAGCTCGCCCGAAGGTTAACGTTTAACGTCGTCCCAATCTACCCTACCATAACATTATACAACAAAGGTTAACGTTTATTGCTATATAATGCTATACTAACACGTAAGCCCCTGTTAGCGAGGGCTTGCAAACTGGGCTCGCTGCTAACCAATCCTAATGCCAAACAGTGTATCCAAGGCCTCACCCCAGCATCCCTCAGAATGCCCATAGAGATAGAGCTAAGGCCCCCCGGTAGAGTCAGAGACTACAAGGACCGAGACCACCTCCCCTGATACTCTACGACATAATAGTTCTGCTAAGGTAATGGCGATAAGACGATGTCAATGCACAAGACTTGAGTTAGAGATAGAGCTAAAGTGCTGAAACCTGCCAAAGGTTAACGTTTATTGACGTTCTCATCACACCTCCCCTGATACTCGCTCGCATCAAGCACATCAACCACACACATACAAGCACATGCCTATTCATATCATCATCATCATCATCATGTTATAAACAATAAAATAAATATGCATGAACAAGTAATAGAAATATTGGATGGCATGTTGTATGCACATTACAAACATATTCGCATAGAATCAAGCATAGCATAGGACTCAAGAAAATGAAAACAGTTTATTATTAACCAATTTAGTTTGGAGTTAAGGTTCCTCACCTTAGCTTGCTAAAAGATATTTTTCCAAGCTTTAGAATCACCGTTATAACGTTATTATATTACTAGCAAACCTAACAAAGTCGATAGAATTTAATTAGAATTAATTCGAAATTTAAAACCATTCTGTCAACTGAGGGTCGATGCTAGGGTTGATGCTAGGGTCGATGGGTCTATCGACCCTCCCCTCATTCTGAACTTCCCGAATGCTGAGGGTCGATGGTCAGAAACACCTAGGGTCGGATGGTCTATCGACCCTCGGTGCGACCCTCGATGCACTCTGGTCCAATTTCCACTTTTAAATCCACTCTTCGTGTTTGGGTCCTATGGCTTGCTTCCTACATAATTCAACAGTCATTCCATGGTCTAAAACCATGTATAATCCATCTAAATAGTTTTCATGCATCATCCTATGGTTTTCCATGAAAACCCAACCATGAATGGATGGTTTTGGTTTCTCCGAAATCCTACACTCAACCATATCTAATCTAAGGTCTGTAGAAACTCATGGAATTAGTATCCATACCTGAGAAGATTAATCTTTCTCTGTAACTCTTCTCCTTTTTGCTAAGTCTTCCTCCTTGTCCCCTTTCTTCCTCTTTTCCTTCTTCTCTCTTTCTCTCAATTCAATTAGGGTTGTGAAAGGAGTGAAAGTGGCTTAGGGACGTCCTTTAAATAGAGTAGGAATGTCATATAATAGTCCCATTGAGATTTGGAAAGAATCCCAATCGAAAATTAGGAAATTTCCTAATTTCTATATTCGTCAGAAACCGAGGGTCGATGGGAGGGTCGATGATCCCGTCGACCCTAGGGTCCTAAGCTGTTCGACCCTCCCTTCAAATCTGATGGTCTGATATTCTGTTTTGGGAGGTCCGACCCTACTTGGCTGGGTATGCGACCCTTCCCCTATTTTAAGTGTTTTTGGGTCGATTTGATACCTGGGATCTCGATCTCCATCACGCCCTTGGTCCACTTGACTCGACCATGATGGGTAAACCTGGTTCAAGGTGGTAAGACTGGGTTAGTTTGACACGGGTCTTACAGGGTCGGTCATAGGGTCGGTTATCCATCGACCCTAGGTGCGACCACAGCCTCCCTGGACTACCCGAGAGCATGGGGTCGATCCTATGGTCTAGTAGGGTCGGTTACCAATCGACCCTACGTGCTACCACACGTAGTTTGAGTCGACCTTTCATCCTACAGTCCATTCTTTCATGTTTGGATCCTTTGGCTTACTTTTATAGTTCATTCTATGATTGTTCTATGGCTCAAAACTTCAAGTTACACACTTACTTTGTTTACAATGATTTCCTCCATGGATTCCATTGGAATCTATCCATAAATGGATGATTTGGGTTTCTCCTAGATCCTACCTTCTTCATAAACTATTCTAGGGTCTTATATAATTTATGGAGAATGTATTCATACCTTAGGGTTGCTGAGATCAGAGATTTCTCTGAATTTCTTCTCCTTAGCCTTCTTCTCCAATTCTCCTTCTCTTCTCCTTCTCTTCTCTTTCAATTAGGGTTTCAAAAGGAGTGAAAGAGGCTAAGGGACGTCCTATTTATAGAGAAAAACCTCCCAAAATAAGTCTCATTGGGATTAGGAAAGGATCCCCTTGAAATTAGGAAAGTTTCTTAATTATGATTTCAGTCTCTCATCCTAGGGTCGATGCTAGGGTCGCAGGATCCGTCGTGTAAGACCCGTATCAAACTAAACCGGTATTATCACCTTGAACCAGGTTTACCCATCATGGGCAAGTCAAATGGACCAAGGGCGTGAAGGAGATCGTGATCCCAGGTATCAAATCGACCCAAAAACACTCAATTTAAAGGGAGGGTCGCATACCCAGCGAGGGAGGGTCAGACCCCCCAAGACAGAAAGTCAAACCCTCTGTTTTAAAGGGAGGGTCGGACACTTTAGGAAACCAAGGGTCGACGGGATCATCGACCCTCGCATCAATCCTCAGTTGCCGCCGAAACTGAAATTAAAAAATTTCCATAATTTTGATTAGGACTCTTTCCTAATCTCAAAGGGAATTATTTTAGGATGTTTCTACTCTATAAATAGGACATCCCTAAGCCTCTTTCACTCCTTTTACAACCCTAATTGAATTGAGAGAAAGAGAAGAGAAGGAAGAGAAGAAGAAGAGAAACAAGGTAGAGAAGAAAGCAAAAGGAGAAGAGTTGCAGAGAAGGAGTATTCTTCTCAAGTATGGATACTAATTCCATGAGTTTCTACAGGCCTTAGGTTAGATAATGATGAGAGTGTGATCTCAGAGAAACCCAAACCATCAACCCATGGTTATATTTTCATGGAAAACCATGGGAGAATACATGAAAGCTATTTAGGTGGGTGATTTATGGTTCTAGACCATGGAATGCATGTTGAATGGACTGTAGGAGCAAGCCATAGGACCCCAAACACGAAGAATGGATTAAAAGGAGAAAAATTGACCAAAACCCACCAAGGGTCGCACAGAGGGTCGATGACCATCCGATCCTATGTGACCTGGGTATCGACCCTCAGGGTTCTGGAAGTCCAGATTTGGGGAGGGTCGCACCCAGGGTCGATCATGACTCCGACCCTACCTCCGACCCTCTGTTAACAGATTGGTTTTTAAAAATTAGAATAAATTCTAATTAAATTTTATCGACTTTATTATGTCTTCTAACAATATAATAACATTATAAAGGTGATACTAAAGCTTGGAAGAGGATCTATTAACAAGCTAAGGTGAGAAAACAGAACTCTAAACTAATTGGTTAATAACAAACTGTTTTCTCTTTTCTTGAGTCCAATGCCATGCTTGATTCTATGCGAATATGTTTGTAATGTGCATACAACATGTCATCCAATATTTCTATTACTTGTTCATGCATATTTACTTTATTGTTTATAACATATTGATAATGATGATGATAGGAATAGGCATGTGATTGTATGTGTGTGGTTGGTGTACTTGATGTGAGCGAGTATCAGGGGAGGTGTGATGAGAACGTTAATAAACGTTAACCTTTGGCGAGTCTCAGCACTTTAGCTCTATCTCTAACTTAAGTCTTGTGCATTAGCATCGTCGTATCACCATTACTTTAGCAGAACTATTATGTCGTAGAGTATTAGGGGAGGTGGTCTCGGTCCTTGTAGTCTCTGACTCTACCGAGGGGCCTTAGCTCTATCTCTATGGACATTCTAAGAGATGCTCGGGTGAGGCATTGGATACACTGTTTGACATTATGATTGGTTAGTTGCGAGCCCAGTTTGCAAACCCTCGCCAGCAGGGGCTTACGTGTTGGTATGGCAATATACAGCAATAAACGTTAATCTTTGTTGTATAATGTTCATGATTGGGGTGGATGGGGACGACAATAAACGTTAACCTTTGGACGGACTTCCACACCCTGTGTATAGAGGCGGGGTCAATAAACGTTAACCTTTGACCACCCAACCTTTCTATTGCGTATTGCAAACTATAAATCAGACCAAAGATATGAATTGATTGCATGCATATGTACTGTTGCATTGTTTTGTTTGCTCACTGAGCCATGATGTGTTTTCACCCCTCGACGTCAAATATTTTTAGTTGATGATGCATGTTTTTTCGTTGAAGATTATGTAAATGCTCTAGCGTACAGAAACGTAGTGGCAATGGAAGTTGAAGCTGAAGTGGATACACATGACTACTCTTGCGAGTGCAACTCATGTGTATTCGATTAGATATTTTCTTAGTTTCCTTTATTTGGATTTATTATGGACATGTATTTGATATTTATTTATGTCTCAGTTGATACAGAATAATTTTCTATTTAAATATTAATATCACAGTAGATTCTCAGTTCATTTTATTATAAGACTTTCGCTATTGTGTATTTACTCTGATTATGAATATGGATGTATGGGGTTTAGATAAAACGGATATAGCCTACTCGAGATCCTGGTTGAACAGTTGGTTTATTAGCGGTTCATCACATCATTCTGAATAGTATGGAATTGGGGTGTGACAACTTGGTATCAGAGCATCTCAGGCCCTGTCCGCTGAACTAGCATACATTCAAGACAATTATGAACTGAGATAGGATAAAAGTAAAAACAGTAATATTAACACATTGTAAGCACAAATGATGTTTGAGACCAATTTAAAAAGAGAATAATGCATCTATTAAAGGGAAAACAATTTTAATACAATGTGAAAGAAATAAACGTATATACATAACTAAAACAGAGTACAGTCCACAACTCGGACAGTTACTCTGTAGTACAATGAAAGAAAATACTATCATGAAGCCGGAGGTGAAGGAGGAGGCGGTGCCTCGCGGTCTCTGTCATAGTCCTCGGCATAGACTCTAGTCAACCAGGCCACCTGAGTCTGAGTCGCCTGAAGACTAGCTGTGAGATCAGCCACCCGCTGATCAGTCCGGTGCTGAGCGTCTAGATCTCCACTATCCTCAGATCCGATGCGCGCTGAGCCTCTCTAATCTCGTGAAACATACTCAGCACGTCATCAGAAGGTTGACGCGAAGGACCAGCTGCATGTGAAGGACCCGCCGCAGATGAAGTACCAACTCTAGCCACATGCGTAGGTGATGGCGGTGGTATCGAGTCTACATCCATGTACATGCGGTCATCATCACCAGCAGGATCTGCATGAACTCTAGCGGCGGCAGCAGCTGCCTCAGCGTCAGCAATCTCGATGCGAGTATGAGGGCGCACCATCTCGCTCCTCTCCTTGTCACTGACTTGGGCATCCCGCAGGCCCATCTTGCAGATAACCTCCCAATCTAGAGGCAACGAGAAGGTTTTCTCCTGAATCTTCTCATCCACTAAATCAACCCCCAGGCGGGTAAGCAGAACAGTGATCATACGTCCATAGGGTAGATTACCCCTATGACCGGACAATGTGGCACTGATCATAGTCCGCATGATGATGTAAGGAAGGCAGACAGGCTGTCTAGTGCAAATGTTGTACAAAAGATACTGGGTTAGCTGAGAAACCCTCTCGTAATGGCCACTCTGCGGAATCAAATTATGCTGGATAATCTTGCAAAAGACCCGTGGAGCCGGACGCATATAGCAAGCTCTCATCTGCCAGCGATCAGGTCGTAGTAGCTGACTATCAATCTCAGCCCTCATCTCTGTGGAAATGAACTGGGGCTCTCCAGGAGCGCAGTAAACCATGGGGCCATCATAGGGAATGCCCAGTAGGTCGGCCAGTTGCCGATAATCGAATGAAATGTTCACCCCCTTGACATAGCTTGTGATGCGTAGCTCGTGACCCCTATCCACATCATTGTAATCCCCCACCACCTGGAGATTACAATAAAACTGTCGCACTAAATTCGGGCATGTGCAAGCGTCGTAGGTGATGACAGGGAGCCACCCCATATCACCAAAGACCCTCTCCACGTTGAACAAGGCTAACTCAGCCAAGTTCCCATACGACCACCCTCTACTTTCTTACGAGCGTAGTGGGAATACTGTGCCTCGACTTCGTTGGAGTGGAAGCGAAGGGGATCACGAACTCTGGGTACCTTGGTACGAGCCATGGTATCTGTCAAATAAGAAAGAAAAAAAACAGATAATGAGTTAATAGGATAAAAATCCAAAATTTGACATTATAACGACGTAAGTTGGCCAAAAGCCTCACTTGTCACCCATACATGTGGGCAGGAGGACTTACGTAGGTTCCAACATATTCTACAACACTCAGACAGTAGGAAATTCTAGCTAATGAAGTCCAATTTGAAGAAATTTCGAGAAATCAAAAATTTCGACAAATTAGGGCAAAAAGAGCAAAAATTCAAGTTCTCGATAACCAACCGATGAAACTCAGAAAATTTTGAGGGCTTTCGTTCCTCGAGACAGCAATAACAAAAGCCCCCAATAAAAATCAAATTTTTACGGTTGGAAAAAGTTTAATTTGAAAAATACAAGCTAAATGGACAAAAACCTAGAAATGGAAACCCAAAAACAGGTAAAAATGAGAAAGCATACCTGTAGGGATGATGTGGACGTCGAAACACGGATCCAAACTGACCAAAATAGCTGAGTGACATTGTAGCAACTCAGAGGTGGGAGACGAGTCGAAACGGGAGAGAAATAATAAAGAATGAACCCAGAATCGGATCTTAAAGGTCTGATTTTTGGTCTGAGGGTCGGATAATTCGACCAGGATCATCGACCCTCGGATCGACCCTCCCATCGACCCTCAGCTCTCGGGAATCTGACAGAAAACCAGGGTCGGATACTGAGGGTCGGATACCCATCTACCCTCAGCTCTCGGGAAGAACAGGTCATTCCCAGGGTCGGATACTGAGGGTCGGACATACCATCGACCCCCACCATCGACCCTGCATAGAAAAGACAGTATTTTTCATAGAATGAACTGAAAATTTTGAAATTTTACATCGGTTAGCGTGCCTACATGTAGTATAAATGATTGTCTCACCTATTTTAATGATTTTAAGGCACCACCAATCTCAAGAGGAAATATGTCTGGGCATAGAGTAACCAGGCAAAGTCAAAATGCAGTTCCACCACCACCTGTGGAGGAAACTAGCCAAGAAAATATATTCCTTCTAGGGAAATCCACAGGTTGTACCCCCAGGAAATCTTGCACAGCAGCTACAACAGATGCAACATGCATAGGCTCAAATGCAAGTTGCAATGGGGATTATGTTCCAGGCCACACATGCTACACCCATGCAGACCAGACAAGCCAGTGCAGCACCGGTGGGTAACCACCCAGCACCTCAAACACCTCAACCACCAGCTGCACAAATTCCAGTACCAGGTCTGAAAACAGCTCAAGTTAATTATCAGTATCCACAACCTATGTTTGGGGCATACCCCCACAATCAGATGGATCACTCTCGACTGGTTGAGAGATTTTTGAAGATGAAGCCCAAGGAATTTAACGGTAAACCGTCTGATCCGTTATGGCCAGCACACTGGATCGACGAGATGGAGAGAAAGTTTCTCATGATGACTATCACAGAAGAAGAAAAGGTGTTATGTGCCACCTTCATGCTGAAAGGCGATGCACATCATTGGTGGAAATCTACCAAGGCATATCTACTGACCAAGCACGCCCTATTGACTTGGGCTATTTATAAAGAAGCGTTCTTTGAGAAGTATTTTCCCCGAAGCTTCAGAGATGCTATGGAGAAGGAGTTCCTGAGTTTATATCCAGGCCAGATGTCTGTGGATGCATATCAACAGCATTATGAGGAGTTGTTTTTCTTTGCACCATTTAGTATGCAAGAAGAAGACACTAAGACCCGTAGGTTTGTCACGGGACTGAGAGGAAGCATCAGAGAGCACGTTCTGGGTTTGGAGAAGAAGGTATATAACGAAGCTGTCCAAATTGCTCGAGTTATAGAATCGAGCCAGAAGGAGAGTTACTTTACACAGAACAGAGGTATAAAAAGGCCAGCCAGAAATGCTTATAACGGAGGAAACAACAAGACATTTAAACCCTTTCATGCTCAAGGCTTTACTGCTGCACCCAAGACTACTCCAGTAGCTCAACATCAGCCAAAGCCAAATTCTGAAGGTCCGAAATGTTATAACTGCAACCAAGCAGGACATATGGCAAGGGAGTGTCCTAAGCCCAAGAAGCAGTTACATCAAGGACGAGTATATGCTGTTACAACCGAGGATGCTGTCGCATCACCCGATGTGGTAACAGGTATAACTGAAACCTTTTAAGTTGTAATTACATTGTATGAGCATGTAGACTAAGTAAAATAAATCATAGGTATCGTACCTATAAATGGCGTACCCGCCAGAGTACTCTTTGATTCAGGAGCTACTCATTCCTTTATATCTGTGTCATTCAGAAAGAAGCTGAAATTACCCATCAAAACATTGGACTACAAACTACTTGTACGGTCACCGATGGGGTTAGAAGTGGAATTAGAGAAAGGTTATGGACCATGTCCAGTTCTCATTGGCGAGAAAACCTTAGATGCAATCTTGGTCCAACTGGAGATGGCAGACTTTGACGTCATCTTGGGAATGGACTGGTTGCTCGGCATTCTACAAACCTATTATGCGCCGAAAAGAAGCTAACATTTAAAGACAAAGAAGGAGCAGAATTTAGTTTTGCGGGAACCAAACTGCCCCGTAAACGCAAGCTCATACTCTCAGCACTAAAGGCTAAGAAGTGCCTTGAGAAGGGGGCAGTCGGGTATCTAGTATCAGTGGTCGACCTAACCAAGGAAGTACCACGAATGAAAGATATTGATGTCGTGTGAGACTATCCCGAATGTATTTTTGGAGGAACTACCAGGATTACCACCTGACCGAGCCACAGAGTTTGTGATAGATCTTATACCTGGAGCCGCACCAGTATCAAAAGCACCTTATAGAATGGCTCCTACTGAACTGAAGGAATTGAAAGTGCAACTACAAGAACTGCTGGACAAGGGTTATATTCGACCCAGTATATCACCATGGGGAGCACCGGTATTATTCGTAAAGAAGAAGGACGATAGCGTTCGATTATGTATCAACTATCGGGAGTTGAATAAACTGACAATCAAGAATCGATATCCACTACCTCGGATCGATGACTTGTTCGATCAGTTGCAAGGAGCAAAAGTATTTTCTAAGATCGATCTTCGGTCAGGCTATCATCAGTTGAAGATTAAAGAGGGTGATATTCTAAGACAGTTTTCAGGACCAGATATGGACATTATGAGTTCTTGGTCATGTCTTTTGGATTAACAAACGCACCAGCAACTTTCATGGAACTTATGAACCGGGTCTTCCACGATATGTTGGATACGTCGGTTATTGTATTTATTGATGATATATTGGTATATTCCAAGGACAAAGAAACCCATATCAAGAACCTAAACGCCGCCCTACAGCGTTTAAGGAAAGAGAAGTTATATGCCAAATTTACCAAGTGTGAGTTTTGGTTAAGTGAAGTCGCCTTCCTAGGCCATGTAGTATCCACTGAAGGAATCAAAGTGGACCCCAGCAAGATCGAGGCTATTGTAAAGTGGGAAGCACCAAAGAGCATTGCAGAAATTAGAAATTTTCTGGGTCTCGCTGGTTATTATCGGAGATTTGTGGAAGACTATTCCCGGATTACCGTACCTCTCACCAGTTTGACTAAGAAAGGTGAAAAGTTTGTGTGGACGGATAAATGTGAGAAGATCTTCCAGACATTGAAGACCAGATTGATATCCGCTCCGATTTTGACTATTCCTGTCCTAGGACAGCCATTTACCCTATACACTGATGCGTCAGGACTGGGATTAGGATGCGTGCTTATGCAAGGAGAACATGTAATTGCTTATGCCTCAAGACAGTTAAAGACACATGAGAAAAATTATCCCACTCATGATTTGGAGTTAACAGCAGTAGTACATGCTATCAAGATATGGAGACATTACCTGTACGGAGAGAAATTCTAGATTAAGTCGGACCATAAAAGTCTGTCTTATTTATTTAATCAGAAGGAGTTGAATATGAGGCAAAGAAGATGGCTGGAACTATTGAAAGACTATGATTGTGATATCCAGTATCATCTGAGGAAAGCTAATGTAATAGCGAATGCGTTGAGCAGAAAGACGATGATAAAATTTCAAGGGGAGGTTAGTACAACTGCAGCTACATGTACTATCGGAATGGTATTCAATCATGGCAATGAACAATATGTGATAGATACAACGGATGGATCAGCCAACCAAAGGTTTATTCATAGGTTTTCAAATATGTTCGCGGCATTGAAAATTATACCGGATATAATGGATGAAGTGAAGACAGCTATCAAATCAGATCTTTATCTGAGAACAGTACAAGAAGATATCGAGAAAGGTAGGACTAACACTGAGTTCACCTTGGACGAAGAGAAAGTATTGAAATACAAAGGAAGAATATGTGTACCTGAAACAGAAAGTGTGGACATTAGACACCGACTGATGAAAGAAGCCCATACCACCATCTATTCGATACATCCTAGAAGTACAAAAATGTATCATGATCTAAAGAAACTATATTGGTGGAGAGGAATGAAAGCAGATGTAGCTAAGTTTGTGTCTCAATGCCTAAATTGTCAGAAAGTAAAGGTTGAACGACAAAGACCCGCATGACTGTTACAGTCGTTACCGAAACCAACTTGGAAATGGGACTGCATCACTATGGACTTCGTCACGGGGTTACCACTGACTCCTCGAGTAGTTGACGCAGTTTGGGTGATTGTAGACCGCCTGACTAAAACAGCTCGCTTCATACCGATACGACCTCAGTATACACTGGAAAGGTTAGCAAAGCTGTATGTGGATAATATTGTTCGATTACACGGTGTACCAGAGAGCATTGTGTCCGATAGAGATCCACGATTTACTTCCAAGTTTTGGGAGGGATTGCAAAAGGCTATGGGTACAACATTGAAGTTCAGTACTGCATTCCACCCACAGACAGATGGACAGTCAGAGCGTACAATCCAGATTCTAGAAGATATGCTACGAGCATGTGTAATTGACTTCAAGGGATCATGGGATGAAAGATTACCACTGATCGAGTTCGCTTATAACAATAGCTATCAGGCTACTATACAGATGTCACCCTATGAAGCACTGTGACAGAAAGTGTCGAACTCCTTTATTTTGGAATGAAGTTGGAAAACGTAGTATTGTTGGACCGAAATTTGTTGAAGAGACTTGTCGAGTGGTCGACATTATCAAGGAAAGAGTGAGAATAGCTCAGAACCATCAGAAGCAATATGCAGATACTCGACGCAGAGATCTAGAGTTCGTTGTAGGTGATAAAGTATTTTTGAAGGTATCGCCTATGCGAGGTTTGAAAAGGTTCGGACAGAAAGGGAAACTAAGTCCAAGATATGTCAGGCCGCATGAGATTTTAGCTAAGCGTGGGAAAGTGGCTTATCAGTTAGCACTACCACCATCTATGTCTAGTGTGCATGACGTATTTCTATTGAAGAAGTATGTCAAGGATCCAACGCACGTTTTGACAGTAGATTTACCAGATGTGACTGATGATTTGACATTCGAAGTAACACCAACTGAAATCACCAGCCGAAAGATTCAACGACTACTCAACCGAGATATCTACTATGTTAAGGTCACCTGGAAAAATAGAGACATGGAAGAAATTACATGGGAAGAAGAAAATGCTATGCGAAAGCAATACCCTCACTTATTTGATTCAGAAGGTATGTACAATTTTGAGGATGAAATTTTTATAAGTAGGGGGGAGTTGTAAGACCCGTATCGAACTAACCTGGTATTATCACCTTGAACCAGGTTTACCTATCATGGTCAAGTCAAATGGACCAAGGGCGTGAAGGAGACCGTGATCCCAGGTATCAAATCGACCCAAAAATACTCAATTTAAAGGGAGGGTCGCATACCCAGTGAGGGAGGGTCGGACCCCCCAAGACAGAAAGTCAGACCCTCTGTTTTACAGGGAGGGTCGGACACTTTAGGAAACCAAGGGTCGATGGGATCATCGACCCTCGCATCGACCCTCAGTTGCCGCCGAAACTGAAATTAGGAAATTTTCATAATTTCGATTAGGACTCTTTCCTAATCTCAAAGGGAATTATTTTAGGATGTTTCTACTCTATAAATAGGACGTCCCTAAGCCTCTTTCACTCCTTTTACAACCCTAATTGAATTGAGAGAAAGAGAAGAGAAGGAAGAGAAGAAGAAGAGAAACAAGGTAGAGAAGAAAGCAAAAGGAGAAGAGTTACAGAGGAGTGTTCTTCTCAAGTATGGATACTAATTCCATGAGTTTCTACAGGCCTTAGGTTAGATAATGATGAGAGTGTGATCTCGGAGAAACCCAAACCATCAACCCATGGTTAGGTTTTCATGGAAAACCATGGGAGAATACATGAAAGCTATTTAGGTGGGTGATTCATGGTTCTAGACCATGGAATGCATGTTGAATGGACTGTAGGAGCAAGCCATAGGACCGCAAACACGAAGAATGGATTAAAAGGAGGAAAATTGACCAAAACCCACCGAGGGTCGCACAGAGGGTCGATGACCATCCGACCCTATGTGACCTGAGTATCGACCCTCAGGGTTCTGGAAGTCCAGATTTGGTGAGGATCGCACCCAGGGTCGATCATGACTCCGACCCTACCTCCGACCCTCAGTTAACAGAATGGTTTTTAAAAATTAGAATAAATTCTAATTAAATTTTATCGACTTTATTAGGTCTTCTAGCAATATAATAACATTATAAAGGTGATACTAAAGCTTGGAAGAGGATCTATTAACAAGCTAAGGTGAGAAAACAGAACTCTAAACTAATTGGTCAATAACAAACTGTTTTCTCTTTTCTTTAGTCCAATGCCATGCTTAATTCTATGCGAATATGTTTGTAATGTGCATACAACATGTCATCCAATATTTCTATTACTTGTTCATGCATATTTACTTTATTGTTTATAACATATTGATAATGATGATGATAGGAATAGGCATGTGATTGTATGTGTGTGGTTGGTGTACTTGGTGTGAGCGAGTATCAGGGGAGGTGTGATGAGAACGTCAATAAACGTTAACCTTTGGCGGGTCTCAGCACTTTAGCTCTATCTCTAACTTAAGTCTTGTGCATTAGCATCGTCGTATCACCATTACTTTAGCAGAACTATTATATCGTAGAGTATTAGGGGAGGTGGTCTCGGTCCTTGTAGTCTCTGACTCTACCGGGGGGCCTTAGCTCTATCTCTATGGACATTCTAAGAGATGCTCGGGTGAGGCATTGGATACACTGTTTGATATTAGGATTGGTTAGTTGCGAGCCCAGTTTGCAAACCCTCGCCAGCAGGGGCTTACGTGTTGGTATGACAATATACAGCAATAAACGTTAACCTTTGTTGTATAATGTTCATGATTAGGGTGGATGGGGACGATAATAAACGTTAACCTTTGGGCGGACTTCCACACCCTGTGTATAGAGGCAGGGTCAATAAACGTTAACCTTTGACCACCCAACCTTTCTATTGCGCATTGCAAACTGTAAACTAGACCAAAGATATGAATTGATTGCATGCATATGTATTGTTGCATTGTTTTGTTTGCTCACTGAGCCATGATGTGTGCTCACCCCTCGACGTCGAATATTTTTAGTTGATGATCCAGGTTTTACCGTTGAAGATTATGTAAATGCTCCAGCGTACGGAAACGTAGCGGCGATGGAAGTTGAAGCTGAAGTGGATACACATGACTACTCTTGCGAGTGCAACTCATGTGTATTCGATTAGATATTTTCTTAGTTTCCTTTACTTGGATTTATTATGGACATGTATTTGATATTTATTTATGTCTCAGTTGATACAGAATAATTTGCTATTTAAATATTAATATCACAGTAGATTCTTAGTTCATTTTATTATAAGACTTCCGTTATTGTGTATTTACTCTGATTATGAATATGGATATATGGGGTTTAGATAAAACGAATATAGTCTACTCGAGATCCTGGTTGAACCGTTGGTTTATTAGCAGTTCATCAAACCATTCTGAATAGTACGGAATTGGGGTGTGACACGTCGACCCTAGGGTCTCAAGTCATCCGACCCTAGGACTGAAAAGTCATGAGTTGGACTCTGTTGAGGTGGGGTCGACCCTACCTGTTTAGGCATGCGACCCTACCCTCAAATTTACTATTTTTGGGTCAATTTTATACCTGGTCTTGTGATTTCCTTCACGTACTTGGTCCACTTGGCTCGACCATGATAGGTAGACCTGGTACAAGGTGGTAAGTCCGGTTAGTTTGATACGGGTCTTACACCGCTGCTCTCATAGATTCCAATACGTCTTTCCAAATTGCTCACTATGACAAGTGGGAGCGGTCTAACCACTTGAGTCTAAAGTTTGTCATGAACAATATCGATAAGAGCCTTAAAGGATCAATTCCTGAATGTAAGAAAGTTACTGACTCCATGCAGACAATCGATGCTCATTTTGTAAGTTCAAACAAGATATTAGTTAGCACTCTAATGGAAGAATCAAACTCATTTAGAAACAATGGTGCACATGAGGGATGTCTCAGCTCAGAGAACTTTGGTTTGTTATGAATCAAATTTAATTGATTCTCATTCAAATAACTGGTGGATTGATTTTGGATCGAGAATCCATGTGGCCAATACCTTGCAAGGTTTTCTGCAGACAAGGTTTTCGAAAGAAAATGAGAGACACATCTATTCATGAAACCAGATGCAGTCTCTAGTGGAAGCTGTAGGGGTCTATAGATTAGTTTTGTAGTCTGATTTTGTGTTGGATCAAAAAAATACATTCTATGTCCTATCATTTGTTAAGAACCTAGTTTCTATCTCCAAATTGACACTTTCAGGTTATGTGTTTGAATTTTCTAGTACAGTTCTAAAGTTATTGAAGAACGATGTAACAATCGATTCAGGCTCTTTAATTGATGGTTTGTTTCTTTTAAATTTAGATCCAACATATGAGAGTAATTTATAAAGAAAATGAATGTGAATGAGAAGTCTTCTAAATTATGGCACCTTAGATCATGTTACATATATAGTGACAGAATCAAAAGGTTAGTGAATGATAGAGTACTTGAGACTCTAGATTTCACTAACTTGGGGTTTGTGTGGACTGTATCAAGGGGAACTGACCAACAAAACCAAGAAAGGTGCCAGAAGATCAACTGAGATTTTAGAGATCATATGCCCGTTTTGTTTTAGTTGAAATTTTACATCCACCTCGACATGTGTATGTATTTCCCAGTTGCCACTGCATCATATGTTGGCTTATCCTATCAATATATGTATACTGCATTTGGTAATGCTTCTTGGAATTTATTCTTAAAAATATTTTTTCAAAGTACAAAATACTTATTTTTATCAATCCTACTCTATGTTATACTACTAGGGTGGGGAACAGGTGCAAGAGAGGAGGCTCAAACTTGAGACCTACCTCCCAGCCCATGCTACACCGAGTGTTTGCGAGTACAAAATACATACATAACATAGAAGGACAAAGGGTTAAAAAAAAACAAGGTAATTAAGTTATGGTCTTAGAATGTAGAATGGGCTAAAGAACACGTTCTAGAATGGGATGAATTCACATGGCATTTCATGATCCAAGAACAAGCATGCATACCGAACACTGTTTTTTGTCATCTCAAAATCTATTATTGACCTAGAATGCATCGAAATAATATTTCAAGAATATCTCCCTTTCCCACCTCAAAACAAGATCCAAAATGAAAATGATCAATGCTACATTAGCAAGCATCTACTTCAATGAACATTTTGAGGTCACAGCAAGATGTGAAAACCAAATTTATACCCGTCAAATCTTAACCATAATTGAGAATCATGGAAACATGGACTTTCAATGTTCTTCTCAATGTTAAGGTTGATCCCAATGTGAAGCTTGATTGATCAAACATCTCCTCTGGATTCTTTGATACAAATGATATTTCAGGCTGAAAATCATATATGGCACACCACAAGGTAGATAATGGGTGGTGCAACAAATCACAAATGCAATGCATAACTTCTGATCCTTCGGGCGACCTCTCCCATCAATCGCATCAACTTAACAAGTTTGAGCTCAAAACTTGCCACTAATTCATTAAGGCTTTCGACTTTCACAAATGCATTGAACTTCAAATTTTCACCAGGCAACAGGAAGTAGCTTTTAGCTTCACAAATACATTGAACTTCATATTTTTCTCCAGGCAATGGCTATCCCTCATTTTGTTGAATACAAAGGGGAAAAAATTATATAAATAAGGAAGAACATGCTTTATAACAGAACTTCCTCCCCCCCAGCCATTTTTTGAGACACCACTTCGAAAACGCGCCAAGTAACCTGCTGGTACAATGAGCCACAGGCCAGAGAGACTACAGATGCTAAGTTAAGGGAGGTCAACCTGCTCATGAAGGCGAGGAGATAGAGTTGTCTGTCTTCTGGCGCTTAGCATTATGTTCATCTCCTTCATGGTTATTAGAGTAATTAACATCTTCAGGACCCAACAAGGATACATGCTTGGTTGTGATCTGACGACCTGCCCTAAGCTTTGGGCCCCAATGCCTTTCAGGATTTGGAAGGAAGTGAGCTACCTTCTCAGCTTGTGCCTTGCTAAGGGAAGCAACTGCTCGAGCAAAATTAGCCTGCACAACAAAAGAAATGGAGGAAAAACAAAACACTTAAAAAAGACTTTCCACACCTGAATACCTGATAGCAATTTGTAGCATGCTTCGCCCGGTTGATAAGTTAAAAGGATATTCGACGAGCTGAATTAAGATTTTGATCAAATCATGGACCAAGCAGAAACCTCGAGGTCAAACCCTGAATTGACAGGTGTTACCAGGCATTCTGGTCAGGGTTTTGTGAGTCTGAATCGTCTCCTATGCGTACGGGCATAGGAGACATGGCAGAGATCGTTGGATGGTTGCCATGTCGTCTTTCTCTAATCCAAGGGAGACGATCAACTCTATTATAGAATTGCTTTGCTAAAACATATACAGGTAATCAATCCTGGTTGCTTCTCCACGAAGGGTTTAACAGATATCAAATAACGAGGAAAGGATTCGAGTAATGCACCAGAGATCTCCCTTCTTCCCTCCCTTGTCATCCTTGCCTCTAGCTGAGAACCGTGATCGCGGCAGTCTGCAGGTACTCGCGAATGCACCAGATTCCTCGACTTTGGTTTTCAGAAGAGAGAAACACGTTGTAGAGGGAAGGGGGAACCACTTTCGGAATAACTTTCGGAGCCTTTCTTCTTCTCCTCTCACCCAGTAATAACTCTGAAGAAGGTGGCCATTGTTACAGAGAGAATAAGAGAAAGGAGGAGCAGAGAGGAGGAAGGCTGCAGCCGCCACCGCTGTTGCAGCAAAAGAGAGAAAGAACCGCTGCAGTGCAAAATCGAAAAGAGGAGCTCGAAGAAGAGGAAGAAAATATCTGTCACAGGTAAATCCCCTTCCTTCTTCTCTAAATTTATTTGTCCATACTGTGATGACAGCATCGATTGTCTGCGATGTTTTTTTTTTTTTTTGTTTCTTTCATCGTTGCTTCTCATTTCCTTTCCTCTCCTCTGATTCCCATATTGGGGCTGCAATTAGATTCTCTGATATTTGTCTAATGTTGATCTACTGACCGCATACTGAGTGTCTCATGAACTCATGTAATATTTGTTTCTTCCTCCTCCCTTCTCACGTTCTTTCATTTTATTTTTACTATCACAGGGATGGGTTTCGATTGATTTGGGTTTTGGATGCTTTGCTTTGCAAAAAGGGTATATATATATGCATAAGTGCATTCGGTCTTCAAATTGGATTGATTGGGTTCGATTTTATATTTTTGCTTCTTTCCTCTTACTTGATTCCAGTCCTCTAATTGATTTTCAGGTTCTTATGCTCTGTTTTTTTTTTTTTTTTTTTTTTTACTTTTATTCTTCATGAAATCCCGTGTTCATCTCTATTTTTCTCTCTTTAGTAATTTAGAACCTGGTCTCGATTGGTGAATATATTTATGTTGTCCTGTTGGTTTTCATATACTGGTTTTCTGTAGGTTTAAGTTCTGCATATGGTATTTGGTTAAGGAATAGGTGAGGTCTATTCTCTCTTCTCTTTCAAGCTGGTCTCAGTTTCAAGAAATTTCAGTTCTGTAAGCATTAAAAAAGAAAAAAGTAGAAAGAGAAGAGCAGAAGAAGCAAAAGGGAAAACGAAAGGGTGAGTTCGTTTGGAGCTTAAGAGAAAAACTCAGAGGAGAGAAGAAGTTTGAAGACAAATTTCCTGTGTTTTGCGTCAAACAGGGTTTCTGTATTGATTTTTCTATCAAGATCGTCAGATGGCTGCCTTTCCACTTGGCAGTCATCCGACGGTCTTCGCCATCTCTCCTATGCCCGTACGCATAGGAGACGATTCGAACTCGGGTTTTGTGGTACCCCATGGAGTATCAACCCAGCACGAAGACATGGGTTCAAGTTTTGATGGAAGCCACTTTGCAAAAATGCTGAAGGTTAGACCGATATAATTACACCCCTCTTTTTTTTCACATGAGTTTTATCCCAATAAAGAGTCCCAATAAAGAGAAGAGGGTGGGGTGGGGGAGGGGACGGGAGGGGAGGGAGGGAGGAGGAGATTCCAGTCTTAACACTTTAGTTTTATATGTTTGCACCTTGGTTGGCATTTCACCCAGGAAAATGTATCGTACAGTGAGGACAGGAACAATGTATCGTTTGTAGCGATTTGCATGGCTCTGGTTTAAACACTGCAAAGGAGAAAATGTTAATACCATATAAGAAATTGGATGTATGACAAATCCTTAAAATACCCAATGTGAGAGAGAGAGAGAGAGAGAGAGAGAGAGAGAGAGAGAGAGAGCATTGAAGATGGTTCAAGATGAAAAATAAAAAAGGAAAAATTTCACGTAATACCTAGGAACTATCACTAACATCAATTACCACCCATGATCATAGTTATTTAATTCTTCGAATTATTTGCGAATTATTTTTCCAAACCGAATAATATGAATAATTTTCTCAAATTCGAATTATATTTAATGATTCTTTAGAATTCTCACATTTTTGTCTAGAAATAAATATTGCAAATAATTTTTTCAAATCCGAATTATACAGAATAATTCTTATACTTAAAAAAAATTATTATTATCCTAATGGAGGACTTAATGCCTTAACTACAATTCTCAAATAAAGTTTTTCGAAAAAAAAAAAACCTGTTTGCATCTTTCCAAATATAAAATTAATTATAAGTCTAAAAATCACGTCATAATATAAAACAGATCATTAATTTCATTTGTTTTCCAATGTGAGATTAAATATTATGAAAATCAAATCATAATACAAAGCAAATCATTAATTTTGTTTGACAACGTTAAATTAAATATGAGTATAAAAATCATATATACCATAATACAAAGCAAGTCATTACTTTCGTGTGCTTTTTCAATTGGGATTAAATATGAGTCTAAAAATAAATATTATAATAACCATGAGGAAGTAATTAACGAACATGAAAAAGAGATGGATTTCATGAGGATGATTGGATGAATTTATGAAAATATTTGATTTATGAAAATTAGCTCCACTAGATTGGTATTGCAATCATAATAAAATCTAATGATCCACATTATATTATGTAATAAAATCTAACAAATCCACCGTTATACACACAAACCCATCTATTATATATTATATTGTTATTTATAAATTAAATATTATTCTAATGTCACTTATAAAATATGCAGGTGTAATAATTGGTTGATAGAAGCACCAAATATTAAAAATTAACATCCAAATTTTTTTTAGACAAAAGAATAATTCCTGAACCGAACCGAATTCGAATTTTTATTTTAAGTCCGCTTTTTTGACCGCATCTTTGACTGAATTCTTAAATTATCGAAACGACTCATTCCGAATTATTCTCCTTCCGAATAATTTCCGAATCCGAATTAAATAACTATCCCCATGACTATCTAACAACATCAATCGCACACATTTAACTGACGGTAGAAATTTAAAAAAGTGAAAGACATTTATACCATTGTTATTTTAAATTGAAAAATATTAAAATTACAAGTTTGACCTTATCCGGATAAAAATCCTCTCCCGCGGCAGGAGGTTCCTGCCGCTGATCCAAGGGCTGAGGATCAGTCGGCCCGCCTACCAATACATGGGGAGGTGGGCCAGCTGAAATCCCGCCCTTGGCAGGCAGCAGGTCGGTGGGAGAGGATTTCTACACTTCTTATCCCCCAAAATCAGTCTTACTCATCAACGAAACTGCTGCTACCGTGGTTATGTGACAAAGGAGAACAAAAGATGCTGCTACAGTGGACATCTCGAGTGCTTTCATCAACATCTTCGGCTCCAGCTTACGAAAACTACACTGCTTCCTCTTCCTCGCAAGGTATGTCATCTCTCCTCAGATGACAGGCCAACGGTCTAACCCGCTCTGTTTCCATCCTTAGGTTGCAAAGCGATGAGTGACGACAGGGGCTTTTTCCCAATAGCTTCCAAAATCCATTTCAGAAAAATCCTGCAACATCACTAACTAATCAGCTGAAGTCATGTTTTTCACTTTCAAGGACCTTCGCTTATTTGCTCATACCGGCCGAATCATTTCATGGTCGCTTGGTTGTGAACCTCCATTTTATTTATACAACTGTGAATTAATTTTTTATCATCTGTGGGCGTTTGCGAATCGAGTTAACTGATTAACTCTTCCAAGTAGATTGAGCGCCCGCCCAATTTTTTTTGCTACAACGCCTTTGGGAGGTCCAATTGATCGTTGCCCTAACTTTATTTTTAGGTTGGAGATTAAACATCACTTGCCCTATTCCGGTTGTGAGAGAGAGAGAGAGATTGTGCAAGATTCGAGAGGTATTTATTGGGAATAGTCCCACATTGCTAATAAGATTGAAATCCTGTGATGTTATATATGGAGAGTCTCCACTTATTAGTTTAAATTTTTGAGTTGGAAACTTGACATGGTATCAGAGTTCTAAATTCCCTCTCATATTGGGACTATGGTCACCCAAAGAAGGACGATCACCAAAAGAGGGATTATATGTCACCCAAAGAGGGACTATAAGTCACCCAAGAGGGAAGAAGGATTATATGTCACCCAAAGAGGGACTATAAGTCACCCAAGAGAGAAGAGGGACTATAAGTCACCCAAGAGGGATCAATCACTCAAGAAGAGGGATCAGTCACTTGAAAAGTGTCATGTATTGCCACATATACTATCACATATACACCACTTAACGGTGGGTTACATGTGAAGGGGAGTATTGGGAATAATCCTACATTACTAATAAGATTGGAATCCTGTGATCTTATATATGAAGAGTCTCTCCACTTACTAGTTCGAACTTTTGAGTTGGAAACTTGATAGTATTGTCGGACGCCATGGGACAGCTGGATTTTGTATTGCCGGAATCTGAGTTTCCTAGTTTCTCTCTCGACCTCTCCATGGCATCTGGCAATGCCACCGGAGTCCCAACAAATTGTAATCCTACTGATATGGGAGAAGCTGCAGAAATCAATATTGGAGAAAGTGAGAATAGCTATGGTAGTCTTGTAATGCAGAATAAGAAAGGGAGTGAGAAGAACAAACGAAATGCAGAAAAGTGAAGTGGAAAGGAAGATGTAAACCACAGAAATTTGAAGAGCAACGACTCCTGTGCCAAAGGTTATATTTATGCTGGGTGTAGGGGACCGCATGGAAAATGCATCAAAGGTCACATGGGCTAAACACTAAAATAAAAATTTATAACACACTACATTCAATACTTCTCGTACATTTTCCGGCACCATTTAAAAGCCGGTTTTGATGGCGGAAAAGAGGGCGCCCAGCGTTTTTCTCACAGTTTTAATTTCTTCTGTTTGTTTCCCTTTTAGCACCCCTACCATCAAAAAAATCCTGAATCCTGGAAATGTTAGACTCGGGAAAACTAAAGAAACCCAAAATCATATTGTTGAATTAAGATTTGCAGCAAATCCGCTTAAATTTATACTGGAACATGGACTTAAAAACGCAGTTTTTTATTTTTTATTTGATTTTTTATTTTATTTTTCCCTTTCCTAGATAAAAAAAGAAGAATCCCAAGAAGAGAAGTGATAAACCCTTTCTTTCTTTCAGCGATGAAGGTCTTTTATATTCTCGTGCATGGCAGACAAAAGGAGCCCTCTTTATCTTCTTCTTCGTTTCGATTTCTCTCGTCTTCTTCTCTACTTTCTCCGACTAGACCCCATGGTTCAGATGCCCTGAATGCTACGACTTTATCAGGAATTTGGGTCTATGAGGCGAAACTCTAGTGGCCGCCAAAGATCAAGATGATGAAATGACGAACATATCCCATATCCTCTTTAGAAACAGAGGCTCAGTGAAGACATGGAAGGATCGCTAGCATTACAACGAGTTATGGTGGAAACCCAACATCACTCCCTGATTCAATTTGGGGCTGGGTAATAAAGTGCAAGGTAAAATGGTATTTTACAAGTACAATAAGGGTAGTTTTGTCCTTCAATTTTAAAATGTTAACTGACATCATCATCTAACAGAAGTTTATTTATAGACTAGGAAATAGAAGTCTATTAATAGACCAAGTCTCTATATTACATGTTTTCAATATTTGGGGTGATAGTTAATGTTGTCAGATAGTCGTGGATGGTAAGTGATGTTAGTTATAGTTCTTGGGTAGTATGTGACATTTTTTCAATAAAAAATTAATTCTTATAATTAAGTATAAGCAAATACATTCCAGATGGCTTTAATGACAATTCACAAAGATTAGTCTGACGTATTATCCATTACCTTTCTAATGCAGATAGGAGAGATGAGATCTGATGCTGGTGCGTTAAAGAAAGAAAATAAGAGAAAAATAAGGAGAGACAAGCGGCTGTTTCCGGGACCGTGAACAATATCCATGAACAATAACCCAAAAATAGTAAAGAGAAGAGATGAAAGAGAGAGACCAACCCCACATTATAATAAATTAAATTTTCATTCATGCAATCGCTGGGCTGTTAAACCTTGCATATATTTATAAAAGTAATAAAATAAAAAAAAAGGACAGTCTAGATATACTAAAACACTTCCATACGCAAGCCATATAGGTGTGTCCTAAACACACTCAACTATTTGAATAATAACTAAAAACAACCTCCTATTCGATCCGGATATAAACCTATATTACAGGCAACTACTATATTAATTATAATAAGAAAGATAAGGCTCTCAAAACAAGATCCAAGGCTTATTGGAAGAAAAAATTCCAAAAATTCATGAAACTTGGAACCCCGCCTAAAAAATCAGGAATTATAAATCCTGGCCCAAATCTAAATCCGGCCAGCGTTACTTTCATAAATCACAAAAGGCTTACTCTAAAATATCTGGTTCATATTTTTGTTGACACTAAAAAAAAATCAGCTAGAAAAACCAAAATTCCTTCTCTATTTCCCTCTATTCTATTTGGAAACAAACTGTAAATTACGGTTGCATAACAAATATTTAGAAATATTAGAGACCATGGGGAAGGAAGTACCTCAATGCATGCAAGGAGTATCCTCAATGCCATTTAATGGCAATACTTTCCTCTGAGTGGATAAGAGCCATATCTGAATGCACAACCTAACATGGAAATTTTAGCTACTAATCTGTGTGTCTATATCAATTTGAAGAGGAAAGACTTACTTGGAGTAGCAGACCTACCCATTGCCCCAGCAGAGCACTGCCATATCAGTAGCTGTGCACATCAGTATGCCTCCATCAACAACAGATTGAACCGCAGAGTCCAAGAACACAAAAGTGAACCATAAGGATCAAGATCAACCTGAAATACCAATGAGTATGGTCATCCGTGGAATCAAATTACGTGGAAGCAAATGACAGGCACGATTTGCTAGTAATCTAAGCGATGTCAATATTACAAGTAATAAAAAAAAAAAAAAAAAATAATAATAATAATAATAATAATAATAATAATAATAAAATTGATGGCAACAAAAAATGCCACTTAAATATTTTCGGCAATATATGAAAGAAAGGATATCTTATCAGCTAAGAGTTTTCTCCATATGGGCAGTGTCATTAGACAATATATTGATTATAGGTCACTTGACCAACCGAGGGTGGTAACATGGGAGCAAGTTGTGAATCTGAAGCAAGGTTTAAAATCTCGTGTCTCGGAGGAGTCTCGGCCTCCACTGAAACCGAGAACTCCGCGAGATCGCCCAGCCAAGACAGTGTAAAAAGGCTATCTCGGTGGCCAAAACTCATTTTTTAGGCCTTAAATTTCAAGGGAACCTCATTTTTGCATACATAAACATATTTAGAGCCTAAAATTGTAAAAATAATGACTCTTTGTGGTTGTTTGGATTTACACTGATGTTTTGGCAGTAAACGTTGAAGTCTGTTGTAAACTTAGACTAATATTGGCTATTATACTCAATCAAATATGGCAAATGAGACAATAACATAATGTATTAAGAGAATGAGGAACAAAATAACACTTCATTATAAATCATTACATCATAGTTTAAATGTTCAATACTGGATGATCCCATAGTCCCCATGAGCCCATAGTCCCCAACTCCACAATCCACATACAATGTCTAATAATACGTAGAATGTCGTAGATGATCCATCCTACTATCATCATACATTCTATAAACTTTTGTTTTTTTCTCTCTCATAACCTCATGTGAAAATCTCATTTTTGAGCAAGAATCATACCTCAACGGCTGATACAAAGCTCTTATAGCAATCCCCGCAGTCCGAAGCATCACCGGAAGCAAATTCAAAGATCAAACCGAGAAAAAATGAGGAAGAAATAAAGTTTTCTTCAAAAAAGTAGAGAAAATACCAACTTACCTGTTCTCGTTGAGTTCTTTACCGAGAACAAGGCATAGGTCATTTTAATCATTTAGAAAAAAGGTCAAAAAGCAATTTCTCTCTGAGATCTCTCGAGAAATTGACGAAATTAATCGAAAACACCGAGATCTCGCCGAGATGAGTTATCGACCTCAATTTCGTCTCGGCTAGTGTCGAGACTAGCGAGATTACCGAGATCTATCTCGCCAAGATCTCGCCGAGATTTTAAACCACGACCTGAAGCAAATTCATATGGAGGACTGTTAGATGGAAGGAAAAATAAACCGGCACAGGAAATAAAGGACTCAACAAATATCCAAACACGAGAGACGTTCCGCATAAGCAATGAACCAAAAAAGTGAAGGAGCAAAGATTAAGTTGGTTAGTTGTGACTCAGGAATTTAGAATGCAGGTGTTTTCTCAATATAAAGGAATTGGGATTCTTTAGTAATGATGGGACTGAGCTTTATTGTTCTAGGAATGTATATAATTGGAATGGATGCGTTTTAATGTGTTTATGTTGTATATAACCAAGAAGAAAGAAGGGCCTTCAGTACCATCTGGTTCATCAACGAACATAATCTCTCTCTCTCTCTCTCTCTCTCTCTCTCTCTCTCTCTCTCTCTCTCTCTCTGATGGCAAAGGGGTTCAAAACACATCAAATTAACAACCTTCTTTGCTACAAGATCTCTCTACAGTCCAAACCCAAATCTGATTTAACAAACAATAGGAGAATCAACTTATCTGGGAATCTAGCCGTTGAAATCAATTGAGATTGCTTGGTGATTCTCTTGACTTCAGTTCTGAACACCAATAGGAATTTGAGGTCAATCAGAGGAGCCTTAAGGTTGCTATAATCCCTGCAAACCTGCTGCAGAGGTTACTACCCTACCCAGGAAGATATCCTAATAAAATAGGTGATCTACTCGACTGAACAGCAAGTATTTGAAATTCAATGGTAGGATTCAGTGTCGCTAGCCACAATTAATGAATGGTGAACAAAGAAAACAAGTACTAGAATCACATAAGAAAGAAGAGAGTTTGGTTGAATCTCACAACCTTGGGAGACTCAAACAGAAAAAATCAATCTTTTTTTTCTGGAAAATTCTCTCTCCCTGCCACCAGCCTTCTCTTCTTATTTATAACTTCGAAAGAGTACAAAAATTTAGGAAAGTTTCAAAAATAGAGACTCCTAACTAAAGCTGAAACTTCCTTTATAGAATAGGAAAGTTTCTAAACTGAAATTAGGAAAGTTGCTAAACTGAAATTAGGAAAGTTGCTAAACTGAAATTAGGAAAGTTGCTAAACTGAAACCAGGAAACTAAATTTAAGGAAATTCTTAGTCTTCAAGTAATTAAAACTTCTAACTAACCAGCTTATGTTTTAGGAAAGAAAATAAGACTATTAATCAGAAAGGATCCTACTAAGATCTACTGCTGTCGACTCTAGCTGGCGGTAGTTGACTGATTGTTTGCATTGCTGGTTGCTTAACCCAATGGGCCAGGTTGCTTAACCCAATGGGCCAGGCCCATTTGATTGTTGCTTGCGACCCCTCTTTAAGCAAATCCTGATCTGCATCACTCTCTCTGCATTGCTGGTTGCTTAACCCAATGGGCCAGGTTGCTTAACCCAATGGGCCAGGCCCATTTGATTGTTGCTTGCGACCCCTCTTTAAGCAAATCCTGATCTGCATCACTCTCTCTCTCTCTAGATTATTGTCCAAAAAGTACCAATTTTTGAAAATGAACTTTAAATAAATGAAGATTTTACACAATGGCATATACATTACATTCCATATCAAATTCTTTTGGGTGCATGAGCATAAAAACACAAGCATCAGCAAGATGGGACTCCACCTTTGATAAGGCAACTGAACCATTGTGTTTTAATGTTTCTCTTGCAAGCTTCAATAGATACTGCAAGGTACAGGAATTAAGGTGTACTCTACAGATCCATTGCTTCATTTTATTGACAAAGTCCTAGTATAAACATTCCCTTACATAAGAATGAGAACCCATTTCTCATTTGCTAAGCAGATGGACTCCACCTTTGCTAAGGCAACTGAACCATTGTGTTTTATGTTTCTCTTGCAAGCTTCAATAGATATTGCAAGGTACAGGAATTTAGGTTTACTCTACAGATCCATGGCTTCATTTTATTGACAAAGTCCTACTATAAACATCCCCTTAAATAAGAATGAGAACCCATTTCTCATTTGCTAAGCAAATGGTCACCAAAGGTTCACAAATATAGGTAAACGTAAACTTCTGAATAATCTTGGCTTGTAAATTGTAAGACATTGAGATGTTTGACCATACCTTTATCAATGTCTAGGGCCACAACTTTATCAATTCCTTCCACTTCACCTTTATCAATGTCTAGGGCCACAACTTTATCAGTTCCTTCCACTTTACGCGCATTTTGCAGAGCTCTTAAGCCAGAGGCAGCCAATGCCTAAATTTTAATGATAAAGAGCCCAGATAAAATTATGTAAGTCAGTCATAAGTAAGCAGTATAACAATTAAGAGAGAGAGAGAGACCTCAAGAACTCTAAGTGGCTTTGGTTCCTCTGGCCCTTTATGCTTTGTGGTCTCAAACGGTTCAGCTGAGATGCTAGATGATTCATTTTGGGATGAATCCATATGAACACATTCTTCATTTGGTTTTCCAGAATAGTGCATGGACTTTGCTTCTTCTTCTATAGGTCCAGAAGAAGCATCATCTGATGCCTTGCGTGCTGCTTTGTTCCTTTTGGCCAACATTGTACCAAAAATAAATTACTCTACTTACAATTAATAACAATGATAAGTAAAGGTCGATCCACAGAGATTAGGTAATCAAATTGTCTACTTACCAAGAAAAATGGGGGTTTTCTTCTGTAATTTAATTCACAACAAAATTAAGTAACAAAAATTCAATGGAAGATGATGTCGATTCAAAGAAATTTACTCACGGCTGCAAATTGATCACTGACCTCATATATATTATTTTCTATTCAAATATTTAACCAAGGATTATCAAAAATCCAAACAATCCTTACCTTCCCTAATTTCATTAATTTGAACCCAGCACACAAATTAATTCTTATCAATAAACCAATTGGAATTAAGCAATCCTCATGAATTTACTGATAGCACTCTCGGAGGGAGTTATTAATGAACAACAATCTAATAAGCGTCAGATTATTTAATTCATTCTATGTTTTCTTTAAGCAAGTAACAAAAACTTGAATCATAATTGTTCTGCTTAATTGCTACTTTTCCTGAACACCATAACAATTACGGATTATGGATTCAGGTTAGCTATAAACCACATAACTCAATCAATTAATAGGTCTCTTAATAAACTGAATCATGCAACCATTAACTTGAAAAATCAAGAAACACAGATATTTGAATAGAAGAATAATTAAAATTAAGAACAAAGTTTCACAATTTTACTAACCGAATTGAATTTCCCTTAAATCAACTAAAGAACTTTAGCCAGACATGATAGAAAAGAAAGACAAAAGAAATAAAACTATCTTCTCAATAATTCTTTGATTCTCTATTACGTAGTCTTTACATTGCTTAAATAATCAGAGTAGAGAAGACTAAAACTAGTATGTCTAGAATTGACAACTTTATTACATGAAAATAAAGATTAGAAAAAAATCATTTTGCCCAGATTAGATAGAGAATCATTCCATTATTAAACAAATACCACCCATTGACCTATCAATCTTTGTGATATTCCATAGAAGTGTATATTTTCTTCAAGATTTCTAACAATCAATCAAAGCTTTCCAATAGTGAACCTTCTGTATATGGAAACCTTCCTTCTCTAATTTGAATTCAGATCAACTTTCTAGATCAGATTTTTAGACCGTGTTTGGTTTCTGGAATTCTTTCCACGTTAGAAACCTGCATGAAATTCAAAAGGTCATTATTGAAAATGCCATAATTTTTTTTATTTTAAATATAAATTACCAATACTTTCCACCAATGTCTTAAATATAAGGAATCATCACAAATGAGTACCATAAGACATAAAATATGTTAAATAGACTAAATATAAGGGAAATAAATATATAAAATTATGAATCCATCAA
This sequence comes from Protea cynaroides, assembly GCA_028583415.1. Lineage (NCBI taxonomy): Eukaryota > Viridiplantae > Streptophyta > Magnoliopsida > Proteales > Proteaceae > Protea > Protea cynaroides. The sequence continues at coordinate 67,032,179 of CM053268.1, read as the reverse complement.
TGCTCTTCCTTGCGTTTGAATATAAATGTCCTCAGGACGGTAATGGATAAGTCCCATTGTTAACCTGGGTGTTATGTCATGGTCATAAAATCAGCTCCCAATCCGACTAACGCTAACTGACATATGGCAAGGCATTGCTTCAGCAGATGAATAATTAAGTTGCAGAACAGATACCTTACTATGTGAAAGCAATATAAGTTACAAATTTATTATCAAATTACAAATGAACAGAAGATTTTTTTCTAGGGCAAGAATATAATTTAAAAGCTCTACAAGCATGAAAAGTCTTGAATCAGGTAGATGAAAGAAGAAACCTCCGATGGAGGGTTTATTATAGAAAGCACCTGTAATTGGTCCTTGAATTATTTCCTTCTCCCTGTTTCCCCTTTGTGACATTGTCTGAAGGAGGACAGATCTGGTCTACCTTCATTGTCATCCTTCCTCATAAATGAATAGGTGAGGATTTTATAGATGTTTCAGGTACTTTGGTGGGTTTGAAAAAGCCTGGGGACATTGGTCAGAATAATTTTATCATGCAAAGTGTTTGACTCCAATAGACTTTATCACACAAGTGTTTTGTTTCATAGTCATGTTCTGAATGTTGGAATCAGCATTCGACTATCCATGTGTATTAAATTTCCTACTTGTGAGGTTGAGAAACCACATGACCAGATGTGAGGTGTTTTACACCTCACAGGCTTTAAGCAACAGGAAATCCATTGCATAATGGCTGATCTAAAAGAACTTGTGTATCTTTCGCCGTTCTTGCTGAATGCAGATCATTGTAGGGAGTGGACAACCTGATCTATAACAGTGTTTTTACAGTAGTGCTGTAGCAAAGCCCAGCCATCCTTCAATGACGAGTCTTTTGAAGCATTATATCTAATCTAAATCAAAGTGCAGAGTGTAGATGGTTTCTAACTGGATTTGTATCAGTTGATGCAATTGATGGAACTAAACACTTGTGAACATGGTCTCGAGGATTATTGACCAGGCTGAGTCGAACATGCAACAATCTCAGATTCATCAGTTCTGTTGTTTTTGGCATGCTCACATACTTTGAAGAAAGAACTTGTTGAAGGCATCCTCGCAATACTTGACAGCTTCTCCAACTAATATGCTCTTAAACTAGTTTGAGTGGAAAAATGTCTTTCCTAGATCAATATAGCTGCCAATTGCAAGAACACCTTTTGAAACTCATTAAGCTTCACCTCTTATCTAACAACGTGCTGCATTTTCACATGTTCAGGAAGTGTCAATAAAATGTGAATGAAAACACATTAGAAGCTATATATAAATATATGATGCTCTAGCTATATTCCATGTTCAGCAATTCAGATCATCTTATAATCTAGGCTTTCTAACACTGGGTCAAACAAATTGTGTAGTGGCTAAAGTTTTGGGGGCTGTGGCCAAGTACAGGAGTAGCTCTTGGCTGAGAGTTGGATTGACAAGCAAGTGCAATGTTTCTGGGCAGATCTAGAACACCAAATATGTATGAAAACTCTGGCAACATTCTATTTTGGTCATCTGATTCAAAACTGTGTCTGGGGAGGGGCAGAATGTACGCAGCCTTACCCCGGCAACGCAGAGAGGCTGTTTATATAAAAATCATGTTTATATTTTGTTTTTCAGGAGACGTGTGAACAGGCATTCAAGTTTTATGTATGCTTTCAAATAAAGAGGTATCCACTTTCTATAATGTTAATTACCATCTTTGCCATGGGTATATGATACCTAGTAGAGATGATCTGTACACTAGATCCATTCAACAAATTTGCTGAATGTGGTTTGAAAATTTGAGGCTTTCTTACACTTGATACATTCCCTGTGCCCTGCAAGTTGGAATGCAGCAAGTCTAGTTCCTTATTCAAAAGCCAAGTTCATCATATCAGCAAATATACGAGAACTGTTACAGCAGCAAAATTACAACAACAAATTTGATGTGAGACATACCATGTCTCAGCCAACATAACAAAATTAATTACAATGACATTGCTTCTTTTTCCTAACCCCACCCCAAAGAAAAAAAAATGCTTCTGTCACAAATCTAAATTTAAACCATCAAGGTCTTTCCAACACTGCAAACCACATAGAGTAGAAATTCCAGTGAGAAGGAACCCTATCAAACAAACAAAATATAACTTTAAGGCAAACTAGTTTTTAAATGAAGAAATCAATTAATAATACAAAACTAAAAAAGCTAATCCCATAAAGAACAGTACAGCTTGATTTGATAGAGGTTGTGATCAGAAAAAAGATAAACTTCATTGAAGGTAGAACCGTAGAATAACCTCAAATAATCTGCAATCTAGAAATTTTAAATTTGCTACTGACTTTCCATTCGCCATGTGTTAGGAGGTACTTGAATTGCATGTTTTTCGAGTCACTATAATAATTTACAAGAAGATGATGAAAAGTATGATAGTACACTCACACATTGTAATTTGAAATGGTCGGATGATACCAAAATATGACATTTCACAGATGGTTGCCCAAGAATGATGGCCAACTGAAATTCCTCCTTTCTGAAATCCAGGATGCTTCAGAAATTGTGCCCGAACCTGATAATTTTGAAATATTTATTACAAACTTGAGTTTTTTATGCAGGGTTGATGGTACCACGCCTATCTCATGGAAACATGGCCTTCCAAGAAGCGTGTTGAAGGAAGAAGGGATGTCAATCACTTTAAAGTTGACCGTAAAACTAGTAGGCCCAACAATAATATCTGTAATTTCATAAGAACTTGCTTTACCCTGAAGTAGAATGTTGTCACATAAATTGATGAAGCTGGTAAGAGAAATGGACATGAATCAGGGGTTTGATCCCTCACATTGCTTTCGGATCATTCTCAAGAGTTCCATTAGAAATGAGATTAACTCCATCTCATAGTTACAACCTTCCATCATCCATAGTTTGTCTTTCAAGGTCTTCTTTCTTGCAATAAAAACTGATTAATTCAGTCCTATTAGTTACAAGGCTAATGACTTTTCAGTCTCTTTTATTTGCACCCAGCTGAGTCCAGGCTCCTTTCTCCCTCCTATATCTTTGATTCTCCTCCTCAGCTTCTCTACATCATCCCACTGTCCTTTTTCAGAATAAATGTTAGACATCAGAATGACAGATGTGGTATCTTGACCTTCCATACCCAAAATGTGGTCTTTGGCAAGTTGGGCAAGTGTGACATCCCCATGAAGCTTACAAGCGGCTAAGAATGTATTCCAGATAGATATATCAGGTCTGAATGGCATGTTCTCGATCAAGAGCTTTGCTCTCTCCAGCATCCCAGCCCTACCAAACATATCAACCATACATGCATAGTGTTCGATGGAGGATACCATACCATGCTTACAGGACATCGATTCAAAGATACGAACACCATCATCTACTAGTCCACAATGGCTACAGGCAGACAATAAAGAAGTGAAGGTCACCTGGTTTGGTTCAACTCCGTGCTCCTCCATACTTTCAAAAATCTTTAGGGCCCCACGACCATTTCCATGTTGAGCACACCCTGCGATCATTGTATTCCAGGAGACTACATCTGCTTTATGTGACACATCAAACAGTCTGCTACTCTCCTCGAAGGCCCCACATTTAGCATACATGTCCAAAAGGGAACTATCTACGAAATCATCTATGATCCCATGTTTTATAATACATCCATGGACACATCTTCCTTCCTCCAAGTTAACTAAACTACCACAGGTTTTTAAAACACTAGACAGAGTGAAACTATTGGGACAAACCCCAGCAAATTGCATCTCTTTGAAGAGTTCCAGAGCATCTGAATGCATACCCAACTGAGATAACCCTGATATGACTGTTGTCCATGATACAACATCCTTCTTTTGCATTTTATTGAAAAGCCATTGAGATTCAGCAACCGCTCCATCTTTGATAAGGCCATCCAAAAGGGCATTTTGCACAGTCAAATCCCATCCAAAACCCCGCTTAATTACATGAGGGAAGATGCTCCTTTCCTGACCAGAACATGAGTTCATCAATGCAACAAATGTAGCATGATTAGGATCAATCCTTTTACGACTCATATTGACAAATAAACTCATTGCTTTGACAGAGTTTCCATTGTGTCCATACCCACAAATCATTGAGTTGTATACTACTGCATTTCTTTCAGGCATAGATTCAAACAATCTATAGCTCTCCTCAATGTGCCCACATTTCATGTACATATCAATCAAGGCACTGTTAATAACCAAGTCTCTCTGGAACACAGATTTCAGTACTACTCCATGGATTATCCTTCCCAATTCTAGATAATTTAAGCCACCACAAGCTTTAAGAACACTAGAGAAAGTACACCCATCTGGACTAAAGCCCTTTGACTTCAATTCACCAAAGAACCTCAATGCTGTTTCGTGGAGATCGTTACTTGAAAACCCAACGATCATTGAATTGTACAAAGCAAGGTCGATGGATGCAATGCTATGGAAGTTTTTTAGCGAACTGCCCATATCGCCTAATTTACCATACATGTCAACAAGAGAAGTTCCAACAAAGCAGTTGGAATCAAGTCCAGTCTTTAAGACGAACCCATGCATTTGTTCGCCAACCTCTCTCGTGAAATTTGAGCAAGCCTTGATAATACTTCCAAAAGTAGACTCTGTAGGCCTGAGATCAGTTGCACGCCGTGCCTCCACAAACAATTCAATCGCTTCTTCATAACAACAGAAGGTCACAAGTCCAGAGATCATTGAATTATAGAGTACAGGATCTCCAATTGGGCTTGAACTAAAAATTGAAATTGCAGAGTCCAAGTTATCAAATTTTGAATACATATCAACAAGAGATGTTTTTACAAACGGGTTTGATTCAAAATCAGAAACGATCACCAGTGCATGAATTTGCTTCCCTTCGTCAACCCGTTTCAGCTTTGAACAAGCCAGGATCAAGCTTGAGAAAACGAACTCGTTTAAACTTAGACCCAATATTTGCAAATGAGGTACCAGTTCTAGAGAAAACTGAGGAGTATCTGATTGTGAGTAGCCAGAAATTAAGGTGGAGAAGGACACCAAATTCTTCTCAGGCATTTCATCGAAAACTTTTCTAGCAGAGAAGAAATCCGAAGTCTTAGCATAGAGGTTTAATAAGTGATTAAATAGTTGGGTTTCAGGTAACAAACCGAGTTTGATAATCTGGGCGTGTACGAATTTTCCTGAAGGAAGAGATTTTCGGCTTGTGGAGCTCTTGATTGCAGAAACGAGCGAAGAACGAGTAAGTGTAGAGAGTCTTGAAACCACCATGATCAAGGATACAGAATCACGTGAAAAGTGGCGGGAATAATGTTTAAGAAACGAAGGGAATTTTGGTAAATCTGTGATGTCGGATGGCCGCAGTCCAATCAGATACGCTATACCAACAACCAACTATGATGAAATGCTTGCAACCAGTGTTCTAAATCTGGTAAAATCGAGTAATCGATAAACTCGGTGGCTGGATCGGAGACCGGCCGAGTAAATCTCTGATTCACGATGAAAATCTCATAAATTATTTGCAATGAAGAATCAAAAAAAAATCTCTGTGCGAAGGAGTAGCTGAATTCCTATGTTGCAGAGTTTCGCCAGAGAGCTGAACTGGAAATCACCAACGGAATCATCACTCTAAGAGACTATTTGCAATGGAATTTTTAGAAATCGAAACCCTAATGTTCCGCCATATAATAGATGAGCATTTGTCTATAAACCCTAATAAATAGGAAGTTTGATCGATGACTATGCTTCTGAAGTTCTGATTCTTCCATCCATCTTTCCCTCCCAGAAAACCGTACCTACTGCAGATCCGCATCCGCTCCTCCCAGCGGCAAGTGGTTTTAGATCGTGGCACGTCGATGACAGAAACCCAACGGCCACGATCAGTGCCTCTATAGGGTAACACAGTACACGAGCTATCACTGTAATGGTTCCCTCTTTTTAAAATTGAGAAAAAACCCACGAAACCAACCTAAAGTGAAGAGAGATGCAGAGCTTCCTCGATTAGCAGGAGAAATCCCTATACCTCTACAACTTCTTCATCTTCATTTCCCCTTTCTCTTCGCCGCTAGAGAAAATCCCTCAACCTCTTCATCTCTAAACCTCTGCAACTTCTTCATCTTCATTTCCCCTTTCTCTTTGTCACTGGAGAAATCTAAGCTGTGCCGAAGATCTTCATCTTCATTTCCCCTTTCATCTTCATTTCCCTTATCTATGGAATAGATGTTTAACATTCTTCCATATGGTTCTTTAGTTGTGACTTCTCATTTATTAGAGTTATTGTGATGTTTCTCCTTTGGGTTTATCTCTTGGTCTTATTGTATCTTACCTACTTGTGACAAACACATAGCCAGAGAAGAAGGGAAAGTTCACTCCGTTGAAGGATTAGGGACTCAGATACTTCACCCTAAGGGAGGTAAATGCTTTACACATATATCTCTAATTCGTGCTTACCGTCTTCTTCTTGTAAGTTATTCAATGTTCCAAACCTGAAATACAGTCTGATTTCTATAACATTCAGGTTGCTAAATTGCACTCTTTACAAGAGAAAAGGGAGATGAAGATGAAGAAGTTGCAGTGATGAGCTCGTGTAGAGATGCAGATGAAGAAGTTGCAGAGATGAAGATGAAGAAATTGCGGAGTGGAGAAATCCCTTCGTTTCCTCCTTTTGGGGGACTGCTCTCGATTTCAAAAACAAGGACTTCTTTCAGTGAGACGTAAGTGTAATCTGTTTGAGGTGAGATGATTTGATAGTGGCCGTTGAATTTCTATCATCCACGTGTCACGATCTAAAGCCAGGTTGCTGCTGTCCTCCCAGAATAACTAGGAGGAGAGGATGTGGATCCACCTACTATTGCAATCTCTCCTTGTTTCTACCGTCTCTGTCGAACATCCTCTCAAAAATCCATTCTGGTAAGAGTCCTCTCAGAAGGTATATATATATATATATATATATATATATATATATATATATATATATATCCATTCTGGTAAGAGTCCTCTCAGAAGATATATATATATATTATTCAGCCTAACAGTGTCAAAACTAGGCAGGCGTAGTAACACGGACCGAGCCGACCCGATATAACCCAAACCCACCCCAAACCAAGCCTTAACGAACAAGCTTCAGTTTGGGCTTGTAAAGCTCGACACCGTTTCGGCCCAGACCAAAACCAAACCGGATCGACCCATTAAGAAGCCCGAACACCGATAAGGTCCGTCTGGACCCAGTTTCTTAATAGTAATGGATTGTGTTATACTGTTACAGTTCACTTCTTGATCCAAAAGATTATGTGAATTTATAGTTGAAAAGATTATATTAATTGTTGCAATTTACTGAATTACATACATATGAAAAGAATAATGCTAATTGTTATATATAGAAATAATAAAATAGGGTATATAACTTACATATAAAATGGGCCCGATAAGCCCGATCCGAACCGAACCAGCCAAAAATTACCTCAATAAGCCCAGCTGTGAGACTTACATGCAAAATTCGGGGACGAAATTTCTTTTAAGGGTAGGGGAGTTGTAAGACCCGCACTCCATGAATCCGATCTAAACCTCTATTCATGTCATGACAGGTCTTTCAATCATAACCGGACCAGACAGGATAAGTGGATGACAATGAGGTACGAAAACGGACCAAAACAGAGAATTTATTTTATACCGGTCTCATGATACTGGTCTACATACCGATCGACCGGTATGTCTACGCGGGAAGACTAGTCAGTTCCGAAAATAGATCTCTGTGGGTCTCGCTTACCAAATCTCAGCCCTAGAGACTTTTCTAACGTGGGGAAATTTCCCTAAACTCCATCCTAGCCTATTTAAGGACCTTTAAACCTCCTTAAACCTCTTTGATTGGTTCTCACAAACCCTAGAGAGGAGAAGGAGATCTGAAGAGGAGAATGAGCTAAGAAAGGTTGAAGAGGAGTTTCCGTTGGACGAAGAACATCGTAGTTTGCAAGCTAACGGTAAGTGCATGTACCTTGTCACACCCCAATTCTGCACTATTCAGAATGGTGTAATGAACCGCTAATAAACAAACAGTTCAACCAGGATCTCGAATAGGCTGTGTACATTTGCTTAAACCATACACATCCACAACCATAATCAGAGTAAATAAACAATAGCGGAAGTCTTAAATATTAAATGAACTGAGAATCTAAGAATGATAACATAAATAAAATATCCAATTATCTTTCATCGACTAAAACATAAGTAAATAAAATAACCAATTACATTCCCTTAATAATCCAAATAAAAATCTAATAAAAACACATGAATTACATTCGCATGACGAATCATGCGACTCCATTATAGTTTCTGCGTCCATCGCCGCAACATGCCCATACGTTGGAGCATTCATGTCACACCTCAATTCTGCACCAACCAGAATGGTGTGATGAACCGTTAATAAACCAACGGTTCAACCATGATCTCGTATAGGCTATCCCCATTTTTGTTAAACCAAAACACATTCCACATTAATCAGAGGTAATACAGTAAATAGCGGAAGTCTTACAGATAATGACTGAAATCTAGTCATGATAAATAATTAATATTTCATTTATCTCCAAGTAATCAAAACATAATTTAATACATATTACAAATATCCAAATACGAAAGTTAACACTAAGCGTATCCACACTTGAAACGATCGCTTAACATATCACAATAGTCCTTCACAGCTTGCTCATCATAGCCGCCACCTGTTCATATGTTGGCGTGTCGACAGAATCTTCAACCGTAATACCTGCAACATCAGAAACTAAAAAGAATTACGCGCGTGAGGGTCAGCTCTTCAACTTGAACTCAATGAGTAAACAAAACAATGCAACAAACATATGCATGCATTCAATTCATTTTTTTGGTCTGGTTCATAAGTTTGCAATGTGCTATAGAAACGTTCGGAGGCCGCCTCACCTCTATACACGAGTGTGTGAAGCCGCCCAATGAATATCGGTATTGTTGTCCCACATGTAGCCACCACGGAAACAGTGTACCCAATGAGTATCGGCATTGCTGTACCACATGCACCCATACCAACACGTAAGCCCCTGTTGGCGAGGGCTTGCAAACTGGGCTCGCAACTAACCAATCCTAATGTCAAACAGTGTATCCAAGGCCTCACCCCAGCATCCCTCAATACATCCATAGAGACAGAGCTAAGCCCCCCCGACAGAGTCAGAGACTACACGGTCCGAGACCACCTCCCCTGATGCCCTACGACGTAATAGCTCTGCTAAGGTAATGGCGATACAACGATGTCAGTGGACTAGACTTGAGTAGAGATAGAGCTAGAATCTGGTGACCAGGATGAACCACAGTGTCACGTCCTCCCCCTGATGCCTCACTCGCATCAAGTACACTAACCACACACAAACATTCACATGCCTATTCCTAACATCACCATCATCATCATTATAAATAAATGAAATTAAATATGCATGAATAGTAATAGCAGAAATATTGGATGACATAAATGCACATTACCCGCAAACAAACATAGAAGCATTCATGGCATTGGACTCAATAAATAAAACAGTTTATTATTAACCAATTAGTTTAGGTCTTGTTCCCTCACCTTTGGTTGCTAGTAAATCCTCATTCAAGTTTTATGAATCACCTTTAAAATCACTAGAAAGACCTAACAAGTAGATAGATTTTAATTAGAATTAATTCCAATATATTTAGAATAGCTGAAATCATAGGGTTGTAGGGTAGGGTCGCAGGGTAGGGTCGCACCTAGGGTAGCAGTTTCTACGACCCTAAGGGTAGGGTCGGACATGGGGTCGGATACCAATCGACCCTATGTGTGACCACACCCTCCCTGGAACTTCCCGAGGGCATGGGGTCGATCCTGTGGTCTTGTAGGGTCGGATATCATTCGACCCTACATGCGACCACACGTATTCTGAGTCGACCTTTCATTCTAAAATCCATTCTTTCATGTTTAGATCCTTTGGCTTACTTTCATGATCCATTCTATGATTGTTCTATGGCTCAAAACTACGAGTTATACACTATTCATAGTCCATAATGATTTCCTCCATGGAATCTCTTGAAACTTGTCCATGGATGGATGATTTGGGTTTCTCATAATCCTATGTTCTTCATAACTATTCTAGAATCTCTTATTCAGGTAAGGAATTAGGTTCATACCTTTATTCAGATGTTTCTCTGAGCTTCCTCCTCTTCCTTAGTCTTCTTCTTCAAGTTTCCTTCTCTTCTTCTCTTCCTTCTCTTTTTCTTGCTCTCACTTTCAATTAGGGTTTTAAAGGAGTAAAAGAGGCTTAGGGACGTCCTATTTATAGAGGAAAACCCTCCAAAATAAGTCCCATTGAGTTTAGGAAAGATCCCCTTGGAATTAGGAAACTTTCCTAATTTTCGGTTCGTGCTGTTTTCCTAGGGTCGGACCTAGGGTCGGATGTACTGAGACCCTACGTTTTTTAAAACGTGAGACCCTAGGGTGTAGGGTCGCAGGTAGGGTCGCATAATCCGAGACCCATGCGACCCCACGACCAAAAAGTCATGGGTTGGACTTCTGTTGAGGTGGGGTCGACCCTACCTGTTTATGCATGAGACCCTACCCTCATTTTGACTGTTTTTGAGTTAAATTTCATATTGGGTCTTGGGTTTCTTCACGCACTTGGTCCACTTGGCTCGACCATGATATGTATACTGGTCACGACACAAAATGTAAGGTTAGACCGGGTTCGTGGCGTGCGGGTCTTACAACTCCACCACCCTTAAAAGAAATTTCATCCTCAAAATTTAAACGTACGGATCTTAGTACTCCCCCCTCCTTAAAATAAATTTTGTCCTCAAAATTTGAATTTACTTCGGAGTCAATATGTGGAATTCTATTTCCGCATTGCATCTTCTTCCTCCCATGTAATCTTCTCCACGTCTTGTCTTCGCCAGGTTACCTTCATATAATAATTATCTCAGCTTTGGAGATATTGTACCTTTCAACTAGTGAACTATGCTGGTACCACTTCAATGGTTAAACCTTCTATCTAATCCAGTGGATCCGTAGTCAATACCTTTGATATGAATCTTCAATGTACTTCTTTAATAGAGACACGCAAAATATGTCATGCATACTAGACATGGACAGCGGTAACGCTAGTTCAACTTTTCTACGTCTCTCCAAATTTTATGAGGTCCAAAACATATATCGGATACAACTTTCCCTTCTCGTTGAATTGTTTTTAATCCATGCAAAAGTGATATCTTCAAGAACACTTTGTCACTTATGGCGAACTTGAGGTCTTGGTGTCTCTTCTGAGAAACTTGAGCTATCTTGGCCCTTTTCTTTGATCTTGTCTGTTACTCGATAGGTTTCTTCAACAGACTCAGGTCTTACAATTCCTTATTCACCAACTTTATTCCAAAACAAAAGAATTTGACATTTCTACCATACCATGCTTTATAGATGACATCTACGTAGTAGCTTGGTAGTAAATGCAATCCACATATAGCTTAGTTAGCCGCTCCAAAGCATACCAAGGTCATATAGCAATGGAATGAGTTATCTTCCTAAGGCGACCAACAATCACCCAAACTGCGTCAATCGTTCTAGCAGTCAGTGGCAAATCAGTGACATAGTTCATTGTAATGCAGTTTCATTTTCAGACTGGCTCTGATGGTTGTTGTAGTAAGCCATGTTGGTCTTTGTCTTTCAGCCTTTACTTGCTGATAATTCAAACACTGGAACACGCATGAAGCCACATTTGTTAGCATTCCTCTTTACCACCATAATCTCTTCAAGTCATGATATATATTGATACTCTAGGATGTCCTGAATATTAAGTACAATGGGCTCTTATCATTATCCTCTTCATGATATCGAGTATTTATCTTCAGGTATTCAGAATCTACCTTTGCATCTGAGTACCGTCTCTGCATCCAAAGTAAGTCAGGGTTAGGTTTTTCCTTCTCTAAATCTTCTTACCCCGCTCTTAGATATAGATCTAACAAAATTACTACATTTACTTCGTCTATCAGTTCAGAGATGATCTTTAATGTTGTGAACGCAAGCGAGAAACTATTGCTCCATAAGTTCATCCATAAGTTCTCGCTCAATTAGATCATCACGAGTTTCTATTATATGTTACTCTCCTTCCAAATCTGAATATATTACTGCGAAACATAAGGCAGCATTCATACTGGGTCCTTCCTTGGACTTCATAATTCCCTTTTTCTTTAAGGCCTTAGCTACTACATTAGCCTTGCTCGGGTGACACTCAATATCAGAGTCTTAATCCTTGGCAATTCCAGCTATTTTTATCCTCATGTTCAACTCTTTTTGGGAAAGAGATAAATAAAACTCTTGTGTTCCCATTTAATCTAAATTCTTCTCCGTATAGATAATGTCTCCAAGTCTTGATTGCATAATTCATCACTGGTAATTTCAAGTCATGAGTAGGGTAATTCTTTTAATGCTCCTTCAGTTTTCTTGAAGCATATGCAATCACTTATTTACCTTGCATCAACCCGCATCCTAGATCCAATCCAAAAGCTTCAATGTATAGGGTAAAAGGTTCCCTTGGTACCGGAATGATCAAGATGAGAGCTGATATCAACCTTGCTTTTAGAGTTTGGAAACATTCTTCACACTTCTCAGTCCAATTAAACTCCTCTCCCTTCCTAGTTAGCTTGGTAAGAGGTATTGCAATCTTAGAGTGGTCCTATACAAATCATCTGCAATAACCAGCTAAACCCAAGAACTTCTGATCTTTGCAATATTCTTTAGGTGTAAGACCCGTGTCAAACTAACCCGGTCTTACCACCTTGAACCAGGTTTACCCATCATGGTCGAGTCAAGTGGATCAAGGGCGTGATGGAGATCGAGATCCCAGGTATAAAATCGACCCAAAAACACTTAATTTTAGGGAAGGGTCGCATACCCAGCCAAGTAGGGTCGGACCTCCCAAAACAGAATGTCAGACCCTCAGATTTGAAGGGAGGGTCAGACAGCTTAAGACCATAGGGTCGACGGGATCATCGACCCTCGGTTTCTAACGAATATAGAAATTAGGAAATTTCCTAATTTTCGATTGGGATTCTTTCCAAATCTCAAAGGGACTTATTTAGGATGTTCCTAGTCTATTTAAAGGACGTCCCTAAGCCACTTTCACTCCTTTCACAACCCTAATTGAATTGAGAGAAAGAGAGAAGAAGGAAGAGAGGAAGAAAGGAGATAAGGAGGAAGAGTTAGCAAAAAGGAGAAGAAATTCCAGAGAAAAGTAATCTTCTCAGGTATGGATACTAATCCCATGAGTTTCTACAGACCTTAGATTAGATATGGTTGAGTATAGGATTTCAGAGAAACCCAAACCATCCATCCATGGTTAGGTTTTCATGAAAAACCATAGGATGATGCACGAAAACTATTTAGATGGATTATACATGATTCTAGACCATGGAATGACTGTTGAATGAATGTAGGAAGTAAGCCATAGGACCCCAAACACGAAGAATGGATTTAAAAGTGAAAATTGGACCAGAGTGCATCGAGGGTCGCACCAAGGGTCGATAGACCATCCGACCCTAGGTGTTTCTGACCATCGACCCTCAGCATTCGGAAAGTTTAGAATGGAGGGAGGGTCGATAGACCCATCGACCCTAGCATCGACCCTCAGTTGACAGAATGGTTTTAAATTCCGAACTAATTCTAATTAAATTCTATCGACTTTGTTAGGTTTGCTAGCAATATAATTACGTTATAACAGTGATTCCAAAGCTTGGAAAAATATCTTTTAGCAAGCTAAGGTGAGGAACCTTAACCCCAAACTAAATTGGTTAATAATAAACTGTTTTCAATTTCTTGAGTCCTATGCTATGTTTGATTCTATGCGAATATGTTGTAATGTGCATACAGCATGCCATCCAATATTTCTATTACTTGTTCATGCATATTTACTTTATTGTTTATAACATGATTGATGATGATGATAGGAATAGGCATGTGCTTGTATGTGTGTGGTTGGTGTGCTTGATGCGAGCGAGTATCAGGGGAGGTATGATGAGAACGTCAATAAATGTTAACCTTTGGCGGGTCTCAGCACTTTAGCTCTATCTCTAACTCAAGTCTTGTGCATTGACATCGTCGTATCGCCATTACCTTAGCAGAACTATTATGTCGTAGAGTATCAGGGGGGGTGGTCACGGTCCTTGTAGTCTCTGACTCTACCGGGGGGCCTTAGCTCTATCTCTATGGGCATTCTGAGGGATGCTGGGTGAGACCTTGGATACACTGTTTGGCATTAGGATTGGTTAGTAGCGAGCCCAGTTTGCAAGCCCTCGCTAATAGGGGCTTACGTGTTGGTATAGAATTATATAACAATAAACGTTAACCTTTGTTGTATAATGTTATGGTAGGGTGGATGGGGACGACGATAAACGTTAACCTTCCGGTGGGCTTCCACACCCTGTGTATAGAGGCGGTGTCAATAAATGTTAACCTTTGACCACCCAACCTTTCTATTAACTATTAGGGTTTAGGTTAGATTCCCTTACCTGACGCTCGTTTAATAGCTCGCTCCACGTCGCAAGATCCAAACATGCTATCACAAAGTCCTACATTATATTAGGGTTCAATTAGAATAGTTCTTAGGATTTCACGTTGGTCGGAAAACCAACAAAGTCCAAAACCAGCCTTTCAGAGCTGACCGGTCACAACATACCGGTCGCAGCTCTGTGAGAAAACTAGCAACCGGTATGGTCGATTGATATGTCTCCGAAAGACCATAGTTTGGGTTTTTCGACTGCTGTCGATCATTCTCCATGATTTTCAGGGTTTCTCCTATCCATTCTAAGTCTAAGCTTTGAGTTAGAGTTATCTCCAACTTATCCGAGTCTAGTTTCGATGAATATCATCCTAGAACTCGAATCTAGGGTTTGACAGAAATTTAGGGTTTAATGGCCAATTAGGGTTTTAGATTAGTACCTGCTTTGCATGGTATTGATCCAACCATACAACTATGCTAGAGTCATAGAGTAAGAAGAATGATTCAAACACTTACCGTTGACTGGCGTAAGGTGAGCGTCGTCGAACGGCAAGGGCGACACTTCCTTCTTCTTCCTAGCTTCTTCTCCTTCTCCAACCTCCTACTCCTTTCCAGGGTTTGTGAGGAATAATGGAAAGGATTTGAGGAGGTTTAGAGGTGTTTATATAGGCTAGGATTAGGGTTTAGTAACCCTATTAGGATTAGGAAGGTCCAGGTATTAGGGTTTAGGAAAGTGGGACCCGTAGGGATCCAATTCCGGATCTCTGTAGTCAACTGCGTAGAGTTGACCGATCGATCGGTACCATAAACCGGTACCATCGACCGGTATGAAAGAAATTCATACTTAAGTTGGTCTGGTTGGTCCGATTTCGTACATGATAGTCATCCGCTCGCCCCGTCTG
The DNA here is from genome assembly GCA_028583415.1 of Protea cynaroides. Taxonomy (NCBI): domain Eukaryota; kingdom Viridiplantae; phylum Streptophyta; class Magnoliopsida; order Proteales; family Proteaceae; genus Protea; species Protea cynaroides. Next base: position 67,016,761 of record CM053268.1, on the reverse strand, counting down.
GCCCGGTGTTAATCAGAAGACCTGTTACGACATGAAATCAAGGTTTAGATCGGGTTCACGGAGTGCAGGTCTTACAACTCCCCCACCCTTACAAGAAATTTTGTCCCCGAAATTTACATGTAGGTCTCACAACTCCCCCACCCTTAAAAGAAATTTTGGCCTCGAAATTTGAACGTACCTTGATCGTCGAAAAGGTTAGGGTACTCTGTAAGACCCGCACTCAGTAAACCCGGTCTAAACCATGGTTTCATGTCGTAGCAGGTCTTCCGATCATCACCGAGCCAGACGGGACGAGCGGATGACAAACAGGTACGAAATCGGATCAAAGACGGTCAAATAATCATTATTTTATGTTGACCGGTGGATGATACCGGTCTTGGAACCGGTCGACCGGTCAACTCTGCGCAGCTGAGTGTGGAGATCCAGAAATTGATCTCTCCGGGTCCCACTTTCCTGATTTCGAATCCTAAGACTTTCCTAATCCTAATAGGGTTACTAAACCCTAATTCTAGCCTATATAAACACCCTTAAACCTCCTCAAATCCTTTCCATTGTCTCTCACAAACCCTAGAGAAGAGAAGGAGGTTGGAAAGGAGAGGAAGCTAGGAAGAAGAAGGAGGTGCCGCCATTGTCGTTCGACGAAGCTCACTCTACGCCAGTTGAAGGTAAGTGTTCTAACCACTCTTCTTACCCTATGACTCTAGGATAGTTGTATGGGTGGATCAATACCATGCAAAGTAGGTATTGATCCAAAACCCTAAATTGGATATTAAACCCTAAGTTGCCGTCAAACCCTAGATTCGAGTTCCGAGATGATGTTCATCGAAATAAGACTTGAATGAGTTGGGGATAACTCTAACTCAAAGCTTAGACTTAGAATGGATAGGAGAAACCCTAAAAATCCAAGGAGATCGATCGACGGCAGTCAAAAAACCAAGTGTATGGTCTTCCGGAGACATACCGGTCAACTATACCGGTAGACAGTTTTCTCACAGTGCTGCGACCGGTATGCTGTGATCGGTTATCTCTGAAAGGCTGGTTTTGGACTTTGTTGGTTTTTCGACCAATGTAAAACCCTAAGAAACTATTCTAATGAAACCCTAATACCATTGTAGGACTTTGTGATATTCCGTTTGGATCATGCGACGTGGAACAAGCTATCAGACGAGCGTCAGGTAAGGGAATCTGACCTAAACCTAATAATTAATGGACAGTAAATCTTTGTTAATCACCTGAATATATATGATGTGATGTTTGTGCATATTCACATGCCATACTTTACTTTCAGTTATTATTATTGTTCATGCATTGATAAGATGTGATTGTTAGGCATGTGATTGTTTTCATTGGTGTGTGGAGTGGGGCATGGAGCCTGGGATCATTCCTCACACTGGCACTTTTTGTAGTATTCCATCTTAACATGCTTGGTATGGGTGGGGCATTAGGGGAAGGTCATGGTACGGTGGTCTCCGATATTGATGCTGGCCTGGCCATGGTAATGTGGCACTGTGGTCTCCGAGGTCGACGCTGGCTTGTCTACGATGCTTTAGCTCTATCTTTATGCCCTAGGGGGTTATGTTGGGATAGGGTCTACCTGCGTATTGTTCTATCCTAGTGGGTTAGTTGCGGATAGGGTATCAGGGGAGGTACGGGGATGCCTTAGCTCTATCTCTATGCCATAAACGGCTGTGCTGGGATAGAGCATACATTGATGACATATAGGATTGGTTAGTTGCGAGCCCAGTTTGCAAGCCTTGGCCAGTAGGAGCTTAGGTACTGGTATGGGTAGAGCATCAGGGGAGGTACGGGAATATCTTAGCTCTATCTCTATTCCATGATGGGTGCATGTGGGCCGATGGGTGTGTGATCCATGAGGTGCCACACATTCGTGTATAGAGGTGCGGGGGCCACCAAACCTTTCTATAGCACATTGCAGACTTAAACCAGACCACAGCATAAAAATGATTGTTACTCATGCATAATATTGTGAAACTGTCTGATTATCTTACTGAGCTAAGTTGTGAGCTCACCCTTTGTATATACATTGTTTTTAGATGTTGATGCAGGTTACTCGGTGGACGACTACGTGAACGCTCCGACGTATGGTGGCGTTGCTGCTTTGGATGTACAGGCAGGAGAGGACGAGCATGACGCTTCATGCGAGTGCCCTTTCTGCGTGTACCTTTAAACGAATTTTGATTTATTTTCATTATTTTCAGTTGGATTAAAGAAATGTAATGATATTATATTTTATGTTTTGAACTTGAATAATTAGATATTTTATTTATATTTATCAATAGATTCTCAGTTCATTTAATTTAAAGACTTGCGCTGTATTATTTATATTCTGATTGTGGTTATGTGCAATGGTTTGTATAAGAGGACACGGTCTATTCGAGATCCTGGTGTAAACTGTTGGTTTAATGACGGTTCACTCATGCCATTCTGGTTGGTTCAGAATTGGGGTGTGACAACTTGGTATCAGAGCCCTCGGCTTTGTCCACAGACCATATTGCACTTAACTAAGTTAATGAACTGAGTTAGGAAAATTTAAAAATCTTAATACAAACGCACCCTAAACATTGTTTGATACCTGAGACGGACTAAGAAAGAGCATAATATACGATATTAAATATGGAATTTAACATTTTGCACATGCACTAGTTAGGATGAACCATAAAACTTTCATTAAACGAAAAGAGAGTATCAAATGTACTAGTACTACAGGGTACAGTCCACAAACCGGACAATTATCCTGTTATATAAACAATCAAAGAGAAGAAAATAAAAGGAAAAATCATGGGGTAGGGGGCCTAGGAGGAATAGGGTCCGCTATGTCATAATATCGCTCGTAAGAGACCCTAAGCCAGTGTACCTGGTCCTGTGTCACCCGTAGGCTACGAGCCAGACGTCCCAACTCCTGAGCCATTTCTCGCTGAGACTCTAGGATGACCCTCTGGGTGTCCCTGATCTCTGTGAACATGCTCAACACCGGGTCTGGAGGGGGATGAGACGGTCCAGCTGTAGATGTAAACGGTGGTACTGCAGGTATAGGCTGTGGAGCTGGCACTGGTACACCCTCTGCCCTATCATCGTCATCATCACTCTCAGCCTCTGCTGCATATGTCGCATTGGCTGCTGCTGCTGCTGCTGCGGCTGCTACCCTCCTGAGTGGGCGAGGGCGAGCCTCCAACTCATCATCACTAACAGGCAGATTATCCATCTGCATCCTTTGAATGGCATCCCAGTCGATGTCGGAGGTCATGGTATCCTCCACATCCACCTCGCCTCTCATGCTCACTCGTAGGGGCCGAAGAAGAGTGGTGATGAGACGACCATATGGGAGATTACTGGCCTAATCGGCCAGAGTCGCCTGATGCATAGTCCGGATAATGAGGTAAGGGAGAGAGACCCGCTCCCCTGTGCAGACGTAGTAGATGATGTACTGGGTGAGCTGAGATAGCTCACTGTAGTGGCCGCTCTGGGCACAATGTTGTGCTGGATGATGCGGCTATAAACTCGAGCCAGGGGCTTCAGACTAGCAACCTTCATAGGAGCCCCAGGAATCAGTATCTGCTCTGCTATCTCTCGACGTAGATCCTCGCTCAGATAGCCCTTCACCTTTGGAGGGCAGTATACTAGGTCTCCATCATTGGGTACCCCCAGCAGGTCGGCCAACTGATGAGTGTCGAAGGAGATATGCACGCCCTTGACGTAGCTGGAGATGCGCAAGTCCCTACCCTGATTGGGATCGTTAACGTCACCATGAAGCTCCAGGTTGGCGTAAAAGTGTTTGACCAGATTGGGGCGAGTGGTTTCAGTATAAGTAATGACAGGCACCCCCCCAAGCCTGTCGAAAGCCGCTCGCACATCGAACCTATCCAACTGTTCCAAGTTAACTCGCCTTCCAGATTCAATGTTCTTGCTATCAAACCATGGGAAACGGGCTTGTGCCACAACAGAACGAAACCACAGTTCATCGAGCTATGGAGCTGGTGGCTGAGGAGCGCGCACGCTCGAGCCATGAGGACCCTTGCCAAGAGCACGTCGTGGAGCCATTTAAACTGCAAAACAAAAGAAAACGAGAAGAAAAAGGTTAGAAATTATCAAAATTTCGATAGCATAACGACAGTAAATTGGGAAAAAGCCTCGAACTCACCCAAAAACTTGGGGAGGAGGACTTACGTAACCCCCGCACTCTTCAACAAACTAATCCCATGCAATTTCAACAAGAAATTTCGGAAGAGTAAGAAAAATTAAGAAAAATCAAGAAAATTCAAAATTTTTGAAAACCTAGGTTAAAAAGTGTAAAATTTTGATTTTTATGAAAACCGTTCGGTGGAACCTCAAATTGGTTGAGGGCTTATGCTCTTAGGGGTCCCTAAATCCTTTCTAAGCTGAAGGAAAAGAGTTCCTACTGTTAGAATCTCTCAATCAAAGAAAAATCGAAAATTTTAGGTATAGACGATATGAAAAATTTGTAAAAACTTGGTAGAGAGAGAAGAGACTTACCTGGAGACGATATGCCGAGTCCGGATCGCAAGAAAACCACTCCTAGGGTGACAGGTCAGACTGTAGAAGCTCGGAAACCAGAGGAGAATCGCCACCGGAGAAGAGAAGGAAAGGAAAAGTGAGAAAATTTCTCACTTTTTGCGATTTTTAAAGCCTTTCTGGGCATATCGGCCGACCAGTACCCCAGACTGGCTGCGACTGCTATGTCTCGATCAGAATGAAATTCTGATCGGTCGACTATACTGGTCGCAGCATTTTCTACAGTGGTGCGACCGGTATGTTGTGACCGATCAGCACCAGAAAAGTCAAAAAAATTTTGTCACATTTAAATGTTTAGTTTTGCGACTGTCTCGCCTTACATTGTTCAAGACTAACACCACTACTATTGTTCTAATGTGTTATGTCTTCTTCTCAGATCCAAACAGAATAGTCTGAGATGGTAGGCGGAAACGGTCGTAGGGGTCGAAAGCGTCACCAGGCTAGGATGCGCCTCAAGGAAGAAGAACAGGTTGAACTAGGCTATGTTAGAGAGCCAAGCTCAGAAGTTGAGGAAGAACAGGTTCCAAGGGTACCGAAAAATTTGCCTGGCCCACCTCACAAGAATTCTGAGACCATTGTTACAAATCTGGTCTATCAGATGCAAGCTCAGCAGAAAGCATTCCTGAGCGAGATGTTGAAGAGGTTCAGGCCACCGGGTCCCGTTCCCACTGAAGGTACGCCTGAGTCTGGAGGGAATAATACAACACAGCCAATGCATGGTAGCCCAGGGCCGATGGGCCAAGCCCAGAATGTACCACCACCGCACTAGTTCCCGTCGTCTTCTGCTTATCAGGGAGCCTACCCGTATCCACCACCATGGTACGGAATGAACACACAGGGACAGCATCATCTGAGTCGAGCGGTGAACAGATTCCTAAAGTTGAAGCCTTCTTCATTCACACGTAAGACTGGAAAACCATTGTGGCCAGCACAGTGGGTTGCAGAAATGGAGAAGAATTTCCGACTGATGACTTGTACAGAGGATGAAAAGGTCCTGTTTGCCACACATATGCTGAAGGAAGATGCGAATGCTTGGTGAAATTTCACACGGGCATATCTGGAGACAAAGCATACACAAGTGGATTGGGAAGCGTTCAAGGTTTCCTTCTTCGATAAATATTTTCCGAAAAGAGTTTTCGGGATCAGATGGAGAGGGAGTTCCTTAATCTACAGCAGTCTCAGTCGACTGTGGATGCTTACCAGCAGAGGTACGAGGAGTTATTTTTCTTCGCACCGGTAAGTATGCAAGAAGAAGAGACCAAGACACGTAGGTTCACCATGGAACTACGTGGAGGCATCAAAGAGCATATATTGGGTCAGGACAAGAAAATTTATAATGAGTCTGTACAGGTTGCGAGAGTGATAGAATCCAGTCAAAGGGACAGCTTCTTTGCACAGAACAAGGGAGTGAAGAGACCCGCTATTGAGAGTTCGGGTGGCGGTAACAATAGGCCTTTCCGCCCATACAGGGCTCAGACCGCTACAGTGCCTGCAAGGAATAATACGGCACCAGCTGTGCCACAGTTCGCTGGACACAATCCGAACATTAAATGTTTCAACTGTCAGCAAGTGGGTCATATAGCAAGGACCTGCACTCTACCTAGGAAGCAACCTCCCCAGCAAGGAAAAGTATTTGCAGTCACTACTAAAGAGGCAGTCGCATCACCTGATGTGGTCACTGGTATGACTCTATCCCTTACTATTTAGCTTACTATTTCATTGTGTGTGTAAGCATGTAGATCTAAGGGGCAATAAAATTTCAAGAATTGTAAATGTAGCTGGTATACCTGCCAGAGTACTATTTGACTCTGGGGCCACGCACTCCTTTGTTTCTATTTCCTTTGGGAAGCAAATGGAGTTACCAATCAAACACTCGAACCCAAGCTTGATAGTTCACTCTCCGCTAGGAGTCGAAGTGGCTTTGACTGAATATCATGGTCCATGTACAGTACGTATTGAGGGCCGAGACTTAGAAGCAAGTTTGGTACTACTCGAGATGGCAGACTTTGATGTCATTTTGGGAATGGATTGGCTAGGCCATCATTCAGCTATCCTACTATGTGGTGAGAGGAACCTTCTTCTTATAGACAAAAAGGGGAAGGAGTATAGCTTCACTGGGACCAAGTTACCTAGGAAGCGGAAGCTGATCCTCTCCGCCCTAAAAGCTAAGAGATGCTTAGAGAAAGGGGGAGTGGGGTATCTAGTATCTGTAGTTGACATCACGACGGAGTCACAAAAGATGGAAGATATAGATGTGGTTCGAGAGTTCCTAGATGTATTTCCAGAGGATCTTCCAGGTTTACCATCGGACAGGGCTACAGAGTTCGTGATAGATATCATGCCAGGTTCGGCGTCGGTGTCTAAAGCACCATACAGGATGGCACCGATTGAGTTAAAGGAGTTGAAGACCCAGTTACAAGAATTGTTGGATAAGGGTTTCATACGACCTAGCATATCACCTTGGAGAGCACCTGTACTATTTGTCAAGAAGAAGGACGGAAGTGTAAGGCTATGCATCGACTACCGGGAACTAAACAAATTGACTATCAAGAACCGGTATCCTTTGCCTAGTATTGATGATTTGTTCGATTAGTTACAGGGTGCAAAGGTCTTCTCGAAGATTGATCTCCGATCAGGGTATCACCAACTGAAGATCAAGGCCAGAGATATTCTGAAGACTGCTTTCAGGACGAGGTATGGGCATTATGAGTTTCTAGTTATGTTGTTCGGGTTGACCAACGCCCCAGCGTCGTTCATGGAACTGATGAACCGAGTGTTTCATGATATGTTGGACACTTCGGTCATCGTATTCATTGATGACATATTGGTCTACTCAAAGGACATGGAGGCTCATACAACCCATTTGAGGGCAGCCCTACAACGGCTGAGACAGGAGAAGCTTTATGCTAAGTACAAGAAGTGCGAGTTTTGGCTGAAGGAAGTGGCTTTCTTGGGCCATGTAGTATCTGAAGACGATATCAAGGTTGATCCAAGTAAGATAGCTGCTATAGTAGGATGGGAAGCACCAAAATTTATTACAGAAATTCGTAGTTTCCTTGCGTTGGCTGGTTATTATAGAAGATTCGTGGAAGACTACTCTAGGATCGCTGTTCCACTTACCAGATTGACCAAGAAGGGGGAGAAATTCATATGGATAGATGAGTGTGAGAAGTGCTTTCAGACTTTGAAGTCAAGACTAGTCTCTGCACCTATCTTGACCATCCCAGAACCAACCGTACCGTTTACCTTATATACGGATGCTTCAGGGTTGGGTATCGGGTGTGTATTGAAGCAAGGAGAACAGGTGATTGCTTACGCATCAAGACAGTTAAAGGAGCATGAGAAGAACTATCCTACGCATGATTTGGAGCTAGCATCAGTTATACATGCCATCAAGACTTGGAGACACTACTTGTACGGTGAGAAGTTTCAGATTAAGTCAGATCACAAGAGCTTAACTTATCTTTTCACTCAGAAGGATCTGAATATGAGACAGAGGAGATAGCTGGAATTGTTAACAGATTATGATTGTGACATCCAGTACCATCTGGGCAAAGCAAATGTTGTGGCTGACGCCTTAAGCAGAAAGTGGGCATCGAAACCTGAGGCCGGGCCAAGTACAAATGCTGCATTGTGTGCTACAGCCTCAAGTTCAATGGAAAATGATGAAGAACACATAATAGAAACTACAGAAGATCCAATTGAGCAAGGCTTAATTCATAAGTTCACCATGATGTTCGCAGCTTTGAAGATCTCACCGGATCTAGTTGATGAAGTCAAGGTAGCAATCCTACAGGATCCACATCTCAAGACAGAGCAAGAAGACTTAGAGAAGGGTACGAGCAATCCTGACTTTACCTTGGATTCAAAAAAAGGTACTCAGGTATTGTGGACGGATTTGTATACCTGAGAGTGAAGACTGCAATATCAGAGATCGAGTTATGACTGAAGCTCATTACACTCCATATTCGGTACATCCAGGAAGTACCAAAATGTACCATGATTTAAGAAGACTATATTGGTGGAGGGGTATGAAAGCAGATATAGCTCATTTCGTGTTCCAATGTCTGAATTGTCAGCAAGTTAAAGCAGAAAGGTAGAGACCCACAGACTTACTACAGCCATTACCAGAATCTGCATGGAAGTGGGATTGTATCACTATGGATTTCGTCACTGGCCTACCATTGACACCAAGGTCAGTGGATGCAGTTTGGGTTATAGTCGACCGACTCACCAAGACAGCTCGATTTATTGCGATCAGACCTCAGTATACCATGGAGAAGCTGGCGAAGTTATATGTTGATAATATAGTCAGACTTCATGGTGTCCCAGAGAGTATAGTATCTGACAGAGATCCCTGTTTTACATCAAAGTTCTGGGAAGGATTACAGAAAGCTATGGGAACAAAGTTGAAGTTCAGTACAGCTTTTCACCCTCAGACGGACGGGCAGTCAGAACGAACTATTCAAATTTTAGAAGACATGCTCCAAGCCTGTGCATTAGACTTCAAGGGAGCTTGGGATGAGAAACTATCACTTATCGAGTTTGCTTATAACAACAGTTATCAGGCTACAATTCAGATGGCCCCATATGAAGCACTCTATGAGAAGAAGTGTCGTACACCTCTGTTATGGAACGAGATGGGAGAAAGAAGAATTGTAGGACCGGAGTTTGTTGAAGAAACTTGTCGAGTGATTGATCAGATCAAGGAAAGAGTAAAGACAGCTCAAGTTCGACAGAAGCACTATGCGGATAATCGACGTCGAGATCTGGAGTTTGCAGTGGGTGACAAAGTATTCTTGAAGATATCACCGGTGCGAGGTCTGAAACGGTTTGGTAAGAAGGGGAAGCTATGCCCCAGGTATGTGGGACCATACGAGATATTGACCAGACGTGGTAATGTAGCATATCAATTGGCTCTACCACCATCTATGTCAAGTGTTCATGATGTGTTCCATGTATCATTATTGAAGAAGTATGTCAGAGTCCCATCACACATCTTGACCGCTGATCCTCTAGACTTGATTGAAGACTTAACCTTTGAGGTGGTACCTGTGACGCTCTCAAGCTGAAAGGTACAACAACTTCGAAACAAGGATATTCATTATGTGAAAGTGCATTGGAAAAGCCAAGATGTCGAAGAAATTACTTGGGAAGAGGAGAGCGCAATGAGGAAGGAGTATCCTAATCTTTTCGACGATCAAGGTACGTTCAAATTTCGAGGCTGAAATTTCTTTTAAGGGTGGGGGAGTTGTAAGACCCGCACTCAGTAAACCCGGTCTAAACCTTGGTTTCATGTCATAGCAGGTCTTTCGATCGTCACCGAGCCAGACGGGACGAGCGGATGATAAACAGGTACGAAATCGGATCAAAGATGGTCAAATAATCATTATTTTATGTTGACCGGTCAATGATACCGGTCTTGGTACCGGTTGACTGGTCAGCTCTGCGCAGCTGAGTGCGGAGATCCAAAAATTGATCTCTGCGGGTCCCACTTTCCTGATTTCGAATCCTAAGACTTTCCTAATCCTAATAAGGTTACTAAACCCTAATTCTAGCCTATATAAACACCCTTAAACCTCCTCAAATCCTTTCCATTGTCTCTCACAAACCCTAGAGAAGAGAAGGAGGTTGGAAAGGAGAGGAAGCTAGGAAGAAGAAGGAGGTGCCGCCATTGTCGTTCAACGAAGCTCACTCTACGCCAGTCGACGGTAAGTGTTTTAACCAGTCTTCTTACCCTATGACTCTAGGATAGTTATATGGATGGATCAATACCATGCAAAGTAGGTATTAATCTAAAACCCTAAATTGGATATTAAACCCTAAGTTGCCATCAAACCCTAGATTCGAGTTCCCAGATGATGTTCATCGAAATAAGACTTGAATAAGTTGGGGATAACTCTAACTCAAAGCTTAGACTTAGAATGGATAGGAGAAACCCTAAGAATCCAAGGAGATCGATCGGCGGCACTCGAAAAACCAAGTGTATGGTCTTCCGGAGACATACCGGTCGATAGTTTTCTTACAGTGCTGCGACCGGTAGGTTGTGACCGGTCATCTCTGAAAGGCTGGTTTTAGACTTTGTTGGTTTTTTGACCAATGTAAAACCCTAAGAAACTATTCTAATGAAACCCTAATACCATTGTAGGACTTTGTGATATTCCGTTTGGATCTTGCAACGTGGAGCAAGCTATCAAACGAGCGTCAGGTAAGGGAATCTGATCTAAACCTAATAATTAATGGACAATAAATCTTTGTTAATCACCTGAATATATATGATGTGATGTTTGTGCATATTCACATGCCATACTTTACTTTCAGTTATTATTATTGTTCAACCATTGATAGGATGTGATTGTTAGGCATGTGATTATTTCATTGGTGTGTGGAGTGGGGCATGGAGCCTGGGATCATTCCTCACACTGGCACTTTTTGTAGTATTCCATCTTAACATGCTTAATACGGGTGGGGCATCAGGGGAAGGTCTTGGTACGGTGGTCTTCGATAATGATGCTAGCCTGGCCATGGTGATGTGGTACTGTGGTCTCCGAGGTCAACGCTGGCTTGTCCACGATGCTTTAGCTCTATGTCTATGCCGTAGGGGGTTATGTTGTGATAGGGTCTACCTGCGTATTGTTCTATCCTAGTGGGTTAGTTGCGGATAGAGTATCAGGGGAGGTACGGGGATGCCTTAGCTCTATCTCTATGCCGTAGACGACTATGCTGGGATAGAGGATACATTGATGACATATAGGATTGGTTAGTTGTGAGCCCAGTTTGCAAGCCCTGGCCAGTAGGGGCTTAGGTACTGGTATGGGTAGAGTGGGAGGTACGGGGATATCTTAGCTCTATCTCTATTCCATGATGTGTGCATGTGGGCCGATGGGGGTGTGATCCATGAGGTGCCACACATTCGTGTATAGAGGTGTGGGGGCCACCAAACCTTTCTATAGCACATTGCAGACTTAAACCAGACCACAGCATAAAAATGATTGTTACTCATGCATAATATTGTGAAACTCTCTGATTGTCTTACTGAGCTAAGTTGTGAGCTCACCCTTTGTATATACATTGTTTTTAGATGTTGATGCAGGTTACTCGGTGGACGACTACGTGAATGCTCCGACGTATGGTGGCGTTGCTGCTTTGGATGTACAGGAAGGAGAGGACGAGCATGACGCTTCATGCGAGTGCCCTTTCTACGTGTACCTTTGAACGGATTTTGATTTATTCAATATTTTCGGTTGGATTAAGGAAATGTAATGATATTATATTTTATGTTTTGAACTTGAATAATTGGATATTTTATTTACATTTATTAATAGATTCTCAGTTCATTTAATTTAAAGACTTCCGCTGTATTATTTATATTCTGATTGTGGTTATGTGCAATGGTTTGTATGAGAGGACACGGTCTATTCGAGATCCTAGTGTGAACCGTTGGTTCAATGACGGTTCACTCATACCATTCTGGTTGGTTCAGAATTGGGGTGTGACATACTCCTTCCTCATCGCGCTCTCCTCCTCCCAAGTAATTTCTTCGACATCTTGGCTTTTCCAATGCACCTTCACATAATGGATATCCTTGCTTCGAAGTTGCTGTATCTTTTGGCTTGAGAGCATCACAGACACCACTTCAAATGTTAATTCCTCTGTCAAGTCAGGGGGGTCTGCTGTCAAGATGTGCGATGGATCCCTGACATACTTCTTCAATAATGATACATGGAACACATCATGAACACTTGACATAGATGGTGGTAGAGCCAATTGATATGCTACATTACCATTTCTGGTCAATGTCTCGTATGGTCCCACATACCTGGGGCATAGCTTCCCCTTCTTACCAAACCTTTTCAGACCTTGCACCGGTGATATCTTCAAGAATACTTTGTCACCCACTGCAAACTCCAGATCTCGATGTCGATTATTCGCATAGTGCTTCTGTCGAACTTGAGCTGTATTTACTCTCTCTTTGATCTGATCAATCACTCGACAAGCTTCTTCAACAAACTCCGATCCTACAATTCTTCTTTCTCCCACCTCATTCCATAACAGAGGTGTTCGGCACTTCTTCCCATAGAGTGCTTCATATGGATCCATCTGAATTGTAGCATAATAGCTATTGTTATAAGCAAACTCAAAAAGCGGTAGCTTCTCATCCCAAGCTCCCTTGAAATCTAGGGCACAAGCTCGGAGCATATCTTCTAAAATTTAAATAGTTCGTTCTGACTGCCCGTCCGTCTGAGGGTGAAAAGTTGTACTGAACTTAAACTTTGTTCCCATAGCTTTTTGTAATCCTTCCTAGAACTTTGATGTAAATCGAGGATCTCTATCAGATACTATGCTTTTTGGGATGCCATGAAGTCTAACTATATTATCAACATATAGCTTGGCCAGCTTGTCCATGGTATACTGAGGTCTGACCGCAATGAATTGTGTTGTCTTGGTGAGTCGATCGACTATTACCCAAACTGCATCCACTGACCTTGGTGTCAAAGGTAGCAGTGACGAAATCCATAGTGATGCAATCCCACTTCCATGGTGGCTCCGGGAGTGGTTGCAGCAAACCTGCGGGTCTCTGCCTTTCTGCTTTAACTTGTTGACAATTCAGACATTGGAACACGAAACGAGCTATATCTGCTTTCATACCCCTCTACCAATATAGTCTTCTTAAATCATGGTACATTTTGGTACTTCCTGGATGTACCGAATATGGAGTGTAATGAGCTTCAGTCATAAATCGATCTCTGATATTGTAGTCTTCACTCTCAGGTATACATAACCGTCCACGATACCTGAGTACCATGTCTGAATCCAAGGTAAAGTCAGGATTGCTCGTACCCTTCTCTAGGTCTTCTTGCACTGTCTTGAGATGTGGATCCTGTGGGATTACTACCTTGACTTCATCAACTAGATCCGGTGAGATCTTCAAAGCTGCGAACATCATGGTGAACTTATGAATTAAGCCTTGCTCGACTGGATCTTCTGTCGTCTCTATTATATACTCTTCATCGCCTTCAATTGGACTTGAGGCTACAGCACATAATGCGGCATTTGTACTTGGTCCTGCCTCAGGTTTCGATGCCCACTTCCTTCTTAAGGCGTCAGCCACAACATTTGCTTTACCCGGATGGTACTGGATGTCACAGTCATAATCTTTTAATAACTCCAGCCATCTCCTCTATCTCATATTCAGATCCTTCTGAGTGAAAAGATAAGTTAAGCTCTTGTGATCTGACTTAATCTGAAACTTTTCACCGTACAAGTAGTGTCTCCAAGTCTTGATTTCGTGTATAACCGCTGCTAACTCCAAATCATGCGTAGGATAGTTCTTCTAATGCCTTTTTATTAACTGTCTTGATGTGTAAGCAATCACCTGTTCTCTTTGCATCAATACACACCCAATACCCAACCCTGAAGCATCCGTATATAAGGTAAACGGTACGCTTGGTTCTGAGATGGTCAAGATAGGTGCAGAGACTAGTCGTGACTTCAAAGTCTGAAAGCACTTCTCGCACTCATCTGTCTATATGAATTTCTCCCCCTTCTTGGTTAATCTGGTGAGTGGAACAGCGATCCTGGAGTAATCCTCCACGAATCTTCTATAATAACCAGCCAACCCAAGGAAGCTACAAATCTCCACAACAGATTTTGGTGCTTCCCATCTTACTATAGCAGCTATCTTACTTGGATCAACCTTGATACCGTCTGCAAATACTACATGGCCCAAGAAAGCCACTTCCTTCAACCAAAACTCACACTTCTTGAACTTGGCATAAAGTTTCTCCGTTCTCAACTGTTGTAGGGCTGCTCTTAAGTGTGTTGCATGAGTCTCTCTGTCCTTTGAGTAGACCAATATGTCATCGATGAATATGATGACCGAAGTGTCCAACATGTCATGAAACACTCGGTTCATCAGTTCCATGAACGATGCTGGGGCATTGGTCAACCCGAACGACATAACTAGAAACTCATAATGCCCATACCTTGTCCTGAAAGCAATCTTCGGAATATCTTCGGCCTTGATCTTCAGTTGGTGATACCCTGATCTGAGATCAATCTTCGAGAAAACCTTTGCACCCTATAACTGATTGAACAGATCATCGATTCTAGGCAAAGGATACTGATTGTTGATCGTTAATTTGTTCAGCTCACGGCAGTCGATACATAGCCGTACACTTCTGTCTTTCTTCTTGACAAATAATACAGGTGCTCCCCAAGGCGATATGCGAGGTCGTATGAAACCCTTATCTAACAATTCTTGTAATTGGGTCTTCAACTCCTTTAACTCGGTAGGGGCCATCCTGTACGGTGCTTTAGACACCGACGCCGAACCTGGCATAAAGTCTATCACAAATTCTGTAGCCCTGTCTGATGTTAGACCTGGGAGATCCTCTGGAAATACATCTGGGAACTCTCGTACCACATCTATATCTTCCATCTTTGGTAACTCCGCAGTGGTGTCAACTACCGATACTAGATACCCCACTCCACCCTGGTCTAAGCATCTCTTAGCTTTTAGGGCGGAGAGGATCAGCTTTCGCTTCCTAGGTAACTTGGTCCCAGTAAAGCTAAACTCCTTTCCCTTTTTATCTGTAAGCACAAGCTTCCTTTCACCACATAATAGGCTAGCTGAATGATGGCCTAGCCAATCCATTCCCAAGATGACATCAAAGTCTACCATCTCGAGTTGTACCAGATTTGCTTCTAAGTTTCGGCCCTCAATACAAACTGTACACGGCCCATAGTATTCAGTCAAAGCCACCTCGACTCCTAGCAGAGAGTGAACTATCATGCTTGGGTTGAAAAGGAAATTTAAATTGCAAATTTTTATAATTTTTTTCATAAATTTTTCTGGCCTTTTTATAGTTGACCGGTCGCAACATATCGGTCGCTACTCTGTAGAAAATGAAGCGACCGGTATAGTCGACCGGTCAGAATTCCCATCTGACCGAGAGGTACCGGTCGACTATACCAGGGATCACCGATCGATCAGTATGGTAAAAGTGTCGACCGGTATGTCTAGAAATGCTTTTAAAAATGCAAAAAGTGAGATTTTTCTCACTTTTCACTCTTTCTTCCTCACCGGTGGCGATTCTCCTCTGACTTCTGAGTTGCTACAGTCCAACCGGTCATCTTAGGAGTGATTTTCTTCCGATCCAGACTCAGCACATCGTCTCCAGGTAAGCTTCTTCCTTCTCTATCAAATTTTTACATAGTTTTTATATCGTCTTTACCTAAAATTCTTGATTTTTCTTCGATTGGAAGATTCTAACCGTAGGAACTTCTTTCCTTCGGCTTAGAAAGGGTTTAGAGACCCCTAAGAGCAAAAGTCCTCAACCAATTTGGACTTCCACCGAATGGTTTTTGTAAAAATCGAATTTTTTCTAGTTTTTAACCTAGGTTTTGTAAAAATTTCGAATTTTCTTGAGTTTTTCTTAATTTCTCAAATCTGTTGCTTGAATTGCATATGATTGGTTTGCTTGAAGAGTGCGGGGGTTACATAAGTCCTCCTCCCCAAGTTTTGGGTGAGTCGAGGCTTTTTCCCAATTTACTGTCGTTATGCTGTCGAATTTTTGAAAATTCTTAACGTTTTTTCTTCTTGTTTTCTTTATGTTTTGCAGTTTAAATGGCTCCCCGAAGAGGTCTTGGCAAGCATTCCTATGGCTTGGGAATACGTGCTCCTCATTTACCAGTTCCACAGCTCGATGAGCGGTGGTTCCGTTCCGAGGCGGCATAAGCCCGCTTCCCTTGGTTCGATAGTAAGAATATAGAATCTGGTCGGCGTGTCAACTTGGAGCAGCTGCACAGGTTTGATGTGCAAGTGGCTTTCGACAGGCTTGGGTGGGTGCCTGTCATCACCTACACTGAGACCACTCGCCCCAACCTGGTCAAACACTTCTATGCTAACCTGGAGCTTCATGGGGACGTCAATGATCCTAATCAGGGTAGGGACTTGCACATCACCAGCTTTGTCAAGGGCGTCCATATTTCCTTCGATACTCATCAGCTGGCTGACCTGCTAGGGGTCCCCAATGATGGAGATTTAGTAAACTGCCCTCCAAAAGTGAAGGGCTATCTGAGCGAGGATCTACGACGAGAGATAGCGGAGCAGATACTCAATCCCGGGGCTCCTATGAAGACGGCTAGCTTGAGACCTGCACCTCGGGTATACAGTCGCATTATTCAGCACAACATCGTGCCCCAGAGCGGTCACTATAGTGAGTTATCCCAGCTCACCCAGTACATTACCTACTGTGTTTGCACCGGGGAGTGGGTTTTTCTCCCCTACCTCATCATTCGGACTATGCATCAGGTGACTCTGGCCGATCAGGATAGTAACCTCCCATATGGCCGTCTCATCACTACTCTTCTGCGGCGCCTACGAGTGAGCATGAGGGGCAAGCTGGTTGTTGAGGATACCATGACCTCCGATATCGACTGGAATGCCATCCTTAGGATGCAGATTGACAACCTGCCGGTTAGTGATGATGAGATGGAGGCTCGCCCTCGCCCACTCAGGAGGGTAGCAGCCGCAGCAGTAGCAGCAGCAGCAGCCAATGCGGCATATGCAGCAGAGGTTGAGAGTGATGATGGGGATGACGATGATAGGGCGGAGGATGTACCAGTGCCAGCTCCACAGCCTATACCTGCAGCACCATAGCCTACACCTACAGCAGGACCATCTCATCTCCCTTCAGACCCAGTGTTGAGCATGTTCACGGAGATCAGGGACACCGAGAGAGGCATCCTAGATTCTCAGCGAGAGATGGGTCAGGAGTTGGGACGTCTAGCTCGTAGCCTATGGGTCACACAAGACTAGGTTCATTGGCTCAGAGAGGTGTACGAGCGGGACTATGATATAGCCGACCCGGTACCATCCAGGCCCGCTACTCCACCCTAGTCAGGTGTAGTTTTATTTTATTTTTATGTGTTTTGTTTTGTTAACAGAGTAACTGTCCGACTTGTAGACTGTACCCTGTAGTACTATTACATTTGATACTCTCTTTTCTGTTTAATGGAAGTTTTTTATGGTTTTCCTAACTAGTGCATGAGTATCATTAAATTTCATATTTAATATAGTATATTATGCTCTTTCTTAATCAGTCTCAGGTATCAAACAATGCTTAGGGTGTGTTTGTTTTAAAATTTTTAAATTTTCCTAACTCAGTTCATCGACTTAGTTAAGTGCAATATGGTCTATTGGACAGAGCCTAGGAGCTCTGATACCAAGTTGTCACACCCCAATTCTGATCCAACCAAAATGGTGTGAGTGAACCGTCATTGAACCAACGGTTCATACTAGGATCTCAAATAGACCGTGTCCACTCATACAAACCATTGCACATAACCACAATCAGAATATAAATAATACAGTGGAAGTCTTTACATAAATGAACTGAGTATCTATTGATAAATTTAAATAACATAATCAATTATCTAAATTTTTAAACATAAAATATAATATCCTTACATCCACTTAATCCAACTAAAAATAATTAAAAATAAATAGAAGTCAATCAAAGGTACACGTAGAAAGAACACTCGCATGAAGCGTCATGCTCGTCCTCTACTGCCTGTACGCCCAGGGCAGCAACGCCACCATACGCCAGAGCATTCATATAGTCGTCCACCGTTTAACCTGCATCAACATCTAAAAAACAATATACGTACAAAGGGTGAGCTCACAACTTAGCTCAGTAAGACAATCAGACAGTTTCACAATATTATGCATGAGTAACAATCATTTTATGCTGTGGTCTGGTTTAAGTTTGTAATGTGCTATAGAAAGGTTTGGTGGCCCCCGCACCTCTATACACGAGTGTGTGGCACCGCACAGTAGATCACACTACCACCGACCCACATGCACCCATCATGGGAAAGAGATAGAGCTAAGGTATACCCGCACCTCCCCTGATACTCCACCCATACCAGTACCTACGTCCCTACTGGCCAGGGCTTGTAAACTGGGCTCGCAACTAACCAATCCTATATGTCATCAATGTAGGCTCTATCCCAGTACAGCCGTCTATGGCATAGAGATAGAGGTAGAGCGTGCAGGCCGGGTTGGAGACCACAATACCTCACCTCCCCCTGATACCCTATCCACAACTAGCACACTAGGATAGAACAATACGCAGGTAGACCCTATCACAACATAACTCCCTACGGCATAGAGATAGAGCTAAAGCATCGTGGCCAGGCCAACATCAACATCGAAGACCACAATGCCACATCATCATGGCCATGTCAACGTCAACATCGGAGACCACCGTGCCACGACCTTCCCCTGATACCCCACCCGTACCAAGCATGTTAAAATAGAATACTACAAAAGGTGCCAGTGTAAGGAATGATCCCAGGCCCCATGCCCTTCTCACTCCATACACCAACGAAAATAATCACATGCCTAACAATCACATCCTATCATATGGAATATGCATGAACAATAATAATAGCTGAAAGTAAATAATGACATGCGATATGCACAAACATCAATCCACATATCCATCATTATTAACAACAGTTTACTTTCCATTAACTATTAGGGTTTAGGTCAGATTCCCTTACCTGACGCTCGTTTGATAGCTCGCTCCACGTCGCAAGATCCAAACATGCTATCACAGAGTCTTACATTATATTAGGGTTCAATTAGAATAGTTCTTAGGGTTTCACGTTGGTCGAAATACCAACAAAGTCCAAAACCAGCGGTCGCAGCTCTGTGAGAAAATTAGCAACCGGTATGGTCGATCGATGTCTCCGAAAGACCATACTTTGGGTTTTTTTTACTGTCGTCGATCATTCTCCATGGTTTTCAGGGTTTCTCCTATCCATTCTAAGTCTAATCATTGAGTTAGAGTTATCTCCAACTTATCCAAGTCTAGTTTCGATGAATATCATCCTAGAACTCGAATCTAGGGTTTGACAGAAATTTAGGGTTTAATGGCCAATTAGGGTTTTAGATCAATACCTGCTTTGCATGGTATTGATCCAACCATACAACTATCCTAGAGTCATAGAGTAAGAAGAATGATTCAAACACTTACCGTTGACTGCCGTAAGGTGAGCGTCGTCGAACGGCAAGGGCGGCACTTCTTTCTTCTTCCTAGCTTCTTCTCCTTTTCCAACCTCCTACTCCTATCTAGGGTTTGTGAGGAATAATGGAAAGGATTTGAGGAGGTTTAAAGGTGTTTATATAGGCTAGGATTAGGGTTTAGTAACCCTATTAGGATTAGGAAGGTCCAGGTATTAGGATTTAGGAAAGTGGGACCCGTAGGGATCCAATTCTGGATCTCCGTAGTCAACTGCGCAGAGTTGACCAGTCAACCGGAATGTAGACCGGTACCATCAATCGGTCAACATAAAATCATACTTAGTTGTCCGTCTTTGGTCTGATTTCGTACCGGATTGTCATTCGCTCGTCCCGTCTGGCCCGGTGATGATCGGAAGACCTGTTACGACATGAAATCAAGGTTTAGATCGGGTTCACGGAGTGCGGGTCTTACAAGATAGCTACATCATGGCAGAATGATTCAACAAGGGTTGATGAATATTTTTTGAAGATAAAGCCTCAAACGTTTTCAGCAAAGGATCAAATCTATTGTGGCCATATAACTAGATAGGCTTATATAGGATGCGATGCATTATTGACTTACTCTTATGATTATAGAGGATACACATACCTGATTTTAAATTTTTATGTCTTGACAGGATACCTTCTCAATTTAACCTGTCAATTGGAGTTATAGATATTGTTTCTTTAGTATTAGTCCTGATTACACCAATCTAAGCTACTCTCATGATCGATAACATGAATAGAGATACCAACTGAATGAACAGTTAAAGGTTTAATCATTTTGAATGTACATCTTTCTGATTTATACCTGATTTATTGATGTACCAAAACTTCTCCAGATTTACTCTTGTAGTGCCTTGACCAATTGGCATTATATACTCGATAGAACCTATAACCATGAGGTTAAGAACTGTAAAACCTCTATTTTCATATATTTGGATCATTGTGTAACTTAATGACCTTTTGATACCGGTTGGATTACCATAGATTTACTCCTGATCCTTTAAACCTAAGTTCACTAGATAAAGCAAGTGTCCTTCATCATACTGAATTCGAAAGAAGAAAATGAATTACTTTTGGATAAACATTCTGATTCTTACATTTATCGACATCCATTGATAAGATGTTTAGTTAATAAGGAATTATTGGAAGGAAGATGATTGAATTCAAAATAATCTATATAGCTAAAAAACCTTAGACGAAGTACTAGAGAATCTATTTCAAGATTGGAGAATCTATTTCAAGATTGCTAGATAGATGGATATGAGTCATATCTATAAAAGAGTGCATGAACAAGAAAGTAAGTAACAATCACAAGATATTTTTTGAGGTATATAAAAAAGATATCAGAGTAGAACAACAAGGTAAAAGAAGGTGTAACCTAATGAGCTTTTTGGGATATGAGATTGTTGGCGTTAGTCTTTGAAAAACCATAACAGATTAAGGAGCTAGATGTGCTCTTAAGACCTTTATACTAGATTTTGCTAGTTCAAGCCCTTTTGGACTAGATGTTGTATTGGATGAGTGTTATGAACAATGTTCGAATCATATGGATGGATGAAATTTGGACACAACCTAGTTCTACTGAGATGGCAGACTTCGACGTCATCTTGGGGATAGACTGGTTATCTCAACACTCTACAAAGTTATTATGTGCATAGAAGAGGTTATCATTTAAGAATAAAGACGTCATATAATTTAGTTTTATTGGAAACATGTTGCCTAAGAAGTGAAAGCTGATCCTCTCTATGCTAAAGGCGAAGAGATGCTTTGAAGAGAAAGGAGTTGGATATATGGTATCTATGGTATACGTTACCAAAGAAGCACCACAAATGAAAGATATTGATGTGATGCGTAAATTTCCTGATGTGTTTCTAGGGTTACCATCTGATCATGTGACCGAATTCGTCATCGACTTGTTACCAAGGACAATACCTGTGTGAAAGGCACATATAGAGTAGCTCCTATAGAGTTGAAGGGATTGAGACTCAACTACGGAAGTTATTAGACAAGGGTTCTAATCGGCTAAGTATTTCATCACGGGGAGCGCCAATGCAATTCGTGAAGAAGAAGGACGGTAGTATCAGATTATGTATAGACTATCGGAAACTAAACAAGCTCACAATCAAGAATCGATATCTACTACCTCAGATCGATGACTTGTTTAATCAGTTGCAAGGTGCAAAGGTATTCTCTAAGATTGATCTTCAATCAAGATATCATCAGTTGAAGAATTTAGACAGCGATATCTCGAAGATAGCTTTTAGAACTAGGATTGGGCAATTATGAGTTCTCGATTATGACGTTTGGATTAACCGATGCCCTTACATCTTTTATGGAATTGATGAACTGGGTGTTTCATGACATGTTGGACACGTCGATCATAGTTTTTATAGATGATATTTTGGTTTATTCCAAGAATGAAGCAACTCATACAATGGATTTTAGAACAACTTCACAACAGCTGATAAGGGAGAAGTTTTATGTCAAGTCCAAGAAATATGAGACTTGATTAAACAAAGTGATTTTCTTGGGTCACATAGTATCATTAAAAGGAATAAAGGTGGACCCTAGTAAGATAGAAGCAATCTTATGGTGAGAAATGCCTAAGAACATCGTAGAGATCAGGAGTTTCTTGGGTTTAGCTGGTTATTACAGACGATTCATGGAGGACCACTCTAGGATGGCAATACCTCTTACCAAGCTAACCAGGAAGGGAGAGAAGTTTAATTGGACTGACAAGTGTGAAGAGTGTTTTCAGACTCTAAAGCAAGATTGATATCGGCTCCCATCTTGACCATTCTGGTTCCAGGGAAACCTTTTACCCCACACACCGATGCTTCCAGATTGGGTCTAGGATGCGTACTAATATAAGTAAATAAGCGATTTCATATGCTTCAAGAAAACTGAAGGAGCATGAGAAAAGTTACCCTACTCATGACTTGGAATTATCGGTGATGAATTATGCAATCGAGACTTGGAGACATTATCTATACGGAGAAGAATTTTAGATTAAATCGGATTACAAGACTCTTACTTATCTCTTCACCCAGAAAGAGTTGAACATGAAGCAGAGAAGATGGTTAGAACACTTGAAGGATTAAGACTGCGATATTCAGTGTCACTCGAGCAAGGCTAATGTAGTAGCTGAGGCCTTAAGCAAAAAGGGAATAATGAAGCCAAAATGATGACCTAGTACAATAGCTCCCTTATGTTCCGTAGTAACAGATTCAGATTTGGAAGAAGAGTAACATATAATAGAAACTCGTAATGATCCAATTGAGCGAGAACTTATGGAGCAATAATTCCTCGACTGCGCTTGTGGCATTAAAGATCATTTCTGAATTGATGGATGAAGTAAAAGTAACAATTTTGTTAGATTCGTATATAAGAACGGTGCAAGAAGATTTAGAGAAAGGAAAACCTAACCATGACTTAATTCGGATGTGAAAAAGGTCCTGAGATACAGAGGATGATTATGCATACCTGAAGTGAAAAACGTTGATCATAAGATACAAGATATTGCTAAAAGCCCATTCTATTCCGTATTGGGTACATCCTAGAAGTACAAAATATATCAAAACATGAAGAGATTATTTTGGTGGAAGGGAATGGAAGTAGTTGTGGCTAGATGCATGTTTCAGTAACTAAATTATCTACAAGTAAAGGCTGAAAGACAAAGACCAACATGGCTTACTACAACAACTATCGAAACCAGTCTGGAAGTGAAACTGCATTACAATGAACTATGTCATCGATTTTCCACTGACTCCCAGATCGGTTGACGCAATTTGGGTGATATTAATCGCCTTATGAAGATAACTCATTCCATTGCTATACAACCTCAGTGTGCTTTGGAGCAGCTAACTAAGCTATATATGGATAATATTGCCAGATTGAATGGTATGCCTGAGAGCATAGTATCTAACAGAGGCTCACGCTTTATCTCAAAGTTTTGAGAGGATCTACAGAAAACAATGGGGACGAAGTTGAAGTTTAGTACCACATTTTGCCTTAAACCGATGGACAGTCGGAGCAAACTATACAGATCCTAAGAGATATGCCCCGAGCTTGTGAAATTGATTTCAAGGATCTTAAGTTGAGAAGTTATCGTGAATTGAAGTTGTTACCAAGCTACTATGTAGATGTCACCTATGAAGCATGGTATAGTAGAAATGTCGAATTCCTTTGTTTTGGAATAAAGTCGGAGAATAAGGAATTATAAGACCTGAGTCTATTGAAGAAACCTATCGAGTGGCAGACGAGATGTTAAGACCTCAAGTTCACCATAAGTGACAAAGTGTTTTTGGAGATATCACTTATGCATGGTTTAAAACGATTCAACAAGAAGGGAAAGTTGTATCCTATATATGTTTTGGACCTCATAAATTTTTTTGGAGAGATGTAAAAAAATTGCATATCAACTAGCGTTACCGCTGTCCATGTCTAGTGTGCATGACGTATTTCGCGTGTCCTTATTGAAGAAGTACGTTGGAGATCCATATCAAAGGTATTGACCATGGATCCACTAGATTAGATAGAAGATTTAACTATTGAAGTGCTATCAGCCTAGTTCACTAGTTGGAAGGTATAATATCTCCAAAATTAGGATAATTATTATATGAATGTAACTTGGCAAAACCAAGATGAGAAGAAGATTGCATGGGAAGAAGAAGATGCGATGCGAAAACAGTATTCCCACCTATTGACTCCAAAGTAAATTCAAATTTCGAGGATAAAATTTCTTTTAAGGATGGGGGAGTTGTAAGATCCATACATTCAAATTTCGAGGACGAAATTTCTTTTAAGGGTGGTGGAGTTGTAAGACCCGCACGCCACAAACCCGGTCTAACCTTACGTTCTCGTGTCGTGACCAGTCTTCCCATCATAATCGGTTCAAGTGAACCAATTGTATGAAGAAATCACAAGATAAGGTAAGCAACGAGTCAAATTTAGTTGGTGTGGTTGAAAATTTAAGATCATGTGGAAGCAACCAGTCAAAAACTAAAAACCAAAAAATTTTGGTCGTGTGGTAGCAGGTGTGGTCGATACGTGTTATCAAAACATGTCGTGACCGGTCTTCCCATCATAATCGATTCAAGTGAACCAATTGTATGAAGAAACAACAAGATAAGGTAAGCAATGAGTCAAATTTAGTTGGTATGGTTGACCATTTAAGATCGTGTGGAAGCAACCAGTCAAAAACTAAAAACCAGAAAATTTTGGTCGTGTGGTAGCAGATGTGGTCGATAAGTGTGGTCGATACATGAGACCACACATGAGACCACACAACGTGTGGTCTCAAATTTTGAGGTGTGTGGTCGACGGGTTCTGTGACCACACCCTACGACCACACGATGCTGAACTGACTCCGTGTTTAGGAAACTTTCTTAATTTGAGGGGGGGGGGGGTTCTTTCCTAATCTAAGTGGGACTCTATATGGAGGTTTTTTCTCTATATAAGGGACATTCCTTAGCCTCTCTTACTCTTTTATAACACAAATTGAAACCCTAAATCTAAGAGAGAAAGAGAAAGGAAGAGAAAGGAAGAGAAAGGGAAGAAGGAGATTTGGAGAAGAAGCTTGGAGAAGAAGGTTTGGAAGAGAAAAGTTCTATCTCCCTACAACAAGCTTAAAGTATGAACTTGACTCTGTAGGTTAGATCAGATAGGATATGTTCCTTTTATCAAGTTGATGTGTTGAATCTAATTTAATGATTTCGGTTATGGAATTTCTAAGAAAAACCATGAGAAAAGAGATTAGGGATAATGGTTAATGAGAAAATGTAAATAATGGCCATAGAATAATCATAGGATGAACCCAAGTGATGAGGCGAGGAATCGACTCAGGAAGAATTCAGAATGAAGATGAAAAAGTGACCAAACATCATGTGGTCGCAGCCTGTGGTTGACCACAGGGTGACCAGAGGGTCGACCACAGCTATTCGGGAGGTTCCCAGGAAAGGTGTGATCACATGGTGTGGTCGGATAAAATGCGACCACAGGGTCCGACCACATAGTGTGTGTCACACCCCAATTCTGGACTAATCAGAATGGTGTGAAGAACTATCTATGAATCAATGGTTCAACAAGGATCTCGTATATGCTATGCCAACCATGTTAAACCCAAACACATTCCACATTAATCAGAGATAATAAAGTAAATAGCGGAAGTCTTATTAATAATGAACTGAGGTCTAACCATGATAAATAATTAATATTCCAGTTATCTCCAAGTAACCAAAACATAATTTAATACATATTACAAATATCCAAATACGAAAGTTAAAACTAAGTGCATCCATAGTTGAAATGCTCGCTTAAAAATCATAATAGTCCTCCACAGCTTGCTCATCTATAGCCGCCTCCTGTTCATATGTTGGCATGTCAACATAATCTTCAATCGTAATACCTGCAACATCAGAAACTAAAAAGAATTACGCGCGCGAGGGTCAGCTCTCCAACTTGAGCTCAGTGAGTAAATAAAACAATGCAACAAACATATGCATGTATTCAATTCATATCTTTGGTCTGATTCATAAGTTTGCAATGTGCAATAGAAAGGATTGGTGGCTACCACACCTCTATACACGAGTGTGTGAAGCCGTCCAAAGGATCAAACACCAATGCCGTCCCACATGCACCCATCGTGCCTGGATCAAACACCGCATGACACTTCCCCTGATGCCTTACCCATACCAACATGTAAGCCCCTATTGACGAGGGCTTGCAAACTGGGCTCGCAACTAACGAATCCTAATATCAAATAGTGTATCCAAGGCCTCCCCCAGCATCCCTCAATTCGTCCATAGAGATAGAGCTAAGACCCCCCAGCAGAGTCAGTGACTACACGGTCCGAGACTACCTCCCCTACTGCCCTACGACGTAATAGTTCTGCTAAGGTAATGGCGATACGACGATGTCAGTGGACAAGACTTGAGTAGAGATAGAGCTAGAGTCTGGTGACCAGGATGAACCACAATCTCACGTCCTCCCCCTGATGCCCCACTCGCATCAAGCACACTAACCACACACATACATTCACATGCCTATTCCTAGCATCATAATCATCATCATGTTATAAATAAACTGAATTAAATATGCATGAGCAGTAATAACAGGAATATTAGATGACATGTGATATGCACATTACAATCATACAAGCAAAAAATCATTCATGGTATTGGACTCAATAAGTAAAACAGCTTGTTATTAGCCAATTAGTTTAGGTCTTGTTCCCTCACCTTTGATCGATGTTTGTTCCTCTCCCAAGCTTTGGAAGTCACTTTGAATCTATTAGGAACCTAAACAATTAATGTATTTAAGTTAGGGTTCATGTTTACCAAGTTACAGTAGTCAAAAACCTTGTTTGGTTACAAAATATGTTTGCTGTTAACGTGTGGTCGGATGTGTGGTCGGACCTGTGGTCGCAATATATGAGACCACACACTGTGTGGTCAGACCCTGTGGTCGCAGTTTCTGCGACCACACCATGCGATCACACCTTTTCTGAGAACTTCCCGAATAGCTGTGGTCGGACCCTGTGGTCGCAATTTCTGTGACCACTCCATGCGACCACATGATGTTTGGTCACTTTTTCATCTTTAACTCGAATTCTTCCTGAGTCTATTCCTCGGCTCATCTCTTGGGTTCATCCTATGATTATTCTATGGCCATTATTTACCGTTTCTCATTAACCATTATCCCTAATCTCTTTTCTCATGGTTTTTCTTAGAAATTCCATAACCGAAATCGTTGCATTAGATTCAACACAACAACTTGATAAAAGGAACATATCCTATCTGATCTAGCCTACACAATCAAGTCCATACCTTAAGCTTGTTGTAGAGAGATTGAACTTTTCTCTTCAAAACCTTCTTCTCTAAGCTTTTTCTCCAAATCTCCTTCTTCCCCTTCTCTTCCTTTCTCTTTCTCTCTTAGATTTAGGGTTTCAATTTGTGTTTTAAAAGAGTAAGAGAGGCTAAGAAGCGTCCCTTATATAGAGGGAAAAACTCCATATAAAGTCCCACTTAGATTAGGAAAGAACCCCCCTCAAATTAGGAAAGTTTCCTAAACATGGAGTCAGTTCAGCATCGTGTGGTCGCACGTGTGGTCGTAGAATCTGTCGACCACACACCTCAAAACTTCCAACCACATGTTGTGTGGTCTCATGTGTGGTCTCATGTATCGACCACATGTTCCGACCACACGTCCGTCCACACCTGCTACCACATGACCAAAATTTTCTAGTTTTTAGTTTTTGACTGGTTGCTTCCACACGATCTTAAACGGTCAACCATACCAACTAAATTTGACTCGTTACTTACCTTATCTTATGGTTTCTTCATACAATTGGTAAATTGGTTCACTTTAGCCGATTATGATGGAAAGATCGGTCATGACCAAGAATGTAAGGTTAGACCGGGTTCGTGGCGTGCGGGTCTTACAGTATATTGCGACCACAGGATCGACCACACGTGGGACCACATGTTAACAGCAAGCATATTTTGTAACCAAACAAGGTTTTTGACTACTATAACTTGGTAAACTTAAACCCTAACTTAAATACATTAAATGTTTAGGTTCCTAATAGATTCAAAGTGACTTCCAAAGCTTGGGAGAGGAACAAACATAGATCAAAGATGAGGGAACAAGACCTAAACTAATTGGCTAATAACAAGCTGTTTTACTTATTGAGTCCAATGTCATTATTGATTCTATGCTTGTATGCTTGTAATGTGCATTTCTCATGCCATCCAATATTTCTGCTATTACTGCTCATGCATATTTAATTCTATTTATTTATAACATGTTGATGATGATGATGCTAGGAATAGGCATGTGAATGTATGTGTGTGGTTAGTATACTTGATGCGAGTGAAGCATCAGGGGGAGGACGTGACACTGTGGTTGATCCTGGTCACCAGACTCTAGCTCTATCTCTACTCAAGTTTTGCCCACTGATATCGTCGTATCGCCATTACCTTAGCAGAACTATTACCTCGTAAGGCATCAAGGGAGGTGGTCTCGGACTGTGTAGTCTTTGAATCTGTCGGGGGCCTTAGCTCTATCTCTATGGACGTATTGAGGGATGCTGGGGTGAGGCCTTAGATACACTGTTTGGCACTAGGATTGGTTAGTTGCGAGCCCAGTTTGCAAGCCATCATCAATAGGGGCTTACGTGTTGCTATGGGTAGGGCATCAGGGGAAGTGTCATGCGGTGTTTGATCCGGACACTTTAGCTCTATCTCTATTCCATGATGGGTGCATATGGGATGGCATTGGTGTTTGATCCTTTGGGTGGCTTCACACACTCGTGTATAGAGGTGCGGTGGCCACCAATCCTTTATATCGCACATTGCAAACTTATGAACCAGACCAAAGATATGAATTGATTGCATGTACATGTTTGTTGTATTGTTTTGTTTACTCACTGAGCTCAAGTTAGAGAGCTGACCCTCGCACACGCATTTCTTTTTAGTTTCTAATGTTACAGGTATTATGATTGAAGATTAGGTCGACACGCCCATATATGAACAGGTGGCGGCCATAGATGAGTAAGCCGTGGAGGACTATTATGATTCGTTAAAGCGAGCGTTTCAACTATGGATACACTTAGTGTTTAACTTTCGTATATGGATATTTGTAATATGTATTAAATTATATTTTGGTTACTTGAAGATAACTGAAATATTAATTATTTATCATGATTAGACCTCGGTTCATTATTAATAAGAGTTTCGCTATTTACCTTAATAACTCTGATTAATGTGGAACATGTTTTGGTTTAACATGGTTGGCATAGCCTATACGAGATCCTAGTTGAACCGTTGATTTATTGACGATTCATCACACCATTCTGGTTAGTCCAAAATTATGGTGTGACAGTTCGAGTGAATCACAGGTACAGATTCAAGAGAACCTAAAAGGTATATAGTTCGATTGAACCACAGGTACAGGATAAGTGCATACAGTCTGAGAGAACCATAAGTACGACTTAGAATAGAGGTTGTGGAACAGTGTTTGGGAATCTCTCCAAACTGCCTACGTATCTTAGGGTGTTGTCCTAAGAATCAGGATCTGCGTAGTTTGGAATGTTGATTCATTCATTCAAGTGTATATTCTTTCAAGATCATAGTGTGAAACCGTATTTGAAAATCTTACCAAACTGCCAATGTATCACCCTAAGAATCAGGATCTGCATAGTTCAGAATGCGGATTCAATTCATTCATGTTCTTCTTTCATTATCAAAGTGTGGAAACTAAATGCTCTATGGTTTGATTCACATCACATCTATCTAGTTTTCTGTATCCTAGAGGAAAATAAACTAAAAGGTAGGGATTGTCCTAAGCTACCCTTGACCTAAAATCCTAATTTGACATGTGTTGGGCTAGGCTTTTTTTATTCTTGATTAAGATTTATCATTTTTTCATTCTTATCCTTCCCGTGAATGTGGGTGCCTACATGCACATCCTTACACTTAATATGTCTTCTAGGTGTACAGATATGGCAGTTCGACTAGGGTGTTGCAGAAATTAAATTATTGCCAACAACAAATATCGCTCAAATATGGCAACTAATAACATATCATCTCAAGTATAGCAATAAAGCATGTGAATCAATATAACAGCAAACATGTGAGAGCATAGATCAAGCATCGATCATCAACAATGTGATCCATATCATATTTGATGACTACTCAGATTTGATATAATCGATCATCATCAATATGATCAAGATCATATTTGATCGATAGTTCAGAATCACTCAAAACATTCATGAGGTCAATCCAACAGTTCAAATGCAATTAAATCACTCAAAAAGAAAATCCAATGGTTCAAATCACTCAAGATGATAATCTAATCATTCAGATCACTCAAAAATCACTTACAATAAAAATCCAATGGCTCATATCACTCCAAATGATAATCTATCCATTCAAATTCCTCTAAATCATTCATAATCAAGATCCAATGGTTCATATTCATTTACATCAATCATCAAGACAATCCGATGGTCCAAATTCAGTTATATCACTCATGATGTCAATCCAATGGTTCAGATTCAAATAAGATGCTCATGATCAAGATCTAATGGTCTATATTTCATATCACTCATGATCAATGGCTAGATTCATTTCATTATAAGATCCAAATCAAAATTAAACATCCAATGGCTTACAATTAATATTCTCTCGTGATCCAAATAAAAATCAATCTTCCAATGGTTCAAAATTAATTATATTAGAAACTCTAGATCAATGGTTAGATTTTAATCACATCAAATTCTAGGATCAATGGCCAAGACTTAATCATGTAAAAATTCACCTTCACATGGCCATATTTTTAATCATAAAAAAATTCAATCATCATCTGTCTAGATTTCATTCACATTAAAAATCCTAAATCAAAGACCATGATTTATTCATATTAAATTCTAGGTCAATGGTCATAATCCAATCTCATCAAATTCAAATATCAATGGTCCAATATGATTTATATCATAATTCCAAGCATATGGGATCGATTAATTTCATCAAAATTCCAAGGATAAGGGATCGATCAATTTCGTAAAAAAACCAAGGATATGGAATCAATCAATTTCATAACAATTCCAAACATGTGGTCGGACCAATTTCATCAAAATTTCAAGGATGTGGTCGGAACAATTTCATCAAAATTCCAAGGATGTAGTCGGACCAATTTCATCATATTTTCACAATCGGATCATATTTCCACAATCAATATCAAAGGCCATATATTTCCACAATCGGATCATATTTCAATCAATTTCCACAATGCCATAATCGGATCAATTTCAATTTTATCAAAATTCAACATATGATCGGATCAATTTCACCACATTCAAGCATGGTATGATCAAACATATTAAATTTCAGCTTCACGTAGCCAAAATTAATCTCATTGAATTCCATGATCAATATTAGATTCAATCAATATCAGACTTTTTAAATCACATAAAATTCAGCAACATCAAAACATATTGACATCCAATGGCTGAGATCAATATTAATAAATTATGATTTTTTTTCATATAAAACAAAGGCTTTGGATCATTACAAGGGACTGTGGAGTGTTGATCGGTTCTAGTAGACGTGGTTTTGATATGGTGGGTACAGGTAGTGTTGTAGGTGTTGATTAGGGAGGAGGGTTTGCATGGCTTTGACAGGTGCATGAGGGTTGCTTGTGTGAGAGATCGAGTTGGAAAACCAGGCCATGGGTAAGGGTGGTATTGTGCAGGGGGCGAGTGATAGGTGTGCATGTGAATGGTGCGAGTTATGAGGGATTAGAGTAGTTGCAGGATTTGAAATGGATGAAGGTTGGTCTGTAATGGTGGTGAAGTGATGTGCGGGTTTTCGATTACATGGCCGAGTAATAATAAAAAAATATAGACTAGGGAGGGGGCTTACTTGATCAACTCTCCTGTTTATTCTTCTTCTTCAATATTCCTCTCTGCCCGACTCTCTTTCTCTCTTCTCGTCTGTCTTCCTCTCTCTTCTTCTTCTATGCTCTGCAACTCCTAGCTCTCTCTATCTCTTATTTTTTTATTTTTTTGTTCTTCCTCTCTCTCCCTACAGCTCTTCTGAATCTCTCTTTTTTCCTTTCTAGAGAAACCATTCTCTATGGATATTCTGTCGATTTCTCAATCTCTCTATCTCTCCTTCTCTGATTTCAGGTCTCTCTCCCTCTAAATCTCACGACCCTCTTCTCCTTCTGATTTTCTCCTCTCATTTTTGTTTTTTTTTCTCCTTTTCTTCCTCTTCTCAATTCTGTTTTTTTCTCTTTTAGAGTCCGCCGACTCTTTTCCCTCCTTTCCTTTTATTTTCTTTCCATTTTTTTCTTTCCTTATTTTTCTCCCACAACTCTTTCTCTCCTGATTTCTTTTCTTTTCTTTTTTTTTTTTTTTATCTTTTCCTTTTATTTCTCCCTCTCTTTCCTTTTATCTGAGTTCCATTCTTGGCCCTCTTCCCTTCTCGGGTTCTAGTTCCTTTAATATATATATATATATATAGTCATATACATAATAATATATATGGTATATATAATATATACATAAATTAAATGCACATGGACTAAACCATTTCGAACCTGGCTGGTCTAGCTGAATTAGACTGACTTGTTTGAGTTGGACCGACATGAGTTGATTACGTTAAACTGTTATGGATTGAGCTGAGTTGGGCCAAGAATGGTTTCTTTCTCTAAGAGCCAGGTGGCGGCCATCCATCCGGGTCGCCAACTCTCCTGCCCAAACTCAGGCGGGAGAGGATGTGGATCCCAAAATTCCACCCATCCACACATACACACAAATAAAAGAAGCATCAGAGCAAAATAAAAGAAGGGTAAAATCGATGTCCAACCCAGGCCTGATCTAGAAAATCTGATCAAAATTTGTTGCTGATATGCCAGTTTTGGTAGACAGAAAGTTCACTTCGTCTCCAATCAGTACGGCTATTGGAGACACCAATTGGCCGTCCGATTAGAGACCTGTGTTGTTACTTTAAACTAAAGGTTGTGATTAACTCATCAAATTCTTTGATTTATACCTCAGTCTACCATGGGATCAAATCCAGATTTTGAAATTGCTTTTGATTGAAATCCTTTACAGACGGTATGATGCATCAAAAATAGAGGGAAAACAGAGCTACTGAGAACCAAAAATGGGGGGAAAACAGAGCTACTAAGAATCAGTTTCGATTTTGGATTGAGAAAGGGGGAAACCAAAATCTAGCTATTCTCTCGACGAAGAAGTAGGGTGACGAAGAAGATTTGTGGAAGGGAGCTTTATATAACCGAGCAGTAGTCAAATCTAAAATCGTTTCTCCATCTTTGTTTCCAAAAAGAGGAAACAGAATAACAAGGAAGAAGAGAGAAGAGGTTTCTTCTTCTTCACTGTTTTTCCCTTCTTCGTGTTCTCCATCTTCATTTCCCAGCCAAGCAGTGAATCGATTTTGGGTGAAAAACCGAAGAACGAGGAAGAAGAGAGAAGATGTACTCCTTTCGTGTCCTCTCTCTACAACTCCCCATATACCGGTCCTCTCTTCTCTCCTCTCTCTTTAAGGTATGGTTGTAGCTCCATAAAGGCATTGAGAAGTTTTGCCCCATGCCAACAGATCCATGATTGATGAAATCACAACAAAGGTAAATTCTTCGATCATCTGTTTATGAAGAACTGTACATGTGAAACATTTAGCAGCCATGGATGATCGTTATGTACATTGTTTCGTTTGCTATTGTGTTTTAGGTTTCATGGTTTGTCTGGTCAAGTGTTTCAACAGAGAATCAATGTAAGAGGTTAGTGCAAGCCTATACTTCGCAAATTTATCTTAGATGCTGTGAGCCTTTGTCTGGTCAAGTGTTTCAGCCTAAATGAGTTTTACTGTTTGCCTTTGAAAAAAGCATTATAGGCATCCAGTTCAACCATCAAATTTGCCTTCGATAAAGGAGAAAATGATCCCCAATCCGGGTACAAGGTTTGGACATATGGTTTACTTAAGTGCCTTATCTTACCGGATTTGAAATAGTTATTATTTGCCCTTTTCTTTTCATGGCTTTATGTGTATAGACATGAATTTACTTTGGACTTTTTCTTTATGGTGAAAATTTGTCTTGAATTTACCATGTTAAAAGGTTGATGTTTTCTTTTTTAATTCTGCTTATAGGTTATTCTTGGTGGTATGGTTGATGTCATGACCTTGTTTGGGAAGCATCAAGTAAAAGTATAGCTTTCTTTATTTTGATTAGAGTATCCGTAAGAAAAGCGGCCTCTCCATCGAGCTCCTTCCAAGGTTGAGAAGGTAACCAACCACTCATACAAATCTAGAAACACCCTCATCGTCCCTAGAGTTAATGTTTGCATAATATGATTATGATCTTGATCATGAGATGAAAGTCTGCAATGTGCATGCAAGTCTTTATGTCAAAAAAAAAAAAAAAAAAAAAAGAGCAGATCATGGACTTTAGAAATTTAGTCCAAACAAAGTCTGCAATGTGCATGCAAGTTTGCAATTTGCATTGCTATTTTCTGTTGTTCTTTTTGTCCTAAATTCTCTTTAATTTTCTTGCTTATAAAAAGGGTTGAGAGGAGTCAATGTGAAAGTCGTCACAGTGCAAGTCGTCACAAGTACAAGTCGTCACATGTGAAGTCGTCATAGTACAAGTTGTCACATGTGAAGTGGTCACTGTGCAAGTCGTCACAATGTAAGTCTTCACAAGTATAAATCGTCACATGTGAAGTCGTCACAGTACAAGTCATCACATGTGAAGTCTTCACAGTATAAGTTGTCACAAGTGCAAGTCGTCACATGTGAAGTCGTCATAGCACAAGTTGTCACATGTAAAATCATCACTGTGCAAGTCATCAGAAGTACAAGCCGTTACATGTGAAGTCGTCACAGTACAAGTCATCACATGTGAAGTCTTCATAGTATAAGTCATCACATGTGAAGTCTTCACAGTATAAGTCGTCATAGTACAAGTGGTCATTGTGCAAGTCGTCACAGTACAAGTCGTCATAGTACAAATCGTCACATGTGAAGTCTTCATAGTTTAAGTTGTCACAAGTGCAAGTCGTCACATGTGAAATCGTCATAGTACAAGTCATCACATGTAAAGTTGTTACTGTACAAGTCATCATAAGTACAAGTCATCACATGTAAAGTCGTCACAGTACAAGTCGTCACATGCGAATTCTTCACAATAGAAGTTGTCATGTGAAGTCATCATAGTACAAGTGGTCACATGTGAAGTCGTCACAGTGTAAGTCGTTACAAGCACAAGTCGTCACATGTAAAGTCATCACAGTACAAGTCGTCACATGTGAAGTCTTTACAGTTTAAGTCGTCACAAGTGCAAGTCGTCACATGTGAAGTCATCATAGTACAAATCGTCATATGTGAAATCGTCACTGTGCAAGTCGTCACAAGTACAAGTCATCACATGTGAAATCGTTACAGTACAAGTCATTACATGTGAAGTCATCACAGCACAAGTTCTCATGTGAAGTCGTCATAGTACAAGTCGTCACATGTGAAGTCGTCATTTTGCAAGTCGTCACAGTGCAAGTTATCACAAGCATAAGTCGTCACATGTGAAGTCGTCACAGTATAAGTCGTCATATGTGAAGTCGTCACAATACAAGTCATCACATGTGAAGTCTTCACAGTATAAGTCATCACAAGTACAAGTCGTTACATGTGAAGTCATCATAATACAAGTTGTCACTGTGCAAGTCGTTACAAGCACAAGTCATCACAGTAAAAGTCGTCACATGTGAAGTCTTCACAGTATAATTCGTCACAAAAGCAAGTCATCACATGTGAAGTCATCATAGTATAAGTCATCACATGTGAAGTCGTCATAGTACAAGTCTTTACATGTGAAGACTTGTGCTTTTGATGAATTGCACTGTAACAACTTGAATTGTGACGACTTGTACTTGTGACAACTTGTATTATGATGACTTCACATGTGACGACATCACATGACGGCTTATACTGTTAAGACTTCACATGTGATGACTTGTACTGTAACGACTTCACTTGTGACAACTTGCACTGTGATGACTTACACAGTGACGACTTCACATTAGACGACTTGTACTGTGATGACTTGTACTGTGATGACTTGTACTATGATGACTTGCACAGTGACGACTTCACATTTGACGACTTGTACTGTGACAACTTCACATGTGACGACTTGCACAGTGACGACTTCACATGTGACGACTTGTACTGTGACAACTTCACATGTGACGACTTGCACAGTGACGACTTCACATGTGACGACTTGTACTATGACGACTTTACACGTGACAACTTGTACTATGACGACTTGCACTTGTGATCACTTAAACTGTGAAGACTTCACATGTGACGACTTGTGCTTGTGACGAGCACTGTGACGACTTGCACAGTGACAACTTCACATGTGACGACTTGTACTATGATGACTTTACATGTGACGACTTCACATGACGACTTGTACTGTGAAGACTTCACATGTGACCACTTGTACTGTGACGACTTCACATGTGATGACTTGTACTTGTGATGACTTGCACAGTGACGACTTCACATGTGACTACTTGTACTATGACGACTTCACATGTGACGACTTACACTTTTGACTACTTATACTGTGAAGACTTCACATATGACGACTTCAAATGTAATGACTTGTGTTTGTGATGACTTCATATGTGACGACTTGTACTATGACGACTTCACATGACCACTTGTACTTTAAAAACTTCACATGTGACGACTTGTACTGTGATGACTTCACATGTGACGACTTGTGCTTGTGATGACTTGCACTATGACGACTTGTACAGTGACGACTTCAAATGTGATGACTTGTACTATGACGACCTTGCACTATGACGACTTGTACAGTGACGACTTCAAATGTGATGACTTGTACTATGACGACTTTACATGATGACTTGTACTGTGAAAACTTCACATGTGACTACTTGTACTGTGACGACTTGCACAACGACGACTTGTACAGTGATGACTTGCATAGTGATGACTTCACATATACTTCACATGTGACGACTTGTGCTTGTGACGACTTGCACAGTGACGAATTCACATGTAATGATTTGTACTATGATGACTTCACATGTGACGACTTGCACTTGTGACGACTTATACTGTGAAGACTTCACATGTGACGACTTATACTGTGACGACTTCACATGTGACGATTTGTACTTGTGACGACTTGCACTGTGATGACTTACAAAGTGACCACTTCACATGTGTCAACTTGTACTATGATGACTTCACATGTGACGACTTGTACTTGTGACGACTTGCACTGTGACTACTTGTACTTGTGACGACTTGCACTGTGACGACTTGCACATTGACTCTTCTCAACCCATCTTATAAGCAAGAAAACTAAAGAAAAATAAGGACAAAAAGAACAATAGAAAATAACAATGCAAATTGCAGACTTGCATGCACATTGCAGGCGCCTCGGATAAACAGAAAGACCTAATCCGAAAAGATTTGCTTTCACAGGTCCCGCTTTGTTTGGACTAAATTTCTAAAGTCCATGAACTGCTCATTTTTTTTTTTTTTGGGATAAAGACTTGCATGCACATTGCAGACTTTCAACTCATGATCATGATCATGATCATAATCATATTATGCAAACATTAACTCTAGGGACGATGAGGGTGTTTCTAGATTTGTATGAGTGGTTGGTTACCTTCTCAACCTTGGAAGGAGTTCGATGGAGAGGCCACTTTTCTTACGGATACTCTAATCAAAATAAAGAAAGTTATACTTTTAGTTGATGCTTCCCAGACAAGGTCAGGACATCAACCATACCACCAAGAATAGCCTATAAGCAGAATTAAAAAAGAAAACATCAACCTTTTAACATGGTAAATTCAAGACAAATTTTCACCATAAAGGAAAAGTTCAATGTAAATTCATGTCTATGCACATAAAGCCGTGAAAAGAAATAGGCAAATAATAACTATTTCAGATCCGATAAGATAAGGCACTTAAGTAAACCATATGTCCAAACCTTGTAACCGGATTGGGGATCATTTTCTCCTTTATCGAAGGCAAATTTGATGGTTGAACTGGATGCCTATAATGCTTTTTTCAAAGGCAAACGGTAAAACTCATTTAGGCTGAAACACTTGACCAGACAAAGGCTCACAACATCTAAGATAAATTTGCGAAGTACAGGCTTGCATTAACCTCTTACATTGATTCTCTGTTGAAACACTTGACCAGACAAACCATGAAACCTAAAACACAATAGCGAACGAAACAATGTACATAACGATCATCAATGGCTGCTAAATGTTTCACATATACAATTCTTCATAACCAGATAATCG
This sequence comes from Protea cynaroides, assembly GCA_028583415.1. Taxonomy (NCBI): domain Eukaryota; kingdom Viridiplantae; phylum Streptophyta; class Magnoliopsida; order Proteales; family Proteaceae; genus Protea; species Protea cynaroides. The sequence continues at coordinate 66,978,248 of CM053268.1, read as the reverse complement.
AAGAATTTACCTATGTTGTGATTTCATCAATCATGGATCTGTTGGCATGGGGCAAAACTTCTCAATGCCTTTATGGAGCTACAACCATACCCTAAAGAGAGAGGAGAGAAGAGAGGAACGGTATATGGGGAGTTGGAGAGAGAGGACACGAAAGGAGTACCTCTTCTCTCTTCTTCCTCGTTCTTCGATTTTTCACCCAAAATCTTGGAAACGAAGATGGAGAACACGAAGAAGGGAGAAACGGTGAAGAAGAAGAAACCACTTCTCTCTTCTTCCTCGTTCTTCTGTTTCCTCTTTTTGGAAAGGAAGATGGAGAAACGATTTTAGATTTGACAACTGCTCGGTTGTATAAAGCTCCCTTCCACAAATCTTCTTCGTTGCCCTTCTTCTTCATCGAGAGAATGGCTAGATTTTGGTTTCCCCCTTTTTCAATCCAAAATCGAAATTGATTCTCAGCAGCTCTGTTTTCCCTCCATTTTTTGGTTCTCAACAGCTTTGTTTTCGTTCCATTTTTGATGCGTCATTCTGTAAAGGATTTCAATCAAAAGCAATTTCAAAATCTGGATTTGATCCCATGGTAGACTATGATATAAATCAAAGAATTTGATGAGTTAATCACAGCCTTTAGTTTAAAGTAACAACACATGTCTCCAATCGGATGGCCAATTGGCGTCTCCAATAGCCGTACCGATTGGAGACGATGTGGATGCCACAAACTATACCAATCGGTACCAGGCCCCTAAGCATAAGTCAACCATCGTACTGGAGTCTTCGCTACATTTAACGTTGTAACAATGGGTTGCGCCGAACTGAACCTTACCCGCCAAGCGTAAAGTTTCATTTAGACATCAACCTATTGAACCAAACCCTATTTTCGGGACGAAAGACAGTTTGGGCTTGCCAAAGTAAACAGCTAGCCCAGCTTCGTATGCATTACTTAGACTTCGTTACTTCTGTCCCTTGTTAATGCATGAGTTTGTTACTTCTGTCTCTTCTTCTTAGACCTAAGGCAGCATTTCTTTTAGGGTCTGTCTTATTGACACCGCATCCATGTCAATGGCTTATTGACATTGATTCTTTTTTGTGTGCTGTCATTGGGCTATCATGGGAACCTCAAATAAGGGTGGTATTGTTGGGGAAAGTTTGAGTTTTATACGGATCTGACCAACACCAATGCGCATGTCATTAATGGGGTTTAACACCGCGTCAGTGTCAATGGTTTTTCTAGTTGGAACATTATGTGTTGTAACGTTAATATCAACTACATTTTTATAACAAGATCTTTTCACTATCAGATTTGTTTCAATCCCCAAATGAAACTCAAACAATGTCCCATATATATATATATATATATAGAGAGAGAGAGAGAGAGAGAGAGAGAGAGAGAGAGAGAGAGAGAGAGAGAGATTTCTAATTTCCATGATGGCCTAATGAATATGCATTGAAGGGAATTAATTACACAACATGTTGTAATGTCCCTTTTTACATTCACACTAGCACCCTTTCTTTTATGCTTCTTTTTTGGTGGCTGATCGAAGGTTGCATTTGATATAATCAGCTAATACATGTTAGACCTATATGCTCCATGCAAGCGAACTGCCCTTCATACTCCCAAACTGAAAATCACCTAACTAGAAGTGATGCTCAAGTGTAAAAAGTCTCTGCCAATAGGAGACGATGGGTTTGTTACCTTCTTAATATTGCAGGCATTGAAACCACTGATGGCGTCCAAAGCAGCAACATCTTCTCCCACAAGGCCAGTATCACCGTTAAGAATCTCTGCAACAACTCCATGAAGTAAAAGTATTATTTATATAGACGTGCACTGATGATCATATCAATACTACGAACCCTTAGTAAGAGGGGAGAAAAGGTCTTCATATCCTCTTTGATCACTTTCTGTGCGGTGGACATGATCTGCCACCATGGTAACAAAGAAGAAACGGACTTCACAAGGGCTAGCTTTATGTTATTTATGTCCACCGTTCATGATAGCATTTAAAATCTCACAAACTAAATGACAAAAGAAGCTTTCCAATGTGATAAATTAGTTGGCATTATGTAAAACTAAAATATTAGAGTTGATTTGGGAATAATTTTGATACATGATATTCTATAAGAAGGTTGTTTGTGGTAACATGACAATGTTCAAGAGAGACTTTTAGGTGCTCTAGTACAGGAGCATTTGATTCATATTTAAAGAACTAGAAAAATAAAGAACAGACATAAAATGACTTTAACTAGGCGAGATGGTGAGGAAAAATATGCATAATTTAAGTTTTTATCAAGAATGACTTCAAATAGAGTTAATTAGAGAGTAAAAATCAATGTAGCTAATCATATTTAATTGGGATAAGACTTTGTGATTGTTGTTTTGTAAAACTAACATGCTCAGTGAAAAATTCACAACCGCCAAAACCCTAGTGATTTTTTTATAAAGTATAGTCAAGAACTGGAAAAGAAAAAGAGCAAAATATTGATCAGAGTGGCCAGAAGCACTAGAGATTTCTCTTTCTTTGGGAGGGGACCGTTTAAAAAGCAAAACTGGAGTGTTATTCAATGTAATAACAGTTCTTACAATAATAAATTATTACGATTTCCAGTTTCTCATATCTAATCGGAAAAATACGGTCGAATTTCAGTAATAAACAAGTACAACATTCTATGGAACAAATCCAAGAAAATGACCAGTAATTACTAGCTAAAGAGGAAAACAGAAAGAAAAAAAAGAGGGAGGGGAGTTGCAGAAATCAGAAGCATCAAAAGGTTAAAAAGAAAGAAAACAAAACTAAATTGTTTTAGTACGTTCCCGGAGGGAAGCATAAATCAGAACATCAAAAATTTTTTTTTTTTTTTTTTTTTTTGGGGGTAAGTAGAAGCATCAAAAAGTTAAAAAGAAAGAAAACAACACCAAAATTATTTTGGGAAATCAGAAGCATAAAAAAATTAAAAAAGAAAGAAAACAACACCAAAATTATTTTAGTACGTTCGGTGACTCATTGTTTGTTATCTATTGATTATATTCACAAAAAAGAAATGAATCGGATCAGAAGTCTGAACACATCCGATCCCACAAGTTAATCTCATTACGTTTCTGCTTTTCACCTCAGAAGAAAGCATCCAAAAGCTGAATACTTTGCTGTTGTGGAGAGAGAAAGGGAGACCCTTCTCTTCAGCCATTAATAGACAAACCGCAGCGGGTCCCCTTCTAATTTGACCCCTTTAGCCAACCAAATTGAATGAATTAATTCAATGACAGACGTCTCTTACAACATTTTTCTCCCGTTCCAGATACATACAACAGAGTAGAGAAAAAACCATTCTACCAAAAGAAATAATAAAAAATAAAAATAAAAAACCAGAATCCCTATACTGACAGTCACACACACGGAACCAAAACAAATACAAAGATAAGAGAGGAAGAAAAGGAGATGATAAGATCAGGAGACACAGAAAGAAGTAAAGATTAGCTTGAAAGATCTAGTGAAGCTGAAATATTGAAATTTGTGTTTTTGTTACAATTATGGTCAACGCATGAAGCGCATGAAGCGCATGAAGCGAAATGAAACAAATCGACAAAACATTCAGTAAAAAAATGATAATTCAAAAGCTGCCGGTCATTTATATGTATATTTATAAAAATTCCGATGTCTGTTTAAATGTTGTTGGTCTTCGGATCGCAACAAAAAAATAAAAAAAGGATCTACAGTTATAAATTTTTAGTAGAGAAAAAAAGAGAAAATTATTCGTTACGAATTCCGGAACTTCGGATTTGTCTACAAATAAATGTCTGCAGAAAAAGAAGGAAACAGTAATTGTTGGGATATTCTTCTAATCCAGATCGGACCTTTCTTCTTTGCTTCATTAATTAGATTTTTTTTTTCCCATATTTTGGGGAAAAAAAAAAAAAACTAGATCTGGCTTGACGTGCAAATGGAGCAGATAACAGCTTACCAATCCTTATCTTCTTCCAAGTCGAATTCCATCCACTACTGTTCTGGTCGCTCTGACTCTAAGATTGCTCTTATCTTCTGATCTAGCTTTTTTCTAAAAAGAAAAAATAATCTTATACACATATAATATACGGAGAGAGAGAAAACGAGTTATTACCTTTTGAACATTGGATCTGGAGAATTGTGAAAGATGAGAATTTGCAGAGAATTAAGAAGATCTTTCCATGTTTTCCCACAGCTTTCTTGAGCTTCGTACTGAAATGTGCTTTGTGTAGCTATTTTTGAATATTTGTGTGTGAGAGGTAGAAAAAAAAAGTTAAGAGCGATGTATAAAACGACCTAAGTACCAAGTTCAAGAAAGCCGTGGAAAAGCATGAATCGATCTTTCCTGCTGTTTTGGATTTCTTTTCTGTATCTCTCTACGTTCACTCCCTAGCTTCTTCGTCATGAACAGAAACACATCTTCAAAAGAGAATCACAGATTGACCGACCTGGATCTTTTTAACCAAAAAAGAATGTCTGGAAGCGAGATTACTTCAAGTAAAGCGAAAGAATTTCGAACTTGAGAAAGCAAAAAAAGGAAAGTAACAAACAATTGAATGCAGTGGGGAAGAATTTAGAGGAAAAGAGGAAACGAGGGTTACAGGAGAGCAGAGATCCCGAAAAGAAGATTGAAATAGAGGAGAAAAACACAGAAAAGTGGAAAAAGAGAATTGAATTTGAATTATATAGAACGGAAGTGAGAAAACAGAAGAGGAAAGCGAAGAAGATGGTCTGCATCTGTTCGTTCTATCGACAAACCGAGTTCTCTAGAGGAGTAGACAAGGGCTAGAGAGAGAGAAGAGCGAATTCAAACCTAGGCACGAACTCTGGAAGTCTCGTCTGCCCCCTCTTTTTAGGGGTCTTCTTTTAAACTTTAAATAACTGAATGATTCGTCTTACGATCCACACGTGCAACCACCTAATTGTATACCACCGCGTGTCATACTTAGCCGATTCCCGAGGACCATGGACGAGTTGAAAGCGGACGAACCGTGTTTCCACTGGAACAGAGAGGGAAAAAAATCGTCTGCAACACTCTGGTAGGATAAAGTGCATCCTAACCATTGAGAATGCATCTATCATTTCATTCGATGCCCTCTTAATAATCTTAATAATCAGAATCAAATATGCTACATCAAAATACTACCGAAGATCTTGACCGAAACAGGGAACGGGATGGAGTTTTTGTCGCACTTCTACGTTGCCTGCGATCTGAGTCGTCGAAATCGAATGTTACCAATGTGTTTCTTCTGCTTTCCGTTTATTTTTTTATTTTAGTTCTTTCTTTATATAGGGGACTAATCTACACACCATTTCCCGATCTCTCCAGCCTGTGCACCGGATTATCCGCCGACGATTCCCTCATTTCAACATCTTTCTTCCGAATTCACTCAGAACTCCACTCAAAAGTCTTTTAAATGACAGTCTGACGCCCATTCTTTGTGGACCCCAGAACAGTCAGTCAAGCCCAGATTCCAGCCTCAATATCCCAATAGTCAATCCTCTGAATCAGGACCTGGTTCATACCATGGTTCGCCTCTCCACCGAGACCACGCCTCTACCGGACCTGGTTCGTGATCGAATCATCATATAAACCACTCTATTCAGATTCCCATTGATTCGGATCTCACTAGAGAAAAATCGCTATGGATCTCCAAATCCTGCCTATTATTTGGGCTTCCTTTGGCTAATTTGGAAAAGTTGAAACCGATTCGTGTTGATTCCAATTTACGGGACCGATCCAGATCGTCTCCAGACAGGGGTGGCTGGAAAGAGCCCCAATTAGGATTTCTCCTGCTGCCACGTGTGCTGGATAGATCTTACGATCCTCATTAATTCCCGCTAGCAAAAAAACTTTTCTCATTTTCTCTTTGCACGAATAAGAGAAAAGGATGGTGTAATGTTAAGTCAGAATAACTCCACTATTATATATAGATATATATATATATATATATTGGGTAAATAGAAATAACTCTACTGTTATGGTTCAAAATCATCTGTCGACCTGTGACCCAAATAACCTGGCGATTAAGCTCTGAGTATACTTCGATGCCTAAGTCAGATTTTCAATGTAAATAGTTAAGAGATAGTCCAAAGCTATTCTCAATTTAGAGAGAAAGGAACATAGAGAGAGTTTAAATGTGAAAGAGATGGAGTGAATAGTGAGTAATTCATGAATTAATTTTTACTTTGGGGGGTCGTCTCTATTTTTTTGTACGCCAGTAAGACTGCCAGGTGTTACACTGTGGGATGCCCAAGTCATAGACTCCGACTAGAAATAGGGAACATCGATGAAGGACGTCAAGTCGGTCATGATAAGGATGACACATGTCATCATCAGTCTAGTCATATGGCCGCGATGGTCAGCAAAATATTGTAGTGGGAGAAAGACTCCCACAACGTAGTCGAGTTGTTTTAGGATTCTAACATCCGACCAAGCTGATAGGAATGAACGCGTAACCACGAGAAAGAAACGAAGATCAAGCAAACATACAACACAGGATTTGCTGTGGTTCAGCATCCAAACCGGAATGCCTACCTCCACCACAGAGAAACAGAGATTCTTTATTACCAAGAAAACTCTTTACAATTCTCTTCACTTGACACAGTGTCCTCCTTTGCTCAGACCTTACCTAGGTTTTTTCACACAGAGACAATATATAGGGAAACCTAAAAACCCTAATCCCACCACAATTATAAGTTTACTCACGTACATGTAATAGACTCATACCCTAATATAAATACTATCCCTTATAATTACGTGGACCCCACAGAATACAAGACACCAACCCAACAAATCTCTACCTGGCTTGGATTCTGCAAACCACCTTGAAGAAAATCTATTGATGTTGATTCTGTAAATCCGTCTTTGCCAAACCGCTACACCCAAACCAGCAACCCCGTCCGGGTGTCCCGTACAGCTCACCGCCGCACGATGTGAAGCGACTCCATCTCTCCCACTGCTGCAGCATCACCGGAGAGATCATTTCCACTTACAAAATCAGAAGCAAAAGAAACTCGCTTCTTCCCAGATCTGCATTTGTTCACAACTTAAACTTCTTGCATCCTCTGTCTTCCATCTGTACTCCTTGCCTGAGTTTCAACAGAAGCACCATCTGTTTCAACACTCCCTACAAGTCTGTATAGATCGCCAACCATTTGTCCCTGCATTACAACCATGGCCCCTTTGGAGACCTTAAGAACTCCACCTTCAGATGAACACCTGTAGCCTCTCGCATTCAGTGTTCCCAATGAAATTAGATTCTTCCTTAAGTCCGATACAAGTCTAACCCCAGTTACAGTTTACACAATCTCATCAAACATGCGAATCCGTACAGTCCCAATCTCGACAACCTTGCTTTCAGTATCATTTGCCATTCTGCCTGTACCCTTATTACATTCATGATATGTAGCAAACTGTTCTCTAACTGAACACATATGAAACGAACAACCTGAATCTAAAATCTAATCTAAAGTATCCGTACCCAATGAAGTAATGAGAAGGAGATCTCCATCACTCCATTCTTCTGTGACACCAGCAGTAGATGATTTTTCTCTACTCTCCTTGTCTTCCTTTTTCTTTTTATCCTCCTTACGCTTTGGACAATCCCATCTTATATGACCTTCCTCATCGCAATACTAACAAATTATTTTGCGACCTTGTGACTTGGAGCGACCCCTATTCTTGCCATATTCCTGTCTCCCATTTGATCTTCCTATACCCTGACCACCAACTGTAACCAAGGCATTACCCTCATCTGACGTTCCCTCACTACTATTTTTTCACCGTGTCTCATTCATTAGCAAAGCAGCAATAACATCATCAAGTTTGAGAGTATCATTACCAAACAACAGTGTAGTCACAATGTGATCAAATGAATGAGGCAATGAGGCCAACAAGATAAGTGCCTTGTCCTCCTCTTCGATCTTCACATCAAGAGTAGACAACTCCGTCAGAATCCTATTGAACTCATCAATATGCACTTCAAATTTCACTCCATCTGACAAACGAAACCCATATGATTGTTTCTTAAAAAACAATTGATTTGTCAACGACTTGGATTTGTACCTACTCTCCAACTTCGTCTAAACTTCTTTTGGATCCTCTAAACCAATGACCTCTCGAAGAGTATTATCTACTAGAAACAACTGGATCGTACTATTTGCTAGATCCCTCAACTCTAGCCACTCATCATCTGTCAATTTTTCTGGCTTGTCGGATTTCTTCTTGAGAGCCTTAACAGTCTCCTCCCGCGTAAGAATATTCTTCACCTGTTGTTGCCACAAAGTGAAATCATTATAGCCATTAAAGGGTTCTATGGAGAAGTTTGAACCCTTCGCCATCATTCTATTAACTCGATCTTTACCTTCTGTGTCTGCCATCAACTTCCAAGAGCTTCAATCACCGTTGATCTTGCACAAGACTATCCGATCGATACAAAGGACACCGAATCTGCTCTATCTGTGCCTTCCAATGAAATCGTAGCACCCAAAAACCCTTGGGAACAATAACTTCTATGTTTTCCCCCTTCTTTTTAGATGATACAACGTACGAACATCGAATTGTACGACTTTTTTTTTTCCTTCAAAAACCTTGAACCATGGGAAAAAAACAGCAAACCCACTCACTATTTCCTAACTTTTCAATCCTTTGAAAAGCTAAATAGATAAAACAAAAGAGAGTTCGTACGTACCTTTTAATTTTTTTTTTTCGAACCGTGGGAAACAACGCACCTTTCTCCCACTGATTTCTACTTTTTCAATATATGATGACTTACTTTATAAAAGTGAAACAGAAAAAAAAACCAAACCCATACGTACCTTTTCGATCCTCTACAGAAAAAAAGTTCTTCATTCTCAAATAAATCATTGCACACTTCCCTTCCTCTAGATCTCGTAACCGATCTGTGGAACTTAGCTCTGATACCACTTGATAGGAATGAACGCATAACCATGAGAAAGAAACGAAGATCAAGCAAACACACAACACAGGATTTGCTGTGGTTCAGCACCCAAATCGGAATGCCTACCTCCACCACAGAGAAACAAAGATTCTTTATTGCCAAGAAAACTCTCTACAATTCTCTCTACCTGACACAGTGTCCTCCTTTGTTCAAACCTTACCTAGATTTTCCCACACAGAGACAATATATAGGGAAACCTAAAAACCTTAATCCCACCACAATTATAAGTTTACTCCCGTACATATAATAGACTCATACCCTAATACAAATACTACCCCTTATAATTACGTAGACCCCACAGAATACAAGACACCAACCCAACACAAGTGACGTAACCTGATAAGATTATACCTCTGAGTATCCAAAACTGAGTGTGATTCTAACATGTCTAGTCTGCCTAAGCCATTTTAGGTGCCACATGTAAAATTTTTATTGGAGATGTTTTTCCCCCTAACATATACTATTGTTGTATACTTGTTTTTTTTATTTTTTATTTTTTTATTATTTCTCATCTATGAGGTTTTGTTGTTTATTTTTCGTTATTTTTATTATTATTAATATTATTTTTTGGTAAATATCTTTTTGTAAGTTGAAATGTAGTCATCTAAATCTTTTATCAATCTCAAGAATGAAACAGTTTCATCTTCTTGATGTTCACTTTTCAGGGAGGGGGAGAAAGGTTTTTGCTGTCTTGGAGGTTGTGACCTATTTCTTGGATTTTCTTTTGTTGGTTCTTCTTATTTGCTCTTAGTTTGTTTTCTAAATTTAAAATTATGTATCTAGAAAACTGGTTATGCATTTGGAGTTCTTCCTCAACGAAATGGATTAAAATTCCTCCATAAGATGTGTTAAAAATCTTCCTTTTGTCCTAGGGTCATCAACCCATTGTTACTGCTCAAACTAGGTTAGTTCACATGTCCTGCTACCTACAAGAGAGAGAATGTTATTGGAGGACGAACTGGGTAAAATAGATACTTCACATTTGTGAAGGTTGCTTTGGTCATTAAAATAATATTGGTCTCTTACAGTCAGTATCTAATGGAATATACTTAATGGTGTGAGTTTAGTTGTATTTTAATAATGCTTGTATGTAAGGTATTTATATTTTTCTAAAAAATTTGGGAGCATTTATCTTTTAAGCAAACCTCAGCGGAGCATTTGTATTAAACCTTCTTGATGGGAGTTTTCTTTTCAAGTTTATAGATGATGCTGACCGTGCGATTCTCCTGGAAAAGGGAGTGTTTTTTGTGGCTAGTAGAACCTATTTTCTTCATATAGAATAAAATAGACAAGTAAAATGTAGGCAATAAAAAAACAAATTAGAACCCAGAAAAATGGTAAATGATGTATGTGCCCAGAGGGGAAATGGAATTTTGACTACAAATGGATATCAGTGTAGTGTCAAACCTTTTTAGGATAGGTAAAACTTCAGATTAATTTTTTGATGATCCACCCACATTTCGAATCACTTCATCCAATATGTTCAGTGGTAGACATCTCAGCTCTTGGAGAATACTATGAATGGACTTTCTTATTATTTGGATGTTTTGTTATGCACCGTGCATGCAACTCAAATTCGTAAACAGTAAAAATCGGCAAATGCTATTCAACCACTCAGATCATGGAGAATACTTTAAATGGACTTCCTATTATTAGGATTTTGGTTATGCACCTCGCATACTGCTTAAACTCATAAGCAGTAAAAAGCTAAAAAAGTTATTCAATCACTCATTATGTCAATAATTCAGCATAAGCACTCCCATAGACTTACTATGAATACAAGAGATTAACCAAAGAAAAATTACATAGTGGACAGCCACACAAATATCCTGAACCTCTAGCAACATGATAAATCTCTTCCTAACAATGATTAGAAACAATATAATAAAACAACAACAAGCAAGAAATTTAAAAATATACATGTGAAAACAGAAAAACTAAAATTTACCTCATCAGTAAACTATATACATTAGACGAGCTTTTTTAAGAATTCCAATTGAGAACAACCTTTTGCAAATCATAAAGTGACTGCACAAATCAACATTTTAAGAAATTTTGATTTCGACTTTGTTGTCGATGGATTTTGTTTGGTCCTCTAGATGAGGCCACGTAGCTGAAACACGAATAAGGCAATAAAATGGGCGGGATTTACCCTGAGGTCACTCTGATGCTAAAGTTAGTAGATCCCAAAGACAAGCAGAATGGAGCTCTTAGTGAAACACTAAAACTCCTTAAAGAGGGGGTTCCCTAAGATACGGGAGCTTCAACAACTTATTTCTATCTGGAAAAATGGGGATTGAACAGTGGGTTGAACAAGGATTATGCTAGATGAACTTTGTTAGGAAGATATCTGAAGGTGGATTGTAAGACCCGCACTCCACTAATTGGTCTAATCGTGTCATGCTAGGTCTTCCCATCATTGTTGGAACGAGTGGACCAACCGTGTGAAGATAGACCATGAGACCAGGTAAGCGAATCAATTCAAAAACACTTAAAACTAAGTATCTAGTCAAATACCTGGTAGGTATGGTCGACCACCTGGGTAGATATGGTCAACCATATGATGAAAAATAAAGACCATTGATAATTAAACATACAGTCGACCGTACAACCCCAAATCAGACTTCGGAGTTTGAAAACTTTTCAAATAAAAAGGAGATCTCTTTCCTATTATTGGAGAACTTTATATGGAGAGTTTCTCTCTATATAAAGGACGTCCCACAATCATTTTTCACTCTTTTGGAACATTATCAAACCCTAGAGGAAGAGAAGGAGAATGAGAAGGCTAAAAGAAAGTTGTGCGAAGAAGGTTTTGGCTCTCTACTGTAGGCCAAGGTATGAAACTTATCTCTGAAGATGTAAATCCAATGGAATGAGATTTCTATTATGGATTGGAGATGTCAAACCATTATGATCCATGTGATCTTTAAGTAAATCTCAAGGATAACTATGAGAGATGAGTTTAGTGATAATGGTTGATGAGAAACCATAAATAATGGCCATAGGATAACCTTAGGATGAACCCAAGTGAAGAGCCGAGAATTTGACTCAGGAAGAACTCTGATTGAAAGTAAAATTTGACCAGAAATCATATGATCGCAGCTACGGTCGACCATAGGATGACCAGAGTATCGATCATAGTTATTCGGGAGGAATTCAAGAAATGTATGGTCGCAGGAGTGGTCACATATAGTGCGACCGTAGGGGATCGACCGTACTAGGTAAGGTTGACTTCAACATGAGACCATAGGACTAATCAAACACCTATCAGTGATCTGTTTTAATTTTTGACTACTGTAACATATTACACATGAATCCTTACTTAAATTCATATAACTTCTAGGTTACTAAAGTGATTCAAAGAGAGTTATAAGGCTTAGAAGGAGATCGAGTATTGTTAAAAGGTGAGGGAACAAGACCTAAACTAATTGAATAATAACAAACTATGTTTATTTTATTTCATCCAATGCCCTGAATGATTCTATGCTTGTGTGCTTGTAATGTGCATCTCACATGTCATTCAATATTTGTTATTCTTGTTTTTGCATATTTACTTTATTGTTACTACCATGTTGATTGATGATGATAGGAATAGGCATGTGTTTGTGAGTGTGGTTGGTGTGTGGTGCGAGAAAGGGTGTTTTGATCCCTAAATCATGCTTCACATTGACATCGTCGTATCGCCATTACCTTAGCAGAACTATTACGTCGTAGGGCATCAAGGGAGGTGGTCTTGGACTGTGTGATCTTTGACTCTATTGGGGGGCCTTAGCTCTATCTCTATGGATGTATTGAGGGATGTTGGGATAAGGTCTTCGATACATTGGATGATATTAGGATTTGTTAGTTGCAAGCCCAGTTTGCAAGCCCTCCCCAATAGGGACTTACGTGTTGGTATGGATAAGGCATCAGGGGAAGTGTTGACGGTGTGATCTGGACACTTTAGTTCTATCTCTATTCCATGGTTGGTGCATGTGAGATGACAATGGTGTTTGATCCATTGGGTGGAGTCACACACTCGTGTGTAGAGGTGCGGTGGCTGCCAATTCTTTCTATAGCACATTGCAAACTTAAAAACTAGATCGAAGATATGAATTGAATGCATGTATATATTTACGTATTATTTTGTTTGCTCACTGAGCCATGATGTGTGCTCACCCTTTCGACGTCGAATATTTTTAGTTGATGATATAGGTCCTACTGTAGAAGATTTCATGAATGCACCATTGTATGGACACATGGTGGCTATGGATGCAGAAGCTGTGGAAGATGTGCATGATCCTTCATGTGAGTGCAACCAATGTGTTTTCGAGTAGTTTAGTTATGTTTGAGTACTGGAACTTGTAATAGATTATTTACTTTATGTATTGAGTTATTTGGAGATGACTAGATTAAGTCTTTAATTTATCACTGTTAGGCCTCAGTTCATTGTTTATAAGGACTTCTGCTTGTTAATTTATTATCTCTGATTATTATCATGGAATGTGTTTGGTTTGATACGATGGGTACGACCTATACGAAACTCTGGTTGAACCATTGGTTTATTGACTGTTCATCACACTACTCTAGTTAGTCCAGAATTGGGGTGTGACATGGATACTCAATTTTGTAGGAAATTTTGGATCCTTTGCTATCGATAATCTTTCACTATTTATAGGCTCAAGTTAAAGCTTCGACGACAAGCTTCTCCCCACCTACCACCATCTCTATTGTCTGTCAGATGGAGAACTATAGGTTTAGGGGACTACGACCCCCTAGGGTGGCGCTTGGATGTCTTGTCAGTAGTTTACGACCCCAGTCGACCTTCTTCGACCCCCCTTTTGTCCACATCCTCTACTTCCTCTGACAACAATAGCCTTCCTTTCTCTTTTGTCTAGCATAAATCTCGCTTTTTAACTGATTCGGACTATGATATGGTGACTTGGCAGGTCAAATCCGTCTACATGGCATTTATGGCGATTGTTGGTATTGGTGAGCATTCATGGCAGATCATTTAATGGCCAGTTACCTCCATCAGTCTGTCTAATCACGGCCCGTTTGCCCAGAAGGGGGTCGAATAGGATTTCATTCCCTGAATGCTATTAGAATAGACTCTCCCTTATCCATATACTTAATAACTTGGATGTATGCCGCATGTCCCACCTCACAAGGCCTATCATAGATTCCTCATCCATGGTCTGATTTAAATCTGTTACTATTTTACCCCAACAGAACCCCTTTGCCTCCTCTATGTAGTTTAGACTCGAAGAGACAATACTTATGGGGGAAAATGCTTCTTTTATTGCATGCAGATATATCTCATCGAAATCCTGAACATTATGGTAATCTGGTGCCACCTTTTCTCTCACTTATTGAGGACTTGAAGGCACACATTTTCTTTGTAACACTTATAACGTTTCATAATGGCTTGAGCTGTCTCTAATTGAATGCGCACGGTAACGCACCTTACCTGATCGAGCAGTCGCTTCAAACTATCGACACTAATCCCACCATCTTTCATCCCTCGAGTCTGTCCAAGCATCGTTTCCTTAACGGAGTGTCACTTCCGCAGTTTGATTGACAGTTGCACCGCTCGAAACTCATAATGATTGCCAGATGGGCCCTACCTATTTGCAAACTTATAAAATCCCTCTAACTCCTCTCTTCTTCTTCCTTGCCTAGCACCATACACTGTTCTTCTTCCTGGTTTATCTTCCCCAGCCTTTGAGAATAGAGTATCTGCTTTCGTTTCAAGGCGCTTCTTCTTCTTCGCGAATAGTTTTTTGGCAACGCAGTTTTATTCAAAGTAAGTCCCGAGTTGCTTTCTTTTCTGATTCTTGCATTTTAACCTTTATTTAGTCATGGCTCGCGATAAAGCCACAGTAAGTAGCTCTTCTGAGCCCACTCTGTGCGGATCACAAATCTAGCTATCTACCCAGTGTGTGAGTAGCTCGAGTGTTAACCCTGATAGCCCCCCCCCCCCTTTGATGTCTCTGGTGCAGCTGGCCCTCATTATATCACTTCTACCTTGAATTTGCCACTCTGGCAGCAACGGTGCCACCACCACCTCCTCAATATGTGACTCACCAGCAATTCGATGAGTTGAGGCAACAGATCAACCAGTTGGCTCAAACCCTAAGAGCCTCTCGCGCAAGTAACTAGGCAGCCGAAGGAACGGGAGCGAACCCCCCGCTCGCGCCGACGAGGAACACACCACCAGCTACCCAGTCGGCCGCTCATCATCATCCTGCGCCAGCGGTTTCAGCCAAAGCCGTGCCAAGTAATCATCATCCTCTCATAGGATCCCGCGATCGGAGCAGGGCTTCCCATCAGCTTGCCCGGAGCATGCCAGGATCATCCGCTTGGCACCAACAAGCCGAGGGATTGCATGGTGCTTATCCCTGACCCGAGAGGGATGCGAGGTCCTTCTTCGACTCCCTTCGCCAGCAGCGAGTAAATTTTGAGACACCAATTGCAGCGGCGATGCCCCCACCGGCGACCCCTCAGTCGGAGGTCGAGAGACAGTTGTAGGAATTAGCTACTCGACTCCAGTAGGTGGGGCAGAATTGGGTCGCCATACAGAGGATGGCCTACACGGCCATCACAACACTTTTCGACGAAATCATGAGGGCTACCCCAGCTGAAAATTTTAAGATGCCAGTTTTGGACTCATATAGATCCCGAGCAGCAAGAAGACATCTTACCACCTATTGACGGTGAAGCAACAGAAGGATGAATCCCTGTGGGACTTCATTAAGCGCTTCAATGCCGAGGTACTGGAGATCAAGGATGTCAAGCCTATTGTACACATGTCCAGCTTGCAGGCCAGAGTGATAGATGAATAGCTTTGTTGGTCTCTTGCCAAAAAGCCTCCAAAGACCTTGGAGGACCTGCTAGCCTGATGCAAAAAGTACGCTTCGACAAACAAAAAGACCAATGCCTAGAAAAACAATGCAGTCAATAATTTGAGAGCCAACCAGAAGCCAGCTGACAAAAAGAAATCCGAGTTGGCAGATCAGACACAGAGCACCAGTGACCCTAAGAAGCAAAGGTCCTGCAAAGAGCAGGGGAACCAGCATCCATACAAAACTTTTGATTACTACACTCTGCTCACCACCTCGATGACGGAGATCCTGGAAGTGATCAAGAATGATCGGAACCACCCCCTAAGCCGCTCGGCGAAGGAAGGAACAAAGATCGTTCCAGATACTTTCGCTTCCATCGCGACTATGGTCATGACACTGATGAGTGCAAGTACTTTAAAGGAGAAATTGAAGACCGCATCCGACGGGATTACAACATCAATTTTGTCAGAGATGCTGGCAGCGGAGCAGCACCAGCTCAGAGAGATCGCTGGCTACCCCGCACCTCCAAGGAACCAACAACCAAATGATCGAAACACCGCTCGACGGGACGACAGAGAACCCGAAGGAGGTTCGGCCACCCCAAGATAATGGGTCGGTGCCATTCAGTTTGGTTCGATTATAGGCTCATCTGGAGCAAAGCAAGCCAGAATACAGGTGAAGGAGCGGTTAAGAGGCAGGCAGCACATCCAGTTCGGGTCCTTCCCATCTTGGTTGGAACCTAAGAGTAGGGGCAGAAGTAGGAGGAGAACCCGCTCGGCGTCGAAAAGGTAACCATTTACTCGACGTTTCATCGACAGTTCCACCCCAGAGAACCAACCCCACACATCTACGGGGCTGCGTATCCCAGGCGATAGCTGCATCTACGCCATCACCAGGGGGCCCAAAGCTCTAGGAAAGACAGTCCTCACAATCATAGGGGACCAACGACCAAAACACGTCTAACCAATCAGCCAAAGCCTACTCCCGTCTGGTAGCAAAAATGGAGTGGCCTTCCAAAAGGGCACGAACTGGAGAAATCATCACCTTCAGCGATGAAGACCTCGTCAACATAGCAGTCCCCCATGAAGACGCTATTGTTTTCACCATCAGGATCGGACACTGTGACGTTGCCAAGTGTCTAGTCGACACTGGGAGTTCTGTGGACATTATATTCTATCATGCGTACCAGAGGATGCAGATTGGGGACGCCCAATTCCAACCCATCACCTTCGACCTCATCAGCTTTTCTGGGGACCCAGTGATAGTGAAAGGGGGAATCCAATTGCCTATGGTGCTCGGTCAAAAACCTAAGAAACAGAGTGATGGTCGAATTTATGGTAGTGGACCCGCTGTCCAGCCACAATGTGATACTCGATCGCTCGTCATTAAATAAGTTCAGGGCATGCATGTCCACCTACTACCTGGTGATGAAGTTCCTGATGGAGAATGGGGTTGAAGAATACCAAGCAAACCAAGTGGTCTCAAGAAGATGGTGCGCAACAGAGTTAAAAAATAGCCAAAGAGCCTTGAAAGCAGCACCAGTCCACATAGTGGATGTCCATGACATTGATCAGCCGAGCAAGGGAAAACCAATCGAAGAGTTACAGTAGATCCCGATGGCGGACGACTAACCCAAGAAAACATTCCAGTTTGGCTCCTTGCTATCTGAAGACAAGAGACAGGAGCTGGTAAGGTTCCTTAGGCAGAACCTCGATGTGTTCGCCTGGTCGGCCTCTGAGATGCCAAAAATCCCAAGAGAAGTGTTCGAACATCACTTGGTTGTTGACCCCCAACACCACCCAGTTAGGCAGAGGAAGAGGAGTTTCACGCGTGCCTGTCAGTCAGTTATAGATGAGGAAGTACAGAAGTTATTGAGGGCTGGCTTCATATGCAAGGTGGTCTATCTTGACTGGCTAGCGAACGTGGTCATGGTACCCAAGGCAAATGAAAAGTGGAGAATATGCATAGATTTCACCGACCTCAACAAAGTCTGTTCGAAAGATAGCTATCCATTGCCACGCATAGACCAATTTATAGACTCCACAACTAGGCATGAGCAGTTCAGTTTCCTTGACGCATACTCAGGGTACAGCCAGATCAAGATGAAGAAGTCCAACGAGGAGTGCACCTCCTTCATCACCAATCAGGGGCCTCTTTTGCTATACGATCATGCCCTTTGGCCTTAAAAACCCAGGAGCCACTTACCAGAGGTTGGTGAATAAGATATTCAGAAATCAGATCGGCCACAACATGGAGGTGTACGTCGACGAATTCCTAGTAAAGAGCAAGCAAGCCGACCATCATCTAACCAACCTAGGCGAAGCATTCCAAGTCCTTCGCAAGCACAACATGGAGTTGAACCCCACCAAGTGTGCCTTTGGAGTCGCATTTGAGAAATTCTTAGGTTTCATGGTCTCACAAAGGGGAATAGAAGCAAACCCTTCGAAGATTACGGCCATACTAAACATGGCCGCACCGACCAGACCCAAGCAAGTACAGGAGCTGAATGGTAGCATAGCCGTCCTCGGTCGATTCATGTCCAAATCGGTCGAACGGTGCCTTCCATTCTTCAAGACACTTAAAGGGGATTGGAAGTTCGAATGGACAGAGGAGTGCCAGAAAGCCTTTGAAGACCTCAAGGCTTACTTATCCTCATCGCCTCTGCTGGTCAAACCTAACCCTGGAGACTAGTTGTAGCTCTACCTTGGAGTCTCTGATCAGGCGGTGAGTGTAGTACTACTGAAAGAAGAAGACAGAGTACAATGGCCAATATACTACGTCAGCAAGGTGCTATTGGACTCAAAGACTAGATATAAGACAATTGAAAAGCTGGCACTGGATCAAGTTATAGCAGCATCCCTGACCATATTTCCATGTGTACCCCATCTCTGTTCCTCTGAAGAAGGTGTTGTCAAAACCAGATGCATCCGATCGACTGATAAATTGGGCAGTAAAACTCGACGAGTTAGACCAGTACATACCCAGAACCCCCATCAAAGCTCAAGCATTGGCAGACTTCATCGTCGAAAGCACCCTTCCAGAGGAAGAGGTTGTAGAGCCTCAGGCAGCGAATGTACCTCAACCAACCGAGGCACCGTGGACACTACAGGTAGACAGGTCCTCCATGGATGGTCGATTAGGCACAGTGGTGATATTGACAAGCCTGGAAGGGTTTAAAGTCTGATCGACAATCAGGTTTGGCTTCCGAGCAACGAACAATAAAGCCAAGTACAAGGCCCTGCTGGCTGGCCTCAGACTAGCAAAAAACCTCGCCCTTCGACGGCTCATAGTCCGTAGTGACTCATAGTTGGTCATCCTACAGGTACAGGGGGATTATGAAGCCAGACAACCAGGAATGCTGAAATACCTGGAAAAGGTCAACGTTGCCATCACAGCCTTTCGGAGTGTCGAGCTGTAGTATGTGTGCCGAGACAAGAACACTGAAGCAGACGAGCTGTCTAGGTTGTCCCTGGCAATCATCTCAGAAATGGACTCTGCAGTGTATGTGGAGTTATTGGAGCACGCCAGCAGCTCTACCAAAGAAGTTGTACCAATCAATGCCACCTCTAGCTGGTATGACAGTATCTACAGCTACCTCCGAATAGGTGCACTTCCTGAAGACAGAAATGAAGCACAGCGTACCCAAGCTAAGTCTAGGCAATACACCATTCACAATGACATGTTGTACAGAAGGTCCTACACCATGCTGTCGCTTCAGTGTCTCAGATTGGAGGAAGCTGAACAAGTTATGAAAGAGGTCCACGAGGGTATCTACGATCGGCACCAAGGAGGCCAATCACTATTCTAGAAGATTCTTCGGCAAGGCTATCACTGGCCTGGAATGCATGACGACTGTGTCGAGTTGGTACGCAAGTGCGAAAAGTGTCATTTCTATGCACCAGTCCCACATGCTCCAGCCGCACCCCTACAGTCGATCACAAGTCCCCTCCCTTTTGCCATCTGGGGCATGGACATCATGGGGCCCTTCCCCAAAGCGACATATCAACGAAAGTATGTCATTGTGGCCATTGACTATTTCAAAAAGTGGATTGAAGTTGAAGCCGTCGCCAAGATTAACTCGACCAAGGTAGAGTAGTTTTTCAGACACTCCGTCATATACAAATTTGGTGTGCCCAGAGTCCTGGTGATAGACAATGGCACCAAATTTGCCAGCACTTCCTTTGCAGAGTTCTGCGTGGAGTTTCGAATAAACCATCGATTTGGGTTAATCGGTCATCCGCAAACAAGCGGGCAGACAGAGGCCATAAATAAAACAATATTATCCAGACTGAAAAAAATGGTGGCGGACGAAAAAGAGAAGTGGGTGGACTAGTTATCGAGCATCGTCTGGTCATACAAGACCACTAGCAGAACCCCCACAGGTGAAACTCCCTTCATGTTTGCCTTTGGCACGGAGGCCGTTGTCCCAGTCAAGGTATTTCATCCAATTTTTCGGATACTAAACTTCAATGAAGATACTAACTCTGAAGATCTCCGGATCAACTTGGATAACTTAGAGGACGTGCAGGAATCGTCAGCCTTCAGAGTGGCCGCATACCAGTAAGCGACTGCCCGGTACTACGACAACACAGTTCGACCCAAAATGTTTCGAGTAGGAGACTTCGTCCTCAGAAAAGCGGTCGTCTCCGAGCCGACTAACCAAGGGAAGATGGCCAAGAATTGGGAGGGTCCTTACCGCGTCCTCAAAACTGGCCGACTTGGCTCATACAAGCTGGCCACCCTCAGTGGAGAAGAAATCCCAAAGACTTAGCACACCACCAATCTTCACAAGTATTACCAGTGAGCACCGCTTCAATTTACTATTCTATGATTTGCTTTTACAGTGAGTATGTTTTGTTCAGTCGAGTCGGCCAACCTCCAGGCCCATAATGTAGTTTTCTTTTTCAAGACAAGTAGTCTCAGTTGTAAGCCAGACCCCCTAGGGGCAACTGCTCAGTTATAGTTTTAATACAAGAAGTCTTTTCGTTGCGTCCACAACTCCATGCAATTATCTTCCACAAATCTCTTCATAGCCATTCCATTCGGCCCTGCCGACTTACTCGGGCCCACAAGCAGGTCCGAGTAGCATGCCAGCCCTCAGTGACTCCACCTACCCATACCCACAAGCTGGTAGGGGTAGCACGCAGACCTTGCCTGACACCGCCTACTCACACCCATAAGCAGGTATGAATAGCATGCGGGTGCTCGGTGACTCTGCCTATTCGCACCCACAAATAGGTACGACTACGCAGACTTAACAAATATCTATCTACCCATACCCACAAGCAGGTAGGGGTAGCACGTAGACCATGCCTGACACTGCCTACTCACACCCACAAGCAGGTATGAGTAGCATGTGGGTGCTCGGCGACTCTGCCTATTTGCACCCACAAGTAGGTACGACTAGTACGTAGACCTCACAAGCATCTGCCTACCCATACCCACAAGCAGGTTGGGGTAGCACGCAGACCATACCTGACACCGCCTACTCACACCCACAGGCAGGTAAGAGTGGCATGCTGGTGTTCGGCGATTCTGCCTCCTTATATCATCACATCCGCTGCTCAGAGACACACGTCGAGACGAGCGCTACATACCGCTCAAGGGTACGCACCAGAATTTCCCATGCCTTAGCCAAGTCAGTCAAGATTCAAGTGTCCTCGGCCTACTCAACTATTAATCCGACAATACTTCAGGGGTAGGGGAAGTACAATACCAAGACAAGGAAACACTAAAGCCAAACAACACACAAAAGGAATGAGAAAAATAAAATTTCATTTATAAAAGCCCACAAAGGGTAGCAGTACAAAACCCCATGAAGAAGGGGTAGAACTTTATGAAAAGAGAAGGCATATAAAATAGCCACGTAGAGCCGAAGATGCCT
Organism: Protea cynaroides; assembly: GCA_028583415.1. NCBI lineage: Eukaryota > Viridiplantae > Streptophyta > Magnoliopsida > Proteales > Proteaceae > Protea > Protea cynaroides. The sequence continues at coordinate 66,956,581 of CM053268.1, read as the reverse complement.
TAAACGGGTCCAGATTCGACAGCAGGGTCCGCAAGGGCGTCGCTTCGCAGATGGACATCAGGGAGCTCATCGGTGTCTAAGGCACCTCGTAGGTCGGTAAATCATCCTCCAGCATGTCCTCGGCCTCCTGCCATTCGATCCCCTCCATCCCCTCCTGCCCCACTAGGATCGGTATGCCAGAGTAGTCGACCACGACACCCTTCGCAACGAGCTGCTCCTTCAAGTATACAACACCCTTTTGGAAGAACCCATTAGCTGTCTCCTCCAAGTCATCGGCATACTGAGCGGATGATCGATAGTTGGAGACAGCCTACTCCCGAATCTCCACCTGGAACTCCTTGGCCACACGTCTGGCGTCTTCAGCCGCTCGTAGCTTCTCCTTGGCTTGGTGCACCCTCTGGTGCTCCTCTGAAAGGGCATTCTCAGCCTTGTCTAGAGAAGTTCGGAGGTTAGACTTCTCCAGGGCGAGGCCATCAGCCTCGGAGGTCTTCTCACGTAACTTCTCCTCGGCTGTCTTGAGAGCCTCTCGAAGGGAAGTTTCCACCATCCTCCAGTCGTCTAGCTCCATGGTCATGGATGTGGCCTTCTGGTACAGCTCGGCCACAAGGTTGTTGCCCTGAAAGTCAGAAAAGAGAACTGTTAGTGAGACTTCAAAAACAGTGCACACACTGAAGTAATGTAAAGAGGTCTGATCGTCTTACCTGGGTGCTGGCAAGGAAGATCCTCTTCAACAAATACCTCATCTCCAAAGAAGAGGTGAAGGCCACGTCCTCCAGAAGGTGGTTCTGGGTCAACATGATCCTCGCCGCCCGTGAACTCTTAAACACTGAATCAGTGGTCTTTAAGTTAAGTTCGGGGGTGAACATTGCCACCTCTACCTTCTTTTCGAGGTCGTCATCCACAGGACAGACAGACTCCTCTAGCGCCTTTACGTCTTCGGCCTTGGTCAAGTTGACCCCTTTAACCACTCGAAGGGGCTGGACGTCCCTTGCCTCAGCCCCCTTCCGGTCGTCATCCCGTGAACCAACCTTCACGGTCGCCCTTGTCTTGTATATGTTGTCCGACAACTCCTAGGCCGATTGGATCTTGTTCTTGGGCCCATCCGGAGCGAGCCTCTTACCCTTGGGGTCGTCTGCCACTGCACGTGACCATGTGGCGACCCTACCCTCATGGTCATCCCTATCGTCGGCCTACTTCCCTGCCTCCGCGGCACGCTTGCACAGAATCCGGGCCACCAGCTAGTCATTGGAGAAGTTCACTGCAATAAAAGAACCAAACACTGCAATTAAAGAACCAAACAAATGGTTAGTACTTACAAAAAATATCCGATCGGAGTCCAACCATTGGAGATAAAAACTCACCAAGCAAGCCGTACTCGGCCAACTTCTAGGGATCTGCCAGGTAGACGTATTGAACTGTCTGGCTCTCCTTTACCTTTCGGAAGATCCGCTTCTCCTTCACCTTCCGGAAGATCCGCTTCTCCTTCGAGGTCAGGATGGGCATCTTGTTGAACCCCATCGCGTCAACCACGAGCCACGCATTGGACAGAGGTAATGCAGGACCATCTGATGGAGGACCCACAAAGAAAAACTTCTCCTTCCACCCATGGAACCGCGTTATACTGACTTTCAAGCTGAGGATGGAAGAAGGCTTCTGAGAGATCAGCGGGAGCTTCTTCGTGTCCCTCTGACTGAAGTAGTACCACCCACTCATGGAGCGAGTTTCGGTCAGGCTGGAGAACTGAAATAAAGATCAGAAAAAGTTCATGGTCGGAGTCTCGCCCAATTGGCGGATGAATATGATGAAGGCATAGATGCACCGCCACGCGTTTAGAGTCAGCTGGGAGGGGGTGATGTGATACACCTTCAAAATGTCGACGACAAGGGGGTATAACGGGAATCAGAGATCAGACTTTAGAGTATGTTCGTACATGCAGATCTCAAAAAGGTTTAGAGTATAGGCCCTCTCCTCTGACTTAGGAGGTTGGACCAGGACGTCGGTCATGGGGTCCTTGAGCTGATAGGTCCTATGGATTTGAGTCAAGCTCGTATCAGATACCACCTTGCTCGACACTCTCCATGCGAGGTGTTTATCTATCGGCGAAATTTCAAGACGGCCGCTCCTCTGTCGAGGAGCCCTTCGAGCAGAAGTGCCAGCTGGTCGGCTCCGCTCGGCGGCATTAGAAGAACCTTGCTCAAGTACCTCCTCAGAGGCAGGCCCGGAAGCCGAAGGGACAACTTCCAGAGATTTGGGGACACTAGCCACCTTACCAAACTCCTTCGACTCAGTGGCTTCCAAGTCAAACTCCAGACTGACGGAGTCTCTAGTTTTCCTCTTTCTATTGGGAGGCCTAGGGGCGACTGATAGTTCATCAAGCGAGTCAGAAGACCCCTCCGAAGAGGAAGTCCAGTATTGGGCCATCGACTCTCTCTCTCTCTCTCTCTCTCTCTCTCTCTCTCTTCTCTCTCTCTCTTCCTAGTGGTCTGATACTATTAGAAGAAGATGAACAAGCAAACATGAAAGGAAAAATAAAATGGAAGAGACAAGAGAGGGAAGGATAGGAGAAGGGAAACCTATTGATTTGAAGGAAGGCGGAGAAGGCGCACGACAGACTTGAAGACTTATGAAGGTTCCAACCTCAATTCGTCCAAATGATCAAATGAAAACGGGTGGAGCATACTTATAGGCGTGGATTTTGAAATGCAACTGTTCAACTTCCGAACACATGGCGCTACAGCAATGGTGGGGTGTCTGTCGCACCAGGCGCGACGTGACAAGCTGAAGTCAGCCGTCATAATGGCTCTAAGGGTGGTTAATGGTACCGATTCTCAAGAGGAGTGGATCAAATGTCCACCGTCCAATGAAGCCGACCGTTCATGATCAGAACGGTTACTCATGGCGTCTCATATCGAGACATGTCGATTGGTTCCTAGCCGTAGGATGAATGTGATGGTTCGAATCGCGTAGATATCAACGACGAAGATACGCAACATTTCACAGATCTAATGCCTCGAATTTCATGCCCCATCTAGTAGTGGGAATACCTGGCGATAACTACCATCCACTCACCCAGGAGATCAAATCGTGAAGGACAATTATCGGAAGACGATAGGACGGCCAACAATCGTGACCGATCATATTTAATGTCTGTTCGAGCGGACCAGAATGTTTTGTTCGAGATATTTGCACTATCGAATTCCTTGAATTCGACAGCACAAGGGGCATCTATTATAGGGGAAAAACATCATCCAATTAAAATCTTACACATGGCATCAAAAATCACCCAAGCTGACCAGGCTTGATAAAATAGCGCTCAGCCTTGTCTGCTCGGAGGCATAGTCTTATCAGGACACGGCGCCTGGTCGGAGGTATAATCCTAGTGGGTTACATTTCTCGGTCGGAGTCCAGAGTCCTAAGGTAACTAGGTTACATCAGAGGAGTCCTTCTTCTAGTACGATACGGTACCAATCATGACGGTCATAGGGCCACCCGTGTAGTGACACGTGTCACTGTTGTCATTCACCGACTTGACTTCCTTGGCTACAGTCTCCCACTCCTACTCGGAGTTTATGACCTGGGCGTCCCTCAGAGAGACACCTGATAGTCCTATTGGCGACCTACATCCTTGAGCCCCGGTACTTCCATGCTTCTTCCCAATCTCTATAAGTAAAGGACGAATCTCCAAGGTAATGCTATCTCACACAAGCTTACAATCTCACTATTCACCCTCAATTCTCTCATACGCTCAAACTCTCTCATCGTTCCCCTCTTTCTCTAAATTAGAGATAGCTTCCTGCTATCTCTTGATTGTTTACATTGGGAATCTGACTTAGACATCAGAGTGTACCCGAGGCTTAGTCGCCCATGTTACATCCTAAATTCTGAATCAACCAGATTGGTGTGATGAACCGTCTATGGACCAATAATTCAACCAAGATCTCGTATAGGCCATGCCCGTTCAATTAAACCAGATACAACCACAACCATAATCATAGTAAATAAACAATAGCGGGAGTCTTTAATACTAATGAGCTGAGTATCTAACAGTGATAACGTAATTAATTATCCAATTATCTCCAAATGACTCAAGACATAAAATAAAATAAAGTAATCAATTACATGTTCTGATAACCCAACAACTAAATCTAATAAAAAATACATGAGTTGCACTCGCACGACGAATCATTTGACTCCACCATAGCTTCCACATTCATCGCAGCAACATGTCCGTACATGGGTGTATTTATATAATCTTCCATCATAGGACCTGCATCATCAACTAAAAATATTCGATGTCGAAAAGGTGAGCACACATCATGGCTCAGTGAGCAAACAAAACAATGCAACAAACATATGCATGCGTTCAATTCATATCTTTGGTCTGGTTTATAAGTTTGCAATATGCTAGAAAGGTTTGGTGGCCGCCGCACCTCTATACACGAGTGTGTGAATCCGCCCAATGGATCAAACACCATTGCCGTCCCACATGCACTCATCATGGAATATAGATAGAGCTAAAGTGTCCAGATCAAACACTGCATAACACTTCCCCTGATGCCCTACCCATACCAATACGTAAGCCCCTATTGGCGAGGGCTTGCAAACTGGGCTCGCAACTAACTAATCCTAATGCCAAACAGTGTATCCAAGGCCTCACCCTAGTATCCCTTAATACGTCCATAGAGATAGAGCTAAGGCCCCCCGACAGAGTCAGAGACTACACGATCTGAGACCACCTCCCTGATGCCCTACGACGTAATAGTTCTGCTAATGTAATGGCGATACTACGATGTTAGTGGGCAAGATTTGAGTAAAGATAGAGCTAGAGTCTGGTGACCAGGATGAACCACAATGTCACGTCCTCCCACTGATGCTCCACTCGCATCAAGCACACTAACCACAAACATACATTCACATGCCTATTCTTAACATCATCATCATCATTATGTTATAAATAAACAGAATTAAATATGCATGAGCAGTAATAGCAGAAATATTGGATGACATGTGAAATGCACATTACAAGCATACAAATATAGAATCATTCATGACGTTGGACTCAATAAGTAAAACAGCTTGTTATTAGCCAATTAGTTTAGATCTTGTTCCCTTACCTTTGGTCGACGTCCAAGCTTTGTAAATCACTTTTAGACCACTTGAAAACCTAAAAAATTTATAAAATCTAATTAGAGTTATATTTCCATCAATTATAGTGTCCAAATGTCCCATCTGGAATCATTCAGACCTCCAGAAGCTAAGTGGTCGCAGGTGTGGCTACACCTGTAGTCTCAGTTTCTGCGACCACAGGGTGTAGGGTCGATACGTGTGGTTGCATATCATGCGACCACACATGCGACCACATCCTCCCTGTAACTTTCCCGAGGATGTGTGGTTGATCATATGTGCCTCGTGTGGTCGATCAAACTATGACCACATGAGTGATGGTCGACTTTTTCAGTCTCAACTCAATTTCTTCGTGTTTTGATTCCTTGGCTTATCATCATGATCCTTCCTATAATTGTTCTATAGCTTAAAATTCATATTTTTACATAATCCATCATCCTAATAGATTTCTTCCATGGATCTCTTAGAATTTGTCCATGGTTTTATGATTGGGATCTCACTTTGAATCACTATCTCCTCCATGATCTATTCTAGGCATTCAACTGATGTGGGGGATGTTTTCATACCTTAAACTTGTTGAAGAATCAAAGTTCTCTCTGAAATTCCTTCTCTTAGTCTTCCTCTTCAATTCTCCTTCTCTTCCTCCTCCTCTCTTTCTCTCTCTTTTAGTTTGAGTTCTAAAAGAATGAAAGAGGCTAAAGGATGTCCTTTATATAGAGAAAAACCTCCATATAGAGTCCTACTTTGATTAGGAAAGAACCCCCCCAGATTAGGAAGGTTTCCTAATCACAGAGTGAGTTTGACATCGTGTGGTCGCACGTGGGTTGCAGAACCCGTCAACCACATGTCCAAAAACTACGACCGCACGTCCCAGACTCCAGTGGTCTCATTATTCTGAGGTGTGGTCGACCCCACCTATTTAGGTATGCGACCACATGTTTCTAATTAGATGATTTTGGGTTAAATTTCATACCTAGCCTTATGGTTTATTCACGTACTTGGTCCGCTTGGCCCGACCAGATAAGAAGACCTGATACAAGGTGGTAAGACCAGTTAGTACGATACGGGTCTTACAGCCCAACTCCCTTGTTTAACTTCTATGATTGCAGGTTGCTCGGATGGCAGACCGGTGGGCGATTTCCATCGTAACAAATGCCTAGAATGCCAGGATCTTTGAGGGACTTCTGGGATATCCATGGGTGGAATTGAGGTTGTCGACACACTCGCAGTTCGTTGCTGTAACAAATCCGTCAAGGTGGCCAGTTGTTAAGCAAGTCGGTAGAACTGGGCTCTAGTAACACATTGGGAGGGGTCAAGGTTAGGACCGCCTACTCCCTCTTCGGATTGACCTTCAGGATGGATGTCTGGTGGGTTTGGAATGACGAGAATTTCAACATGCTCTTGGCATACATTTGCCTCCGTACGACAAGCTTGAGTTTCCCTAAGGTTATAGGAGCTTTCAGCTCTCCCAGCTAGAGCCATGGGTAGTATGTATGGGTTAATTTAGATATATGAAAGGTGTAAAGGGAGAAAAGTGTAGGGCTTCTGGTATGGGTTCTTTAGGTAAACAGAGAAAGGAGGGAAGGTTTTGAAAGCAAAGTATGTCAAGACCCCACAGTGGGCGCCAAACCATTGTCAATGGATTCTGTTATGTTCTCTAGATGAGGCCACGTAGCTGAAACACGAACAAGGCAATAAAGTGGGAAGGATTTACCCCGAGGTCACTCCAATACTAAATTTAGTAGATCCCAAAGACAAGTAGAATGAAGCTCTTAGTGAAACACTAGAACTCCTTAAAGAGGGGGTTCCCTGAGATATGGGAACTTCAACAACCTATTTCTCTCTGGGAAAATGGGGATTGAACAATGGGTTGAACAAGGATTATGCTAAATGAACTTTATCAAAGTGATACCTCAAGGTGGATACTCAATTTTGTAGGAAATTCTGAATCCTTTGCAATCGATAATCTTTCACGATTTATAGGCTCAAGTTGAAGCTTCCACCACCTACCACCATCTCCCCTAGGGTGGCGCTTGGATGTCTTGTCAATCATTTACGACCCCAGTCGACCTTCTTCGATCCCTTTTTTGTCCACATCCTCTACTTCCTCTGACAACAATAGCCGTCTTTTCTCTTTTGTCGAGCATAAATCTTGTTTTTTTCTGATTTGGTCTATGATACGGTGACCTGGCAGGTCAAATCCGCCTACATGGCATTTATGGTGGTTGTTGGCATTGATGAACATTAATGACAGATCATTTAATGGCCAGCTACCTCCATTAGTCTGTCTAATCACGGCCCATTTCCCCAGAAGGGGGTCGAATAAGATTTCATCCCCTGAATGCTGTTAGAATAGACTCTCCCTTATCCATATACTTAATAACTTAGATAAATGCTGTGTGTCCCACCTCACAAGGCCTGTCATAGATTCCTCATCCACGGTCTGATTTAAATCTATTACTATTTTACCCCAACAGACTTCTTTTTAGAAGAACATATGTTTCCTTCTTCAAAGAAATTTATTGAAAGAGTATACACTTGTAACAAAATGGAAAAGAAAGAAAGGGAAGATGAAGAGAACGAAGAATGAAGAAGAGGGAGAGAGAATCAATTGTGTATTCTCCTCCTCTTATGGTTCCTTTATTTATAATCAAAGAGGAGAAACAATAGTTTAGGAAACTTGCCTAAATACAATCATAAACCAAGTAAGAAATTAAACTTAGACAACTTACAAAATAAAACCTAACCAATAAGAAAACAAATAAACAACTATGGTGAAAATAAATCCACTACTATAAATGGAAATAGCTTATAGGAGCAAGACCATATGTAGCACCGATAATGGGGACCCACAACATATCGTTAATTCTAACACTCCCCCTCAAGCTGGAACATGAGGGATTGTAAAAGCTTTAGCTTGAAACAACTTATCAACAGAAGCAAGAACAACAATAATAGCAGTAACACAGCACAATATAGGTTACTGTGTACTAAGTAGAAGTAGCATCAGTAATATAGCAGACACCAAGCAGCAATTGTAGTACCAGTAGTAGTTGTAGCAGGAGCAGCAATAATGGTAGCTCAAACACAAACAAGTAAGTTGCATCACATGCAACAAGTAGGTAAAAGTTGCATCACGTACAACTGTAGTAAGCTGGAAGTAGTAGAGGTTGCATCATGTGCAACAAGTAGGTAGAAGTTGCATCACATGCAACTGTAGTAGGCAACAGTTGTAGCCTCTCAACACGACCATGGTAGTAGTAGGTTGCATTATGTATCAGGTGGGCTCCAACACGAGCATGTAATAGGTTGCATCACGTGCAACAGTAGTAGGATCCAAATACGAGCAACTGTAGTAGGCTTCCAATATGAGTAAGGATAGAGAAAAGTGTCTCTTCCCTGAGTAGACATGAACCAACAAATAATAATAATCTTCAATCGATGACTTGAATAGATAAGAAATCTCTAATCTCCCCCTCACATGGAGTATGCCACGTGAATAAATAATATAGTGGATGCAACCAGCATACGACAACAACAAATAAGCAACATCTCAAAGGACGAGCAACACAATAAATCCCATAAGCAAGAGCACCACAAGTAAGACCCAAATTTGAAGTCGATCCGACGGATGGATCCAAAGTTATGAGGTATGTAGAACCATTTAGGACATATTGGAATGGCAAACAAACCCTTAGAAAGGGAATAAATAGAACCAGTGGCAATCTAGTAATTAATCACAATGTTTAAGTGCTCATGGGTAGTTAACAAGAAAAGTATGAATGCTAAGACTATAAATAATCAAAATTTTAATCTCCCTTGAGGCAAACAAATAGACCCTTAATGGCAAAGATGGCAAAGTGGTGATATATAAGGAAAGCTAGTAATAACTAGAATTTCAAGGAGTAATGGTAAGATTAGGAATGGAAAATAAAAAAGGACAATACAGAATCTCTTTATAAAGAGAGGGGCATAATTGGAAAGACAAGACATAAGGGTCTTCTTCTTCAAACCACTTTAACAACATAGTAATGGCGGAAACTGGATTAGGAAAAAAAAGAAGAAAAAAAGAAGAAGAAAGAACTTCCTCATATGGAAACCAAACATCTTGAAACTTCACATCTGGAATCGCCTAGGCCAGCAGGTAATTCCGAATCATAACTAGACGTCGAAAGCAACCATGGATGCAATGATAGGTGAGTTGCAGAATTTTCAAGAAAGCAGTGGAAGGGATTAACCACTCACAATCGGGAGTATAAAACCAAGTTGCAGTGGTCGTATTTGTAAAGGAATGATGGAGAATGACCAAATATAAAGTTTGTTAGGAAAACGATTACTACCAAATTTTTTTTTATCAGCAAAACAGGAAATCAGGAAGCCACTAGGAAAACAGGGGAGGCACAACCAACATAGCATGTCAATTTAGGACAAGTCATAAGGATCAAGAACTAAACCAGTGGATCAGAATAGCTATCAACATCACAACAGATCAGATTAAAGCAAAACAAAAAATAAAATCAATTTGTTTAACTCAATACTAGCAGATAATAGCAGAAACAGTCAATCTGATCTGGGTAGAGCAAATCTGATCTAGGTAGAGCAGATCTGAGACATTGCAGAGGGCAGCAACAGATAGTGTGTAGTAGAAAACAAACTATAAATTATTAACAAGATGCAGCAGTAGTACTGGTGGTTGTGCACCAGAACGGAGACCTAAACTATTCTTAAAACGGCACGTGCTCTGATACCATGTAACAAAATGGAAAAGAAAGAAAAGAAAGATGAAGAGAATGGAGAATGGAGAAGAGGGATAGAGAATCAATTGTGTATTATACTCCTCTTATGATTCTTTTATTTATAATCAAAGATGAAAATTAAACTTAGACAACTTATGAAATAAAACCTAACCAATAAAGAAACAAATAAACAATTATGGTGAAAATAAATCCACTACTATAAATGGAAATAACTAATAGAAGCAAGACCATATGTAGTAGGATCCACATCCTCTCCTCTAAGAGAATTTGGGGAAGAGGTGGCGCCCCCATTAGATGGACGACACTTGGGGCTCGGGTGAATCCAAGCCCTCCATCTGAGCCGACACCCCTTGTTGGCTTGATGCATGTCGGCTTGGATGGAGGGCTCGGATGTCGTCCATTTAAATGGGGCGCCACCTCTCCTCCAGATTCTCTTGGAGGAGAGGATTTGAATCCTATGTAGCATCGATAGTGGGGACCCACAACATATCGTTAACTCTAACAATACTAATGTGTCTGCATTTGAATTAATTACCTTTATCCCAGGATATTCCCGAGATTTACCATAAGTGAAGTCATTGTCTATTCCATTGCATACAGGTTGACTTGCTAGATGAGACTGGTAGGAAAGAGAATGACAAATTCTTTCCTCTCTTGAGTGAACCTAACAGGAAGCAATCAAATAGAAAGTAATATTCCAAGCACAATAAAATCCACACGCACAACACAAAATTTTTTTATGTGGAAAACCTCCCCAATGTGAGGGAGTAAAAACCACGGGACCGTAGTCCACTCAAATCTCTTCACTATTACCAAAATATGGGAATATAAGAGTCTTCTTTATTTAGAACTAGAGGCATATAATAACATCATTCCTCAAGAACACAATATTTTTGGCATATATCATCCAAAACATCTAGAACAACATGTTCTAGGAATACACCATCAACAACCCAAATACCAAGATGAAGATTGAAAGAGATCTCACTTGAATAGGTGAAAACGTTGATTATTTCTAGAAGACTCCAATCGTCCATCGCACCGTTCAGAATGAAGAACTCTCAGTTATGAATCTGTTGTCCAAATTTCAGCTCAATCGGACCACGGATGACCTTCCGATCCTCACCTTGATTGAAGCCACACAACTTTCTTTTCTTCTCTGTTTTGGGCGGATAGCAACTCACTTAACCTCTCTTTCTCTCTTTGTTTCATTCTAATAGGGTTAAAGAGATAAAACCCTAATTTAACTATATTTGCTAAAGTTACTTAAGGGCCCTTACTCTTTATGGGCTTATAAGTAATGGGTCATCCTCTACACAAGAGGGAAACCCAACCCAACAGAGACATCATTCAATCCTACTTGCTCTTGCTAAACTTGAATTTATTCTTTTAACCAGTGGAATAGGAAGGTTTTGGAACATCCATTATAACTCGAGAAGTAGATATAGCAACAATAAAATCATATCTGTTATGCTCATCATCGCTCTTGCTTTTAGTACATAAATTCTCTACGTCACTAGATAATATATCACCACCTCACAAATTTTTATCTCTGGTCAACACGGTGGGTTGGCTCGAGATGGTTTGACAGTTGGACGTATTCTTATTTCAAGGGACTATTTGGATTCAAAATTTTTGAGTTCAAGTAATAATTTGAGGTCTATTGATTTTGGGAGGACATGGCAACCTATCTCGGATGACTGCCACATGGCTCTCGGGTGAATCTGAGACCCACGTCTGAGCCGACAACCCCTGTCGGCTCGGCTTGTCGGCTGGGTGTCGGCTCGGACGTAGGTCTCAGATTTATCGAGAGCCACGTGGTGGCCATCCAGGACAGGTTACCATGTCCTCCCAAAATCATTGGGAGGAGACGATGTGAATCCATTGCTCCCTTCTTGTTGGGTAAGAATTCTGATTCAACAGCATCAACAACTCATTGATGACCATGCTTTACTTTAGTTCTCGACGAATCACCCACTACCATCTACCCATCAGTTGACAAAATTAAGAAATCACTTCCATCTCCCTTCCAAAAGCCCCTTATCTGAAATTTGAAATAGACCATATAAACCACTTACTTACCTTGCTATATACAGAATAAAATGGATAGGTAAAATGTAAACATTAAAAAAAAACAAATTAGAACCTGTAAAAATCATGAATGGTTTATGTGCCTAGAGGGGGAGTGGATTTTGACTACAAATGGACACCACGGCAGAGTAAATTAACCTTTCTAGAACAGGTAAAACCTCACATTTATTGATAATCCAATCATATTTTAAATCACTTCATCCAATAGGTTCAGCGGTAAGCAACTTAGCTCTTGGAGAATACTATATGAATGAATTTCTCATTATTTGGATGTTTGGTGATGCACCCCACATGCTGCTCAAATTCGTAAACAGTAAAAAACCTGCAAAAGCTATTCAATCTCTCAGCTCATGGCGAATAATATGAATGGACTTCCTATTATTTGGATTTTGGTTATGCACCCCGCATATTGCTCAAACTCCTAAGTTGTAAGAACCTGAAAATTTTATAAAATTACTTATTATGCTAAGAATACAACATAAGCACTCCCATAAATTATCTACGATTACATGAGACTTGTTGACCTTTGGATTGTAATTGTTGGTAAAATTGACTTAGTTTAAGGAGAGAGAGTGTCTGTGGACCCCACTGATGATGTGACATAATTTTGATGGGATTATCGGCATCTTCTGCATCTTCTTCAGTGTTGCGGCATCTCAAATATGAAGCGAGCATGAAGAGAGAGAAATCAAGAGAGAGACTGTAGAGAGAGAAAAAGGAGAGAGAAAAATGAGGGTGGGACCCACTGTGCCAAGGTGGCATGCCACCATGGCAGCCAACCTAGCCGAGGGCCATGGCACCATAGTGGCAGCCAGCCACATGGCCAGCCGCATGGCACAGCAGCAGGCCCGCAAGCCCACTGCCGCATGCCATGCACCAAGCACAGCAGCAGGCAGCAGGCCCACTGCCACGTGCCATGCACCAAGCGCAGCTGCAGATAGCAGGCCCGCAAGGCAGCATGGCCGCATGCCCCTAGCCGCTCCTCAACATACCCGTGCGCATGGCCCTTGGTCGCCCACCACTTGTTTGACACAATTTTTAGAGTGAGAAAGTAAACCTGGTTAGAGAGAAGTTCTCTCGGCCAGATTTTCACGTTACAGGGTTTGTTTGATGGAAAATAAGTCACAGACGTCATTTCATAACTTGTCTAGGGGTATTTTTGGCATAAAAAGAGGAGAAGATGCAATATTAGTGCTCCTGATGCAACCACGAAGTCCAGATGTAGATCTGACAGCCCACAAAATTGCAGGCTAAGGTGTGGCGTAGACGTTCTGCCTTGATACTTCCACGCGCCTTCTGGTTGGCCGGAGGTAGGTTAAGACAATGCACCGAGTCACATGCAAGTAATTCCATGATACAGTTATGTGTCTATGGTGCGCATCGACACAGATCCTGATCTAAAGGCCTATGATAAAGCTGATTTTCGTAGACGTGATCTAACAGATCCAACAGGCATCAGGTGATCCCACCTTTTTATAGACGATCCAACGAACGCCAATGAAGATACTTTGATCAGCGAATCAGAACTCAACGACGCATCAGCAGCGAGGCTACGGTGCGGCACGGGTGCGCGGTTATGAAAGGAAAGATTCCATTTTGAATGTTTTGATTGGCCGAACTTCAAACTGTCATAACTTCTTCATCCAAGCTCCAAATCAGTCCATTCAAGTTGCAGTTTCCATATTTTTGGATGCTCTACCTATTGGGTGCCATTGGGAGTCAAAAAATTGCTGAAAAAAAATCGAAAAGAGTGATTTGAAGCTTAAGAGAAGGATTTTCTAGGTTTTCGTGTCCTGTGAGATAATTCATCACCAACTACCTCTTCTCTACTCATCAATGGATTGCTGAATCCCTGTGAAAGGTTGGTAGACTTTTTTTTTCATTCATGGTGATAATGGATTGTGTGGAGGAGATTGGAAGCCGATGAGCAAGGTATGCTCTATGAATCAAGTTTTACTATCATTGAAGGCTGTTCAAGGTTTCTCAAAGCAGTGTGGAGCTTCAAAAATTATTGCTGGCCATTCAAGAATATCTGTTGTGAGATTTTCTCATTCCTTATCCTCTTTAATGTTTTCTATGCACTGTGTGCTAGTATAGATGAAAATAAAAAAATAGAATACCTATCTAGTTTGTGGGTTTCATTGTAGGGCAATTCTTATAAGCCCAAAAAATATTTTATTTGTGGTGTGTTCAGTGAGTGTTGGACACTGGCTGTTATGCTGAATCTTGGCGTTGTTACGCCCTCTCAGTTTTATGCTGGAAAAATCAAGGGTTAGTATCCTTGTCTGTAAGAGACTAAAAGTTGAGTATTGAGTAAGTACGGAGCCCGTGGGGCATTACTCCGTGGACTAGCCATCACATACTGTGGTGGTGAACCACGTAATACCTCTGTGTTCTTTGTAATTGCTTTCTGGCATATTTTAGAGTATGTAGAATGGCTTGTAGGATGGGTGTGAAAATCTGGTAGACTTGGCTACTGAGTGGTAGCTAGGTGGATTTGTATACGCTTGTGTGTATAAAAAAATCAGATATCCATCGGCTCTGGGCAGTAGTGAATTTATCAGAAAAAAGTTTCAGACACTGATTCACCCCCCCTCTCAGTGTCATATCAAGTTCATCAATTGGTATCAAAGCACCAGGCTCAGTGACCGCTTAATCAGCAACTGAGAATATCAGAATAAAGATATGGCACCTGGGGAAGGTTCTAATAAACCCCCCCATTGTTCGATGAGATGGATTTTGTTTTTTGGAAAAGAAGAATGGAGGTCTATGTAGGATCTCTTGGTTATGATGTTTGGGCTTCTATGGAAAATGGCTACACTCCACATGACACAAATGCTCCCACTGCAGTAGACAAGAAGAATTTTGAGAATAATAGAAAGGCTTTCAATGTTATTCAAGGGGGACTGACAAATAGTGAACTGGCTAAAATCATGGACTGCAAGACAGTAAAGGAAGTATGGGATAGATTGATCAACATATATGAAGGAGATAAAAAGATCAAGAATGTCAAGCTGCAAACATTCAAAGGTCAGTTTGAAAATCTAAAGATAAATGAGGATGAGACCATTGATCAATACATGAACAGGGTTAATGAAGTGGTCAATTCCATTAGAGGACTTGGTGAAGACCTAAAAGGTCATATTGTTTGTCAAAAAATTTTAAGGTTTCTTACTCCAAAATTTGAGTCAAAAGTATCAGCTCTTGAAGAGACCAAGGACTTGGAACAGGTTACTATTGATGAGATTCATGGAGCCTTAACAGCTTTTGAGATGAGGGTTGATCCAAGAACCACTAGTGACAAGGAGGTAGCTTTCAAGGCTATGAAGAAGCTGGAAATTTCTGAAAAACCAAATGAGGAAGAAAGTGAAGATGAGGCCACAACTCATTTTACTAGGAAATTGAAGAAGGACACAGGAAAGTATAAGAACAAGCTTCCATTCAAGTGCTTCAATTGTGGTAAAGTTGGACACTTCGCTGCAAAGTGCCCAATGAAGAGTAAGTTTGACAGTGATGATGAAGATGATAGAAAAAAACAAGTTTAAAGGAAAGAAAAATTACAACTTCAAGAAAAACAGGTCCAACAGAAAGAGTTTTATCTCTAAAAGAAGCACGAAAACCTCAGAAGATGATTCTGATGAAATCTCAGAAGATGAGCCTAGTGAGGCTTTGTTCATGGTTTTCATTAAAGATCAGGAGAAAAACAAAAATAAAGAAAAATTTCCCAAAAAAAGAAATGAAGATGGCATTGTGGGATCTATCTCTAGTAGTGAAGAAGAGAGGGAGAATGAAATTTCAAGCTCTGGTGATGATGAAGAAGGTGAGGTGAATTTTGAGGAAGAGTTTGCTGCAGCTATGAAGGAACTCAAGAAAGAAAGGAAATATAATAAGTTTGCCTCACAAGAAGTTAAAAAGCAGAAAAAGTTAATTCAAGATTTAAGAGTTCATGATGTAGAGTCCAAGAAAATTATTGAAAATCTCAAGACTCAGCTTGGACAAACATCTACAGACCACTCCAAACTAATGATTGAGAATGCAGGTTTGAGAGCTCAACTTGAGATACAAGCCCCTGTGATGAGTAAATTTGAAGAGCTTGAGAAGGAATTTATTCTGTTAAAAGCAAAGGTGACTGAGTATGAAAAAGAAGAGCTTGAAAGACAACAAAAATTGAACAAACCTGATGAGCCAAGCAATACTATAGTGCACCCTAGTAGCAACAAGCTAGATGGAATTATAAATTCTCAAAGACCTTTCAATGTAAAATTTGGTCTTGGATTTGATAAGGGAGAGACTTCTAATAATGCAAACTTAAATAGGAAAGGTCCCATCTCTTTCGTGAAAGAGAGTGGAAAGGGCAAGGCTGCTATGGTTTATGATCAAGAAGAAAATCATGTTCCTATTCCACAGACTAATAATGCAAGGCAAGGTAGGAGAGTGGAGAAGAGTAACGTCTATGGAAAAAATTATCCCAGTGCACCGCAGAGACAGATAAGGTACATGGCTCATTCTAGGCCAAGATCTTATTTGGGATATTGTTATAAATGCAATACTTATGGTCACAAGATAGCTACATGAAAATTCAATGTGAGAGAAGTTAGATTTGAAAGTAGAAATCAGTTTGCTCCCCTTGAAGAAAATTTTATTGAATGCTATAACTATAACAATTTTGGGCATATAGCAAGGAGCTGCAGAACCATCTTTCCCCCTATGCCACCTCCACAAAGATAGTATGACAGAATTAGAAGCAAGATTCCAAGACAAAAGCAAGATTCCAAGACAAAAGCAAGATGAAATATCAAAATCAAATAAAAGAGTTTGGGTTCAGAAAAATAGCTCTTTGGTTATACAGACAGCTTTCAAGGCACACCATGGATTCTTGACAGTGGATGTTCGAGTCACATGATAGGAGATAGTAAGAGGCTTTAGAAGCTTCAACATTATGAAGGAGGCTCAGTCAAGTTTGGTAATGATATTGGTGCAAAGATTGTTGGGAAGGGAAGCATTAGTCTTAACAATAGGAAGGTAAAATCTCATGAGGTTCTCTATGTTTCAGGTTTGAAATATAATCTATTGAGTATCAGTCAGTTTTGTGATAGGGGCCACAGAGTAATTTTCAGTGATCAAGGATGTGAGATTCGAAGAACTGACAGTGGAAATTGATGGCAACTGGAAAGAGAAAGTCAGAAAATCTTTATACATTGTTTGAAGATTTTCAAGAAAATTGCATGTTGAGCTAAGAAGAAGAAACATGGCTATGGCACAAAAGATTGGGGCATATTGGCTTTGAAAATTTAATAAAGATTTCCATTAAAAATGCTGTGAGAGATATCCCGTCTTTGAAGAAGCCCACCAATGGCATATGTGCATCTTGTCAGAAAGGGAAGCAGACAAAGAGTATCATTTAAACCAAAAGATTACCATACTACTCAACCACTTGAGATTGTTCACACAGATCTATGTGGGCCAGTGAGAACACAGAGCATCTCAGAAGAGAGGTACTTTATTCTATTCATAGATGACTCCAGGATGACTTGGGTGATATTCTTGAAAAATAAGTCAGAGGCTCTTGCAAAGTTTAAAATCTTCAAAGCTCAAGTTGAAAATGAGACAGGAAAGAAAATTAAATGTTTGAGGTCTGACAGGGGAGGAGAATACACCTGGATTAATTTTGCAGAGTTTTGTGCTGAGAATGGCATTAAGAGACAAACTTTAGCTCCTAGAACACCACAGCAGAATGGTGTTGCAAAAAGAAAGAATAGAACTGTTCAAGAGATGGCCAGGACTATGTTGACAAAAAATGACATGGGGAACAAATTCTGGAGAGAAGCAGTGCATACAACAGTATATGTTCAAAATAGATGTATGTTGAAACAACATGAAGACAAGACTCCCTATGAATTATGGTTTGGTAAAAAGGCCACAGCAAAGCACTTCAAGGTGTTTGGTAGTAAATGTTATATCAAAAACACCAATCACGATTTAGGAAAATTTGATGATAGGGCAGATGAAGGAATTTTCTTGGCTACTCCACCTCTAGCAAAGCATATAAATGTTACAACAAGAAGCTTGATAAAATTGTTGAGAGTGCAGATATGAGAGTTGATGAGCACAAAAATTCTTCTACAAAGTCAAACAATGATCCTCCTATTTTTTAAGATTTGGACAGTGAGAAGAATGACAGTGAAACAAAAAAAGAATAAAATATGAAAAATGTGCCAGAACAGGGAGCAGTGGTTGATACAGAAGAAAGAGAAGAGCAGTCAGATTCTAAGGCAGATAGGCAGAACAAAAGTGGCTCAAGCAAAGTAAAAAAGAATCATCCTGAACAATTGATTCTTGGTGATCCCTCAGCTGGTATGGAAACAAGGAAGATGAGACAACCAAAACAAATGTTTTCTTTATTATCTCACATTTAACCAAAATCAGTTGCAGAGGCATGTGAATATGCTAGTTGGCTCAAGGCAATGAATGAAGAGTTGGATCAAATAGAGAAAAATAAAACTTGGGAATTAGTGCCAAGGCCTACAGATAAGAATGTTATTGGCACTAAATGGGTCTACAGGAACAAACTCAATGAAGATGGCAAAATTGTAAGGAACAAGGACAGATTGGTTTGTAAAGGATATGCTCAGGTTGAGGGCATTGATTTTGAAGAAACATTTGCTCCTATGGCTAAGTTGGAAGCAATCAGGATGTTTCTTGCCTTTGCATTGCACAAGAACTTCAAAGTTTATCAGATGGATGTAAAGTCAGCTTTCTTAAATGGTGACTTGGAAGATGAGGTATACATTGAGCAACCAGATGGATTCCAACTGAGTGAGGATCTTACACTTGTTTGTAAACTGAAGAAAGCATTGTATGGGTTGAAGCAAGCCCTATGAGCATGGTACTCAGGACTGGATAATTATCTCTGCAAGTTGGGTTTCAAGAAGGGTTTGGTTGATAGCAATTTATATGTTAAATCTATTGATGGTAGTCAGACAGTTGTGGTTGTATATGTAGATGATATCATCTTTGCAGGCCAAAAGGATGAATTATGTCAGGACTTCGCTCAGAGAATGCAAGATGAGTTTGAGATGTCCATGATTGGGGAACTTTCTTATTTTTTAGGTCTGCAGATCAGTCAGTTAAAGAATGGATTCTTTTTATCTCAGACTAAATATGTGAAAAAAATATTGAAGAAGTTCACAATGGAAGATTGTACACCAATGAGCACTCCAATGATGACAAGCTGCAAGCTAAGCAGAGATGATGACTCTCCATCAGTTGACCACACTATGTATAGGTCAATGATTGGAAGTCTTCTTTACTTGACTGCTACAAGGCCAGACATTCTATAGTCTGTTTGCATGGTAGCTAGATATCAAGCTGACCCAAAAGAGACACATGTCGTAGTTGTGAAGAGAATTTTTAGATATCTGAAGAGGAC
This sequence comes from Protea cynaroides, assembly GCA_028583415.1. NCBI lineage: Eukaryota > Viridiplantae > Streptophyta > Magnoliopsida > Proteales > Proteaceae > Protea > Protea cynaroides. The sequence continues at coordinate 66,937,180 of CM053268.1, read as the reverse complement.
TATAGACTATGGTCTTTGGTATGCAAAAAGCAAGGATCTGGAATTATCTTCTTACTCAGATGCAGATTGGGCAGGATGTGTTGATGATAGAAAGAGCACTAGTGGAGGTGCTTTTTATCTTGGCAGAAATTTGGTGGCTTGCCACAGTAAGAAGCAGGAGTCAGTGTCATTATCTACGGTAGAGGCAGAATACATTGCAGTTACCTCATGTTGCACACAGGTATTATGGATGAAGCAGATGTTGAAGGATCTAGGCATTGAGTCAGAAAAACATATTTCTATGTTTTGTGATAACACTAGTGCCATAAATATATCTAAGAATCCAGTTATGCACTCCAGGACAAAGCACATAGCCATTCGGTATCACTTCTTGAGAGAGAAGGTCCTAGAAGGAGAAGTTCAGTTAGAGTTTATTCCCAAAATAGAGCAGATTGCAGATAGCTTCACAAAGCCACTTCCTAGAGAACAGTTTGATTACTTGAGACAGAAGTTGGGAGTGGTTATCCTCCCCAAGCATTGAGGAGCTTGGAGTGAGGGGGAGCAGTGTTTGATTGTTCTATTTTTTTTTGCTCCCTATGTAGGACTCAGGGGGAGTCTGTTGGTATTTTCTGTGTTACTATGGTGTTGAGTTAGTGCTTATGGATCACCCATAGGATTGGGAAGATGCGGTGGGCACTCCTATGTGGTATTTCCCTTTGTTCTTGTTGTTAAAGGGGGAGAAATATTTCATGCAAGTGTGAGGTTGCCAACAATTCCAAAGGGGGAGATTGTTGACCTTTGGATTATAATTGTTGGCAAAATTGGCTTAGTTTGAGGAGAGAGAATGTCTGTGGACCCCACTGATGATGTGGTATAGTTTTGATGGGATTATCGGCATCTTTTGCATCTTCTTCAGTGTTGTGGCATCTCGAATATGAAACGAGCAAGAAAAGAGAGAAATCAAGAGAGAGACTATAGAGAGAGAAAAAGGAGAGAGAAAAATGTGGGTGGGACCCACTGTGCCAAGGTGGCATGCCACCATGGCAGCCATACTGGCCGAGGGCCACGGCACCATAGTGGCAGTCAGCCACATGGCCAGCCGCATGGTACAGCAGCAGGCCCACAAGCCCACTGCCGCATGCCATGCACCAAGCACAGCAGCAGGCAGCAGGCCCACTACCGCATGCCATGCACCAAGAGCAGCTGCAGGTAGCAGGCCCGCAAGGCAGCATGGCCGCATGCCCCTAGCCGCTCCTCAACTTGCCCATGCGCATGGCCCTTGGTCGCCCACCACCTGTTTGACACAATTTTTAGAGTGAGAAAGTAAACCCGGTTAGAGAGAAGTTCTCTCGGCCAGATTTTCACGTTACAGGTTTGTTTGATGGAAAACAAGTCACAGACGCCATTTCATAACTTGTTTAGGGGTATTTTCGACATAAAGAGAAGAAGATGCGATATTAGTGCTCCAGATGCAACCACAAAGTCAAGATGCAGATCTGACAGCCCAGAAAATTACGAGCTAAGGTGTGGTGCAGACGTTGGGCCTTGATACTTCCGTGCACCTTCTGGTTGGCCTGAGGTAGGTTAAGACAATGCACCGAGTCACATGCAAGTAATTCCGTGATACAATGATGCACGTCTACGGTGCGCATCGACATAGATCCTGATCTAAAGGCCTATGATAAAGCTGATTTTCGTAGACGTGATCTGACAGATCCAATGGGCATAAGGCGATCCCGCCTTTTTGCAGATGATCCGATGGACGCCAACGAAGATACTCAGATCAGCGAATCATAACTCAACAGCGCATCAGCGGCGCGGCTACGGTGCGGCGCGGGTGCACAGTTATGAAAGGAAAGATATCATTTTGAATGTTTTGGTTGGCCGAACTTCAAACTGTCAAAACTTCTTCATCCGAGCTCCAAATCAGTCCGTTCAAGTTGCAGTTTCTATATTTTAGGATACTCTACCTATTGGGCACCATTGGGAGTCCAAAAATTGCTGGGAAAAATAAAAAAGAGTGCTTTGAAGCTTAAGAGAAGGATTTTCTAGGTTTTCGTGTCCTGTGGGATGATTCATCACCAACTACCTCTTCTCTGCTCATCAATGGATTGTTGAATCCCTGTGAGAGGTTGGTAGACTTTTTATTTTTCTATTCATGGTGATTATGGGTTGTGTGGAGGAGATTGGAAGCTGATGAGCAAGGTGTGCTCTATGAATCAAGTTTTACTATCATTGAAGGCTATTCAAGGTTTCTCAAAGCAGTGTGGAGCTTCAAAAATTATTGCTGGCCATTCAAGAATATCGGTTGTGAGATTTTCTCATTCCCTATCCTCTTTAATGTTTTCTATGCACTATATGCTAATATAGGTGAAAAGAAAAAAATATAATACCTATCTAGTTTGTGGGTTTCATTGTAGGGCAATTCTTATAAGTCCTAAAAATATTTTATTTGTGGTGTGTTCAGTGGGTGCTGGACTCTAGCTGTTAAGCCTGAATCTTGGCGTTGTTATGCCCTCTCAGTTTTATGCTGGGAAAATCTAAGGTTAGTATCCTTGTCTGTAAGAGACTAAAAGTTGAGTATTGAGTAAGTACGGAGCCCGTGGGGCATTACTCCGTAGACTAGCCATCACATACTGTGGTGGTGAACCACGTAATATCTCTGTGTTCTTTGTGTTTGCTTTCTGGTATATTTTGGAGTGTATGGAATGGCTTGTAGAATGGTGTGCAAATCTGGTAGACCTGGCCACTAAGTGGTAGCGAGGTGGATTTGCATACGCTTGTGTGTATAAAAAAATCAGATATCCATCAGCTCTAGGCAGTAGTGAATTTATCAGAGAAAAGTTTCAGACACTGATTCACCCCCCCTCTCAGTGTCATATCAAGTTCGTCAAGACTAACCTAAGAAAAATTACATAGTGGACTACCATACAAATATCCAGAACCTCTCATCGACAAAGCTCTTCATAAAAATGATTAGAAACAATATAATAAAACCAAAACACCAAGATATTTAAAAATATATAAGTAGAAACATAAAAACTGAAATATACCTCATCAGTAAAGGATATACATTAGATGAGCTCCTTGAAGAATTCCAGTTGAGAACAACTTTTTGAAAATCATAAGGTAGCTGCTCACATCAAATTTCTGAGACTTTATTTTTCGTCTCCTTTCTAAGAAAACGTATGTTTTCTTCTTCAGAGAGATTTATTGTAGGAGTACACACTAGTATGTCTGCACTTGAATTAATCAACTTTATCTCATGATATTCTCAAGATCCACCGTAAGTGAAGTTATTGTCTGTTCCATTGTTTACAAGTTGACTTGCTAGAGGAGATGGCATTGGGTCCTCCTTGCACCTGCTGAACTTGAATATTATTTTCTAATCCAATAGAACAGGTAGGTTTTGGAACTTCCGTTATAACTTGAGAAGTAGCTAGATATAACAATAACAGAGTCATTTCTTCTATTTTCATCATCACTCTTGCTCTGAATGCTTAAATTCTCTGCGCCAATAGATATAATATCACCACCTTCCAAATTTTTCTCTCTCATCAACAAGCTAGGTGTCTTGGATCAAGATGGTTTGACAACTAGATGCATTCTCCTTTTAAAGGATATTTTGGATTCAAAATTTTCGAGTTTAGGTCATAATTCAGGGTTTATTGGCTGCTTCTTTTTGGGTAAGAATTTTGAATCAACAGTATCAATAACCCGTTGATGACCACACATTTCTTTAGTTCCGAATGAATCACCTAGTTTCCTCTACCCATCGGTTAATACTGTTAAGAAATCACTACCTTCTCCCCTCCAAAAGCCCCTTCTCTGAAATTTGAAATATTCATATAAACCACTTACTTACCTTGCTATATACAGAATAAAACAGACAGGTAAAAAATGTGAGCAATAAAAAACCAATTTAGAGCCTGAAAAAAAAAATGTAATTGATGTACGTATCCAGATAGGGAGTGTATTTTGACTTCAAATGGATACCAGGGTAGTGTCAAACCTTTTTAGAACATGTAAAACTTCACATTTGTTAATGATCCAACCACATTTCGAATCACTCATCCAATAGGTTCAATGGTAGGCATCTTAGCTCTTGCAGAATAATATGAATGGACATCCTATTATTTCGATGTTTTGTTATGCACCCTGCATGCTGCTCAAATTCGTAAGCAGTAAAAACCTGCAAAAGCTATTCAATCACTAAGATCATGGAGAATAAAATGAATGGACTTCCTATTATATGGATTTTGGTTATGCACCCCACATATTGCTCAAACACGTAAGCAATAAGAACTTGAAAAATTACAGTGGACAGCCATGCAAATATCTTGAACTTCTCCGAAAATGATTAAAAATAAAATAATAAAATAGCAATAAAAAGGAAATGTAAAAATATAAATGTGGATTCAAGAAAATTGAAATTTACCTCATCAATAAAGGATATACATTAGATGAGTTCTTTCAAGAATTCCAATTGAGAACCACCTGTTGAAATCATAAGGTAGCTACTCACATTAACTTTGTAAGACGTTTTTTTATTTCATCTTCTTTTTAGGAGAACATATGTTTCCTTCTTCATAGAAATTTATTATAGGGGTACACACTAGTAGTCTAGTATGTCTGCACTTGAATTAATCAACTTTATCCCAAGATATTCCCGAGATCCAATATAAGTGAAGTCATTGTATATTCCATTGCTTACAAGTTGACTTCCTAGAGGAGATGGCGTTCGGTCCTCTTTGCTCTTGTTGAACTTGAATATTATTCTTCTAATCCAGTGGAATAAGTTGGTTTTGAAACTTCTATTGGAATTTGAGAAGTAGATATAGCAATAACAGAGTCATTTTTGCTATGTTCATCATCGCTCTTGCTCCAAATACTTAAATTGTCTGCACTAGTAGCTATAATATCATGTTGGAAAAAGTCATAGTCAAAGTCAAAATTACTTTTTCAAATAGAAGTTTCAAAAGAGATTTTTTAAACTCAAATTTTATTTTGTTTTTGCCTCTAAAATTTGGTTTTCATTTTGGGAGGAAATCTCGTTTTTCTGTTTTGAGTTGGTCTATGCAATGTAGGACTTTTTAGTCCCACATTGCTTAGGGATTATAGAAGAGAGGTCTTTATTTGTAGGGAGTATCCTATACCTTTTGAGCCTCAAAAATAAAGCCAAGCTCGGTTGACATACACACACACGCGCGCATCAGAGGACCGGATCGTACAACATGCACAGGAGGGTGCGGGTGCAATTGTGGGTTTTATCGCATTCGGACACACCTATACCTGGATACCCTTTTGGAAAGGGCTTATGTGTAGAGCCTTCTAGACCGTCGATCTCAGGATCTGAGATCTGGCACAATCTAGATGGCCTATTTGGAGGGTCACACCCCATCCAATGGCCATAACCAATGGGTATCCAAGCCCTATAAATAGAGCCCGACCCCAAGCATCCAAATCACTCAAAACCATTAAGGTTTCTCTCTCTCTCTCTCTCTCTCTCTCCATCTCTCCCTCTACTTTGTTTGATCGAAGTTCATCATGGTTGTTTCCAAAGGGTGGTTAATTTTAGCCGTCAGGTCTGCATACACCTGACAGTGCGTGCACATTGGGTGAATGTCTTTCAGAAGGCTTGTTTTATCTTTGAGGCTAGTTTATGGGGACCTGCTGCACCAAATAGAGGGCAAATACAGTCTTAAGAAGAGTGTACCAATACGACTCAACCCTACTTTATTTTCGCTTTTATTTTTTTAGGTATGTACTGTTACATTTAATTTATGGTACATTACATGATTTAATAATATAGAGAGATTGATGTATATGCATGTATGATTAATGTATATGTGGTCATTATTTCTTGATTATTAATTATACAATAATTAATTGTTATTACTTCATATATTTTGTTTATAAGCCTTTACAATTTTAACATATTTATTACTTTTTCATAGCTTTATTTACAACATAACATCACCTCTCAAATTTTTATCTCTCGTCAACACGGTGGGTTGGGTTGAGATGGATTGATAGCTGGATGCATTCTCCTTTCAATGGGTATTTTGGGTTAAAAAAAATTTTGAGTTCAGGTCATAATTCGAGGTCTATTGCTTGTTTCTTGCTAAGTAAGAATTCTGATTCAGTAGCATCAAGAACCGGTTGATGACCACGCTTTACTTCAATTCCTGATGAATTACCTACTGCCATCTACCCATCATTTAAACCGTTAAGAAATCACTACCTTCTCCCCTCCAAAAATCCCTACTCTGAAATTTGAAATAAACTATATAAACCACTTACTTACCTTGCTATATATACAGAATAAAATAGACAGGTAAAATATAGGCATTAAGAAACAAATTAGAACCTGTAAAAATTGTAATGAGGTATGTTCCCAGAGGGGGGAGTGGATTTTGACTACAAATAGATATCACGACAGTGTCGAACCTTTCCAGAAAAGGTAAAACTTCCCATTTATTGATGATCCAACTACATTTCAAGTCACTTCATCCAATAGGTTCAGCGGTAAGCATCTCAGCTCTTGGAAAATTAATATGAATGACTTCCCATTATTTGGATGTTTGGTGATGCACCACGTATGCTGCTCAAATTCGTACGTGGTAAAAACCTGTAAAAGTTATTCAATCACTCTTCTCGTGGTCAATAATATGAATTGACTTCTTATTTGGATTTTGTTTCTGCAACCTGCAGATTGCTCAAATCATAAGCAGTAAGAACCTGAAACAGTTACTTAATCACTCATATGCCAACAATACAGCGTAAGCACTCCCATAGATTATCTATGAATAATAATGACTAACATAAGAAAAATTCTATAGTGGACAGCCACGCAAATATCCAGAACCTCACACAACGCGACAAAGCTCTTCCTGACAACTATTAGAAATAATAAATTAAAACCGCAACAACCAAGAAATTTAAAAATATACAAGGGGAAATATAAAACTGAAATATACCCCATCAATAAAGGATATACATAGATGAGCTCCTTCAAGAATTCCAGCTTAGAAAAAATCCTTTTGAAAATCATAAGGTAAGCTGCTCACATCAACTTTCTAAGACATTTTTTTTTCCGTCTTCTTTCTTGGATAACAAATGTTTCCTTCTTCAGAGAAATTTATTGTAGGAGTACACACTAGCTTGTCTTAATTAAACTAGAAATTTATTCTCGAGATCCATCACAAGTGAAGTCATTGTCTATTCCATTGCTTACAGGTTGACTTGCAGGAGGAGATAGCGTTCGGTCCTCCTTACTCTTGCTGAACTTGAATTTATTCTTCCAATCAAATGGAACAGGTAAGTTTTGGATGTTCCATTATAATTGTAGATATTATTGATTACAAATTGACATTGAGAGGGTGGTGAATCAGTGTCTTCAAAAATTCTTCTAGATAATTCTTTGAAGATGTGTTGCTCTGAGTTGACACTCCACTCACTGATCACAACCACACTAACACATAAGTAATCACAAACACACAATCGTATGCACAACCACCTCGCTACCACAAAGTGATCAGGTTTACCATGTTATGCACACCCATCCTGCAAGCCATTTCACACACTTCACAAGATACAAAATAAGCACAGTTCACAACACAAAATATTACGTGGTTCACCAACACAGTGTATGATGGCTAGTCCACGGAGTAATGTCCTATAGGCTCCGTATATACTCAATACATTTCTTTTAGCTATCTACACAGCAGAGAGTACATACACCCAGTTTACCCAGCATAAACCAGGAGGGCACAAATGTGCTTACAATTCAGATACTGAATTACTAGTGCTTAGCACTCACTGCACACACTACACTTAACCCGCACCCAGGGGAAGCAAATTATAGTTTTGGGCTTATGACAATGCCCTTACAATTTTAGCACAGGCTAGTTTGGTATTCATTATTCATCACCTACAACTAGCAATAACTGAGTACAAAAAATAATAAAGTAAAGCTCATATAAGGTTAGAAAACTTACAACCCTTGTCTGGCTTTTTCTGGTACTCTAAGAGGACTCTGGGATGTCTCTGTGAAGCCTGGCATACTCCAGAAATCCAATGAAATCTTCAACTCACTTTACACATGGAGAAAATTGAATCATCAAATGAATGCAAATAGTGTGAGACCCTCTTGTCTTCTCTCTCTTCCTCTACATAACCAACCTCACAAAATCTCCATTAATGGCCTATAAACACTCTGCTCTTCAATAGCACACAACAACATCTTCCAGCTCTTCATATAGTCACTCAAGCTCTCATAGCTCCTCTTAAATAGCAAACCCACCATTCAATGCTTTCAATGCATTGAAAACTGTTGGAACCTTGGCCAGTGTTGAGCAAACTTTTGGCAAATTCATGGGTCGTTCCAAGTGAGTTGTCATTGTTGGCAACCATGGTTTGCATATGTGTAATCCAGTTTCAATATGGGCAGTGTCACACCCCAATTCTGTGCATTTCAGAATGGTGTAATGAACCGCTAAATAACTAACGGTTCAACCAGGATCTCAAATAGGCTATCCCCGCGTTACCTGAACCTTCATATACTCACCATCATAATCAGAGTAAATACACAATAGCGGAAGTCTTATAAATAAATGAACTGAGAACTAAAATGGTATTCATAAATAATAGCAAATTATTCCGTATTTAAACTGAGACATAAATAATTAAGAACCAAATACATGTCTTATAAATCCAATAAAGTAACCTATAAAAACATCTAATCGAATACACACGAGTTGCACTCGCAAGAGGAGTCGTGTGTATCGTCTTCAGCTCCAACTTCCATAGCTGCTACATTCTCATACGCTGACGCGTTCATAAAATCTTCAACTGTATAACCTGCATCATCAACTAAAAATATTCAACGTCGAGGGGTGAGCACACAACACGGCTCAGTGAGTAGCCAAAACAATGCAACAATACATATGCATGCAAAAAGTCAATTTATATCTTTGGTCTGGTTTATAGTTTGCAATATGCAATAGAAAGGTTGGGTGGTCAAAGGTTAACGTTTATTGACACCGCCTCTATACATAGGGTGTGGAAGCCCGCCCGAAGGTTAACGTTTATCGTCGTCCCCATCCACCCTACCATAACATTATACAACAAAGGTTAACGTTTATTGCTATATAATGCTATACCAACACGTAAGCCCCTGTTAGCGAGGGCTTGCAAACTGGGCTCGCTGCTAACCAATCCTAATGCCAAACAGTGTATCCAAGGCCTCACCCCATCATCCCTCAGAACATCCATAGAGATAGAGCTAAGGCCCCCCGGTAGAGTAAGAGACTACAAGGACCGAGACCACCTCCCTTGATTACTCTACGACATAATAGTTCTGCTAAGGTAATGGCGATACGACGATGCCAATGCACAAGACTTGAGTTAGAGATAGAGCTTAAGTGCTGAGACCTGCCAAAGGTTAACGTTTATTGACGTTCTCATCACACCTCCCCTGATACTCGCTCGCATCAAGCACATCAACCACACACATACAAGCACATGCATATTCCTATCATCATCATCATCATCATGTTATAAACAATAAAGTAAATATGCATGAACAAGTAATAGAAATATTGGATGGCATGCTGTATGCACATTACAAACATATTCGCATAGAATCAAATATGGCATTGGACTCAAGAAATAGAAAACAGTTTATTATTAACCAATTTAGTTTGGGATTAAGGTTCCTCACCTTAGCTTGCTAAAAGATATTTTTCCAAGCTTTAGAATCACCGTTATAACGTAATTATATTGCTAGCAAACCTAACCAAGTCGATAGAATTTAATTAGAATTAATTCGGAATTTAAAACCACCATTCTGTCAACTGAGGGTCGATGCTAGGGTCGATGCTAGGGTCGATGGGTCTATCGACCCTCCCTCCATTCTAAACTTCCCGAATGCTGAGGGTCGATGGTCAGAAACACCTAGGGTTGGATGGTCTATCGACCCTCGGTGCGACCCTTGGTGCACTCTGGTCCAATTTCCACTTTTAAATCCACTCTTCGTGTTTGGGGTCCTATGGCTTGCTTCCTACATTCATTCAACAGTCATTCCATGGTTTAGAACCATGTATAATCCATCTAAATATTTTCGTGCATCCTCCTATGGTTTTCCATGAAAACCTAACCATAAATGGATGGTTTGGGTTTCTCCGAAATCCTACACTCAACCATATCTAACCTAAGGTCTGTAGAAACTCATGGAATTAGTATCCATACCTGAGAAGATTACTTTTCTCTGCAAATTCTTCTCCTTTTTGCTAAGTCTTCTTCCTTGTCTCCTTTCTTCCTCTTTTCCTTCTTCTCTCTTTCTCTCAATTCAATTAGGGTTGTGAAAGGAGTGAAAGTGGCTTAGGAACGTCCTTTAAATAGACTAGGAATGTCCTATAATAATCCCATTGAGATTTGGAACGAATCCCAACCAAAAATTAGGAAATTTTCTAATTTCAGTTTCGTCAGAAACCAAGGGTCGATGGGAGGGTCGATGATCCCGTCGACCCTAGGGTCTTAAGCTGTCCGATCCTCCCTTCAAAGCTGAGGGTCTGACTTTCTATTTTGGGAGGTCCGACCCTGCTTAGCTGGGTGTGCGACCCTCCCCTAAAATTAAGTGTTTTTGGGTCGATTTTATACCTGGGATCTCGATCTCCTTCATGCCCTTGGTCCATTTGACTCGACCATGATGGGTAAACCTGGTTCAAGGTGGTAAGACCGGGTTAGTTTGACACGGGTCTTACAACTCCCCCCAACTTATAAAAATTTCATCCTCGAAATTGTACGTACCTTCTGAATCAAACAAGTCAGGGTATTGCTTTCTCATAGCATTTTCTTCTTCCCATGTAATCTCTTCCATGTCTCTACTTTTCCATGTGACCTTAACATAGTAGATATCTCTGTTGCGTAGACGTTGAACCTTTCGACTAGTGATTTTCGTTGGTGTTACTTCAAATGTCAAATCATCACCAATCCGCAAATCCACTGTCAACACATGTGTTGGGTCTTTGACATACTTCTTCAATAAGGATATGTGGAATACGTCATGCACACTTGACATAGATGGTGGTAGTGCTAACTGATAAGCTACTTTTCCACGCTTAGCCAGAATCTCATATGGCCCGACGTACCTTGGACTTAGCTTTCCTTTCTGTCCGAACCTCTTCAATCCTCGCATAGGCGATACTTTCAAAAATACTTTATCACCTACGGCGAACTCTAGATCTCTTCGTCGAGTATCTGCATATTGCTTCTGACGGTTCTGAGCTACTCTTACTCTTTCCTTGATGATGTCGACCACTCGACAAGTCTCCTCAACAAATGAACTTCAATGTTGTACCCATAGCCTTTTGCAGTCCTTCCCAAAATTTGGAAGTAAATCGTGGATCTCTATCGGACACAATGCTTTCTGGAACACCATGTAACCGAACAATATTATCCACATACATCTTTGCTAACCTTTCCAGTGTATACTGGGGTCGTACCGATATGAAGCGAGCTGTCTTAGTCAGACGGTCCACAATCACCCAAACTACGTCAACTATTCGAGGAGTCAATCGTAGTCCTGTGATGTTTCGAGTACACATATTCTCCCTTTATATTTCAGTACCTTCTCGGTATCTAAGGTGAACTCAGGGTTGGTCCTACCTTTCTCAATATCTTCTTGTACTGTTCTTAGATAAGGATCTGCTTTGATAGCTGTCTTCACTTCGTCCACTATATCCGGTATAATCTTCAATGCCGCGAACATATTTGAAAATCGATGAATAAACCCTTGGCTAGCTGATTCATCCGTTGTATCTATCACATATTGTTCGTTGCCGTGATTAAACACCATTCCGTTGGTATACATTGCTGCAGTCGTGCTAACTTCTCCTTGAGATTTTATCATTGCTTTTCTCGCTCAATGCATCCGCTACCATGTTCGTTTCCCGGATGATACCGGATATCACAATCATAGTCTTTCAATAGTTCCAGCCATCTTCTTTGTCTCATATTCAACTCCTTCTCGATTAAATAGATAAGTAAGACTTTTATGGTCCGACTTAATCCGAAATTTCTCTCTGTATAGGTAGTGTCTCCATATCTTGACAGCATGTACTACCGCCGCTAACTCCAAATCATGAGTGGGGTAATTTTTCTCATGTACCTTCAACTGTCTCGAGGCATACGCAACTACTTGCTCTCCTTGCATAAGCACACATCCTAATCCCAATCCCGATGCATCAGTGTATAAGGTAAATGTCTGTCCTGGAACGGGAATGGTCAAAATTGGGGCGGATATCAATCTGGTCTTCAGTGTTTGAAAACTCTTTTCACACTTATCCGTCCATACAAACTTTTCGCCTTTCTTGGTCAAACTGGTGAGAGGTACGGCAATCCGAGAATAGTCTTCTACGAATCTCCGATAATAACCAGCTAGACCCAGAAAAACTTCTAATTTTTGAAACACTCTTTGGTGCTTCCCACTTCACAATAGCATCGATCTTACTGGGGTCCACTTTGATTCCTTCAGCGGATACTACATGGCCTAAAAAGGCGACTTCACTTAGCCAAAACTCACACTTCAAAAATTTGGCGTATAACTTCTCTTTCCTTAAACGCTGTAGGGCTGCGTTTAGGTTCTTAACATGGGTTTCCTTGTCTTTGGAGTACACCAATATGTCATCAATAAATACTATAACCGACGTATCCAACATATCGTGGAAAACCCGGTTCATAAGTTCCATGAATGTTGCCGGTGCATTAGTTAATCCGAAGGACATCACTAGGAACTCATAATGTCCGTATCTTGTCCTGAAAGCCGTCTTCAGGATGTCACCTTCTTTAATCTTCGTTGATGATAGCCCGATCGAAGATCGATCTTTGAGAATACCTTCGCTCCTTGTAACCGATCGAACAAGTCATCGATCCCGGGTAGTGGATATCGATTCTTGATTGTCGCCTTATTCAACTCTCTATAGTCGATACATAACCGAACACTACCATCCTTCTTCTTCTTTACGAACAACACCGGTGCTCCCCATGGAGATATACCGGGTCTAATATAACCCTTATCCAGCAGTTCTTGTAATTGCACTTTTAATTCCTTCAGTTCCCAAGAGGGAGCCATTCTATACGGTGCTTTTGATACTGGTGCGGCTCCAGGTATTAGGTCTATTACAAACTCCGTGGCACGGTCGGGCGGTAATCCGGGTAGTTCCTCCGAAAATACATCAGGAAAATCTCGCACGACATCAATATCTTCCATTTGTGGCACGTCCTTGGTTAGGTCGACCACTGATACTAGATATCCGACCGCCCCTTTCTCAAGGCACTTCTTAGCCTTTAATGCGGAGAGTATGAGCTTGCGTCTCCTGGGAAGTTTGGTTCCCGAGAAACTGAATTCTGCTCCTTCTTTGTCTTTGAACGTTAGCTTCTTCTCGGCGCATAACAGATTTGCAGAATACCGAGCTAACCAGTCCATTCCCAAGATGACGTCAAAGTCTGCCATCTCAAGTTGTATTAAGGTTGCATCCAAGGTCTGCTCTCCAATGAGAACTGGACATGGTCCATAACCTTTCTCTAATTCCACTTCTAATCCCATCGGTGACCGTATAAGTAATTTGTAATCTAATGTTTTGATGGGCAGATTGGTCTTCTTTCCAAACGACACAGATATAAATGAATGAGTAGCTCCTGAATCAAAGAGTACTCTGGCGGGTATGCCATTGATAGGTACGATACCTGAGATTCATTTTTACTTAGTCTACATGCTCAATCAATTCTAATTATAGCCTTACAAGTTTCGGTCATACCTGTGACCACATCGGGCGATGCGGCAGCATCCTCTGATGTAACGGCATATACCCATCCTTGATGTAGTTGCTTCTTGGGTTTTGGGCATTCTCTCGCCATATGCCCTGGTTGGTTGCAGTTATAGCACTTCGGGGCTTCAAAATTTGACTTTGGCTGTGGTTGAGCCGCGGAAGTAGACTTTGGTGCGGTGGCAAAATTCTGAGGACAAAAAGGTTTATACGTCCTATTATTGCCTCCGTTGTAGGAGTTTCCGGCTGGTCTCTTGATTCCTCTGCTCTGGGAGAAATAGCTCTCCTTCTGGCTCGATTCAATTATTCGAGCAATTTGGACAGCTTCGTTGTAAATCTTCTTTTCCAAACCTAGAACATTTTCTCTTATGCTTCCTCTTAGTCCCGCGACGAACCTACGGGTTTTTGTATCTTCTTCTTGCATGCTAGCCGGTGCGAAGAAAAACAGTTCTTCGTAACGCTGTTGATATGAGTCTACGGACATCTGCCCCTGGTACAGACTCAAGAACTCTTTCTCCATTGAATCTCCAAGCTTCTTGGGAAATACTTCTCGAAGAATGCTTATTTATATATAGCCCATGTCAGTAGGGCGTGCTTGGTCAATAAGTATGTCTTTGTAGATTTCCACCAATGGTGTGCGTCGCCTTTGAGCATGAAGGTGGCGCATAACACTTTTTCTTCCTCAGTGATAGTCATCATAAGGAAGTTCCTTTCCATTTCGTCTATCCAGTGTGCTGGCCACAGTGGATCAGACGGCTTGCCGTTGAATTCCTTAGGTTTCATTTTCAAAAATCTCTCTACTAGTCGGGAGTGATCCAGTTGATTTTGGTATGCCCCAAACATAGGGGGTGGATACTGATAGTTCCCTTGGGCTGCTTCTGGGACTTGCACTGGAATTGGTGCAGCCGGTTATTGAGGTGTCTGTTGGGCTGGGTGATTACCCACTGGTGCCGCACTAGCTTGCCCAGTATGCATGGTTGCAGCCTGAGTGGCTTGAAACATAACTCCCATTGCAACCTGCATTTGAGCTTGTGCGTGTTGCATTTGCTATAGCTATTGTGCCAGATTCATAACCACAGTTGTTAGCTCTGGTGGTGGAGGTGGCAAATTTGTAGGGCCTGCTGGTTCTGGATTACCCTGTGCATAGTTATTCTCTTGGCTAGTCTCCTCCACTGGTGGTGGTGGTGGGATTGTATTTCGGGTCTGTCGGGTAACTCTACGTCCAGACATATTTATTTTTGAGATGGGTGGTGCCTAAAAATCATCAAAATCAGTGAGAAATCATTTATACTTCATGTAGGCATGCTAACCGATATAAAATTCAAAATCTCCAATTCATTCTGAAATAAATACTGTCTTTTCTATGTAGAGACGATGGTGAGGGTCGCTGGTATGTCCGACCCTTGGTATCTGACCCTGGGAATGACTTGTTCTTCCCGAGAGCTGAGGGTCGATGCGAGGGTCGATGGGTGTCCGACCCTCAGTCTGACCCTCGATTTTCTGTCAGATTCCCGAGAGCCGAGGGTCGATTGAAGGGTCGATCCGAGGGTCGATGGTGTCAGTCGAATTGTCCGACCCTCGGACCAAAAATCAGATTTTTAAGATCCGATTCTGGGTCAATTCTCACTATTCCTCCTCCGTTTCGACTCGTATCTACTGTCCGAGTTGCTACAGTGCTACTTCGCTATTGTGGATCGTCCTTAGTCCGAGTTTCGACATCCACATCACCTCTACAGGTATAATTTTCCAACTTTCCCTGTTTTTAGGTTTTTATTTCTAGGTTTTTGCTCATTTAGCTCGTATTTTCCAAATTAAACTTTTTCCAACCGTAAAAATTCGATTTTTATTGGGGGCTTTTGTTGTTGGGGTCTTGATGAACGAAAGCCCTCAAAAATTTTTGAGTTTCATCGGTTGGTTATCGAGAAACTTAAATTTTTCTCTTTTTGCCCTAATTTATCGAAATTTTTTATTTTTCTTGAATTTCTCCAAATTGGACCTTATCCGTTAAAATTTTCTACTGCATGTAGATTGTAGGATATGTTTTAACCTACGTAAGTTCTTATGCCCACTTGTATAGTGTGGAATGGGCTTCTATTTTAAATTTTTTGGATTTTTATCCTATTAACTCCTTATTTCTTTTTCTCCTTCTTATTTTTGCAGATACTATGGCCCGTACTAAAGTGCCAAGATTGCGTGATCCACTTCGCTTCCGTTCGAACGAAGCCGAGGCACAGTATGCTGACTACGCCCGTAAGAAAGTGGAAGGGGGTCGCATGGTGAACTTGGCTGAGCTAGCCTTGTTCAATGTAGAGGGAGCCTTCGGTGATATGGGGTGGCTCCCTGTCATCACATACGACGCGTGCACCTGTCTAGATTTGGTGCGCCAGTTCTATTGTAATCTCCCGATGGTGGGGAATTACAATGACGTTGAGCACGGTCACGAGTTGTGCATCACTAGTTACGTCAAGGGGGTGCACATCTCCTTTGATTATCGGCAGCTGGCCGATCTGTTGGGCATTGCCTATGATGGCCCCATGGTGTACTGCGCGCCGGGAGAGCCACAGTTTGTTGAGATGGAGATGAGAGCAGAGATCGACAACCAGTTGCTCCGTCCCGATAGATGGCAGATGAGAGCTTGCTACTTGCGTCCAGCTCCACGGGTCTTCTGCAAGATTATCCAGCATAATCTGATCCCGCAGAGTGGGCACTATGAGAGGGTCTCTCAGCTGACTCAGTTCTTGATCTACTGCATCTGCACTCGTCAGCCGGTCTGCCTTCCTTACATCATCATGCGTACGATGATTAGTGCTACATTGTCCGGTCATAGGGGAAACCTACCCTATGGATGCATGATTACAGTGCTACTGACCCGTCTAGGGGTGGATCTAGTAGATGAGAAGATCCAGGAGAAGACCATCTCGTCGCCTCTAGATTGGGAGGCTATCTGCAAGATGAGGCTGCGAGATGCGGAGGTTAGTGATGAGGAGAGGAATGCGATGGTGCGCCCTCACACTCGGGTTGAGATGGCTGATGCTGAGGCTGCTGCTAGGGCTCGTGGGGATCCGGTCGACGATGATCGCTTATATATGGATGTCGATGCGATACCACCGCCATCACCCACGCATGCGGATAGGGCTGGTACTTCTACTGCGGCGGCTTCGGTACCCGAGACCAGTCCTTCTCATGATGCTGGTCCTTCACGCCCACCTTCTGATATGATGGAGATGTTGCGCGAGATCAGAGAGACTCAGAGCAGATCGAACCTGAGGATGGAGGAGTTGCTAGATGCTCAGCGCATGAGAGTGGATGAGTTGTTGGCTACTCAGCACACATCTGACGCGCGGATAGATGAGCTCATGGAGATCCAGCGTGCGACTGACAGGAGAGTAGCCGATCTCACAGCTAGTCTACTGACGACCCAGACTCAGATAGCCTGGTTGACTAGAGTCTATGCTGAGGACTACGACAGAGATCGTGAGGCTCCACCTCCTCCTTCGCCTCCAGCTTCCTAATTGTACTTTACTTTTCCTTGTACTACAGAGTAACTGTCCGGGTTGTGGACTGTACTCTGTTTTAGATATATATTTACTCTTTGTTTCGCTCTCATTGTATGTCAACTTGTTTATCCTTTTAATAGATGTATTATTCTCTTTTTAAATTTGGTCTCAACATCACTTGTGCTTATAATGCGTAAATATTATTGTTTTTATTTTATCCTATCTCAGTTCACTATTGCTGTGAATGTATGATAGTTCAGCGGGCAAGGCCTGAGATGCTTTGATACCAAGTTGTCACACCCCAATTCCGTGTATTTCAGAATGGTGTGATGAACCGCTAAATAACCAATGGTTCAACCAGGATCTCAAATAGGCTATCCCCGCGTTACCTGAACCTTTATATACTCACCATCATAATCAGAGTAAATACACAATAGCGGAAGTCTTATAAATAAATGAACTGAGAACTAAAATGGTATTCATAAATAATAGCAAATTATTCCGTGTTTAAACTGAGACATAAATAATTAAGTACCAAATACATGTCTTATAAATCCAATAAAGTAACCTATAAAAACATCTAATCGAATACACACGAGTTGCACTCGCAAGAGGAGTCGTGTGTATCGTCTTCAGCTCCAACTTCCATAGCTACTACATTCCCATACGCTGACGCGTTCATAAAATCTTCAACTGTATAACCTGCATCATCAACTAAAAATATTCGACGTCGAGGGGTGAGCACACAACACGGCTCAGTGAGTAGCTAAAACAATGCAACAATACATATGCATGCAAAAAGTCAATTTATATCTTTGGTTTGGTTTATAGTTTGCAATGTGCAATAGAAAGGTTGGGTGGTCAAAGATTAACGTTTATTGACACCGCCTCTATACACAGGGTGTGGAAGCCCGCCCGAAGGTTAACGTTTATCGTCGTCCCCATCCACCCTACCATAACATTATACAACAAAGGTTAACGTTTATTGCTATATAATGCTATACCAACACGTAAGCCCCTGTTAGCGAGGGCTTGCAAACCGGGCTCGCCGCTAACCAATCCTAATGCCAAACAAGTGTATCCAAGGCCTCACCCCAAGATCCCTCGTAACATCCATAGAGATAGAACTAAGGCCCCCGGTAGAGTAAGAGACTACAAGGACCGAGACCACCTCCCCGATACTCTACGACATAATAGTTCTGCTAAGGTAATGGCGATACGACGATGCCAATGCACAAGACTTGAGTTAGAGATAGAGCTAAAGTGCTGAGACCCGCCAAAGGTTAACGTTTATTGACGTTCTCATCACACCTCCCCTGATACTCGCTCGCATCAAGCACATCAACCACACACATACAAGCACATGCCTATTCCTATCATCATCATCATCATCATGTTATAAACAATAAAGTAAATATGCATGAACAAGTAATAGAAATATTGGATGGCATGCTGTATGCACATTACAAACATATTCGCATAGAATCAAACATGGCATAGGACTCAAGAAATAGAAAATAGTTTATTATTAACCAATTTAGTTTGGGGTTAAGGTTCCTCACCTTAGCTTGCTAAAAGATTTTTTTTCAAGCTTTAAAATCACCGTTATAACGTAATTATATTGCTAGCAAACCTAACCAAGTCGATAGAATTTAATTAGAATTGATTCGGAATTTAAAACCATTCTGTCAACTGAGGGTCGATGCTAGGGTCGATGGGCCTATCGACCCTCCCTCCATTCTAAACTTCCCGAATGCTGAGGGTCGATGGTCAGAAACACCTAGGGGTCGGATGGTCTATCGACCCTCAGTGCGACCCTTGGTGCACTCTGGCCCAATTTCCACTTTTAAATCCACTCTTCGTGTTTGGGGTCCTATGGCTTGCTTCCTACATTCATTCAACAGTCATTCCATGGTCTAGAACCATGTATAATCCATCTAAATAGTTTTCGTGCATCCTCCTATGGTTTTACATGAAAACCTAACCATAAATGGATGGTTTGGGTTTCTCCGAAATCCTACACTCAACCATATCTAACCTAAGGTCTGTAGAAACTCATGGAATTAGTATCCATACCTGAGAAGATTACTTTTCTCTGCAAATTCTTTTCCTTTTTGCTAAGTCTTCTTCCTTGTCTCCTTTCTTCCTCTTTTCCTTCTTCTCTCTTTCTCTCAATTCAATTAGGGTTGTGAAAGGAGTGAAAGTGGCTTAGGGACGTCCTTTAAATAAACTAGGAATGTCCTATAATAATCCCATTGAGATTTGGAAAGAATCCCAACCGAAAATTAGGAAATTTTCTAATTTCAGTTTCGTCAGAAACCGAGGGTCGATGGGAGGGTCGATGATCCTGTCGACCCTAGGGTCTTAAGCTGTCCGACCCTCCCTTCAAAACTGAGGGTCTGACTTTCTGTTTTGGGAGGTCCGACCCTGCTTAGCTGGGTGTGCGACCCTCCCCTAAAATTAAGTGTTTTTGGGTCGATTTTATACCTGGGATCTCGATCTCCTTCATGCCCTTGGTCCATTTGACTCGACCATGATGGGTAAACCTGGTTCAAGGTGGTAAGACCAGGTTAGATTGACACGGGTCTTACAGGCAGTCTGGTAATTTTTTAGTTCTCTAACATAAAGACAGCACTTAAAGAGGAAAGAAACATAATAGAGAGAAAAGGAGGAGAGAGAAAGTAGAAAACAAAGGAGGAGAGAGAAAGACCAGGTGGGTCCCACATGAGGTGGCCAGGCCAGCAGCCACCTAGGCATGCCAGGCCATGCCGTGCACAGCACGTCACCCAGCAGCATGCTGGTGCACAGCAAGCAGCAGGGTAACCGACAGCCATACCATGGCATGCCATGCGCACAGCACCATAGCACAACTGCCAACCAGCAAGCAGCACCAGATGGCACTGCCTGCAAACCAGAAGCACCCACCACAAGCTTGTAGCACCCGCAAGTAGCATGCCGCAGGTCCACTGGCCATGCACGGGCAAAGGATGCACACAAGGTGCTCGACGCAATGTCGCAGAGAAACACCCCCTCAGCACCCTACTGCAATGGCATTCCCGGTAGGTGATACTGGCCGGTTATAGAGGCCATTTCCTCATTTCTTAGGGGCATTTTGATCCTTGGGAAAAAGAGAAGATTTGAGATGGAGGGACAGGGATGAGCCACGTCTTCGTGATTCCAATCCAGCGGCATAAAAAAAAGTAGGATCTGGTGTAGCTTAAGCGCTTCGTCAAGATGCTCCCGCGACTGGTTTCATTGGCCGGATGTAACTTAAAAGGTTGTACCGCATTGCACGGAGGTCGCTCTTCGATTCCATGTGGTGCGCATATGGTGGTTCGACGGAGTAGGTCCTGATCGCACGATCAGATTCAATCCTGAGATTGACTGACGTGATTTGAGAAGATCCGACGGCCGTATCCCCATCCTGCTTTTACCTGACCGATCCAACAACGATTAATTAAATATTCGCTCTCCACCAATCACAAATCGACAATGTCGTACGATACGACAGAGGTGGCGGTGCTAGTGTGTGTCGCGGCGCACCAAATCAAGTCTAAAGATTTTGTTTCTTTTAATCTGATTGGCTGGACTTCAGATGGCCATATCTTAGCCATCCCATGTCCGATTGAGGCGATTCAACGACCTCTGAACTCCTCTCTTCGAGCACGGTTCACCTGCAACAACAAAAAAAGAGAGTTTTGGTGAGAGTGGCTATGGGTTTTTGAAGAAAGAAGGGGTTTTGAGCTCTCTTTGTCTGTAAACCTATCTCCACTTACCTCTCCTTGATATTAATGGCTATCGGAAGCATTAAAGAGGAAGGGTGAGCAATTATTTGTGAGTTTTGAGAGTTTGATGTGGCTGGGGTTATGTAAGAAGAGTTGGGAGAGTGACAAACTCCCACATATATTGAAGAAGCTCACTCACCACTATTGAGAAGCTTGGGAAGATCATTTGGTGCGCACCACACATGCCATGATCACGCTGGGAAGATAATCACGCACGCAAACCCTATTTATTCATACCAATGTCATATGGGAAGGGTTTGTAATATCTATTTGACAAATACATTGTAACCTGTCAAGTTAAGGGCTTAACAGGAATGAGGGTTGTTGCCTAGGACTCAGTTGCAGTTGAGAATGTGGCCGATGTTGTAGCATCTGTGTTGTAGGTGCAACCATAGCATTAGAGTAGTGTATTAGGTATAATATGAAACCCTGATTAGGGTATTATCCCGTGGACTAGCCATCATAGTACGTGTTTGGTGAACCACGTTATATTCTGTGTTGTGGTTGTAAATGTAGATGTCTGTGTATGTGGAATAGAAGTCTATGTGCTGCAGGTCTGGGTGTACACACTTGGCAGACCAAGTTCCTAGTATGGATACCTATGGGTGTGTGGTTGGTGTGTGAACGAAATGTGTTTGACAAATTGGTAATGAGAAATGTCCATTTGACAGCTCAAGGCAGCACACAGTGAATAACAGCTCTTGGCAGCAATTTCCAAAGTAGTAGGCCAGATCATCTTAATGGGGTTATTTTTTAGGGTACTGATTCACCCCCCCTCTCAGTTACTACCAAGGATCAACAATTGGTATCATACCTGCGTTCTGAAGGGAAGAAATTTGACAGCTTTGGGTACAGATTGTGCATTGAGACAGAGATATGGCTACAAATGATGAGCATCATGAGCACAGTAGGATTCTTATGTTTGACGGCTCCAACTATAGTGTGTGGAAAGTCAGGATGAAGGCATACTTGATAGCACAAGGATATGGAGTATGGCTAACTATGAAGAATGGGTACAAGCACACAACTGAAGATATCAGTGATGCAGTTGAGATGAAGAAAAGAGAAAATGAAGCTAAGACAGTCATAGCTCTTCTAGCTGAACTAGCAAGCAATGAGCTTAGTAGCGTGATCAGTTGTCCAACATCAAAGAAAATTTGGGACAAGTTACAGAGTGTACATAAAGGTGACAGTAAAATTAAGGAGGCCAAATTACAATTATTGAGATCTCAATTTAAGAGCTTGAGAATGAGTGAAGGTGAGATAATTGAGTTCTACCTATACAGAGTAAACAAGGTCACCAATGCAATTAGAGCATTGGGTGAAGAACTGAAGGAGATTCATGTGGTCAAGAAGGTGTTGAAGGCACTTCCAAAACTGTACAATGCTAAGGTGTCAGCCCTTGAAGAAATCACTACTTTAGATACGTTGACCATAGATGAACTGCATGGTATTTTGGTTACCTATGAGATGAGGATGATTGAACCAATGCCAGTTGAGAAGGAAGTCGCTTTCGAGGCTTTTAAAAAATTAAAAATGAAAGAGTCAGTAGAGAATGCAAAAGCTGATGTAGAGGATGACTCAGATGATTCAGATGATGAGCTTATAGCCTATCTGGCTAACAGACTCAAGAAGAGATTTGAGAAGTTCAAAAACAAGTCTTCGATGAAATGCTTCAACTGTGGTGGCTTAGGACACTTTGCTTCTAAGTGCCAGAAAAAGGGTAGAGTGTATGATTCTGATAAAGAAGAGCCTAAAGGGATTCAAGAGAAAAAAGGAAAGAAGAAATTTATTCCAAGAAAGAGAAGTTATCTGTTAAAGCATAATAACCCCTCTGATGAGTTTGAGGAAGAAAATGACGTTGATATTCTTTTTATGGCAAGACTTAAAGAAACTCCTACAGGGATTGAAGCAACAAAGAAGAGAAGTGATAATTTCAAGAGGAGAGTAGAAGATGATGACAACCCAAATCTTGAAGCAAAGTTGCTTTCTGCACTCACAGAGCTTAAGTCAGAAAGAAAGCAAAATAAAAGTTTGAATGATCAGCTCAACCAAGCCA
Source organism: Protea cynaroides (assembly GCA_028583415.1). NCBI lineage: Eukaryota > Viridiplantae > Streptophyta > Magnoliopsida > Proteales > Proteaceae > Protea > Protea cynaroides. The sequence continues at coordinate 66,914,031 of CM053268.1, read as the reverse complement.
ATGACATAAATGTTGAGATTATGGAAACACTCAAGAAAGCAAAGATAATTGCTAATGAGGTTGACAATGATCTTACACTAAAAACTTCTGAGTGTAAGAAGCTTGAGGAAGTCGTTGTAAGACTTGAGACAGAATTGGCTAAGTCTACAAAGAAGAAAAGTTATGTTGAGGCTACTGCAAAAATCCCTCCTATAACCATTCTAAAATCAAGAGATAAGAATGTCAGGTTACAGGAAGATGAAGAAACTAGCAGTTTTGAAGATGAAGACAAGGAGGAAGACAACATCCTTGATGAGATTCTGAGTTACCAGAGATCCTCTAACATTAAATCTGGACTTGGATACACCGAGCAGCCATCTAAGAAGATAAAGGGTAAAGGGTCTACAGATAATCTCATTGTGTTTGTAAAGGCAAAGCAAAAAGAATCACAAGCAGTGAGGGATACAAAAAGTAAGAATGATGAAGAGGGTTTCAATACAGTCAGGCAAGGCAGACAGATAAAAAAGAGTCAATTTCAGAGGAATAATCAGTTTCAGAGAAATAGATAGGTCCAGAGAAACAGTTTCAGAGGATACTGCTATGGCTGTAATGTCTATGGGCATAAAGTAGTAGAGTGTAGAAGACAAGAGAGACCTCCAATATTCATTGAAAGGAACAGATTTGCTCCTCTTGCTGATGAGAGAGTAATGTGCTACATATGTGAGAGACTTGGGCATATTGCCAAAAACTACAAAATAATTTTTTCATCTCAAAGGCAAGCTAAGAAGAAGGCAAGAAAAGATCCTCCAAGAAAACAAGTTCAGAGAGAAGAAAGAAATGAAATGGAAAGAAAAGCAAGGGAGCTTATTACAGTAAAAAACAAGGCTTTATGGGTGGAAAGACCACAGTTGAAAAGAAACAAGTCTCTGATGGTGCAAGCAACACTTAAAGCAAACAAAAGTAAGCAATCTTCATGGATTCTTGATAGTGGATGCTATACACACATGACAGGAAACAAAAAAAAATTCACAAGTCTCAATTCTGCAGAAGGAGGAACAGTGAGATTTGGAAATAATGAAGGTGCTAGAGTTAAAGGAAGAGGTTCTGTGAACATTAATAAAGGGAAGATAAAGTCTCACAATGTCTTGTTTGTTAATGGGTTGAAACATAATCTACTCAGTGTGAGTCAGATATGTGATCAAGGACATGAAATCACTTTCAACAATGAAGGATTTATTGTCCACAGAATTGGAACAAGAAAGGCAGTGGCCATTGGTGAAAGAACAGTTGGAAATCTTTATGTGCTGACAGATGCCATCAACAAGTGCATGATAACTCAAGAAGATGAAAATTGGCTGTGGCATAGAAGAATGGGACACATTCATTTCAAGAACTTAACTAAAATTAGCAAGGAACAAAAAGTTAGAGATCTTCCCAAGATGAAGACTCTAGAGAATCATGTGTGTGGTTAATGTCAGAAGGGTAAGCAAGTAAGGGCCACTTATAAATCAAAGGAGTACCATTCAAGTAAGCCTCTTGACTTGATACACACAGACTTGTGTGGACCTATGAGAACATAGGCCATAGGAGGTGAGAGATACTTCATCCTGTTCATAGATGAGTAATCTAGAATGACCTGGGTGATATTTTTGAAGGACAAAACTGAACCTCTTGAGAAGTTCAAAGTATTCAAGAAGAGGGTGAAAAATGAGACAGGAAACACAATTAAGTGTTTAAGGTCTGATCAAGGCAAGGAATTTACATGGAATGAATTCCCAAATTTTTGCAGTGAAAGTGGAATCAGAGTTCAACATTTAGTTGCTAGAAACCCTCAGCAAAATAGAGTGGTTGAAAGAAAGAACAGAACAGTGCAAGAAATGGCTAGAACTATGATGGCAGAAAATAACACAACAAAGCATTTCTAGAGAGAAGGCATCTATGCTGCAGTGCATATCACCAATAGATGTCTTCTAAGGCCTCATGAGAACAAGACACCTTATGAATTATGGTTTGGGAGGAAAGCTACAGTGAAGTATTTTAGGGTCTTTGGTTCCAAGTGCTACATCAAGCGAAAGGAGGAGAACCTTGGTAAGTTTGATGACAGAGCAGATGAAGGCATATTTATGGGCTATTCTTTTAAAAGCAAGGCATACAGGTGCTACAAGAAAAAACTAGGAAGAATTATAGAGAGTTCAGATATGAAAATTGATGAGAAAATAGGGAACCTAAAAGGGGCTGAACCAGAAGGTTCCATTCTTGAAGAATTTGATGAAGATGATACAGTATCAGTTGACAAAGGGCAACAAGATGAAGAAGAATCTGAAATGCAAGAGATTCAAATTGAAGTGCAGAAAGATGACAGACCAAAGACAATAACTGGTTAAGAATTCATCCTAATCATCAAATGATAGGAGATCTAAATGCAGGAATGCAAACCAGAAGGATGAAAACTGTTGCTTATTCATTACTGTCTGAGGTAGAGCCTAAGACTGTGCATGAGGCTAGCAAAGATGAATTTTGGTTGAAAGCTATAAATGATGAGCTTGACCAAATTGAAAGGAACAACACTTGGGAGCTAGTTCCTAGACCAGTAGACAAAAATGTGATTAGCACAAAGTGGGTTTTCAGGAACAAACTAAATGAAGATGGCCAAGTTGTGAGAAACATGGCCAGACTTGTATGCAAAGGTTATGCCCAAGTAGAAGGAATTGATTTTGATGAGACTTTTGTACCTATGGCAAAGCTTGAGTCTATCAGAATGTTCTTAGCATTAGCTGTGCACAGAGGATTCAAGGTTTCTTGGATGTAAAATTTACATTTTTGAATGGTAACCTGATAGAGGAGGTGTACACTGAGCAACCTGAAGGGTTCCAACTCAGTGATGATGAAGACATGGTATGCAAGTTGAAGAAGGCTCTATATGGGTTGAAGCAAGCTCCAAGAGCTTGGTATGAAAGGCTTGACACATATCTACATCAATTAGGTCTACGAAGAGGAGTAGTGGACATCAATCTATATGTCATGACAGAAGATAGCAGTCACCTAGTTGTTGTGGTCTATGTAGATGACATCATATTTGGGGGACACTGTGAGAAGCTCTGTAAGCAGCTTGCTGAGAAGATGAGGACAGAGTTTGAGATGTCTATGCTTGGAGAGATGTCCTATTTTCTGGGGCTACAGATTCATCAAAAAGACAATGACATCTTCATCTCTCAAATGAAGTATACCAAAGAGATGTTGAAGAAATTTGTGATGGAAGACTATAAACCAATGGAGACACCAATTACAGTGAATATCAAGTTGAGCTCAGAAGATTATTCACCAACAGTTGATCAAACATTGTATAGATCAATGATTGGCAGCTTATTGTACTTGACAGCTTCTAGACCTGACATACTGCAGGCAGTTTGCTTAGTGGCTAGGTTTCAGGCTTGCCCAAAGGAGACTCACTTGATGGCAGTGAAGAAGACTTTGAGATACTTAAAAGGCATAGTGGACCATGGTCTGTGGTATCCTAGAACTGGAAGTTCACTTTGATTGCATATTCAGATGCAAATTGGGCAGGAAGTCTTGATGACAGGAAGAGCACAAGTGGTGGTGCATTCTTTCTAGGGAAGAGCTTAGTTGCATGGCATAGCAAGAAGTAGGAGTCTGTCTCTTTGTCCATAGCAGAGGCAGAATACATTGCAACAGTAGTTACATGCACTCAGGTAATTTGGATGAAAAGGTAGATTTTAGATTTCAGCATTACTTGTAAGGAGCCAGTGATCATCAAGTGTGACAACATGAGTTCCATTAACATCTCCAAGAACCTTGTGCAACATTCGAGAACAAAGCATATTGACATAAGATATCATTTCTTAAAGGATGCTTGAAGGAGAGGTGAAACTGGATTTTGTTCCTACTGCAGACCAAGTGGCAGATATCTTCACAAAGGCACTCCCTAAGGATTGTTTTGAGAAACTGAGGGATCAGCTAGGAGTAATACCTCTTGGCACATTGTAGTGGCATGTATGTAGGGGGAGCTGCTGTCTCCATAGCATCATCTTTTACCAATAGGATTAGGATTGGAAAGATATGGTGGGCACTCCTATTGGTGAGGCTATAAAGGGGGAGCATATGTGAAGGGGGAGCTTCATCACATGTCAGTACGCCCTTTGGGCTTGTTTTCAAAGGGGGAGAAAGGCTACATATGTGAGATAAAGTTTGGGTTGCCAACAAATCCAAAGGAGAGATTGTTGGAACCTTGGCCAGTGTTGAGCAGTCTTTTGGCAAACTCATGGGTCTGAGTTGTCATTGTTGGTAACCATGGTTTGCATATGTGTTGTAAGACCCGTATCAAACTAACCGGTCTTACCACCTTGTATCAAGTCTACCTATCATGGTCGAGCCAAGTGGACCAAGTGCGTGAAGAAACCACAAGATCAGGTATGAAATCAACCCAAAAACAGTCAATTATGAGCATGTGGTCGCATACCTAAACAGGTGTAACCGACCACACCTCAAAATAGTCCAACCACATGAATTTCGGTCATGTGGTCGGACATTTCAGAAGGTGTGGTCGACGGATTCTGCGACCCCACCTTCGACCACATGAACCCAGTCAGAACCGAAAATTAGGAAACCTTCCTAATCTGAAGGGGGTCTTTCCTAAACTCATTAGGGCATATTATGGAGGGTTTTCCTTCTATAAATAGGACATCCCTTAGCCTCTTTCACTCCTTTAGAACCCTAATTGAAAGTGAGAGAAAGAGAAGAGAATGAAGAGAAGGAGAATTGAAGAGGAAGACTAAGGAGGAAGAAAATTCAGAGAAAACTCTGAATCTTCAGCAAGCTTAAGGTATGAACATATTTCCCATGTTAAATTGAGAGCCTATAATAGTTCATGGAGAAGATAGGATTTAGGAAAAACCCAAACCATCCATCCATGGATAAATTCCAAGAGAATCCATGGAGGAAATTATGTGGACAATGGATGGTGTATAAAATAATAGTTTTGAGTCATAGAACAATCATAGGAAGGACCATGATAATAAGCCAAAGGATTCAAACATAAAGGAATAGAGTTGAGAGTGAAAGGTCGACCATCACATGTGTGGGCGACCACACAAGACACACATGTCCGACCACATGCCCTCGAAAAGTTTCCAGGGAGGGTGTGGTCGCACGTATGGTCAGAGTATGTCCGACTACACCCTGCGACCCCACGCCCTATGGTTGCAGAAACTGAGACCACAGGTGCTGCCACACCTACGACCCCTCAGTTTCTATTAGTTTAAACTCATGGAAATTAATTCTAATTTAAAATCTATAAATTTGTTAGGTTTTCAAGTGGTTTAAAAGTGAATTACAAAGCTTGAACGAGGATCTACTATCAACCAAAGGTGAGGGAACAAGACCTAAACTAATTGGCTAATAATAAACTGTTTTCATTTATTGAGTCCAATGCCATGAATGATTCTATGCTTGTATGCGTGTATTGTGTATTTTACATGTCATCCAATATTCCTGTTATTACTGTTCATGCATATTTAATTAGTTTATTTATAACATGATGATGATTATGATGCTAGGAATAGACATGTGAATGTATGTGTGTGGTTAGTGTGCTTGATGCGAGTGGGGCATCAGGGGGAGGACGTGACATTGTGGTTCATCTTGGTCACTAGACTCTAGCTCTATCGTTACTCAAGTCTTGTCCACTGACATCGTCGTATCGCCATTACCTTAGCAGAACTATTACGTCGTAGGGCATCAGGGGAGGTGGTCTCGGACCATGTAGTCTCTGACTCTGTCGGGGGGCCTTAGCTCTATCTCTATGGACGTATTGAGGGATGCTGGGGTGAGGCCTTGGATATACTGTTTGACATTAGGATTGGTTAGTTGCGAGCCCAGTTTGCAAGCCCTCGCCAATAGGGGCTTATGTGTTGGTATGGGTAGGGCAACAGGAGAAGTGTTATGCGATGTTTGATCCGGGCACTTTAGCTCTATCTCTATTCCATGATGGGTGCATGTGGGACGGCAATGGTGTTTGATCCATTGGACGGCTTCACACACTCGTGTATAGAGGTGCAGTGGCCACCTATCATTTCTATTGCACATTGCAAACTTATGAACCAGACCAAAGATATGAATTGAATGCATGCATATGTTTGTTGCATTGTTTTGTTTGCTCACTGAGCCATGATGTGTGCTCACCCTTTCGATGTCGAATATTTTTAGTTGATGATGCAGGTATTACAGTAGAAGATTATATGAATGCTCCAATGTATGGGCATGTTGCAGTAATGGAAGCAGAAACTATGATGGAGTCGCATGATTCGTCGTGCGAGTGCAACTCATGCGTCTTTGATTAGATTTATTTGTTGGATTATTAAGAATATGTAATTAATTAATTTATTTTATTTTATGTCTTAGTCTTTTGGAGATAATTAGATAATTTATTTATGTTATCACTGTTAGATTCTTAGTTCATTAATATTAAAGACTTACGCTATTATTTATTTACTCTGATTATGGTTGTGGATGTGTATGGTTTAAGCAAAAGGACACAGCCTATTCGAGATCCTGGTTAAACCGTTGGATCATAGACGATTCATCACACCATTCTGGTTGGTGCAGAATTGGGGTGTGATGTGTAATCCAGTTGCAATATGGGCGGTCTGGTAATTTTCTAGTTCTCCAACATGAAGACAGCACTTGAAGAGGAAAGAAGAGGAAAGAAACAGAAGAGAGAGAACAAGAGGAGAGAGAAAGTAGAGAGAAAAGGAGGAGAGAGAAAGACCAAGTGGGTCCCATATGAGGTGGCTAGGCTAGCAGCCACCTAGGCATGCCAGGCCATGCCGCGCACAGCAAGCCACCCAGCAGCATGCTAGTGCACAGTAGGAAACAGCGCAACCGACAGCCATGGCATGGCATGCCATGCACATAGTAGTAGTGTCAGCCGCGCGCACAACAGCATAACACAACTGCCAACCAGCAAGCAGCACCAGATGGCACTGCCTGCAAACCAGCAGCACCTACCGCAAGCTTGTAGCACCCACAAGCAGCATGTCACAGGTCCACTTGTCGTGCACGCGCAAAGGCTGTTCACAAGGTGCTCAACGCAATGCCGCAGAGAAACACCTCCTCAGGACCCTACTGTAATGGCATTCCCTGTAGGTGATACTGGCCGGTTACAGAGGCCATTTCCTCATTTCTTAGGGGCATTTTGATCCTTGGAAAAAGAGAAGATTCGAGATGGAGGGACAGGGATGAGCCACGTCATCGTGATTCCAATCTAGCGGCATAAAAAAAAGTGGGATTTGGTGTAGCTTAAGCGCTTCGTCAAGATGCTCCTGCGACTGGTTTCATTGACCGGATGCAACTTAAAAGGTTGTACCGCATTTCACGGAGGTCGCTCTTCGATTCCATGTGGTGCGCGTACGGTGGTTCGACGGAGTAGGTCCTAATCGCACGGTCAGATTCAATCCCAAGATCGACTGACGTGATTTGAGAAGATCCGACGGCCGTATCTCCATCCCGCTTTTATCTGACCGATCCAATGGTGATTAATTAAAGATTCGCTCTCCACCAATTGCAAATCGACAATGTCGTACTATACGACAGAGGCGGCGGCGCTAGTGTGTGTCGCAGCGCACCAAATCAAGTCCAAAGATTCTGTTTCTTTTAATCTGATTGGCTGGACTTCAGATGGCCGTATCTCAGCCATCTGATGTCCGATTGAGGCGATTCAAAGACCTCCGAACTCCTCTCTTTGAGCACGGTTCACCTGCAACAAAAAAAATAGAGTTTTGGTGAGAGTGGCTATGGATTTTTGAAGAAACAAGGGGTTTTGAGTTCTCTTTGTGTGTAAACCTATCTCCACTTACCTCTCCTTGATATTAATGGCTATCTGAAACATTGGAGAGGAAGGGTGAGCAATTATTTGCGAGTTTTGAGAGTTTGACGTGGCTAGGATTTTGTAAGAAGAGTTGGGAGACCGACAAACTCCCACATATGTTGAAGAAGCTCACTCACCACTATTGAGAAGCTTGGGAAGATCATTTGGTGAGCACCACACATGTCATGATCACGTTGGGAAGGTAATCATGCATGCAAATCCTATTTATTCATACCAATGCCATATGGGAAGGGTTTGTAATATCTATTTGACAAATACATTGTAACCTGTCAAGTTAGGGGTTTGACAGGAATGAGGGTTGTTGCCTAGGACTCAGTTGCAGCTGAGAATGTGGTCGATGTTGTAGCATCTGGGTTGTAGGTGCAACCATAGCATTAAAGTAGTGTATTGGGTAAAATATGAAACCCTAATTAGGGTATTACCCCGTGGACTAGCCATCACAGTGTGTGTTAGGTGAACCACGTTATATTTTGTGTTGTGGTTGTAAATGTGGATGTCTGTGTATGTGGAATAGAAGTCTATGTGCTTTTGGTCTGGGTGTACACACTTGGCAGGCCAAGCACCTGGTATGGATACCTATGGGTGTGTGGTTGGTGTGTGCATGAAATGTGTTTGACAAATTGGCAGTGAGAAAAGTCCATTTGACAGCTCAAGGCGACACACAATGAACAACAGCTCTTGGCAGTAGTTTCGAAAAGCAGTAGGCCAGATCATCTCAGTGGGATTATTTTTGAGGGTACTGATTCACCCCCCCTCTCTCAGTGACTACCTGGGATCAACAAAAACCTACCAAACACTATTGTAGTTCTCCTTGGAGCTTCAGATAACTTCCATTACTCATAAACACTCATTCAAGCTCTTCATTGGAGATTAATGGGAAAGGTTGGTGGTAAGAATCCAAGCATTAAACACCCACCACACCTTGAAGAGAGGGTTTTCCTCCCAAGACCCGAGCCTCAACTCTATTTTTCGTCCCCAAATCACTCTCAGTTTGTAAAGAAATAAAAAACAAAGAATCTTGAATTTGAACAGGCTGATTTGGACTTCAAATGAACAAGATATTATCAAAACAATCTCGGCCAACCAAAACATTTAAAAAGCATCTTTTAGACTTTTACACTGCACCCGCGATGCACCATATCGCCACCTGCACTGACACGTCAGAGTGCATGTCGAGTTCCTATTGGCTGCTTTCAGAATCTTCTTTAATATATGTTCAATCTCTGAGTAATGGTGGGAGTAAATATGGGCCTTTGGATTGTCTCAATTGCGTCACAAACGATAGGGCTTGATATTTGTTGGATCAGAATCAACCCCCACTGGCTTATGGTGGTTCCGCTACATCAAATCAACTCTTCCACTGACATGTCAAGATTATTGTCGATAACTGATTGGTTGAGGATGGATCTTCAATAACCATCGTTCGATTAATCAGAGAAAGTCAGGATTGTTTTAGGACCGTCAGATAGTCATCAATCACATCAGAAAGTCAGAGTTAATCGCAGCCTTTCGATTAGTATCCTTCTGCCACTATATGTTAAGCCGATAACACCGAATGATGTGCAATATTCCATGCGACACAGACCACCGCTTTAAATTGCATCCATCCAATCATGATGCTCGTCGGAGCATCAAGATGTATCTGAAGAGATACAACATAGCCTGCCATTATCTGGGCCGTCTGATTAGGATTTCTCAAATGGGATTCAATCCAAGCCATTTATTTGGCTTCTTTTCTTTCTGAATTTCCCACATTCCCCCTGAAAAATCTCTCTAATGGCCTCTGTGACCGGTTACTATCACTTCAGGGTGGGTTTGGCAGAGAGTTCACTCTCTCTCCTGGCTTTTCATCAAACAGATGGAGGGTGGGCATGCGGAAGGCCTATGGCATGTGCGCGGCTGTGGGCCTGCGGGCCTATTGCTGCTGGCAACCATGGCTTGCCTGTGGTGCGTGGCTGGGGCTGCCTGGGTGGCCTGTGCCCCTACTTGTAGGGTGTTGTGCTGCTGGCATGCAGTAGTGCCATGTGGCTGGATTTTGCCACCTTAGTTGCCACCTCATCTTCTCTCTCTCTCATTCTTCTCTCCCCACAACACGCATCCATAAGCCACATCATCAGTAGGATCCACTTGTTCACGTCACTAGTGGGAGGCAGTGGGGCCCACATACTTTTTCTCTCCTCTTTTCTCTCTCAACATTTTTTTCTCTCTTCTATCTCTCTCCTCATTCTCTTTCTTTTTTTTCTCTCTCTTTCTTCTTCACAAAATCAAACATTGGCCACTTCATCAATGAGACCTCAATGGAGCCTAGCCACTTTCTCTCTCCTCCACATCATCACATTTTCTCTCTCCTTTTGCCACACCATCAATGGGACCCATAGTGGGACCCACATTCTTTGTAGAACACTGTAGAACACTTTCCCAAGGCTGCCTCAATTCTACCACTTAGACAGACGCTCTCTCTCCTACATTAGTTCTCTCTTTCTTCATTTCTCTGACTGCAAGCTCATCCATACCGTCACATCAGCCAAGTTGCGAACAATGACAATACATGACCAACAAATAGTGTCATTTCTTCTATACTCATCATCGCACTTGCTCTGAATGCTTAAATTCTCAGCGCCCACCACCTTTCAAATTTTTATCTCTCATCAATAAGGTGGGATGGCTTGAGATGGTTTGACAACTGGATGCATTCTTCTTTTAAGGGACATTTTGGATTAAAAGTTTTTGAGTTCTGGTCATTATTTGAGGTCTACTGCTCAATTCTTGTTGGGTAAGAATTCTGATTCATCAACAACATCAACAACCCGTTGATAACTACATTGTACTTCAGTTGCAGATGAATCACCCACTGCCATTCTACCCATCAGTTGACACTGTTAAGAAATCACTACATTCTCCCCTCCAAAAGCCCCTTCTTTAAAATTTGAAATAAACTATATAAACAACTTACTTACCTAGCTATATAAAAATAGACAGGTAAAATGTAAGCACTATATGTTAGAATATTATGTGTTTAGGGTTTCAATGAAACTCATTCCAATCCCATACAGTTGCCCTATAACACAATAGAAAAGCCATAAACAATGAACATAAAGACATACCTGTCTGTGAAGAGACCGATTTCCATACACTCCAAGTTGGTACAAGCTTTGGTCGAAATCCCTCGGTTACAGTCTTCCATAACCTCCAGAGGATATCTTGACATCTCTTGCTAATGGGTGCAGAGAGAACTAATTAACCGTGGCTGTGGGGACTCTAACCCAGTATTTATAGAATACTACTGTAACCCTAAAACCTTTCCCACAATAAAATTAGGATTACCAAACCTATCTCACACCATGTGATGAACCAAACCAAATCGGTTATACCATGTCAATCAGATTCCCACTGAATTAACTAGTTTAGGTAATTAATTAAGCCCATATAAATCTAACTATCTCCCACTTGGGCTATATTAATTACAAAACTATCGTCAATCAGTGTGGCCACGGAATCCAATACACTAAATCGTTACTAACTTTGAAACATCCATCAAGCTTCCCAATGTGAGCAACAACAAATAATACACCTCAACATATGGTGTATAAACTTCTGTCAGCCACAACAGAGGTCTACTCAATACATGAATCGTCTGAGATAATGCATGAAAGTAAACTCCCATACGAGTCCAAACTTGATTAAAGAACCTTAATCAAAGTGCCCTAAAACCTTTATGGGCAGCTAAAATATGGTATTTAAATAATCTAGAAATATAATACCATACTTTGGCTAGACACCGCCTTTATTCTTTGATATTATCCTCTTATGGCGGTTTGCAAACCGCCTCTAGCTTGGATTAATACCGTACTTTGACTTACCATCATTATTTGTATGGCTGAATACCGCCTCTTATCTTGACTAAATACTGCCTTATATATCTGGCTGAATACTGTCATGTTCGTTCTTTGGCTAAATACTGCCTGGTGTTCGGCTAAATACTGCCTAATCTATCTTTGGCTAAATACGGCCTGGTTTATCTTTAACATGTCAAACACATAACTATGTATGCAAAATAGCAATAGCGCAAATGCTAATATAAACAAAATCATAGTTACAAAAATTATATCCATCAAACCAAGAGCAACACAATCAAACACAGTAAGCAATGTGAAAACACAAGGTAGTAATTGTTAGATCCATATTTAAGAACGGTGCAAGAAGATTTAAAGAAAGGAAAACCTAACCATGACCTACTTTGGATGTGGAAAAGGTACTTGGATACATAAGAAGATTCTGAATACCTGAAGGTAAAGACTTTGACATCATGAGTAGGATAATGGTAGGAGCCCATTGTACTCTATATTCAGGACATCTTGGATGACCAATACTGACCTGAAGAGATTGTACTGCTAAAGAGGAATGATAACAGATGTAGCTTAGTGCGTGTTCCAATGTTTGAACTATTGATAAGTAAAGGCTGAAAGGCAAAGACCAATAGGCTTACTATAACCACTATGGAGCCAGTTTAGAAGTGGAACTGGATTACAATAGACTATGTCATCGATTTACCACTGACTTCCAGATCGATTGACGTAGTTTGGGTGATTGTTGATCACCTTATAAAGACAGCTCGTTTCATTGCTATACGACCTCAGTATGCTTTGGAATGACTAGCTAAGATGTATGTGGATAATATTATCTGATTGAACGTTGTGTCTGAGAGCATGGTGTTGAATAGAGGCTCACATTTTACCTCATAGTTTTGGGAGGGACTACAGAAAGCGATGGGAACAAAGTTAAAGTTTAGTACCGCATTTCACCCTCAAACTGACGGATAGTCGGAGCTGACTATATAGATCCTAGGAGGTATTCTCTGAGCCTGTGAGATTGATTTTAAAGGAGCTTGAGTTGAGAAGTTGTCATTAATTAATTTTACTGGTAAGCTACCATATAGACATCACCTATGAAGCATGGTATGGTAGAAATGTCAAACTCCTCTATTTTGGAATGAAGTAGGAGAACGAGGAATTATAAGACTTGAGTCTGTTGAAGAAACCTATTGAGTGGTAAACAAGATCAAAAGGAAAGGGCTAAAACAGCTCAAGGTTATCAAAAGACACCATGACCTCGAGTTCACCATAAGTGACAAAGTATTCTTGATGATATCACTTATGCGTGGTTTAAAGCAATTCAGCAAGAAGGGAAAGTTGTGTCCTATATATGTTTTGGACCTTATAAAATTTTAGAGAGACGTGGAAGAATAGTATATTAACTAGCGTTACCATCGTCTATTTCTAGTGTGCACGACGTATTTTGCATGTTTTTATTGAAGGAGTACGTCAGAGATCCATCACGGGTATTGATCGTGGATCTACTGAATTTGATAAAAGACTTAACTTTTACAGTGGTACCAACCTAGATCACCAGTTGGAAGGTACAACATCTCCAGAGTCGGGATATTTATTATGTGAAAGTAACCTAGTAAAGCCAAGACGTAGAAGAGATTGCATGGGAAGAGAAAAATGCAATGTTGAAATAGTATTCCCACCCATTCAACTCCAAAGTACATTCAAATTTTGAAGACAAAATTTTTTTTAAGGATGGGGGAGTTGTAAGATCCATGCGTGCAAATTTCAAAGACGAAATTTCTTAAGGGTAGTGAAGTTGTAATTTGGTATTCTAGCTTGATATAAGCTGTGTTTGAGAGCATGGTGTCGGATAGAGGCTTACGCTTTACCTCAAAGTTTTGGGAGGGACTACAGAAAGCGATGGGAACAAAGTTAAAGTTTAGTACTGCATTTCACCCTTAAACCGACAGACAATCAGAGTAGACTATATAGATCCTAGGAGGTATTCTCCGAGCCTGTAAAATTGTTTTTAAAGGAGCTTGAGTTGAGAAGTCGTCATTGATTAATTTTACTAGCAATCTACCATATAGACATCACCTATGAAGCATGGTATGGTAGAATGGAAAACTCCTTTATTTTGGAATGAAGTAGGAAAATGAGAAATTATAAGACTTGAGTTTGTTGAAGAAATCTATTGAGTGACAAACAAGATCAAAAGGAAAGGGCTAAAATAGCTCAAGGTTGTCAAAAGACACCAAGACCTCGAGTTTACCGTAATGACAAAGTATTTTTGAGGATATCATTTATGCGTGGTTTAAAACGGTGTGGTAAGAAGGGAAAGTTATGTTCTATATATGTTTTGGACCTTATAAAATTTTAGAGAGACATGGAAAAGTTGTATATCAACTAATGTTGCCATCATCCATGTCTAGTGTGCACGAAGCAATTCGCGTGTCTCTATTGAAGAAGTACGATAGAGATCCATCACGGGTATTGACCGCTGATCCACCGAATTTGACAGCAGACTTAACTCTCGAAGTGGAACCAACCCTAGATCACCAGTTGGAAGGTACAACATCTCCAGAGCTGGGATCTTTATTATGTGAAGGTAATCGGGCGAAGCTAAAACGTGGAAGAGGAAAATGCAATGCGGAAGAAGTATTCCCACTTATTCGATTTCGATGAATATTTAAATTTTGAGGACGAAATTTCTTTTAAGGATGGGGGAGTTGTAAGATCCATATGTGCAAATTTTGAGGACGAAATTTCTTTTAAGGGTGGTGGAGTTGTAAGACCTGCACGCCCCGAACCCAGTCTAACCTTAAGTTCTCATGTCGTGATCAGTTTTTCCATCATAACCGGCTCAAGTGAACCAATTGTATAAAGAAACCACAAGGCTAGGTATGTAATTCGAACCAAAATCATCTAATAGGAACGTGCGGTCACATACCTAAATAGGTGTGGTCGACCACACCTCAGAATATTGAGACCACTCGAATTTAAGACGTGTAGTTGTAGTTTTGAGACGTCTGGTGGATTGATTTTGTGACCCCACATGCAGCCACACGATGGTATAATTGACTCTGAAATTAAGAAACCTTCCTAATCTGAGGGGGGTTCTTTCCTAATCAAAGTCGAACTTTATATGGATGTTTTCTTCTATATAAAGGGCGTCCCTTAGTTTCTTTCACTCTTTTAGAACCCAAACTGAAAGAGAGAGAAAGAGAGGAGTAGGAAGAGAAGGAGAAGTGAAGAGGAAGACTAGGAGAAGGAATTACAGAGAAAACTCTGATTCTCCAAGAAGTTAAGGTATGGAATCATTCTCTACATTAATTAAATGCCTAGAATAGATTATGGAAGAGATATTGGTTCAAAGTAAGATCTCAATCCTAAGACCATGAACAAAACTCTAAGGAAATCCATGAAGAACGGATTAAGGTGAATGACTATGTAAAAGTGTGAATTTTAAGCCATAGAACAATCATAGGAAGGATCATAATGTTAGCCATGAAATCAAGTTATGAAAGGATGTGGCTAAGAAAAAAAGTCGACCAAAAACTCGTATGGTCGCAGTTTGATCAACCACACAAGGCACATATGTCAGACCACACACCCTCAGAAAGTTTCTAGGGAGGGTGTGGTCGCATGATATGTGACCACATGTATTTACCCCACACCCTGTAGTCGCAGAAACTGAGACCACAGGTGCAGTCACATCTGCGACCACTCAGCTTCTGGAGGTCTGTTTGATGCTAGTATGGACCATTGACTACTGTAAATTGATGAGCATGAACCTTAACTTGAACTTACAAATTTCTTAGGTTTCCAAGAGGTTCAATAGTGAGTTAAGAAGCTTGGAGAAGATTGAACATTTATAGCAGGTGAGGGAATAAGACCTAAACTAATTGCCTAATAATAAGCTATTTGATTTTATTGAGTCCAATGCAATGATTGATTCAACGCTTGTATGCTTGTAATGTGTATCTCACATATCATCTAATATTACTGTTATTACTGTCCATGCATATTTAATTTTGTCTATTTTTAACATGATGATGATGATGCTAGGAATAGGCATGTGATTGTATGTGTGTGGTTAGTGTGTTGGATGCAAGTAGAGAATTAGGGGGAGGACGTGACATTGTGGTTCATCCTGATCACCAGAATCTAGCTCTATCTCTACTCAAGTCTTGTCCACTGACATCGTCGTATCATCATTACCTTAGCAGAACTATTATGTCGTAGGGCATCAGGGGAGGTAGTCTCGGATCGTGTAGTCTTCGACTTTGCTGGGGGGGCCTTAGCTCTATCTCTATGGACGTATTGAGGGATTCTGGGGTGAGGCATTGGATACACTGGATGACATTAGGATTGGTTAGTTGTGAACCTAGTCTGTAAGCCCTCGCCAGTAGGGGCTTACGTGTTGGTATGGGTAGAGCATCAGGGGAAGTGTTGGCCGTGTGTGATTCGGACACTTTAGCTCTATCTCTATTCCATGGTGGGTGCATGTGGGACTGTAATAGTGTTTGATCCATTGGGTGGATTCACACACTCATGTATAGAGGTGTGGGGCCTACAAACCTTTCTATAGCACATTGTAAACTTAAAAATCAGACCAAAGATATGAATTGAATGCATGCATATGTTTGTTGCATTGTTTTGTTTACTCACTGAACTCAAGTTGGAGAGCTGACCCTCGCGCGGGTAATTTTTTTTAGTTTCTGATGTTGCAGGTGTTACTGTTGATAACTACATGGATACGCCAACGTATGGACATGTAGCGGCTATGGATGTGCAAGCTGTGGAGGAAGAGCAAGACTCGTCAAGCGAGTATTTCCACCGTGGTTACGCTTAGTGTTTAACTTTCGTATT
Organism: Protea cynaroides; assembly: GCA_028583415.1. Lineage (NCBI taxonomy): Eukaryota > Viridiplantae > Streptophyta > Magnoliopsida > Proteales > Proteaceae > Protea > Protea cynaroides. The sequence continues at coordinate 66,897,447 of CM053268.1, read as the reverse complement.
TTGATACTTGTAATATGTATTAATTATGTTTTGATTAATTGGAGATAGCTAGATCATTTAATTATTTATCATGTAGACCTCAGTTCATTATTGATAAAACTTTCGCTATTTACTCAAATATCTCTGATTATTACTGTGTAATGTGTTTTGATTTAACATGGTTGGCATAGCCTATACGAGATCCTGGTTTGAACCATTGATTTTCATGATGGTTCATCACACCATTAGTTAATCCACAATTGAGGTGGACCAACCGTATGAAAGTAGACTACAAAATCAGGTATGAGAATTGAGTTAAAAACACTAAAAGTATGAGTATGGTCGAATACCTGGGTAGGTATGTGTAAGCACCCCATTTTTGCCACCCTCGGCATAAGTGAACCAATATGGCAGGTTTCTGACCTTTAACCCAAAGATTTGTAATTCTCCACTGATCCCCACAGTAGGGTCATGGGCTATTATCTGCATAGATGCATAGGTCATGGAATTATCTTCGAAACGAGACCAGAATTGCTCAATTCCGGTATCAAATGAGGAAGATACGACCATTTTAGTCGGATGATACATATAAGGGAGGTTTCTGAAATTATCATAAATAATCCCAGGGGCTTTCATGCAAATTATCGTAAGTTAGATTGTTTGAATTTCAAATCATCATAACTTGATCATCCGACATCGGATTCAAATGGTTCCAAGACCATTATTCTTCATTCATGATGTTCTACAAAGTGGACGTAAAAAATCCCGGGTAGAAGTCACCAGTGGGTCCCATACAAACTTGCATGCAAAATGATCGTCAAAACTTCAAAGCTTCATATCTTTCCCGTTCTACATCGGATTCAGGTGATTTCAGTCTCATTATGTTCCATTTTTAGTGTTCTACAAAGTGGACGTAAAATATTTTTGGTAAAAGCCTCTGAAGGATCTCATGCAGAATGGTCACCCAAATTATCGATAATTGGTCCGCTTAAACTTCAAAAATTCATAAGTTGACCATTTTACTTCCAAATGAGGTGATTCAAGTTCCTATATTCCTCATTTTTAATGTTCTACAAAATGAATGCAAAAAATTTAGAATAGAGGCCATCAAAAAATTCCATGCGGGATAACAGCGGGAATGACCCGTGAAATGACAAGGAAAAGAAACCCAGTTAATTCCAATCAGTCCAAGTCAACTCAGTTCAAACCAGTTTAGGTCCAACCTAGCTCAACCCATATCAGTTGTCAATCTAAGTCACTCTCAACCCATTTCGAATCAGTTCATCTATGTGCACGATATTTATATTATATATATTATATTATATATATATATATATATATATGTATATATGTATATGTATGTAAATGTATGTATTAAATATATGTGTGTATATGTATATAATATATATTATTGTATGTAAATGATAATCCAAAAGATTTTGAGAAGAAAAAGGAAAGAGGGGAGAGAGAAACGTGAAAGTGAAGGGGGATTTTGGTTTTGGAGATAATCCAAAAGATTTTTGAGAAAAAAAAAGAAAAGAGGGGAGAGAAAAAAAACGTGGAAGAGAAAGGGATTTAGGGTTTTGAGATAATCCAAAAGATTTTGAGAAGAAAAACGAAAGAGGGGAGAGAAAAAATGTGGAAGAGAAGGGGATTTAGGGTTTTGAGATAATCCAAAAAGATTTTGAGAAGAAAAGGAAAGAGGGGAGAGAGAAAACGTAAAAGAGAAGGGGATTTAGGGTTTTGAGATAATCCAAAAGATTTTGAGAAGAAAAAAGGAAAGAGAGAGGAATAAAAGAAAAAAAAAAGGGGGGGGAAAAGATTCCCCTTCACGTTTTCTAGAAAGAAAACGTGAAAGAGAGAGAGGAGAAAGAAAGAAAGAAAAAAGGAAGGAAAGAAAAAGGAAAAAAAATATTTTTTAGAAAAAAGGATCTTCTAGAAAATGAGTGAAAAATTATAAATAGGCAAGAGGAGGATCCTTTTTTCCAGAGAGCAGAGAGAGAGGGAAACGTGGGTGAGAGAGAGAAACGTGAGTGAGAGAGAGAAAAGGTGAGAGAGGAAGAAAGAAAGAGGGAGAAAAGAGAAAAGAAAGAAAAGAGAAGAAGAAAAGAGAGAAAGAGAAGAGAGAAAGAAGCAGAAGAGAGGAAAATGAGGATTCACATTCAAAGGGGATTGATACAACCCCCAATCACCCTTCATCAACGGTTTCGCTCGATTTGAGCCCAAGGTTAGTACTCTAAACAAATTTAGAGGTCGTTATAATGCCCGAATGCCAATTTTGCTTGAAAAAGGCTAATTTTCATGAAATCTCAATCATGAATGCTCTATTACATGCTTGTTAATGTTAGGATGCCTATGTCTAACATTTTTCATGAATGATAATTTGTCTAAGCTATTCAATGATGAATTTTTGATTGATATACAATGATGTTTGATGTTTTTTGTAAATTTCATAAAGTGATTTTCTGATCTGAAAATTCCAGATTTAGGGTTCAAACTTAGGACGTACATCATATGTATTTTTTCTAAGATTTTGAAGCCCAAAATTTTATGGGAGTCTCTCTGATATGATAGAAGACTACCCGAAAAATTTCGTTCCATTTGGAATTGGGGAAATATATCAAACAATTTGTCTTTGACATTGCTATTTTTCTCGGATGTAATGCAATTCTCCATCGGAAAGTCTCTAGACAAAGGCCTTATGGCCATAATCAGAAAATCCACTTAACATGAACATTTAGACATGAAAGTCTTCTAAAAAATGGCACTGGTTTCATATTTTTTCCATTTTTTTTGAATTGATATCAATTTTTAAGTGCATAGAGCTTGATTTCAGATCTGTCATGATGTGCTGATTTGCATGATTGAAAAGAGTCATTTTTCACAAAGAAAATATACTGTTTTAACTTGTTTTTCTTAATGAAATTTTAGATCAGATAGTTATCTACATAGACATATGTCTGTATTTAATTTTCATTAAGAATAAAATTTTATTTGGAATTTATGGTGCAACTGGTCAAAAATCTGGAACAGACCTGACCAGTGTATTTGCCTGTACTTGGGGAATGTTTTCGACCTGCCTATGGTCTCTTTTAGGAATAGCTTCCTTGAGACAAAATGTTGGCCTTTGATTCTTCTTTCCAGGGATATCTTTTAAGAATTTTTTGAGTAAGTACAGTGCCCTATGTGCCCATTTTGGTCCAGCCTGACAAAGCTGTCATCTTGCTGCGTGTTCCATCATGTTTTGATTGATTCTCATATGCTTTGGTTGTTTCTCACATGCCATATTTGATGCTATGCTATGTTCGGATGCTCGTATGCATACACTGCCATAATTGGAATGATCACATTGCCATAATTGAAATAATCACATTGCCATGATTGGAATGATACACATGTTTATTGCCATATTTGTCCGCTACACTTGCTCACATGCTATATTAAATGCTTATTGTCACAATTAGGGTAGAAAACCCTAAAAAATGGAAAGAAAATAACATTTAGGGTAGAAAACCCTAAGATGGAAATAAAATAATAATTAGGGTAGAAAACCCTAAAATGGAAAGAATGTAACAATTAGGGTAGAAAACCCTAAAAAATAGAAATAAAATGATAATTAGGGTAGAAAACCCTAAATATGGAAAGAAAAAGCAATTAGGATCTTGCCATGCTTAGAAGATAGCATACTAGATCATGTCATATAGGCTCTTGCCTTATTTGCAATATATGCCATATTTGAAAGATTTTAAACAATCTTATTGCATGTGAATTTCTTGCCATAAATGTTTTATGTGCCATATTTAGATAGAATATTCTATTTTTTGGCAATAACTTATTTTATGCAACACCTTAGTTAAACTGCCATATATGCACACTTCTAGAAGACAATGTAGGTGTGGGGACGTGCATTTAGGCACCCACATTCTTGGGAAGGGCATAATGGGAATAATAAAACCTTAATAAAGAAAGAGAATTCTTTGCCAAACCTTCCAAAATTAGAATTCAGAATGAAAAGGGTAATTTAGGACGATTTGCCCCTCGGCAAACCCTAAACCTAGAATAGGTTCTAAACCCTAAACCTAGAATAGGTTCTCAATCATTAACTTAGAACAGGTTATCTATCCCGAATTACGCGGATTCTGATTCCTAGGGCAAACCCTAGGATACGTAGGCCATTTGGGAGAAACCCAAATTCGGATCCACACCTTAGTCCACTCGGACTATCCATAGATCCACTAGGATACCCCCCATATTTTAACCCAAAAAGGGTTATCCAAACCTTAGTCCACTTGGACTATCCATAGATCCACTAGGATATTATCCACATTCCAACCCAAATAGGGTTATTCTTAGATCCACTAGGACTATCTATCAGTCCACATGGACTATCCAGATCCTAATCCATAGGATTTCACAGCCTTTCAAGCATAAATTTCAACTTTAACAAAAAACTTAATCATGTACAAGCATAAATCACATCCATAAACTTTAATCACACCTGAACTACGATGGTGAACCTGATTTTCGGAATAATTCCGTGATACGTAGGCAATCTGATGGATACAGATTCGGTTCAATGATATCAAACCACTCGGTTTGGTTTAATTTAACAAATAGAGTCTAGCACAGGAAAGGTATAGGAGACCGATTTGATCGGGCGGTTTGGGTGCCTAACCCCTTCCCATAACCGTAACCTGACGCTTACCCAATCTCTGATGGACCAGAATTCCAATCTAAGGGTCATGAGTCAATCGAAGTCTTACCTTGGGGTGAGATTTCGCATTTCTAAGGTCCTAGACCTAAATCTATGTGGCGACTTCAAAAGATTTCCATCTTTGTCCTCACAGTGGCGACTTCACTGGGGATATAAATGTCAAACTCTTAAATGAAAACTTTCCTTGTGTGAATTGGATGCTAGATTTTAGGATACTATATTTATGCTTATATATTATTGCTTTGGGGGGAATGGGTTCAGTCACACATTCGTGCGAGTAGCCGAACCGGGTCCCATGCATATGGGGCAGCCCGCTAGGAGAAACACACAGCCTTGGCCTGTACTTTGTGAGACCACGACCGGTGAGCAGCCTCTAACGAGCGTTTCTTGGGTCCGCCTGGGAATGCGTTACGCTACTCCACGTCGCTTGGATCCTTGCAACATAGTATATAAAGGGATTGGGGGCCCATTATTCATCGAGCATTTGGTGATAGGTTACCCCATCCTCGTCAAGGTAGCCTTTTCTGTCCTAACCCCGGATTGTAGCCCAATGTTTGTTATTTTTTGGTTCATCCCCTGAACCGACCCAGTAAAATCGGCTTAACCATGACATCCATGTTCAAGACGTCGAAGTTCTGCCCGTTTTTGTCCTCGATTGGTCAACATGTTAGATTCTACACGATGAGCATCTTGAACTCTCACCCATTGGGAGTATGGGGTATGTATACACTTGTTCTACATCATAGTAGACGGTCACTATACACCCTCCATTAAGTAAGCTCGATGTGTCGAATCTCTCATTGTTAACACGTCGATTTCAAAAAATGAGTAGAAAATCCCTGTCAAGACTTAGATACCATGGTCAAGAAGAAATTTACTAGTTTGTTCATCTATGAACCGCTTTTGCTAATCATCCCTAATAAGGACGACGGATTAATATATCCATTTCAATTTCATCGAATTCGGTAATCCAATTGGCCAGACCTTGGTACCACTTATTATCCATTTTTGAATCACGAGGTCCCAAGACTGAACACATGACTTAATCAAATTCGATTAAATTGACTCGAACAATGTTTACCCAATCGTTCTTATGAGGGAGCTAACTCTTGTTTGGTTGAGTCATCTTTGATTATGTACGTAACTTCTTTCCACTTCCGTTATCTTAGTTTCCTAATATTTATCACTTTTGGGTTCCTTTCAAGTACCCAAGCCAAGGGGTCAGCCCAAACTACAACCATTTCTACCTCTTGGATAAGGGATCCCGTTACTGGGAGATTATCTAGGGTGTACACACCAAAGCCAGTTAGTCCCATCTCAACCACACCAACTGAATCAATGGCTGAAGGATCAAACCAAGTCGCGAACACTATGGATGCTAGAATGGAAAAGATGGAGGATACCATGGGAATGATAGCTGCCGCAGTAAGGGATATCCAATTACAATTGCAGGCTCAAGGGTTGACCTCTGAAAGGGTAAATATGGCACTGCAACAAGGACCAGGTACCCCTAATGCAGCTGCGTCAAAATTTTTCATAAACCCAGCTTTCGAAGATATGGAAGGTGTCGTTCCCCATAAACAGTCCGTCGTTCAGGCTACCCCGGTGAGTAAGAAATCGAAGGAAGAAGATGGCCCATACAAAGTGATGATTGAGTCAAGTGGAAAAATACTAAGGGGCATGAAAGGAGTAGAAAGCCAAATTATTGATGCCGAAGGATTATGCTTCTTTCCAGAAACTAAACTGCCTCCCAAGTTTAAATGGACCACCGAGAAATTTGATGGGACCGGAGATCCCAGGGCCCACTTAAGATCCTTCACAGGTCTATTGAAGCAAGGCAAAGGATTCACTGATGAACAGTTAGGACATGCATTCCAATTCTCACTCACGGGTGGGGCTCATCGATGGTTGATGAATCTGAAACCATCACAGATACATTCTTGGTCAGATATCACCAAAGCATTTGCCAGTTTTTATTCCTACAATACGGAGTTAGAGACCCATCGTAGGCAATTGGAGACCATGGTTCAAGCACAAGGAGAGACGTTCACGGCCTATCTGACCCGGTTCAGAAGTGTTGCAGCAAAGCTTTGGGATCGACCCTCTGAAAGAGATCAAGTGCAGATAATGATGAGAGGTTTAAGCGGGCCATATAAAACATACATCTTCGGCCAGGCCATCCTGTCATTCGAAGGGCTCGTGGTTGTGGGGCAACAAGTGGAGGACGCCATAACCCGAGGAGATATATTACCAGGAAAGTCAGAAAGGTCAGAAGGGGTGTCAAATAGAAGGGCGTACCCACCAAGAAACCCAGGAAATCATTCTGTAAAGCAAATAGCTAATACCAATTCTGAACCATTGATCTTGGGAAGTTCAAATTACACCCCACCACAGCAAGCAAGACCAAGGAGGCAGTTTACCGATTTGGGGATGACCCGGTCCAAGGCTCTGGATAAATTAATACAAGCCAAGAAGTTGACTGTGCTCGACCCTCGTCCACCTCCAAGCCCTCTTCCAGCGAATTTTCGTATGGATCTTTTTTGTAAGTACCACAATCAGCATGGGCATGATACAGACAATTGATATACATTAAGGCATGCCATACAAGATCTGTTGGATTCCGGTAAATTTAAGGTCCAGCCCCGACAAGTGTCAGTGGCAAATAATCCCCTCCCTCACCACAGCATCAATTTCATAGAGTGGGGAGATAAGCCCTCAGACCTTACTACGGTCATAGAAGGAGTAAGCAATATGGTTGTCACATCTGGTGACGAAATAAACATGTTGGGAAGTCATCAACAAGAAGAAGAAGAATATGATTTCTATTTCCCGAAAGATTCATCACACCTTATAGCACAAGCACAAGAAGAAGAAGAAGAAGAACCATTCATCATCTACCTCTCAAATGAGGAGAGAGAAGTAGATCAAGTTGACAACCGTTTCCTTGAGATGGAGTTCATATTCCCAGAGGATGAGCAAGAAATAGCGAGAAACCGGAACGGGGAAGAACTACAAACCATCTCACCCGATGGTAAGTGATCCGGCCCAAGCCGTAAGAGAGAAAGGTAAAGGACCCGCCAATCAACCGGAACCTCCAAACCCGGTCTTGAAACAACTACAAAAGACCCAAGCCAATGTGTCCATTTGGGAACTTCGATGGCTTCCAAGGTCCACGAGGACGCGGTACCGAAATCTCCGGCAAGCATTCAGGTCCCGGTTTCAATGGAGGGGAGAAGAACTAGCCATGCTAGTAGGGGGGTAGATACGCCGTTAATGCAATTGTTTTTGGAGATGCAGATCTTCCTCAAGGAAGTAAGGATCACATACAAGCTCGCATATTACCATCGGATGCCGGGGCAATAGCATTTTTCAAGTTTTGGTTGATAATGGGTCAGCCTTAAATGTATTCCCTTTCCGTACGTTCAAGCATCTAGGCTTCAGCGAGTCGAGTTGAAACCTTCGGATATGACCATCAAGGCGTACGACAATACCGGAAGGGCTATATTGGGTGTCTTCACGGTACCAATTCAAGTAGGACCGGCTGAGTTTGAAACAGAGTTCCAAGTCATTGATATCTCGCCTCATTCAAGATGCTTCGGGTAGGCCATGGATCCATCGGGCCAATGCGGTGGCATCCGCTTTATACCGGAAGATTAAATTCATCTACAAGGGTACAATCTGTGACAATACACGCAAACTCCGCAATTCGTGAATACATTGGCCAACGGACGGAGTAATGAAGAGTTACAAGGGGATACAAGGCGGGATTTCTCTCTCGGAGGGTTTCAAGTTGACAACATCTTAGCCACAACCGAGCCGGATCCTATAGGTACGCATCGCCTTTTTCATTTCATCAATTACTTAACATGCTCTACTTTCCGGTATGGGCCTTGGTTCTCACCAACATGGTAGTACCACTTTCTTATCTCTATTGATCAATGAGTATAGATTTGGGCTGGGATATACCCCCACCGAAGGGGATCCGAAAGTAATCAAGCAAAAGCAGAGCGGAGGCGACGAAGGATTTCGGAAGTTCGAGAGGATGAAATACAAGTATAGTGGTAAGTATGGTAGCAGCAAAATAAGAGCATCGGATAGAGTTAGTGGGGACTGGCGACCTCAAAGGACCGGACGAAGCGATGTCATGCAATATCGAGGGGTTATACAATGTACGGGATATCCGAGTTTTCAAGGACCCTAAATGGGTATTTTGTCAAAGAAGGAGAAAACAACATTTATTGTGGATTTTCAGAACCTTGGTTCAGCACTCACCTTCAAAAGCAAGTACCCGGGTTCGAAATATTCCATGATTGTACTCTTGATTGGGAAGAGCTCGAGCAAGTCAAGATCCAAGAGCAGAGCAAGAAGCAAAAATCTGAGACAGAAGTGATCAACATCGCAAACCGTTCGACGATGATCAAGTGATGACGCTCACCGGTGAAGACCAAGATAGGAGTCCCGATGTACAACAATTCACCCTACCCATCAAAGGAATAATCCCCAATTGGAGTTGTCATGATAATTTTGTCTACCCAAGGGGGTTGCCATGTAATCCACATATAATGACTATGTCTGAGCCTAGAGTCCTGAGGTCTTTAGATAAGATTGAGTCCGTTTCAAATTTTGATTTCGTTCCACTTGGAACCATTTCCTCTGTACCTCTGCTTTTGAATATGAATAAACATGACATTTTGAATTACTTTGCGTATACTTCTTCCTTTCCTTCTCCTTCTAACTCTAACTTTGAAAATGATGAGAATGATGAACCATTTCCTGAAATATTACAATCCATCCAAGCCTCGGAGGAAAAGAAAGCTCAACTTTGTTGGTGAAGACTTCAAGATAATCAGCCTTGGTTCAGTAGAGCAACCTCGAGAAATAAAGATCGGTGCTACCTTGACGGAAGAGGAAACCAAACAAATGACGGAATTACTAATGGAATTCCAAGAAGTATTTGCCTGGTCCTATGAAGATATGCCCGGCATAGACCCTAAAGTGGTACAGCATAAGATACCTTTGGTCTCAGACGTAAGGCCATGTAAGCAGAAGCTAAGGCGATTAAGGCCTGAATGGACCCTTAAGGTTAAGGAGGATATCATGAAGCAGTTTGACGCAGGATTCCTTGAGGTTACGAAGTATCCGGGAGTGGTTAGCGAATGTGGTCATTGTACCTAAAAAGATGGAAGACCGAGGGTGTGCATTGATTACCAGAAACCCGAATAAGGCCAGCCCCAAAGATGACTTTCCATTACCAAAGATAGACATCCTAGTGGATAACACTGCAAATCATGCTCGTTGTCCTTCATGGATGGATTCTCGAGGTACAATCGGATAAAGATGGCACTGAAGACAAGGAGAAGACCGCCTTCATAATGCATTGGGGCACCTCTTTGTTACCTTGTGATGCCATTTGGGCTGAAGAATCTTTGGGGCAACTTATCAAAGGATGGCTACTACAATCTTGCACGACCTAATCCATAAGGAGGTAGAGGTGTATGTAGATGATATGATTGTAAAATTGTTCACCGAGAGAAGGTCACATCCTGCGTTAAGGAAATTCTTTGAAAGGATCAAGCACTACAAACTAAGGCTTAACCCCCAAAAATGTGCATTCCGGGTTATAGCCGGCAAAATGCTAGGTTTTATGGTCAGCCAAAGAGGAATTGAAATTGACCCAACCAAGATAAAAGCCATCTCCGAAATGCCGGCTCCTCAAACGGAAAGGGAAGTAAGAGGTTTCTTGGGAAGACTTCAATACATCAACCGGTTTATTGCACATCTCACCGCAACGTGTGAACCAATTTTCAAACTACTCGGGAAGGACCAGCCAAAGGATTGGAACCCTCAATGTCGGATGGCTTTTGACAAGATTAAGGCATATATGTTGAACCCACCAGTCTTAGCCCCACCAGTACCGGAAAACCGCTACTCCTTTACTTGTCGGTACTAGAAGTTTCTATGGGGTCAATGATAGCCCAAAGCATGATACGGATGGAAAGACGAAAAAGGGCGTATACTATCTCGAGTAAGAATTCACGGGATACGAAGCCAATTATACACAGTTGGAGAAGACATGCACAGCCCCGGGTCCGGATAACAAAGAGATTGAGACATTACATGTTATCCTACAAGGTCATACTTATTTCCGAATGGACCCCCGAAGTATCTATTTGAGAAACCGGCTTTAACGGGAAGATTGGCTAGGTGGCTATTGTTGTTGTCCGAATTTGACATCACATACACTACTCAAAAGTCTATCAAAGGGAGCGTAATCGCAGAACATCCGTCGGCTCTACCAATTGAAGATAACCTCGGACATTTGGAAGATGCATTCCCCCGATGAAGAAGTCTACACCACTCAAGAAGAGGGGAAGAATGACACATGGATAATGTTCTTCGATGGAGCCGCAAATCATATGGGATACGGGGCCGGCGTCTTATTCATAGATCCGGTAAGGGGCATTTGTACCATTTTCATTCAGATTAGACTTCGACTGCACAAACAACATTGTAGAGTACGAAGCATGTATCATGGGACTAAAAGCAGCTTTGGCCATAGGGGTCTGCAGATTAAAGGTCTATGGTGACTCATCAATTGTTATCTACCAAGTCAGAGGGGATTGGAAAACCAAAGATGAGAAGGCGATACCTTATCGGCAATGTGCAATAACCCTGGCTCGGAAGTTCGAGCAAATTGAATTTGACTACTCCCCAAGAGATACCAATAAGTATGTTGATGCATTGGCCACCTTGGCTTCAATGATTGGAAATGATCCGTTGGGACGTATCAAACCACTAATCATAGAGAAGAGAGTACGGCCAGTCCACTTGGAAGAAGTGAATGCATTGACGATCGATGGTCGGCCATGGTTTGCTCCTATCAAGTTCATACTATGCGAAGATATCCTGTACAAAAGATCCCATGAAGGAGTGCAGTTAGTCTGTATCGACGAGGAATAGGCGCAAAATGTTATCGAGCAGGTCCATCAAGGAATATGCGGACCTCACATGAACGCTAGAATGCTTGCAAAGAAGATTCTCAGAATGGGATATTATTGGAACACAATGGAAGCAGATTGTTCAGAGTTCGTAAGGAAATGTCACAAGTGCCAAATCCATGCTAATTTGATACACGTGCCTCCAGCCAGAGTTGCATACTCTTAGCTCTCCATGGCCTTTCTCAACCCGGGGCATAGATGTGATTGGAAAGGTTCACCCTAAAGCTTCGAATGGGCATGAATTCATCTTGGTTGCCATCGATTACTTTACAAAGTGGGTAGAGGCACAATCATACGCCAAGCTCACAGCAAACAAAGTGGCTAAATTTCTACAAGAGTATATCATATGCCGGCATGGAATGCCTCGGTCTATAATCTCGGATCAAGGACAACACTTCGGAGGGAGAGTCCAAGAATTATGTGACAAGTTCCACATCAAAAGGCATCGGTCCTCTCCTTACCATCCACAGACAAATGGGGCAGTAGAGGCGGCCAATAAAAATGTCAAGGTTATCCTCCGGAAGATGGCGGAATCTAATGTTGATTGGGCGGACAAACTACCTTATGCACTCGGGCATACGGAACATCCATAAGAACATCTCTCGGGGCAACGCCGTATTCACTAGTATATGGTATGGAAGCAGTCCTCCAGAGTAGAAATAGAGGTGCCATCATCGAGGGTCTTGATGGAATGCAAGATTCCGAAGCCGAGTGGTTGCAATCCGGATATGACGAGCTGAACTTCGTTGATGAAAGAAGAATGAAGGCAATGGATAATGTAAGAAAATACCAACAAAGAATGGCATGACATGGTTGACTGGATTCTCCAATGGGGCACAACACCTTTCACCCAGGAATGGTTCTTCTTATCATCATGATCAAAGAAAGAATTTCCTGTTTATTGGCTAAACTCTTTCATCCGTCCATCTATCCAACGGATTTCCCAAGAGTTACATATCAAAGCCCATTTTTCATATCATTTGATGTAAACTCTCATGAGTATATCAATCTGAGAAATAAATAAATAAAAAAAAAAAGAAGAAGAAGAAAATTCTGGCTGGAACTCTTATCTGTCGTTCATTACATCCGACGGCGTCCCAAGATTCCAATAAGCCCATCCATTCCAAAGCCCATAAAATGGGATCTTCTCGGGAAGATATGCCCATTCTACATAAACAACCACAAACTCCTTCAGGCGGCAAACCCACCTGGATAGTTTCTTGTCAGTCCCTTTTGGACCTCCATTTTAGCTCGTCATGTCTATAGATTTAAGTACTTTAAACTCAGACAGAGTCAATCATATGTATACATTTCATGTGCAACCTTCTAAGGGCATTTTCAATATATCTAAACAACAATAATTGAAGGTAATTCCAATGATTCATTTTTTTAACCTCTATTTGTATGTCGGGATTCCTACAGGTCACGGTCGGGAAGCCGATAATACATTGATCCATCGGATGGCGTATTGAGTTCACAGAAGATAGCTCTTTCTTACGAAAGCATCAATTGGAGGCACTTCCTCAATTAACAACCATAAAATTATGCCCAGACCTTTTAAAAGCGGCCGCTCAATGCTGGGATCCGACAGTTCATGTTTTCAGGATGGGAGAAGTCGAGTTATGCCCAACTGTGGAAGAATTTGGAGCTTGCCTTTTGCTCACACCTAAGCGGAAGATCTTCAAGCCATATCCGGGAAAAAGATTACAAGGCGGGAGATACAAGACTTTTTCAATCGGGATAAGAAAGAAATGTGCCGTTTTGTACAAGATCAACGGCTACAGATAAAGCGCATGATCAAGTCATATGCTCATACAAGTCCAACAAGGAAAGAAGCACAAGTTCAGAGAAGACACGTTTACCTATATTGTAGCATAGCCCGACTATTGCTACGAAGTTGCACAGATACAGAATCTCCCGTCATAATAGATCTCATAAAGCATGCAAGACAAGGTTTTGATATCATCCCTACAGTGTTGGCTGAGACATTAAAGGGCCTTGACTTCATGGCAACTCATCAAGACCAGTCAGTTTGAGTTGAACAATTTCAACGGATCACCATATCTTCTTCAAATCTGGTTAACAGAAAGGTTAGGATTAGTTGAGGAATCTGAAGTGACGACCCTCAACCCTTTTCAATTGGCAAAGAGAGCAGATCCTATGGCTTATCAGATGGACACAGACTGGTTTAGCCGCCTCAAAGAAATAACCACAGCAGACATCAGATGGAAATGCACTTGGTGGAAGCAAGAGCGGGTTGTCACAAATACAGAAAATAGTTTGCATGTCCGGATCATGGGGTTGACTCATACCTCATTCTATTCTCCAACAAGGTTACCTCAGCAATTCAATATCCCAGCAAGCACCAACAGAGAAGTAACTGATTATGAACTTCCCATAAAGTTGACATCAGATCTGGTTGATACCATTGCTCGTGAATGGAACAATAGAAATGTTCAAACACTCCCTAGAGTTGCACCAATCAAGAAACCAATAGCATTTTAGGTTTTTTTTTTTTTTTTTTTGAATTCTAGTGTGTTTCATGAACTACGTCTCTTAGAAACACTTGATTCAACGTAATCATCCATATGCTCTATGAAATCTTCAATGTTCTGACAAATGCAGGTACTCAAGCCAAAATCTTAATCAAGGAAAGACATCAAGTCTTCCATCCAGACAAATCAAGCCGAGCCCAAGCTCATGCAATCAACCTTGTATTCACAGCCTAGCTCCATACAAGAAGAGGTTTATCAGCCTACAAATGGATCAAGCCGGGTCCAAGCCCGCACATGCCTTGCATTGAGTTCCACCTCAGCAAGAAGAGGTTCCCAGCCTACAAATGAGCCTTGTATTCACAGCCTAGCTTCATACAAGAAGAGGTTTATCAGCCTATAAATGGATCAAGCCGGGTCCAAGCCCGCATGTACCTTGCATCATAAGTTCCATCTCAGCAAGAAGAGGTTCCCAGCCTACAAATGAACCCTGTATTCACAGCCTAGCTTCATACAAGAAGAGCATTCATCAATTCTCCAAGAAGAGCAAACCTTCTTGCCAGTCGAACTACGTTCTGGGCTTGATTTCTAGGACACCCTTAGAATACATAGGCAGTTTAGGAAGAATTATCCTAAGTGCAGCCCAATAAACAATATCACTCATACCCCAAAAATGTGGTTCTTTTATCTTTAGCCTTCAACTGATAACAATCTCGGCTAAAGAGGGGCATCTGTAAGCACCCCATTTTTACCACCCTCGGCATAAGTGAACCAATATGGCAGGTTTCTGACCTTTAACCCAAAGATTTGTAATTCTCCACTGATCCCCACAGTAGAGTCATGGGCTATTATCTGCATAGATGCATAGGTCATGGAATTATCTTCGAAACGAGACCAGAATTGCTCAATTCCGGTATCAAATGAGGAAGAAACGACCATTTTAGTCGGATGATACATATAAGGGAGGTTTCTGAAATTATCATAAATAATCCCAGGGGCTTTCATGCAAATTATCGTAAGTTGGATTGTTTGAATTTCAAATCATCATATCTTGAACATCCGACATCGAATTCAGATGGTCCCAAGACCATTATTCTACATTCATGATGTTCTACAAAGTGGACGTAAAAAATCCCGGGTAGAAGTCACCAGTGGGTCCCATGCAAACTTGCATGCAAAATGATCGTCAAAACTTCAAAGCTTCATATCTTTCCCGTTCTACATCGGATTCAGGTGATTTCAGTCTCATTATGTTCCATTTTTAGTGCTCTACAAAGTGGACGTAAAATATTTTCGGTAAAAGCCCTCGAAGGATCTCATGCAGAATGGTCACCCAAATTATCGATAATTGGTCCGCTTAAACTTCAAAAATTCATAAGTTGACCATTTTACTTCCAAATGAGGTGATTCAAGTTCCTATATTCCTCATTTTTAATGTTCTACAAAATGAACGCAAAAAATTTGGAATAGAGGCCATCAAAAAATTCCATGCGGGATAACAACGGGAATGACCCGTGAAATGACAAGGAGAAGAAACCCAGTTAATTCCAATTAGTCCAAGTCAACTCAGTTCAAACCAGTTTTTGTCCAACCTAGCTCAACCCATATCAGTTGTCAACCTAAGTCAGTCTCAACCCATTTCGAATCAGTCCATCTATGTGCACGATATTTATATTGTATATATATATTATATTATATATATATATATATATATATATATGTATGTATATGTATGTATATGTATGTATTAAATATATGTGTATATATGTATATAATATATATTATTGTATGTAAATGATAATCCAAAAGATTTTGAGAAGAAAAAGGAAAGAGGGGAGAGAGAAACGTGAAAGTGAAGGGGGATTTTGGTTTTGGAGATAATCCAAAAGATTTTTGAGAAAAAAAAAAGAAAAGAGGGGAGAGAAAAAAAACGTGGAAGAGAAAAGGATTTAGGGTTTTGAGATAATCCAAAAGATTTTGAGAAGAAAAAGGAAAGAGGGGAGAGAAAAAACGTGGAAGAGAAGGGGATTTAGGGTTTTGAGATAATCCAAAAAGATTTTGAGAAGAAAAAGGAAATAGGGGAGAGAGAAAACGTGAAAGAGAAGGGGATTTAGGGTTTTGAGATAATCCAAAAGATTTTTGAGGAAAAAAAGGAAAGAGGGGAGAGAAAAAACGTGGAAGAGAAGGGGATTTAGGGTTTTGAGATAATCCAAAAAGATTTTGAGAAGAAAAGGAAAGAGGGGAGAGAGAAAATGTGAAAGAGAAGGGGATTTAGGGTTTTGAGATAATCCAAAAGATCTTGAGAAGAAAAAAGGAAAGAGAGAGGAATAAAAAAAAAAAAGGGGGAAAAAGATTCCCCTTCACGTTTTCTAGAAAGAAAACGTGAAAGAGAGAGAGGAGAAAGAAAGAAAGAAAAAGGAAGGAAAGAAAAAGGAAAAAAAATATTTTTTAGAAAAAAGGATCTTCTAGAAAATGAGTGAAAAATTATAAATAGGCAAGAGGAGGATCCTTTTTTTCCAGAGAGCAGAGAGAGAGGGAAACGTGGGTGAGAGAGAGAAACGTGAGTGAGAGAGAGAAAAGGTGAGAGAGGAAGAAAGAAAGAGAGAGAAAAGAGAAAAGAAAGAAAAGAGAAGAAGAAAAGAGAGAAAGAGAAGAGAGAAAGAAGCAGAAGAGAGGAAAAGGAGGATTCACATTCAAAGGGGATTGATACAACCCCCAATCACCCTTCATCAATGGTTTCGCTCGATTTGAGCCCAAGGTTAGTACTCTAAACAAATTTAGAGGTCGTTATAATGCCCGAATGCCAATTTTGCTTGAAAAAGGCTAATTTTCATGAAATCTCAATCATGAATGCTCTATTACATGCTTGTTAATGTTAGGATGCCTATGTCTAACATTTTTCATGAATGATAATTTGTCTAAGCTATTCAATGATGAATTTTTGATTGATATACAATGATGTTTGATGTTTTTTGTAAATTTCATAAAGTGATTTTCTGATCTGAAAATTCCAGATTTAGGGTTCAAACTTAGGACGTACATCATATGTATTTTTTCTAAGATTTTGAAGCCCAACATTTTATGGGAGTCTCTCTGATATGATAGAAGACTACCCTAAAAATTTCGTTCCATTTGGAATTGGGGAAATATATCAAACAATTTTTCTTTGACATTGCTATTTTTCTCGGATGTAATGCAATTCTCCATCGGAAAGTCTCATGACAAAGGCCTTATGGCCATAATCAGAAAATCCACTTAACATGAACTTTTTATACATGAAAGTCTTCTAAAAAATGGCACTGGTTTCATATTTTTTCCATTTTTTTTTGAATTGATATCAATTTTTAAGTGCATAGAGCTTGATTTCAGATCTGTCATGATGTGCTGATTTGCATGATTGAAAAGAGTCATTTTTCACAAAGAAAATATACTGTTTTAACTTGTTTTTCTTAATGAAATTTTAGATCAGATAGTTATCTACATAGAAATATGTCTGTATTTAATTTTCATTAAGAATAAAATTTTATTTGGAATTTATGGTGCAACTGGTCAAAAATCTGGAATAGACCTGACCAGTGTATTTGCCTGTACTTGGGGAATGTTTTCGACCTGCCTATGGTCTCTTTTAGGAATAGCTTCCTTGAGACAAAATGTTGGCCTCTGAGTCTTCTTTCCAGGGATATCTTTTAAAATTTTTTTTGAGTAAGTACAGTGCCCTATGTGCCCATTTTGGTCCAGCCTGACAAAGCTGTCATCTTGCTGCGTGTTCCATCATGTTTTGATTGATTCTCATATGCTTTGGTTGTTTCTCACATGCCATATTTGATGCTATGCTATGTTCAGATGCTCGTATGCATACACTGCCATAATTGGAATGATCACATTGCCATAATTGAAATAATCACATTGCCATGATTGGAATGATACACATGTTTATTGCCATATTTGTCCGCTACACTTGCTCACATGCTATATTAAATGCTTATTGTCACAATTAGGGTAGAAAACCCTAAAAAATGGAAAGAAAATAACATTTAGGGTAAAAAACCCTAAGATAAAAATAAAATAACAATTAGGGTAGAAAACCCTAAAATGGAAAGAATGTAACAATTAGGGTAGAAAACCATAAAATAGAAAGAAAGTAATAATTAGGGTAGAAAACCCTAAAATAGAATAAAATAAAAATTAGGGTAGAAAACCCTAAAAAATTGAAAATAAATAATAATTAGGGTAGAAAACCCTAAAATGGAAAGAAAGTAACAGTTAGGGTAGAAAAACCCTAAAAAAAATGGAAATAAAATAATAATTAGGGTAGAAAACCCTAAAATGGAAAGAATGTAACAATTAGGGTAGAAAACCCTAAAAAATAGAAATAAAATGATAATTAGGGTAGAAAACCCTAAATATGGAAAGAAATAGCAATTAGGATCTTGCCATGCTTAGAAGATAGCATACTAGATCATGCCATATAGGCTCTTGCCTTATTTGCAATACATGCCATATTTGAAAGATTTTTAAACAATCTTACTACATGTGAATTTCTTGCCATAAATGTTTTATGTGCCATATTTAGATAGAATATTCTATTTTTTGGAAATAACTTATTTTATGCAACACCCTAGTTAAACTGCCATATATGCACACTTCTAGAAGACAATGTAGGTGTGGGGACGTGCATTTAGGCACCCACATTCTTGGGAAGGGCATAATGGGAATAATAAAATCTTAATAAAGAAAGAGAATTCTTTGCCAAACCTTCCAAAATTAGAATTCAGAATGAAAAGGGTAATTTAGGACGATTTGCCCCTTGGCAAACCCTAAACCTAGAATAGGTTCTAAACCCTAAACCTAGAATAGGTTCTCAATCATTAACTTAGAACAGGTTATCCATCCCGAACTACGCGGATTCTGATTCCTAGAGCAAACCCTAGGATACGTAGGCCATTTGGGAGAAACCCAAATTCGGATCCACACCTTAGTCCACTCAGACTATCCATAGATTCACTAGGATACCCCCCATATTTTAACCCAAAAAGGGTTATCCAAACCTTAGTCCACTTGGACTATCCATAGATCCACTAGGATATTATCCACATTCCAACCCAAATAGGGTTATTCTTAGATCCACTAGGACTATCTATCAGTCCACATGGACTATCCAGATCCTAATCCATAGGATTTCACAGTCTTTCAAGCATAAATTTCAACTTTAACAAAGAATTTAATCATGCACAAGCATAAATCACATCCATAAACTTTAATCACACCTGAACTACGATGGTGAACCTGATTTTCGGAATAATTTCGTGATACGTAGGCAATCTGATGGATACAGATTCGGTTCAATGATATCAAACCACTCGGTTTGGTTTAATTTAACAAATAGAGTCTAGCACAGGAAAGGTATAGGAGACCGATTTGATCGGGCGGTTTGGGTGCCTAACCCCTTCCCATAACCGTAACCTGACGCTTACCCAATCTCTGATGGACCAGAATTCCAATCTAAGGGTCATGAGTCAATCGAAGTCTTACCTTGGGGTGAGATTTCGCATTTCTAAGGTCCTAGACCTAAATCTAGGTGGCGACTTCAAAAGATTTCCATCTTTGTCCTCACAGTATGTTTGACCATATGATAAGGAATAAGGATCACAGACCAATGACCTTACAGTCGATCTTTTTGACCCTACGGTCGACGGGTTTTGCAACCATATGTCCGATCATAGGACCCCAAATCAGACTCCGAGTTTGGAAACTTTCCTAATTTGAGAAGGGTTTCTTTCCTATTATTAAAGAACTCTATATGGAGAGTTTTTCTCTATATAAAGGACATCCCTCAACTTTTTTCACTCTTTTAGAACATTAGTAAACCCTAGAGGAAGAGAAGGAAGAGAAGGAGAAGGAGAGAAGTCTAAGGAGAAGGTGTTGCTGAGAAGATTTTAATTCTCTACCGTAGGCAAAAGTATGAACCTAATCTCTGAAGATGTAAATTCTATGGAATAAGGTTTCTTTGGAGGATTGGACATGTCAACCTATTATAGTCCATGTGATTCCTTGAGTAAATCCTAAGGATAACCATGAGGGATGAGTTTGGTGATAATGGTTGATGAGAAACTACTAATGATGAACATAGGATAATCTTAGTATGAACCCAAGAAAAAAACCGAGGAGTCGACCTAAGAAGAACTTGGATTGAATGTAGTTTGTGACCAGAAATCGTAAGGTGGCAGCTATGGTTGACCAAAGCATGACCATAGCATGATCAAAGTATCGACCATAGGCATTCGGGAAGAATTCAAAAATCATATGGTCGCAGGGTATGGTCGCATATAGTGCGACTGTAGGGTATCGACCGTACATGGTAAGGTCGACACAACAAGTGACCATAGGGCCTATCAGACACCTATCAGTGATCTGTTTTGATTTTCAACTACTGTAACACATTACACATGAATCCTAACTTAAATTTATACAACTTTTAGGTTATTAAATTGATTCAAAGAGAATTATAAGGCTTGGAAGGAGATCAAGTTTGGCTAACAAGTGAGGGAACAAGACCTAAACTAATTAGATAATAATAAACTGCTATTTTATTGAGTCCAGTGCCATGATTGATTCTATGCTTGTATACTTATAATGTACATCTCACATGTCATCCAATATTACTGTTATTACTACTCATGCATATTTACTTTTGTTTATTTGCTACCATATTAATTGGTGATGCTAGGAATAGACATGTGATTGTGTGTGTGTGTTTAGTGTGCTGGATGAGAGTGGAGCATCAAGGGGGGACTTGGCATTGTGGTCTCTAACCTGATCACCAAACTCTAGCTCTATCTCTACTCAAGTCTTGTCCACTGACATCGTCGTATCACCATTACCTTAGTAGATTTATTAGGTCATAGGGCATTAGGGGAGGTGGTCTCAGACCGTGTGGTCTCTGACTCTGTCGGGGGGCCTTAGCTCTATCTTTATAGACGTATTGAGGGATGTTGGGGTGAGGCCTTGAATACACTGGATGACATTTATGATTGGTTAGTTGCAAGTCCAGTTTGCAAGCCCTCGCCAATAGGGGCTTACGTGTTGGTATGGGCAGGGCATTAGGGGAAGTATTGACGGTATATGATCTGGACACTTTAGCTCTATCCCTATTCCCTGGTGGGGTGGATGTGGATGACAATGGTGTTTGATCCATTGGGTGGGCTTACACACTCGTGTATAGAGGTGCGGTGGCCGTCAAACCTTTTTATAGCATATTGCAAACTTAAAAATCAGACCAAAGATATTGAATTAAATGTATGCATATGTTTGTTGCATTGTTTTGTTTTCTCACTGAGCCGTGACGTGTGCTCACCCCTTCGACGTCGAATATTTTTAATTGATGATGCAGGTCCTACTATTGAAGATTATGTGAATGCGCCGACGTATGGACAGGTAGCGGTGATGGACGGAGAACTAATGGAAGAGACACATGATCCTTCATGCGAGTGCAATCAATGCATCTTTGATTAGTTTAGTTATATCTTGGTTAACGGACATGTAATTGATTATTTTATTTTATGTCTTAAGTTACTTGGAGATAACTGGATTAAATATTTATTTAGCACTGTTAGATACTCAGTTCATTAATTATAAAGACTTCTGCTTATTTGTTTATTATCTCTAATTATTACTGGGGAATGTGTGTGTGATTGATATGGTGGGTATTACCTAGCGGAGATCCTGGTTGAACCGTTGGTTTATTTATGATTCATCACACTATTCTAGTTAGTCTAGAATTGGGGTGTGACAGGTCTTGTAGTCAATGGTCGAAGAAATTGACAAAACAGACTTATTGTCCTTGTATGGTCAATAGGTGTGGTCGACCAACTTGTGCGGTCGATCAGACCCATTTCATCAACCTGACGATCCTTTTCAACTTTGTTTTGTTCAATTTGAGTTCCAAAGGCTTGTACCTCATTGGAATCATGTTCACAGAGTTTTTAAAATGTTGTGGGGTCACA
This sequence comes from Protea cynaroides, assembly GCA_028583415.1. Taxonomy (NCBI): domain Eukaryota; kingdom Viridiplantae; phylum Streptophyta; class Magnoliopsida; order Proteales; family Proteaceae; genus Protea; species Protea cynaroides. The sequence goes on along the minus strand of CM053268.1, from coordinate 66,875,261 downwards.
TATCAAGGATTGAATCCCTTTTTACAGATTATATACATATACAGTTATCGACTGTGAATGTCATCTATGCAACCGTACATATCTACACTCATAGGAAAGCATTCAAATTGAATTATCAATTTAATATGGTCCACAATATGTCCATTAAGGTGTTAGCTGAGTCTACCATTTCATATGAATCATTAGCAGTTAAATGGTAGCAAAACAAGGAAAGGACAGCCTCTGTGATCAAGCAGTCGATCACAGTAGTGCGGTCAATCAGACTTGTTTGGTTAACCTAACCGATCGACCTGACGTTTCTAGTGAACTTAGACTTTGCTTATTTTGATACGATCTCTCTGGTTCGTCATCAATGTTGCTTCTAGAGGGTCTTTAAGGGTCTACAATTTATTGGGGAATGATTCCCATCATCAATTTAGTGTCCTTATCTCATAGTTCAAATAAAAATCCTACCTTTACATCTTTTAATCAAATCTAGTCAACATTCTTACTTTCGATTGTAATGGCCATTAATGGCTGAGGGAGAAAGCTTCCCACATTAACAGAGGATTTAGGATAACCTTAGAGGTCGAGGGTCTGATAGTCTAACCATTAAAGTAAGGTTTCGTCACTTACCTAAGAGTATATTCACTTAATCCTATATTGAGAAACCTGAGGAAGGACCTTCAATGGAGGTTCTTCCTTCCTTCATTCTTCCTTCTTCCTTCAATCTTCTCCAAGGCTTTTCTTTCCAAAATGTGCGACAGAATCTTGTAAAGTTCCCACAAGTAGGGTTTTGGGTTTTGTTTATGGAGGGAGGATCAAGAGTTTAAGTTGGAGTCCAACTCTCTCCCTTAATCCAAGTTCCAATTCAATTATGATCAAGGATGGGTCCTAAGTTTCCAATTGGCAAACTTAAGTGTTCTAGGATAGGTCCCACACGTTGTTGGGTCATCCAAGAGGTGTTGGACACGAATGGAACCATGCCCAAACGGATAAACTCGAATAGACACGATTCTGTGATCGTGGGGTCAATCGACTTAAGCGGTCAATGGGGCTCATTTCATTGACCAGACCCATCGATCGCATAGCCTTTTTTGTTCAGTTTGGCCATGCTTGAATCGGGTTGACATTCTAATAGGTTTTTTAATAGTTCCTACTTGTCATAGGCATGATCTAAGTTTTACCTGAGATCCTTTATGTTTTTGAACTGATACAGAAGCTATATTCGTGTCAGTGGGAAGACCTGTCATACTGTGAAAATTTCAAATTAGCCCGAAATTTTGGATGTGGGTTTTACAAACTCAGTAGAAGATACTCCATCGCATCTTGCAGATCCAAAGGAGTAGGGGGCAACTGATGGCTATGTAAACTAACTGCCAATCTTGGAGCACCATGTATCAGCATTCTTAGGCCACCTCGTGGCCATAATTATAAGTCGCCAAGCGGTAGCATCCCAGAGGGAAATGACCACCCACAAAGAATTCCAGCTATCAGCCAGCTCGATCTAGGGGGGATGACTCCTATCCTGCATCTACTCCACAGAAGGAAGAATCTAGTCTTACCATAACCCTCCGGTATTCTTTATTTTTTAGCACTTGAACTCTTCAGACTTGGGCCCCTCTCGGAGCTGGTCAAATATCTCGTAGAGACGAGCCAAGGATTCCTCCTCCATGGCTGTTTGGGGGTTATCAAGTGCCTAAGCCCCCGTTCTAACTAAGGACCTCTGGGTCAAGGGCTTGCATTCTTAATATAATTTCTCTTTTATCTTGAATTTGTCTATAGCATAAATTGATTTACAAGACAAAAAAAGACTTTTTCCAAAAACCTTCATCCTCCTATTCAAGGTGGCTCTTAGAGAAGTAGCTTTGTTCCTTGACTTCTTTGCTCTATCGAGCTTCCTTGTTCCTTAGTGTAGTCTTGGTCAATAGTTTAAAACTCCATTCCTTAGCCTAGTCTATATCCATAATTGATGCAACTCCTTACCAATGCCTTTCCCATTGTAGACGGCTAAGTGACTCTATAACCACAAAGTGGTCAAGGGGCAGGGAGGGAGCTGCTAGGTATGTTTGATTATATTGTTTAGCAGCTGGGTCTTTATACAGATAGTTAATGTCACACCCCAATTCTGGACTAACCATAATAGTGTGAAGAACCGTTAATAAACCAATGGCTCAACCAGGATCTCGTATAGGTAGTACCCACCTTATCAAACCACACACACATTCCATAGTAATAATCAGAGATAATAAACAAATAAGCGAAAGTCTTTATAATTAATGAACAGAGTATCTAACAGTGATAATTAAATATTTAATCCAGTTGTCTGCAAGTAACTCAAGACATAAAAATAAAATAATCAATTACATGTCCGGTAATCAAAATATAACTAAACTAGTCAAAGACACATTGATTGCACTCGCATGAAAGATCATGGGCCTCCTCCATTAATTCCCCGTCCATTGCCGCTATGTGTCTATACATAGGCACATTCACATAATCTTCAACAGTAGGACATGTATTATCAACTAAAAGTATTCGACATTGAAAGGGTGAGCACACGTCATGGCTTAATGAGCAAAACAAAACAATGCAATAAACATATGCATGCATTCAATTCAATATCTATGGTCTGATTTTAAGTTTGTAATATGCTATAGAAAGGTTTGGCGGCCACCGCACCTCTATACATGGATGTATAAGCCCACCCAATGGATCAAACATCATTGTTGTCCACATCCATCCCACCAAGGAATAGATATAGAGCTAAAGTGTCTGGATCACATACCGTCAATACTTCCGCTGATGCCCTACCCATACCAACACATAAGCCCCCATTGGTGAGGGCTTGCAAATTAGACTCGCAACTAACCAATCCTAAATGTCATCCAGTGTATCCAAGGTCTCACCCCAGTATCCCTCAATACGTCTATAAAGATAGAGCTAAGGCCCCTCGACAGAGTCAAAGACCACATGGTCCGAGACCACCTCCCCTGATGCCCTACAACGTAATAGTTTTGCTAAGAAAATGGCGATACGACGATGTCAATGGGCTAGACTTGAGTAGAGATAGAGCTAGAGTATGGTGACCAAGTCAGAGACCACAATGTCACGTCCTCCCCCTGATACCCCATTCGCATCTAATACACTAACTACACACACACAATCACATGCCTATTCCTATCATTATCAATCAACATGATAGCAAATAGACATGAGTAAATATGCATGAGCAGTAATAACAATAATATTGGATGACATATGAGACACACATTACAAGCATACAAGCATAGAATCAATCATGGCATTGGACTCAATAAAATAAACAGTTTATTTTTATTCAATTAGTTTAGGTCATGTTCCCTCACCTGTTAGCAAAGCTCGATCTCCTTCCAAGCCTTATAACTCTCTTTAAATCAATTTAGTAACCTAGAAGTTACATGAATTTAAGTTAGGGTTCATATGTATCATGTTACAGTAGACGAAAATCGAAACAGATCACTGATAGGTGTCTGATTAATCCTATGGTCTCATGTTGTGTCGACCTTACCACGTAAGATCGATACCCTACGGTCGCACTATATGCGACCATACGGTTCCTGAATTCTTCCCAAATGGCTATGGTCGATCCTCTGGTCATGCTATGGTCAACCATAGCTGCGACCATACAGTTTCTGATCAAAATTTACTTTCAATCCGAGTTCTTCCTCTTGGATCATCAATGGGGTCCTCCCTAATGATCATTTTAAGGCCAAAAATCTTAGTTTTTCACATAATACCCTAACCCATTCTCCAGTATTCTCTTTTTGAGATCTACACTAAAAATCACATAACTGAATTCTTACTTTGGGTTTGGTATTACAATTTACTTTGAAACTCTTATTCTTAGTGTTCTAAGGCTACAGAGACAAGATTCATACATTACTTGTTGCAGAGAGTCTGTAGAACTCTTCTCTCAACCTTTTGCTTAGTCTTCTCTCTTTCTCCTTCTCTTCTTTCTATTCCTCTAGGGTTTGTTAATGTTCCAAAAGAGTGAAAAAAATATTGAGGAACGTCCTTTATATAGAGAGAATCTCCCCATATAAGACTCTCCAACAATAGGAAAGAGATCTTCCTTTTATTTGGAAAGTTTCCAAACTTGGAGTCTGACTTGGGGTCTTACGGTCGGACGTACGGTCGCATAATCCATCGACCATACTCTTGAAAACATCGACCGTACGGCTATTGATCAGTGGTCTTTATTTTCTATCATATGGTCGACCATACCAACCCAGGTAGTTGACCATACACTTGATTTTTAGTGTTTTCAAGTCGATTCTCGTACCTGGTCTTGTGGTCCTTCTTCACATGGTTGGTCCACTTGATCCAATAATGATGGGAAGACCTGGCACGATACGGTTAGATCGGGTTAGTGGAGTGGGTCTTACAGTTAAAGCTATTCTCTTAATGCTTTTCTAAAACTGTTCCTATAGCTATTTCCTTCTTCCTTCCCCACCCAAACTAACCCACCTTGCTCAAAGATTAAAGTTTCACAGCATTGATTTCTTTGCATTCTTTGAACCAACAACAGACACTTAAAACCAACCCAAGAGATATAAACAACTAGTATGCTATGAGACCTACTGCCCTTGGTTGGCTACTGTACTAGTTCACATCATTCCCTTTCCCTCTTTGGTTGGTAATACAACTGAAATAAGGCAAGGCGAAACCGGAGTCCATACTAGACTCTCTTCATTCGTTGTGGTAACATGGAGTGAGATGAGAAGAGTATCATGACAAACTTTTCGAGCTTTCAATTTCTTAGTATAATCGAAAGGCTTAGACTGCGCTCTTGGCGTAGTGCCTTGGAAAGCACGCGGTGTATAGTTGGGCTTCTAAACAAGATCCAACTGTGCCTCTTTGATTGCTTCACGAAGGAGTATTGTATTGGGATATACATTGTGGCAAAGTGGATTAGAATAATGTCACTAAAAGCAGGATTGTTTTCAAGCATGTTATATTTAAAATGTTGTGCAGTAGCCTTGATGCGAGTATAGGCGGGCAACTTTGAGTTGCATATGCCTTTGCCGCATTTGATATCCCTAACCAGAGGCGAATGGTAGTGAAAGTGTCGGCTCATTCGTATGGGAGGTCAGTGATAGACTAGTGAGATTCTATCTCTCGCTTTTCCCATTGGGGAAGCTAGTGGTTGTTGCCAAGCGCAATGACTATCAATATGCTTATATTGTTGGGTCCTTCTCGAAGGAATGGACTGAAGCTAGTATTCGAGCCCAGTACTCTCTTTCATAGCTGTGAATTTGAATTTTTTGGTATTTTTAGTTTCTTTGGATGATATGATGGGTCAATCATTTGCTTTATTGGTTCCAATGGCGGTAATTGCGAAATCAGCTATTAGGTCAGCCATTTTCATTATTACTTTCCAAGTCTAAGGGACTATTGTTGTAGAATCTATTAATAGCATTTAAGGTTAAACATGACTCTGTCAGAGTTACAAAATATGACATAGAAAAGCCTTAGCCCTATATAAAAAATGGTAGCTTGCTCCCAACAAAGGTTTAGATAAGGGGCTGAAGCAAAGAAAATGGAAGTGCGTAGATGCGCATTCCTGCTGTCACACCCCAATTCCAGCTGAACCAGAAGTGTGACTGAACCATCACTAAATCAATGGTTCACACCAGGATCTCAATAAGACCGTGTCCACACACATAAACCGTTGCACACTTACCAACAATCAGAACATAAATAAATACAATGAAAGTCTTTAATTAAATGAACTGATTACTCTATTGATAAATAAATAAATTATCCTATTATCTAAATACCAAAACGTAAATAAGTATCTTTACATTGTCTTACATATCAAAACTAAAATTAAATTAAATAAACCACAATTATCCTAGAGGTACACGCAGTAAGGGTACTCGCATGACGCGTCATGCTCGTCCTCTCCTACTTGCACATCCAGAGCAGTAATAGTTCCATACGCTAGGGCAGCAAATGAAGTCTTCTACCGTATAACCTGCATCAACATCTAAAAATGGTGTATATACAAGGGTGTGCTCACAACTTAGCTCAGTAAGAAAATCAGACAATGCAATAAGCAATATGCATGAGTAACATTCACATTTGGTCTGGTATACTTGCACAATACTATGGTAAGGTTTGACAATCACCGCACCTCCATGCACGAGAGTGTGAGCAAGCCCAACCGATCACACACCACTGTCGCCCCACATTACTCACTCCGATATAGAGATAGAGCTAGAGTCTGGTGAGCAGACTGCGCCTCCATCCCACGTCCTCCCTCTGATACCCTCTACCATATCAATACCTACACCCCTATTCGCGAGGGCTTGCAAGGGCGTTCATCGCTAACCAATCCTATATGTCATCAAAGTATCAAGGTCCTATCTTAGCACAACTCCCTAAGGCATAGAGATAGGGCTCGAGTTTGGCGACCAGGCCATAAACCACAATGCCACGTCCTCCCCCTGATACCCTACCTGTACCAAGTATGCTAAGATAGTAGCGATACGAAAATGTGTTAGTGTGATGAATGATCCTAGACCCTAGGTCCTTCCCATTCCACACACAAACAAAAACAATCACATCCTAGCATTGCGAGTATGCATGAACAGAATATAATAACAGAAAGTAAAGATGATATGTAAATAAGCACAAGCAACACTCCATAGAAATAAGAGTAATTAACAACATTTTACTATTATTAGTTAATTAGGGTTTGGGTCCGATTCCCTTACTTGACGCTTGATTGCAAGCTTTCTCTGCTTCACAAAGTCCAACTTGGCTATTAATAGGTCCTACAAACCATTAGGGTTTGATTAGAATTAGTTCCATAGGGTTTATGTTGGTCGAAAACCAACTGGGTCGAAAAATACCCATTTTGTACATACCGGCTGCATATACCGGTCGTAGGTCACTGTACAGTGGCATGACCGGTATAGTCGATCAGACACCTCAGGAAGGCATTCCCGAGAGATGCTAGTTACACATACAAGTCGCAGTATAGGTCTCATACAGGTGCCACAGGTATGTCGACCGGATAGACTCCGTAAGTTTACCAATCTGACCTTTTTTTCTGTTGGCTTCCAACTTGACTTCCTAGGGTTCCTCCTATGCACTCTAGGCCTGAGCAACGTATTAGAATGTGTTTTATCTCCCATTCAAGCCCTACGTCCTAATGAACCTTGGTTTATAATTCATATCTAAGTTCATCGAATGAACTAGGGTTTAATGGCGAATCAAGGTTTTGGATCAATACCTAGCCATGCCTGGTATTGATCAATATCTTTAACAACCTAAAACTAGAGAGAAGTACAGTACTTACCATTGGTCTATCCACTATGGCGTTCTTCTTCCAATGGAGTCTCTGCAACCTTCCTCAGCTCCTTTCTCCTCTTCAGATCTCTTTATTGTCTCTAGGATTTGTGAGAGTCAACAAAGAGGATTTAAGGAGGTTTAGGAGTCATTATATAGACTAGTTTAGGTTTAAGAGAGTTTCCTACGTTAGGAAGTCTCTAGGATTGAGATTTGGCAAGCGAAACCCACAGAGATCGATTTCCAAATCTAACTAGTCTGCCCGCGTAGACATACCGGTCGATCGGTACCATGGACCGGTATGTCTTATGACACGTCCGGTTCAGCTATTTTCGTACTTAAACTTTGTGATTAGTCATCCACTAGTCCCGTTTGGTCTGGTTATGATTGGAAGACCTGTTACGACACGAAATATGGGTTTAGATCGGGTTCGTGGAGTGTGGGTCTTACACCTGCGACGCCAAAAAATGTTAGTGCCTAATGCGATACACGATCAAACTATTGTGCTAATGCGCTTCAACCCTAAACAAGCAACGACCTTACTCTACTATTTACTCATAACTTAGCAAATCTTACTATGCTGAGCTCAGAAAATCTTACCATATAGAACTCGGTGTTTCTTGCCATCTATGGACGAGAGAATCTTACCATAAGAAAGACGATCAATTCCGGAACAAATCCGCAATTACCATACTCAGTTCACATCTCCACTCTATAAATAGGGGGCAGTCCTTGTAGGTTCATTCACTTCACTTTTTATTGCCTTTGAATTAAGAATTGCTTTTTGTCTCGACAACTCTTTCCGAACTTGATCATCATAATAGTCAATTTTCACTGTTGTTTGTACTCGAAAAATTGACTTAGGCATCAGAGCCACCCCTAGGTCCAGATCCAACTTCCTGCTACCTGTTTCCCTCTTGCCTTGCAAGTCTATCAATTGATGAGGCAAACTGCACTATTTTTTACATGAACAGGGGCCATTGGTGCTAGTTGTCTAAATATGTGGATGTTTAAATTTTAGTCATTGTAGTAGGGGCATAAAGTCATACTTATGAAGAAAATGTAGAATATGAACTTATTTTGGGTATTGGTTTTATTGGAAGGTTTGGTAAATTAGATTCAAGAAATTTCAGGTTATGATAATGATAATGTTTTGATTAATGGTAGACTTATTCCAGTAGAAATTTTCACTTCTATATAAACCATTAAATGTATTTTATTTGTTATAAATCTTTGTTATGATTAATACTCGAAAATTTCTAGCCCTATATAAATCCTTAAGAGGTAGGCTTTTGAGTGTCAAGAACTGTTAAGGAACCGGAATGGACCATCGCATTATTAAATGAGTTGAATTTCTAGTCTTGGGTCCGTTTAGTAAATAGGACAGTTCTGGGAATGGCCTCCTTGGAACCGGAACAGGTAAGGAACCATCCCAATTACCTGGAATTGTCCCAATTGACACCCTTAATCCATACTAAAGCCTACATAGTGTAGAGAAGCACTGTCTTCTCGTCTATGTGTGAATTAAAAAAAAAAAAAAAAAACAACAAATATATGTGCAAATGATGGAATCAAAGGAATAATAACTAGACAAATAAAATCCAAAATCATAACACCAAATATGCATGGAAACCCTTTAATCCAAAGAGAAAAATCTTAAGGAAAATATGAGAGAATTCCATTAAATCGTAAGAAGATTGCAAAGACGAGTCCTTCACAAGTTTTGCCCAGAACTTAGAACTTGAGGATTCAATAGAATTCGTGAAAACAATAACAAGAATGGCAGAATGAGATTATCCAACAAATCACTAGCAAAATCCACCCCCCCTCTAAGAAAATTTTATAAAGAGAAACAAGCCACAACTAATATGGTTTTTCCAAAAAAACAATCTCGAGGATGGAGATGGCAGAGAACACAAGCCAAAACTATGATCTTACCTCATGAGCAATGTTTAAATCATCGGTATCGGATCAGCCAATTCGTAACGGTTTCAGACATGATCGATCCCCAATTGGATTTTATTTTTGTATTACTATATACAATATCGGCCATATGTCAGCTTCCCATTGGATCATGATCGGATTGGTTTTGCACATGGCCTATACTGTGTCCGATATGGATTGGATCAGTTTTGGACATGGCCTATACGGTGTCCAATACCTGGATTTAAAACCTTGCTTGTGAGATGATAATTTATTGAAATCTTCATTTCTTCTTCTTTAAGATGCTTCAAATCCATGCTGATTTGGCTTCGAATGCTTCAAAACCCTTCTCCAAAGCAAACCCTTGTTTTCCTTCCCTTTTCTTTTCTTTTCTCGAACTCTCTCTTAGCACTTCCCACCAAGGTTCTAAATCCAGGTATATCAGACACGATATCAGCATTCCAAAACCAATCTGATCCGGATTGGATCGGTGTATGATCCAATGAGAGACTAACACGTGGTTGATACCGTATATAGTAATATTAAAATAGGATCTCATGAAGGATAAGATCGGGGATTGGTTAAGTCCAAAATCGATATGAATCAACAGATCTAATACCGATTACTCGAACCATGCTTCCCACTCTCCTATGCCCCTCCTACCCTTTTTCTTAATTGAGAAAGGAGGTGTGAAATGTTCCCCCCCCCCCCACCCCGCGCCCCAATCCTCTTTTTGAGGTATGTAGCTGCATGTATTCGATTCTAATGACCTAAATCTTAACCAATATATTTTTTTTGGGCAATAAGGGTTTAAGGACTTAAAAATCAATTAGATTTATGGGTTGATAATCCTCTTAAATTCATTCAACTAAGCGAGTCAGCAACAAAATTGGTCTCCATGGATTTTAATTTAAAGGGAATCGACATGAACCATAGAAATCAAGTACGAATTGGTCGATTTGAAACAGCCAGAATCAGTGTTCCAGTTACGATTGCGCCATGTCTTCCTCTTGCTCACTTGTTTTAGTTCTTTGAAGAAAGTGATGAGCCATTTAGGCTGCGTCTCTAATGTTCTATTGACATGTTTCCATTGTTTTTCTGTTCTTTTTGAACAATATTTTCTAAAAGTATCAGAAGTATTTTTGTTATTGTGCAATTTAAAAGTATTTTTGTTCTTTTTTTTATTAAAAAAAAAATACTTCTTACTCAATATTTGTAAGCGGATTTCTATTTACATAAATATTTCTTAAAAATAGAGGCATAAAAAAATTGACTCAATTTTATTTAAAAAAGATAGAAATATTATCAAAGGTAAATTCGGAGAGATGTGGATTATTTTTTCAACAAAATTAGATTATGGCATGATCATTCAAACTACATTGGAAAGATTGAGGAACCTCTGGGTTGACCAAGAATAAAAACTGATCGGACTTGGGCTATGTTTGGTATCATTTTTGTTTTTGTTTTTTATCTATTTAATAAAAATTATTTTAAAAATAATTTTTGTTTAAAAATAAAATGTTGTTTGGTAGCTATAATAAAAATAGATGGTAGAATGAAAAACAGATTTGGCATACTATGTCTAAAAATGATTTTGAAAGCCTTCCTCTTCCTCTGTCATGGAGCGTCTATTCCTCTTCCTCTGTCAAGGGATTATGGAAAGAAATCAAACCAGGAACCATATTTGGAAAAACGATGTCGCCTCCGTTGGAATGATTGTCGTCATCGTTGTTGTCGCTGTCAGAGCCATCTATAGGACGAAGTTGTAGGTATGCGTCTCTGTGCTTTACTTCCGTTCGCCAACGAGAAGAGTGCTTGAGGGTTTGATTTGGGGTGGTTTTATAAAATGAAAGTAAATTACTTTTTTAACCTTTTATTTTAACACATGTTTTAAGTGTTTTGCACAAAACACAACAAAAATAATTTTTGACCAAAAATCAAAAAGAGGTTGAGACCTCTTTTTGAATTTTGACTTGTTTTTATTTTTGTTTTTCATAAATAGCACTCATAAATTATGCCAAATCCCTTCAAAACTATAAATTTGAACAAAAATCAAAAACAAAAATGATACCAAACACAGCCCTGGTGAATTTCGTTCCTCACGGATGAAAACCACAAGTCACAAGTGACTAATAAATTTAGAACGAATATGGTCAATTTTTTTTTTTTTGAAAGACCATTCTGATAGTTGAGGGCGGGAGATGCAAAAATTGCTACCTCTCATTTAGCTCAAATTGCAATGCGCCCCCAATTTTGAGTTCTAGCGCGCATAAGTTACTCTAGACTATTCATGGGACTCCATGGTCGAAACTTGGAATATCCCATCCTTAAAGAGGCATAAAACCCTATTCTTCTACATTTAAAATTCCATCCCGCCTTGTTTCCTCTCTCCTTATTATTTTCAACGTTTCAAAGCCATCTATTTTCCAAACTATGATTTTTCGCATACTAAATTGGGTAATCAGCCATCATGGGCTTGGTGGAGCATTCTTGTTGGAAGGGAGGTTCTTCTCAAAGGCCTATTATGGCAAGTGGAAACAGGTGAGCAAATCAACATTTGGACAGACAATTCCAAAGTTAAAAGGTTTTAAACCTGTTTTGGTTCTTCTAGAAGGCTGCACCTTCACTTGAGTCAGATTGAATTTGTCCCATAAATAGGGTTTGGAATCACAATCTTCTTCGGCAATTGTTCCAACAAGAAGAAGTTGAAGCTATTGAAAGCATTTATTTGAAGACCTTTCCTGTAGTGGATAGACTTAGATGGAGTGGAACCCGAAATGGTGTATTCACTATTAAATCAGCTTACCATCTCTTATGTAATCGGGAAGAGGAGCTGAACTCTGTTAGGCCTTCTTCATCTAAGTCTCATAAATGGCAACATGTGCCCAAATCCATTTGGAGAAGAATATGGCATAGTCGTACTCTTCCAAAAATTAAATCATTCACGTGGCGTGCATGCGCGGAAGGTTTTGGAACTAATGAAGGTCTTTCTCAAAGAGATATGCCTATCAATCTCAGTTGTTGAAGATGTGGTAAGGAAGATTGGTCAATTAACCATGCTTGTTTCGTTGCGCTTTTGCAAGGGCAGTTTGGTTTGGCTGCAGCCTCTCCTTCTGGGTTCTAAATGATTTGGATTTTGATATTTTTCAATGGCTTAAGATGTGGGGCGCAATGCTCATCCAAGTATGAAGCTCGAGACAAGTTTGGGTTAGCTTCCTTCTTGTGTTGGTTCCTATGGAAAGCTCAGAATGAGGTCATCTTCAAAATTCTCATTGGTCTCCAAGTGAGGTTATACACATAGCAAAATTTGCCTTTAGAGACTTCTCAAGTAACCTCTTCCCTCCCCCCCCCCCCCCCCCTCCCCCTCCCCCTCCTCTCTGCTGATGGCATTTCTACAACACCTATTGAGAAATTTAATATTAAGTGGAACCCTCCTCCGGGGCTTCATCAAAATTAATACTGACACCTCTTTTCTTCAGGAAAGTAATAATGGTGGTGTTGGTTACATTTTCAGAGATCACAGGGGTTTGACCTTCAAGGCGGTTTCTCATCCTTTGTCTACATCCTCAATAGCTATGGGAGAGGCATTGGCTATCAAAATTGCTCTTACGTCAGCCTTGGAAGAGAGATATACAAAGTAGATTATTGAATCTAATTATTCAGATGTTATCAACGGCTTTAAATCATCATCTCTAGGTGATATGGCCTATCATTCGATTCTGGAAGATATTAGATTCCGAACCTCCTTTTGTGGGCGTTGTATTTTTTTCTTTCATTCCTAGGGAAGCTAATGTTGTTAATTCCCTAGCTAGGAAGGCTGTGAACTCACCAGGAAAGATTTCACGACCAATCTCCACTCATTGGCTTCATAATGCTGTTTGTAGGGAAGCTTGACTTATTCTTCTGGCTATGATCTTCAATCAATATTTTCTTTGCCCAAAAAAAAAAAAAAAAAAAAAAAAAGGTTTTTTCTATTATATTTTTGGGGTAAAATCCTAGTTACCAATAGTAAACCAGACGCAGAAATCAACTTCATAACGGGGCGGGCCATAGCGGGCAGGGCTGAAAGGTTTCCCATTTGTCTGCTCCATAAGTCACTAGAGCAGTGTAGCAGTGTAGCTGCTAACCATCCTCACTACCTAGGACAAGGAGTGGAGCGCAGAAAACCCTGCCTAAACCCCCAGCCGTCCGCTTTTCAGTCAAAAGTCGCCATTCTCTTCTTTTTCTCTTCGAACAGATCTTTTCCTTCCGTGGCAGAGAAACAGCAGCCGGGCGAGGGGAGGGGCTTTGCCTTACCCTGGGCACCCACCTGCTCTTTGTACTTTCCGCTTCCTCTAACCTCTTCTTTCTTGCCCTAAGTTGATTTACTTTGCAATTGAAGTCTCCACAACAGAAAATTTGATCTAGAGTCTTAACAAACGCACACACTTCTTTGTTCTCTTCTCCATTTCTTCTCCAGACTGCTCTAGGACGCAAAAAAATGGCTTCTGCTGTTGGAGTTGCCCTTCCCACCGCCACCATCAAGGGTGGTGAGACCAAGGTTGTAGAGAGGACCAATTATCTGGATCTGCCTTGCCCCATTCCATACGAAGAAATCCACCGAGAGGCTCTGAGTGAGTGGCAGAACTGGTTATTCTTTATTTTTTTCCTTGCTGTTAAATATTACGTTTTGGTCTCTGGCTTGGATATGTTATTGTGAATCTGCAATTTGGGTAGTTTGCGTAACACAACAATTGGAAGATTGATGTTGTTGCAATTTTGTGTTGGTGGTGACTGAGAGGATGAGTAAAGCTCTTCGGAGTCCCTCATTTGGAATTTTTATTATATTTATTATGCCTGATATGTGTGATCGCACTATTAATTTTAGGCAAAAGGTTTTATGGTCTACAGGTGTCCCACCTAATTATGGGGCTGGTGATATAGCAATTCTGACCATTGGATATCCAGAAATGATTTGGATTGTCCACTTGTGGAATTCCATACTTAAGTTCAATGATATATCATCACATATTTTATCATGCACATTCTTGATAGTTTAAACATTGGCATACACCTTTTTTGTAGTCTTTGTTTTTTGAATGCTTTATTTTGTAAATAGCCAACTCCAATTGAGCTTACACTTGACATGTGAGCAGTGGACCATTGGGTCTACCTCTGTACAAAATTTAAGCCCTGTCAAACTGCTCTGTGGTAAAAATAGTTGGACCATCCATCGAAACCCTATGCACATGCCCATCCACAAAACCTGCTCCCATAGTTTTTTGAGTTAAAAGTTAGGACTGATGCAATGACCAATGGGTGATCTTCTGCCACCGGATTTCCGTGGTTTTTTATTCATATTTTGCTTTATTTGCCAATGAAATTTCCTGAAGTATGTAATTAACTATGGTACTAAGACGGATTGGTAACATGATGGAATTATGTTTCTTAATCTATCGATGAGGTATATGGCTTGTATTTCAAGGTGGAAAACCAGATAAAAAAAAGGTTGACCAAATTTCATCAAGGGATGATTGATGTCATCTCTATTCTGGGTGGTGGCCATTTTGCAGCTAGCAAAATAGTATGGACTCAAGGACTCAATCTTGGTGGATGTTAAGTGTTGTGAAGTCATTTAAAGTTAAATTGAAAACAATGTGGAAACTTTTCTAATCATTGCCAACAATATTGTCCAACTAACTCTGCAACTCATTGACTCTAGTAACTAAAATTTTCCTCGCTTTCCAACCTAATTGCTTATATTTTAGTAGAAAAGTATGACGACACCAAAATGTTACCTCACCTTTTGGCTACTTTCAAGGTTTTAAATATCGATATGATTCGGTCAATACGCATCGACACGTATCTGTATTGCAGATGTTCAATACGACACCCCTGCTATTCGTCTCCCAGTTTTTAAAATAGTGTGTGTATAGTTGCGTATCCACCGATACGGGTCGATACAGGTCGATACGCAGTGATACACTTCGATATGGGTCATTAAGGCTAAAATTAAATTTTGGATAAAAGTAAAAAGAATCGATTGTATTTGACAATATCGACCAGGCTTTAAAATGATTGTCATCTTTATTTCCTGCTGCTTTTTGAGAAATAGCGGAAAGAGCTTGTAGGATGGTTGGATTTCGACAATTATTTGTAAGCCAATCACTTTGGAAACTTTAGGGCTTTGATTATGCATAAAAAAGCGACTTAGAAGCAAAGCATCCATTAGTTGTTCAATCGATCATTGAAGCAAAACCTGCAGGAAAATGTAAAATCCTGCAACTTAGACATGATGGTATTAGTAATTTAGTATGAATGTAAGAAACATTTTCCTTCTTAATGTTACTTATTATATTGTTTTTGTGCTTTAAAAATGTGTTTGCATGTTCCCTAATCATTCGTATGCGTATCCTGCCCCGTATCCAAGCGTATCCACCGTATCCACAATATGATACACTACATCTCTTAAATTTGCCCGACTGATACGCTACTGATATGCGATACTTTAATCCTTGGCTACTATCCATAATGCAACAATTTTATTGTACTTTATGTCTTTTCTTTAAAATAGTTTACATTATTTTGCATTCAAGTAAATGGAGCCAAAGATAAGTTTTGCTTATTTTTTATGTTTTCTTATCACCATGGATGCATCGATACTCTGAAACCTGTAAGTAACGCAGTGAAATTATTGCAAATGGAGAGATAAAAAAAAAGATTTAATATTTTGTTTAATGTATTTGACAGTGTCCTTAAAGCCAGAACTCTTTGAGGGGATGCGCTTTGATTTTACCAAAGGACTTAATCAGAAGTTCTCTTTAAGTCACAGGTAACTTTTATCCTTTCAATTTTCGCTGTGCATTTTGTAGACATTTTCTTGTCGAAGTTTGCTGCTACTGTTGTTTCTTATAAACCTTCACTTCTCAACCATGCATCAGCATATTCATGGGACCTATGGAGGTTCCTTCTCAATCTACAGAGACCATAAAAATCCCCACTGCTCACTATGAATTTGGGGCTAATTTCCTGGACCCAAAGGTTGGTGTTGTATTGAATTTTTTTTTCATTGAATTTTCTTTTATATTTTAATCTCCTATTGCAAATGTTTAGGCTTTAAAAGTAGCTATTTTCATCAGAATAATGACTCTAAACTTTGGTTGGATCAATGATATTCAACAGTTGATGCTTTTTGGGAGGATAATGATGGATGGGAGACTTACTGCAAGAATGAAGTGTGACTTGACTGACAATCTCACTTTGAAGGCAAATGCTCAGGTAGTTGAGGTTTTAATGAATTTTCTTAACTTGAGGCATGAGATTTCATTGGAATTCATTAATTTTTCAATGATAGGTTAATGACTCAAATTGTTCTTTGCAGCTTACAAATGAGCCTCACATGTCACATGGAATGGCTAATTTTGATTACAAGGTGAGGCACCCTACTTTTGATGTCCTTTAAATTATTCATGTTCATGTGATACATTTATCTGTTGTCCATAATCCATATTAGCTTAGTCTTGAGAGACATCAAGTACGCTTTTGTTTCTGTGACAAATCTGTTGTGAGAATTTAGTTCTTGTCAACTTAAATAGGTGTATTACTGTATTAGTGCTAAAGCATTAAAAAAAAAAAATCAGTCCCTAATACCTAGGAGGCTGCACAGAACAAAATCACTTTTCTACTAGAGATAATCTTAGAGAAGAGGAAGTCGAGAAGAATACAAGCTTTATGTTCCTCCACAAAATTGTGAAAGGCTTCTCTAGTCATTAGGAATCCATCTAGCAAATGCAATAAAAAAAATTTGAGGAATTAACTGCTGGAATTAGTTTTTTTTTTTTTTTTTTTTTTTTTTTTTTTGGGGGGGAGGGATTAACATATGCTGAGGTTTGTTTTAGCTAGTTTGATTACTTAAATCAGTTTTATCTAGTTTTCGTTGGTGTTGGAAGCCTCAGGCTTCCACATGTTTTAGTTTCTCTTCTATTGTAGTAGGATCAAGGTTCAAAATCTCGAGTCTCGAGGGTGTCTCGACCCTCTGAGAAACTGAGATCTCGGTCGAGATCTTGGCGAGACACTGCACAAAAGCCGCGAAGGCTTAAAATGTGTGTTTCGACCCTAAAATGACCATTTTAAGGCTTGATACTCTAGGAAAACCCGATTTTAACATATTTAAACATATTTAAACCATAAAACTGTATAAATAATCACACATGGTGGTTGTTTGGGTTTACACCCATGTTTGGCAGTGTCGGTCTGAAGTTCAAATGTAAACGTAGGGTAATATTGGCTATTCTATATAATGTTACACTAATAGAAGATCAAGGAAGACCAAATGAGCCAGTAAAATTATATTTTAAGAGAAGAATAAACATAATAATACTTAATTAGTTAATTGTCATAGTAAAAAAACCCAAAGTAGTCAAGTAGACCATACAATCATAATTCATACATTATGTCGAGACCAGTTGAGAACTGGTCGAAAAATGTCTAGAAATTGTCGAGAACTGGTAAAAAATGTCGAGAAATGGTCGAAATTGGTCGAGACCAGCTCAAGAACTGGTCGAGATGGTCGAGACACCGTATCAAGGTGAGATTTCGTCTCGAGTCCCTCGAGATCTTCGAGACTGCCAAGATTTTGAACTATGGGTAGGATTTTGGTAAGACTTTCTTAATAGTTATTTCTTTATTTAATTTTTATTAATAGTTGTTGGAAAGTTTATGAGTTTATTGCAGTCCTTTTTTAATTAGGGATAGTGAAGAATATGAAGGCAAAACCTTCCAACATGGCTTGCTTCCAAAGCCCCGCCAAAATCGCCCAAATATCTGCCATGTGGTAAATCAGATGGGTTCCAAATTTTGCAGACAAGTAGACTCATAGTAAGGTCGGGAAAAAAAATTTGGGTATGGATACGTATGGGTATTAAATGCAATTAGATTTCAATACAGGGACTGAAAATCGGTCAAAAGAATGCATACGACATTAATAAGTACGTGTTTAATACAACAAACTTTTTACAAAAAATTTGGACATATATCACTATGCAATAGACTTGTTTTTGCTAGAAGTCAGCAAGTAATATTGATTATAAAATGTAATGGAAACTAGATACAAGTCATCTTACTAGTACAACCCCACCTTCGGAATTGTCATCAGCAGGGCCCAATAGAGACCAAAAGGTTTTCCAGAATTTCCACCTTCGGCATTGCCATCAGTAGAAATCTAGAAAACCAAAAGCTATTCTTTACTTTTCAAATCCATATCTTGGACTCCCAGAGGCTACCCACACTACATTCTTTGCTACCATGGAAGGACAAGTATCCCAAGTACAAGATTCTTGGTTTTTTGCACTGCATTTTGTTAAGGTATTAGCCACATTGTTTATTTCCTTAAAGCAATATTAGTTCATAAGGACCGCCATTGTATAACCATTCATCAACGGATGCTGCTTCCCATATCGGGTAAAAGTGTGTGAATCTACAACGAGAGCTAACTATATATATATATATATATATATATATATATATATATATATATATATATATATATATATCCTTGGATAGCATTCCACTTTTGTTGACATTGCCACGGAATTGTAAACTTTTGAAGAGCTACCACAACAGATTTTGAATCCCCTTCAATCCATAATCGTTTATAACCTCTTTGAGTTGCTAATTTGAGACCATGTAATAGAGCCACAGATTCAGCATTATAGTTTGTTGATATCCCTATGTGCATAGAATAAGCCAACAAAACTTTTCCTGTGTAGTCTCTGAATACTCCTCCAGCTCCTGCTCTTCCTGGATTTACCAAGGAGCATCCATCATTATTTAATTTGATCCACCCTTTATGGGGTTTTCTCCATTTCAGCTCTATAATGTTAGTAGGTCGAATAGACTTTGTTGCAAGGTGTAGCTTTCGTGCTAATGTCCATTCTGTTAAGGATCTTGTGACACAAGGATCCTTATGGGTTAGATCAGCCACATCCCTTCTTATCTATGAGGCAATAACCGTAGGATTTACCTTCATGCCATCATGGTATGACTTATTTCTAGCCATGCATAGATTACGGGCCACGATAATTATAGTTGGATACCATATATTGGGCATGCTACTGATTCTTCCTTTCCTTTTCCACCAATCAATCATAGAACTTATTGTTGTGAAACCAGGTCATGATATTTTTTGAAGCTCAGTGATATTCTTCCAAACCGCCATTGAGATGGTGCAATCAATAAAAATATGTGCCATAGACTTCTGATGCTTTGTGGCATAAGTGACATCTTGAAGCTAGCGAAACGTTCTTTTTGTTAACAAGCTCATCAGTAGGGAGTTTGCCATGTGCTAGTTTCCATCTGAAACTACTCGTACGGGGACTGAGATTTTTTGCCCATACCCGTTTTGACCAGATTGGTCGTTGTGCCTTGTTTCTCAATAAATTCCAAGCTGAGTTTGTGGTAAAGGTTCCTGTAGTAGTCCCTTTACAGATCATTTTGTCTTCAATACCTGATTGCAATGGGATATCATTAATCTTATCAAAGCATTGTTGCATCCTCAGGTGTAATGATCTCAGTATTGACCAACACCCATCAACAATAAAGTCAGATACTTTATTGTTTATTGTCGCAAAGAAATCTTTCCCCAGACCAGATTTCTCTATTAGGGAGAAGTCTCCCAACCACCTATCTCTCCAAAAATTGATTTTTTCACCACCATTGCCGATAACCCATCTGCATTGAGACATTACCCAATTCCAGATACCTTTTAGACTTAGCCAGGCTGTAGATTCTAGGACTCCTCTTCTGAATGTGCCGTCCTCTTTCAAGTACCTCCCTCTGAAATATTTTGCCATCATTGTATTTGTAGTTTTAATGTTCCATACCTGTTTGGCAAGCATGGTATTGTTTACATCAGTCAAGCGTCTTATTCCTAGACCTCCTTCTGACTTTGGTAAACACATGTTTGACCAACTAACTACAATGTGCTTTCTTTCGTTTGGATACCCACACCAGATGAAATTCTTCATCCATCTTTCTACAATTTTCTCTATACTGGCAGGCCATTTGTACACTGAAAAAGTGTGAACAAAAGCACTAGATAATACTGATTTGACAAGTTCTACTCTTCCAGCAAAGGATAAAAAGTGTCCTTTCCAAACTGCAAATTTCTTTTTGAATTTATCAAGAGGTAGCATGTAACTTTGCTTCACTCTGCCTTTGAAGATATCAACCGCCAAATATTTTGTTAGAAAAAATCCTTCAGAAAATCTCAGAGTAGACAATAAGGTGTTCTTCTTGGATGCTTCTACAGGACCAAAAAATATTTTGCTTTTTGCCAAATTTAGAGACTGACCTGAGTAAGCTTGGTAGTCATCTATTACCTTCTTTAGTCTTCGTACTCCTCTGATTCCTGCATTCATGAATATGAATATATCATCTGCAAACATTAGATGAGTTGGCACACTGACATTCCCTGAGCTTTTCAAAGGTGTGAGAAGTCCCAAGTCCCTCATGTAATTCAATCCTCGGCATAATACCTCATCAGCTAATATAAATAATAAAGGAGAGATAGGGTTTCCTTGTCTCAAACCTCTTTCTGCTTTAAAAAACCCAACATGCCCTCCATTTACAATAACTGATAGTCTAGCTGATTCGGGTATAGCATGTATCCTTCCCACAAACATGTCTAAGAAGCAAAATTTCTTCAGAACAGCAAATAAGAAAGGCCATTCAATAGTATTAATGCCTTTTGAATGTCAAGCTTCAGTGCAACGCTTCCACCTCTAACTTTCCTTCCTATCAGATTTGCTAATTCAGAGGCCATGCAATTGTTGTTTGATATGAGTCGGCCTTTCACAAAAGCTCGTTGATCTTCAGATATAAGGTTGCCCAATAAAGTTCTCAATCTAGAAGCCAGTATTTTTGGAATAATTTTGAACACAAAATTACCAACACAAATTGGATGGCTCCTTCAACTTTTGGAATCAAAGTTAAAAAGTTATTATCAACTCCTCTAGGCATATTACCACAGTCAAAGAACTTAATTACAGCATCACAAACATCATTCTCGACTATATTCCAGCATAGTTGGAAAAACAGCTAGGAAAACCATCTGGTCCAGGGGCACTCTTAGTGTTTAAATCAACAACAATTGCTTTTATTTCTTCTGTGGATGGTGTAGCATCCAACATTGCTGATTCTGAATTAGTTACCAAAGAGGGAATCACATAAATAATGTAATCAACAGGTGTAGATGTACCTTTTTTGTGAAAATCAGCAAAATAGGTTGACATGTAGTCCTTGATAGTGGCTTGATCACTAATATTACATCCTTCTTCTGTTGTTAAGATTCTGATTGGATTCTTACTTCTTCTTGCTTTAGCATATGAGTGAAAGAAATTACTATTCTGATCCCCATGCTTCAGCCAATGTAATCTTGATTTTCAGCCCATAGCTTCTCATGCATAGTTAGGGCTTTTAGGTATTCAGATTTAGCTTCCTTTTCTGGAAGAAACAGATTTTCATCAACAACATTAACATCATCCATGCTTGCTTGAATTTTAGACAATGCCGATTTTCTCTTTTCAACCTCTACATCAATATGAGGGAAAACTGTTTTGGCCCTAGTGGCAAAGGGGTTAAGACATCTCAAATTAACAAACCCTCTTTGCTACAGGATCTTAATTCAGTCCAATACAAAAATCTGCAGAGAAAAGTAATAGAAAAATTCTTATCTGGAAATCCGACCGTCAGAAATTGATGAAACTTGGGTTGAATGACCTTTATAATAGTTATGAACACCCCTCCAAAGTTGAAGACGATCGGAACAAAACTGAAGAAGATATGAGGCCCCAAAGCTGGCTGGACCTGGTAGCACCTGGTTCTGGACAGTGTTCTGGAGCTTTTGTGATCTGGTTTCAATTCAGCCACAGAACTTGAAGGAGCTTGTAGGAACAGTGTTTCCAGCCAAGGTATAGTAGACCTAGATCTAAGGAAGAACAGAAATTGCAAGGAAAGAGAAAAGAACAAGAGGTTGAGTCTCACAACCAGGTGAAGCTCAACCAGAAATTAATTGATTCTCAATTTTTCTAGAAAAGCTCTACTGCAGCCAGCCTGCATTCTCTTTATTTATAGCTTTGAAGCATTACAAATAAAATAGGAAAGAACTAAACTTGGAAAAACTAAACCTCCTTTATAACTTAGGAAGTTTCTAAAACATAGAAATAGGAAAGTTTCTAAAAACTGGAATTAGGAAACTAGATTTTAGGCAAGTTTTAATCTCCAAGCAACTAAGACTTCTAAACTAACTAGCCTAATTTTTAGGAAACTAAACAATGGAAATAAGTAAACTAAAAATTAGGAAGCTAACCAAAAGATTCTAATTACTGCTGTTGGTACTGTTCACGTGAACAGTACCGTGTGAACAATGTTCACATGAACAGTACCGCATGAATAGTATTCATGTGAACAGTACCGCATGAATAGTGTTCACGTGAACAGTGTGGGTTAGGCCCATGTTGACAGATCCTTGGGCTGGTCCACTACTGGCTGGTCCTTGGACTGCATCAACGCCCCCCCACTTAAAAAGAACTCGTCCACGAGTTTTGTAATGGTGAAGAATGACTACAGAGGGGTCGGTAGGCAGCACCTGTTGATCTTGAAACTTAAGCTGTGCTTGCGACGTTGGAAGAAAATCCATCACTTTGGGTTCACTTTCTTCAAGATATTTAGAAGATATTACGAAATCAACATGCTTAACATCTTAAGGAAAGTCAAGTGGAATCGTGGTATCCATGGGGACGATCTTATTCAATTCTTCGTCTCCGTAATTTTCTCCATAACACTGTGGTCTTCATAAGAACTGTGGTCACCATTGTCAATCCATGGACGTTTAGTAAAGGCATCAAAATTATCCACATCCACTTTTGGGGCAATCAAGACCATACTAGTGATTATATGGATTCCATATGAATCCTTACCATCTTCCATGACATCCGTATTAGGAACAGAAGAGTCATCACTTTGCGGTTCACATACCTGTGTATTTGGGTTGGCCTCGATTGCAGCAATTAAGGAGTTTACCTTTAATTTTTGTGGACAATCTCTAGCAAAGTGACCATATACATTGCAGTGATAGCATTACACATCCGTAGCTGCTAAGTGCTACCATGGGAGTTTTACCTTTATCTGTCGTTGGAGTAGCATGAGATGTAGTCCCTATGGCTTTGCTGTTTGGTGTAGGGTGCTTCAATTCAAAAGAATTGGAGGTGGGCTTCGATGTTGACTTCAAAAGGTCCTCAGCTTGGAAAGCTTTATCAACACAGTCGTCAAAACTAACAATATCAACTACTCCCATTTTTTCTCTAATTTCAGGTCGCAACCCGAAACGGAACCGAGATATCATCTGATCATCGTTGTCCCGTGATCCAGACCATGCACATAATTGATCAAATTGATATACATAGTCTTCCATAATCATATTACATTGTCGAAGATTGTTCAGCTGGTCATGCAACCTTCTTTGGAAGGACCGAGGCAAATACTTTTCTTTCAATTCTTCCTTCATCTCCTCCCAAGTGGTGGGTTCTCTACGACTCCTCATGAGACTATACTCATAGTTACACCACCAATTACGAGCACCACTGACAAGTTTAGAGCGGGCTAATTGCAGCTTTCGAGGTTCAGGAAGGTTAAACCAATCAAAATAGTCATCTAGAGCATTCAGCCAGTCTTGAAAGGCTTCGGGGTCTTGCCTCCCATGAAACTCCTTGAGGTCCATCCGTACCTTATGGGTTTGGTAACTGATAGATTCATCATAGCCTTCATAGGGTGGGTTGTGGTATTCCTCTCTAGGGACTCTTTGAGGAGTCCTAATAACATGTCTTGGCATTAGGTTGGCATTAGGAATTTCTCTTCTAGGGGCTTCTATTCTAACCGGCCTAGGATTATCCCGTTCCTCCAAATTACTTATTCTCCCATCCACGCTATTTAACTTGGCATCCATTTTGGTCAATCGTTGGAGAACCAAATTAACAAGGTCATTGAGGTTATTAGACTGATTAGAAGAGTTAGAACTCTCCTCAGCCATGCTCTGATACCAAATTGGTGGCAAAGGGGTTAAGACATTTCAAATTAACAAGCCCTCTTTGCTACAAGATCTTAATTCAGTCCAATACAAAAATCTGTAGAGAAAAGTAATAGAAAAAAAATTCTTATCTGGAAATCCGACCGTCAGAAATTGATGAAACTTGGGTTGAATGGCCTTTATAATAGTTATGAACACCCCTCCAAAGTTGAAGACGATCGAAACAAAACTGAAGAAGATATGAGGCCCCAAAGCTGGCTGGACCTGGTAGCGCTTGGTTCTAGACAGTGTTCTGGAGCTTTTGTGATCTGGTTTCAATTCAGCCACAGAACTTGAAGGAGCTTGTAGGAACAGTGTTGCCAGCCAAGGTATAGTAGACCTAGATCCAAGGAAGAACAAAAATTGCAAGGAAAGAGAAAAGAACAAGAGGTTGAGTCACAACCAGGTGAGGCTCAACCAGAAATTAATTGATTCTCAATTTTTCTAGAAGAGCTCTACTGCAGCCAGTTTGCATTCTCTTTATTTATAGCTTTGAAACATTACAAATAAAATAGGAAATAACTAAACTTGGAAAAGCTAAACCTCCTTTATAACTTAGGAAGTTTCTAAAACATAGAAATAGGAAAGTTTCTAAAAACTGGAATTAGGAAACTAGATTTTAGGCAAGTCTTCATCTCTAAGCAACTAAGACTTTTAAACTAACTAGCCTAATTTTTAGGAAACTAAACAATGGAAATAAGTAAACTAAAAATTAGGAAACTAACCAAAAGATTCTAACTACTGCTGTTGGTACTGTTCACGTGAACAGTACCGCATGAACAGTGTTCACGTGAACAGTGTCGGTTGGGCCCATGTTGACAGATCCTTGGGCTGGTCCACTACTGGCTGGTCCTTGGACTGCATCAATGAAAATTTTTTTAGGAAAGAGAGAAAACTACTAAAACTAAACCTCCTTATAACATAGGAAGATTTTAATACAATGGAAAGAAAACTTTCTAAATCTGAAAATAGGAAAGTAAATACTTGGTTTCTAAGTAATTGACACCTACTATCAATCTATCCTAAATATTAGGAAACAAACTAAACAATGAAATTAGGAAACCAACTTTTAGGAAAGAAATAACAAAAGAGTGAAAAAATCTGATTTTGGTACTGTTCACGTGAACAGTACCGTGTGAACAATGTTCACGTGAACAATATCGCATGAACAGTGTTCACGTGAACAGTGTGGGTTGGGCCCATGTTGACAGATCCTTGGGCTGGTCCACTACTGGCTGGTCCTTGGACTGCATCAGGCCTACTTTCTTAGCGCCTGTTTCAATCTTTTTAGCTTTTGTGTCAGTCTATAGAAAGGGAAACCTTTCACCGGTTCTTGCCACGATTCCTGTACCACAGACATAAAGTTTTCATGTTCACACCAGAACCTCTGTAAACGGAAAGTAATATTTGGAGGCCGTTGCACCATAGTACCCCCATTGGAGAGTGATCTGAAACCGATCTTATCAGTGTTCTTTGATTTGCGTCAATGGTAGATACCGAGCTTCAGTCTCAAAGCTTCTATCCAGAACAGCTCGTATATTCCCAGACAGACGATTGTTAGTCCAAGTAAATTTGGTCCCTTTATTAGTTAATGGGATTATAGTGGAATAGTATCCACCATGACTGAAAACTCTGATGCAGATCGTAAGTTAAACTTACCTGGGCGCCCCTCCTTTTCATGGCTGTATAGGCATGCATTAAAGTCCCCCAACACTAACCATGCCAATTCCACGCAACCGAGATAATGTTGTTCCACAATTCTTGACAGGCAGAACGGAAACAATTACCATGCACAAAAGTCATTGATAGTGAAGTGGACCGATACTTAAACGAAACTGATATATGCTGGTCAGAGGATAGCAAAACCGAAGGGGAGCTGAGGTGCCTCTTCCACAGGATCCATAAATTAGGGTGTTTACCTTGTCTATTGTTGGAGACAAAGGATGTGCAAAACCCTAACTTGTTAAAGAAATTCACAGGATATTTTGTAATAGCCACCTTAGGCTCAGCAAAGCACACCACATCCGGCTGGTGTTCTTTCAATAAGCTACGTAAAGCAACTCTCGTTTTAGGGGACGAGATGCCTAATATTCCAGAATAGGACTTTCATGATGAACTATCATCACTTTCTTCACTTGGAGCACCCCTAGTACGTGGCCTACCTCTTCTTTTCTTCTTTTTCTTGTTACCCTTTTTTATTTGTGAAAGGGTCTCGTCATAAGAGTTCCCATCCTTCTCAGTTACCAAGTTCTCATTTAGGTTAGCTTCATCTGAACTGTCATCACAAGTTTCTATCTATTGCTGATGGAGCTCGCACCACTTCCTCTGTACTACGGCCTACGGGTAGCCATTTCGGAAGCAGATTTTTGAGTTCGACCTACCATAGAGTCTATAAAATCAACTCTCTCAATCAACTTTCATTCTCAGTTACTGTTTCAGTATTAGTGTTATCATCTGCCACATTCTGAATGCTGTCTGACTCAACTACATCATTATTTCCCCCACTTGCTGTGGCTCTGTTCACACCTATAGCAGAAGGTCGTGGATGATTCCCCAAACCGGTAATTCCAGCTTGATTAATTGTCATGACCGATCCTTCTATTGGTAGTTCCAAAACTTCCAGAGTCCTTTGGATATTTTCCTCTTCTTCATCAACAAGATCAGCCCATCTTCCTCTTTGATGTGTTACTGTAGATGCAGTACTTGGAATAATAGCATTCTGTCTATCATTTTCTGTAAATGTATTAGCAGTCACTATTGAGTCCACATTTAATTCAATATTCGGAGCCTCCCAATTCTCCTTCTGGGTTTGTTCGTCAACAGGTACCTGTCTTTCCTGCTCAGCTATTGTCTGTGCATTCAGTGATTCTTGGACTCTTGTGCCATTATTCGCCCATAGAGGACAATTTCCCATCACATGTCCGAATTTGAAACACTTCGCACACTTTGTAGGTGGGTTCTTGTAGTTTACATTTTGTGCACATAAGAAATGAGAGTCAGAAGCATATTTAGAACGATTAATCATTATTTCATGCACTCGTGGCTTTGCAGTTTCAATTTCAATGCATACTCTTGCAAAGTGTCCTAAAGCATCCTCTTTGGTACGTCGATCAAGTTGTACCAGCCTACCAAGTGTTTTTGCCATTGATAATACGGTTGACTCATCCCAATACTCCTGTGCTAAATCTGGAACTGTATCCATTGCAAGTGATGAGATATGGTTTGCTTGTTTACATTGAAATCAGGTGTCCACCTTTGGAATCTAATGAGCTGACCCTTGACTCTACAAGGGCTTCTAGTCCAAATTTGTAACATATCAGCTTCAGAGAAAAATCGAAACAGTAAAAAACCCTTACCAAGTGATATCATTTCAAAAGTGATGCAGCCCCATAGATTTTGAACTGATCGAGCGATCTCCTGAAGTGTTAGGCCTCTTGTGTTCAACCTTCCAATTAGTGCATACTTATGCCTAAGAACCTGTTCATAGGCTTCTTGCGGAATGGTTATGTGAGGAACCCCCTGAATGATGTTGTAGCTGTGTTCACTTGCACACCTGCATTAACGTCAGCTTGTACATCTCTTGTAACTGAGACACATGATTGCCTTTGAAAGGTTGACAGGGGAACATTTGTAGATCGATTTCCATGGCCGGTTGTTGCCTCATTAGTGATTGTTGCATCCACTCTATTGTTCACCTGATCCAAAACAGGTGTCGCTCTTGATAACGATACTGGTACATCAGGGTTTGCCGCAGAAATTTGTAAGCTCGGATTCTGGTTTGGTATAGGATTTTGGGTAATGATAGGTGGTTGGTTTGAAGAAGATGGGTCATTAGGGATTAAAGGCTGATGGTTTAAAAGTCTAGGTGGAGATATAGCTTGGTAATGGTTAAAAGGCTGATGGGTAGGGTTTTGGGAAGGATGAGAATGGTTTAGCGGAGGGTTTGATGATGGTGGCGGAAACGAAGATTGGTTTGAAGGTTGGGGGATGGATGGCTGTGGGATTGATGATGGCGGTGGGTTTGATGATGGTGGCTGAGCAATGGTTACGGGATCAGGTGTATATGATGAGGGTTCAGATGTATAAGATTTGGGTTAGATGGATTTGTTGGAGTGGACTGATGTGGGTTTTGGTTGGAAAGGTTTAGGTGAGCAGGCTGGGTTTGGTTTGCAGGTTGATGGTTGGGGTTTAGTCGAAATGAATGGATGTGGTTGGGTGGTAGACGATCGATGGTTGAAAGTGGAGGAAAGTTCTGGTGTGAGAGGGACATAGTGTTACGGCTTAGGTTTTGTTGAATATTAATTAGGGTTAGCAGGTGTGTTTTGGGAAACATTAGGGTTACCAGGAATGTGCCTTGCAGATGAGAGATGCTGGACAATGGTGTTTCTCATAACAGAGCATGCAGAGACTTCCGAACGGCGATGCTCAGGTCGGTTGCATTGGCTTCCGGCAACTGAGCTTTGTTGATCACCTACAGATACATTACCAGTAATGCACTGATCCGAGACAGCAATCGACTTTTTTGAAGTAGTCGATTGTGGTACATCAGGCATACTTTCTGCATAATCAACATCTCTATAAACTTCTTCAATTCGATCTTCACTGCTGCACTGATCCAATATAGGTATCGTTCTTGTTAACGATCCTGTTACATCAGTCACAGAAAATTCATGTTGAGTTAAAGGTGGCATCAAAATGTGGGATCCAACAACAGATTGAGTAAAACTGTGTGAGACCCCTTGGCTGTATCCACGCCTAGGGTTAAAGAACCAGCTGCAGCTGCCGGCGGCAATCCACCGGCAGGTGGCATAACTGAGAGAGACTGTCAAACTCTAAAAAATTGCCAAATCCCCAAATCGCCAGAGCCCCTTAACAAATCTCACTATGTTGAGTTGAATAGTGTTATCACCATGCAATAGACATCTACATCATTCAACAAATATAATAATAACATATAAATATAAATTTATTTTAAAAAAACTTGCAACCCATGATATTCCACACAAAATCATCATCTCATTAAACATAAAACACATCTCAAAGCATCAGGTTCAAAATCTCGGCGAAATCTCGAAGTTCTCGAACAGGTTGAGACGAGATCTCGAGATTCTCAATTGGTCTCGACATTTTCGACCATTTCTCGGCATTTTCGATTGGTCTCGACTCTCGACATAATGTATGAATTATAATTGTGTGCTCTACTTGACTACTTTGGGTTTTTTGATTATGACAATTAACTAATTAAGTGCTATTATGTTTATTCTTCTCCTAAAATATAATTTTACTTGCTCATTTGGCCTTCTTTGATCTTTTATTAGTGTAACATTATGTAGAATAGCTAATATTACCCTAGGTTTACATCTGAACTTCAGATCGACATTGACAAACAAGGGTGTAAACCCAAACAACCACCATGTGTGATTATTTTTTCAATTTTATTGTTTAAATATGATTATGTATGCTAAAAGAGTGATTCCCTGGAGTATCAAGCCTTAAAATGACCATTTGAGCCCCGAGACACTTTTTAAGCCCCCCGTGGCTTTTTTAGTGTCTTGAGATCTCGGCATATATCTCGGTTTCTCAGAGGGTCGTGACACCCTCAATACTCGAGATTTTGAACCTTGAGCATAAGTAATCATCCCATCAAACAAGAAATTAGCTACAAGCATGAAGATTTAAACCAGAAAAATGGTTTCCCTTCAATTTTACTCCTTTCTCACATGAAAAGTGAGATGTAGGGGATAGATTTAAAAATGAGAGTACCACAAAGCAAGCATTGAAGCTGTGAGCAGTAAAGCATTGTTGCATTGAAACATTGAAGCATTAACTCATCAGGGATTGGCTTCTACGAACCAGAATCATTGAAGTAGAAATGATTGGTCCATTGTTTCAATACGCCAGTCACTGACTCACCAGTGAATCGAAGGAAAATTGATTCCGGAATCCAGATGTTGTGCTCGAGAATTGTGAGAGGAGCACTGAAGCTAGCTAATGTCAAGTTGATGATGGTGATAGAAAATAGAGAGTTTTCTATTTCCCTTTCTCCTTTTTATTCATTCCATTTCACCTGTGTAAAGCACCCATAGGCATGAGTCACCACCTATCTCCCACTTTAGAGTCTATAGGAAATATATATGCAAGCCCACCGTAAGAGAGATCACTGAGGGAATGGCGAGGTAGGGATTTGAGAAAAAAAGCAAAAGGTTAGGGAAGGGTTCATTCGGGAGTGGGATTTCAGGGATTTAGGAAAAAAGTGAGGTTACGGAAGAGAGAGCCGTCGGTTGGAGTGAGGGTTTAAGGGATGAAAGATCAGAGTTTCAGGTTGAAACACCAAAATTCATGAAACTCTAAAATGGGTTCGTTCGGGAAGAAAAGGGGTTTTGGGGAATTTTTTTTATTTATCATTATTATGTTTTTAACGTTCAATACAGGAATATGCGTTTAAAACAAGTTCAATACGTTGCGATATTAAATACACGATTTTTTCTGATTCTATGCAATAATTCGTAAAAAAACATTTAATACACCCAAAAAATACGGAATGCGAATAATTCTCTTATAAACGTGAGATCACTAATTATGGGTAGACCCCAAGGTCCCCAGTCAGCATGTCAAGTTTTGGCCTAAACGGAGTTCAACCAATGACAAAATAAAGCTTTGAAATTCTAAGGACTACGGGAGGGTGCATGGACATGCCAGACAACTGAAAAATACAATGGTTAATGGACATACATGGGAGTTTTTTTTTTATTATTTATTTTTATTGAATTTGAGTCTAAAAATTGACATGTGGTTGATCCATGAGGTGTACAATTATTCTAATAGTTAGTTGGCTAAATCCAAATGTTGATGTGGCTCAAAATGGTGGTTGGTCCACCATTTTGAAAGTCCTCCCAGATCGGGCTGTGAGAATGAGTTTTATCTATTAATGTGTTACAGAATTTTTGTGAGAATTGCTATGTAATAGGCCAGAGCCAAGGTTTCACTACTTTGTTTTTGCGTCTTGTTACTCTCCTATACTTCAATTGAATTCTGCATTGTTGTTTTTTGTTTCTATTCATTCTCCAGGCTTGTACTTTTGTCTAGCTTCTGTCTTAGGGTATGATATGTTAGTTGCTAATATTATTTCATTTTCATGGTTTTGGATCTCTTTTGAATCAAGAACACCAGGCCTTGGCCTGCAGTCAAAGCTGGTGTGGCACCTATGGAAACAGTTCTTGGTTGATCCTTATGTCAATCCTTCACTAATTACCTGATGCAGTTGCAAGTCAGGATGCTTGTTATTTATGGGCCAAATAAAAGGTCAAACCATGGCCTATTAAGGGTATACATGATTTTCTTTTATTTTGGCAGTCATTAGTTAGTGGGGCCACTTGGAAAACTTGTTTAATTAGGAATTTGTTTTAGAAAGCATAGTTTTTATTTCTTAGATGAGTCTCAAGTTCATTCAGAAGTGTATCAATTAGGAGTCCTAGAGTAGTTTGTAAGCTTCTATTTTCTTGCATGTGAGCCTCCATAAACAGGTGAAATTTTGGTTTTGCCATTCGCCCTTGGCAGAAACCGAAATATTTTGCTGAAAAGCGTGAAATTTGGAATATTTTTGTCGGAAGTTTTATTGGCCATTTCGGTGGTCAACTGGCCATATTTTTGCCTGAAACTTTAGGGGAACCCTCATTAAGCATCTTTAAACATGTGTGAACCTTTAGATTGTGAAAAAAACACAGCCAAAATAATAGTTTGGCTTTGGATCACTGTATTGTGTCATATTGCATCACAATAGTTTATAGGTGGGAAATTTGAAATTGGAGAAATTTGGCCAAATGATACTTCAAAAGTTCAAATACACCCAAATATTGAAGTGGGTACTCCATGATCGACCTTTAAGCATTGTTTCGGCAGCAAAATTAAGGATTTTGCCAAAAAAAAACTTAGAGTTTTTGTAGCAGTTTTGGAGATCTTGGGAATTAAAAAATTGTTGAAATTTTGGCAAAATGACTGTGTGAGTCACATTTCAGTCGAAATCTAGTAAACTGGTGGAGTCGACTTGCATTTTGTTTCAAGCTAGCTTGAAACTGAAATATTTCGCTGAAATATGTGAAATTTTGGCAAAATTTAGTATTATAATAATAAATATATAATCCTAATATAGTTGTTAAGGCGTCTCCTAGGCGACAATGGCGCTCAGGCACTCTTGTGACGCCTTGGAAAATCAGGCGCCTTGATCGCCTAGGTCCGCCCATCAGGCCTCCAACGCTTTGGTTTGCCTTGGCGCCTTGACAACTATGAATCCTATATGTTTTATGAGATGTGATGTGTTACGAGAGAGACCAGGAATAAATAAGACAAAAAATATCAAAGGGGGAGAGAGAGATCGCAGAAACTAAAATAGAATAATAAAGCTAAGCCTCTCTCCCCCTGTCTTCTATATATAATAATTCAGAAAAAGGAAATATATTAGAACTAGGACTTTATAAGTCAGAGTCCTAGTTAACAATAAAAGACGAGTCCTACTATGAAAGGAAACTCCAGAAAAATGGAATCCAAAACTAACAAACTAATTGCTTCTACAGCAGTGTATAAAGATAAAATTGATTAGTTAGAATAGGATAGGGACTTTTTAGTTGACGTCAGCTTGTAGCATCAATACTCTCCCTCAAGCTGGAGATGGAGTATAGATATCTTTGAGACCTAGCTTGGAACTGTAGTGAAGAAACATGGGCTTGAACAGGGCTTTAGTAAACAGGTCACCAAGTTGAGACTCTGACTTAGCAAACGGAGTTGAGATAATATGTCGCATAACAGCATCACGAACAAAATGACAGTCAACTTCAATATGCTTAGTATGCTCTTTGAAGACAGGGTTACTAGCAATGTGGATGGCTGCTTGATTATCACAATACATAGGAATAGGCTGAGAAATAGGAAAGCCAAGTTCACCAAGAATACTTTTAATCCGCAATAACTCAGCAGTGGTCTGAGCCATAGCATGATATTCAGCTTCAGTGCTTGATCTAGCAACAGTTGTAATAAGGTTCCCTCCAAGGAAGGCGCAATAACCAATAGTAGACCAATGGTCATCAGCACCAGCCCAATCAGCATCAGAGTAACCACATAGCTCAATATTCTGATGTGACTGATAAAGTTATCCTTTCCCATGAGCTCCTTTTAGATATCGCAATAACCTGCATGTGGCATATCAATGAGCTTTAGGAGTTTGCATAAACTGACTGAGTACACCAACAGTATAAGATATATTAGGCCTAGTAATAGTCAGGTAGATAAGCTTGCCAATAAGTTGACGATACTAGTGGACATTACTGTAAGCAGCACTCTCACAGGTGGCTAATTTGATATGCAAATCCATAGAGACATCAATGGGTTTGCATCCAAGCATCCCAATTTCAGTGAGGAAATCAATAACATATTTGCGCTGAGAGAGGCTGATGCCTTGTGAGGTACGAACCACTTCAATGCCAAGAAAATATCTGAGAGCCCCCAAATCCTTCATTTGGAAGTGTTGATGGAGATAAGATTTTGTTTCATCAATGCCTATAATATCATCTCCTAAAATAATAATGTCGTCAACATGAACCACAAGGATAACCACCTTGGAATTACGACGGCGCACAAACACAGAGTGATCCAAACAGCACTGTTGAAACTCATAGGAAACCATGACCTTGGTAAATTTATCAAACCATGCACGGGGAGACTGCTTGAGGCCATATATAGCTTTATGAAGTTTACATACCTTCTTGGCATAACCCCCCCCCTGAGCAACATGCCCTGGAGGTTGCTTTATATAAACTTCCTCATGAAGATCTCCATAGAGAAAGGCATTCTTGATGTCCAACTAAAATAGCGGCCAGTCAAGATTGACAGCCAAGGAGAGAAGTAGACGAACTGAATTGAGCCAAGCCACGGGAGAAAAAGTATCAAAATAGTCAATCCCATATGTCTGCGTGAAGCCCTTGGCGACCAAACGTGCTTTTAGGCGCTCCACAGAACCATCAGGGAGATATTTAAAAGTAAAGACCCATCTGCAACCACCTCTTTTCCGACTGGTAAATCAACGATGGACCAAGTCTGACGAGAAATAAGACCATCCATCTCGATATCCATAGCCGCCTTCCATTCAGGACAAGATAAAGCCTCAGTATAAGATCTGGGAATGTCAGTATGGGCCAAGGCCAAAGCAAAAGAAGGATGGGGGGGAGGGAGATGGGAAGTAGTCACAAACTGAGTAATAGGATATGTTACCTGCGGGGGTAAAGTACAAGAGCGCGTACCTTTGTGAAGAGGTACAACAAGATCTTCAGACAAGGATGCCAAGGAGGGGGACGAAGGAGCCGCAACAGGCGGAGTTGTACGAGGACGCCATCGATACACCTGCAGTGGAGCTGGAGCTGGAGGGAGTTAGAGTTGGAGTTGGTGATGGAACAGAGGAAACGTCCTCATCTAGAAATGGTATGAGGGCCGGAATTGGTGGACTCGAATCCGGCATAGGAAAATATAGAGTATTCTCAAAGAATGTAACATCAGCATTAATGAGGATCCTTCTTGTATGAGGATCATAATACCTGTACTACCCTTTCTGAGTACGAGAGTAACCAATGAAAACACATTTAACGGCTCGAGGGGATAATTTATCAAGACCCTACCAAAGGTCATGGACAAAACAAGTGCTTCCAAAGGTTCTAGGGGGTAAGGCAAATACTGGAGATGATGGGTAGACCAGTGATATAAGTGACTGATCTTCAAGAACATAGGAGGGCATGCGATTAATTAAGTAGCAGGCCGTTAAAATAGCATCATCCCAGAAATAGCGAGGCATATGCATATGAAAAAGAAGGGAACGAGCAACCTCTAACAAGTGGTGGTTCTTACGCTCAGCTACCCCATTTTGTTGAGGGGTATAGGAGCAATTGGTTTGGTGAATAATCCCATGGGAGGCGCAAAATTGAGAGATAGCAGATTGGGTATATTCAAGAGCATTATCAGACCGAAATACTTTAATACTAATGACATATTGAGTTTTAATTTCAAGATAAAATCGATGAAAAATAGAATGAAAATCTGAACGGTCCTTTAACAAATATAACCAAGTTGTCCTAGAAAAGTCATCCAGAAAAGTAACAAAGTATAGAAAACCCAGCACGACTCTGTACTTTAATAGGTCCCCAAATATCCTAATGAAGTAAATAAAAAAGAGCAGGACTCTTGACATAGCACGAGGTGGGTATATGAGGTACAGTGGTGTTTGCCCAGTTGGCAGGCTTTGCACTCAAGGGTAATAGTAGACTTGCACGTAGGAACCATGATCCGTAATTTATGCAGTGATAAGTGACCCAAGCAAACATGCCATTGGAGAGGAGAAACACTGCTAGTTGTAATAAGGGCAGCAGCGGAAGATGATATGTGGTCCAGATAGTACAGTCCGTCCTTCTTATGTCCCCCACCAATCGTCTTCTTGGTTGGAAGATCTTGAAAAACACGAGTAGGATAAAAGGTGATAGAGCAATTAAGAGTTTTAGCTAAAGAACTGATAGATAATAAGTTTAATGGTAAGCGAGGAACATGGAGAATGGATGATAATGAGAGAGTGGGAAAAAGGAGTACATCACCCGTCCCGACCCCTGGGGTTTGTGATCCATTACCAAGATGACCATAAGTGGGTTTGCCAGTCAAATTAAAGGTAGAAAATACTGAAGCCTTACCCTATGTGGTGAGGCACCGGAGTCAGTAATCTAGTGGCTATTGGTAGAGGTTGCAAGTAGGGCGGTAGTACCTGAATGAGCCAAGGTGGCAGCGGAAGTGGAAGAGGAGCCTTGAGTATCAAGCTGTTTAAGGCGGTTGAGTAAGGCATGGAAGTCGTCTTTAGAAACAGTAACAGACGATGATGTTCCCTCAGCAGTAGTAGCTGTAGTAGATGTGTCACTGTCATATTGAGCTGCACCTGCGACTGGAGGGGTAGATGTAGCACCCCATTGGGGAAGTTTACCATGTAATACCCAACAACGATAAACTGTATGATTTGATTTACTGCAATGGGAGCAAATTCTATCTGAGCCACGGCCACCACGACCATGACCCCCACCACGACCCCTACCACAACCACGACCAGCACCAGAGGCTAGGAAAGTCAGTGGAAGGGGAGCTATGTAACTTGGAGGATGAGGGATCGACAAGCCGTTGAACCCTACAAAAAGCCTCATTCAAGGTAGGAATTTTATCTTCGGCTTAAAGTTGATTTTTAAGTGGTTGTAATTCAGGGCTGAGGCCAGCAATCACAGTTGTCAAGGTGTCGCTTAGGCGTCCGGGCGGTTTATACAGGCCTGGGCGCCAGGGCGCCTTGTGTACATGAGAAAGACGGTCGCCCAGGGTGCCTGGGCGTCGCCTAGGTCGCCTTGGACGCCCAGAATGCCTAGGCGGCCGTTTTTTTCTCATATTTTTCCTTGATATTTGAATTTTATTTAGGAGATTTATTAGGCCAGATAGGAACAACATTTATCAGGCAGTACTTATTTATGACTAATATCATTTAAGTAAATGAAATATAAATTAAGATATTATTCATAAATAAGCAAGGGGGAAACGAACCTGGTTATATTTCATCGAAAGAGAATCTGAACTTGGTTATATTTGTTAAAGGACCTAGCATTTTTTTTTGAACGGTTATTTCATCGAAAATGAAAAAAATGCTCGGAATCTGAACGGTTCAATTTTATATTTCATTTACTTAAGATATTATTCATAAATAAGCAAATACCCCCCTATTTGAATTCAATAAAAATAGTCTAAAATTCAAATTCCAGAAGGATAAAAAGTCAACCCCCCAGTTCAAGAACAAAAACCATATTTTTGGGTGCGAGGGCGATTTTCAACTTTTAAATGCTAGGCTTTTTTCTAAATATTAAAGTTCTATAAATCTTATTATAATAAATCATCACTAAAAACCAAGAGTGCGCCAAAATAATCTTTTGCTTTGATGCCCAAAAAATAATTTACATTCAGACGACTTTAAATAGCATTCCCGTATTCCGAACAAGGTTTGACCGGAGTGTAACTCCTTCATTATAACTTGGATTCAAGCAATCTCGGATTTGT
The DNA here is from genome assembly GCA_028583415.1 of Protea cynaroides. NCBI lineage: Eukaryota > Viridiplantae > Streptophyta > Magnoliopsida > Proteales > Proteaceae > Protea > Protea cynaroides. The sequence continues at coordinate 66,837,814 of CM053268.1, read as the reverse complement.
TGGAAAGCTGATTATGCTAGCTTTGCAACGAATTCGAGATTGCTTGAATCCGAACTATATTAAAGGAGTTACGTTCCGATCAAATTCGTTAAAAGTAGACAAATGTTAGTCATAAATAATTGTTTAATTAACTCTAGACACAATCCCAGGTCTTAGTGTACACTAGCAAACTTGGGTCCACACCACATATTAGTTAAGTTATGTCTTAAATGTTGATTATTTATGTAGAATGTTGCATATATAAAAACATTAATATTTTAGAAATAAAAAAAATGCACTGGGAACGCCTTGGTCGCCTAGGCAACGCCTAGGCGCCCTGGATGGCCCCAAACGCCTTGGGTCGCCTTGTCGCCTTGACAACTATGCCAGCAATGAATATAGAGAGTTGAAATTCCGCCCTTTGAGCTTTTAGGATCGAAAGATCTGTAGTGAGCGGCTGATAATGATTTAACTCCTCCATTATACCTTTTAGAGTGCTATAAAATTCTGCAACTGACTTCTCACCTTGTCTACAATTGAATAGACGACCATATAAGTCATAAATACGGGATAGATTTGTATCTTGAGCATAGCTATCCTGTAAATCAGTCCAAACACCCTTGGCAGTAGTGTGGAACATAACATTAGCAGCAATAGAAGGCTTCATGCTATTCAAAAGCCACACCATAACAGTAGCATTATCGCGAGCCCATGTAGCATAATTTGAAGCTTTAGGATCAGGGGGATCATCCTTCAAGAAACTCAATTTATCACGTGCCATAAGACAGACAGTGATAGCTTGCTTCCATAGAAGATAGTTCAATGATCCATTCAATTTAATAGAAGTAATCTGTACATGGACACAGTCCACGGTAGCCTTGGTCTCGCTCATGATGTCCAAAAAAAAATATTAAGATATCGATCTCAAAAAAAACCAGATCTGAGTTTTTATAATTCAAACTCGATCTGAACATCAATGAGATTCGATAGAATAATACTGAAAGAATCGATTCTAAGAAGCAAATTCAGATCTGAGTTTTTATAATTTAAACTCGATCTATACAATAAGTAGAATCGAAAGAGAGAAGAGAAAAAAAAAATATCGATTCCGAGAAAAAAAAAAAAAAAACAGATCTGAGTTCTTATAAATTGAACTCGATCTATACAGCAAGGGGGAAACGAACCTGGGATTATCTAGTTCAATCAATAATATTGGATCTGAGTTATTATACCTTGAACTTGATCCAAACAGCAAGAAGAACTGATATCACCAGTTAATGTTCTACTGTAGAACAGAGAAAAGAAGATAAAAATAACACTTAGAGAATAATCCTTAAAGGCATACCAGCAAGGGATTATCCCATGAAGAATCTTCCAAATTCCTGCTCTGATACCATGTTACGAGAGAGACCAGGAATAGATAAGATAGAAAATATCAAAGGGGGAGAGAGAGATTGCAGGAACTAAAACAGAATAAGGAATCCTAAACTAACAAACTAACGCTTCTACAGCAGTGTATAAAGATAAAATTGATTAGATAGAATAGGCTAGGGACTCTTCAGTCGACACCAGCTTGTAGCGTCAACATGATGGAATAAGAATCATGTTAGTGTGCAAGGTGTAGTCACATGGTTCTCTCTCCTTTATCTCTCTCTCTTTTTTGTTTTTTTTTTTTCATCTTCATTCTCAAGGTTTCTGTTCACAGACCCAAAACAGTATCTCTTTTCTCATTCCTTCCTATTCTTTTTGATATCTGTAAGCGCTAATCAATTCTCCACTTTTTCCCAACATCTTTCTCTATAGTCAACCTTAGAAATCTGAAACCCTGGCTGCCGTATAGTGTTTTTTTTCCCAACATACTTTCCATTTGTATTGCATGGGAAATCTTTTTTTTTTTCCTTAAAGAATTGAACTCATCTAATTGATCCCTTTATATCAAGGGATAATCAATATCTTCTTCCTGGTTCACATATTTGACCATACGATTGCGTCTTTTGAAGTTCGGTTTAACTGCAGCACTATCTAATACCATTCCAGTTTTGAGTCCTTTATGTGTAATGAACTAATTCTTTTCTTCTTGGACAGGGTAAAGACTACAGGACTCAATTCCAACTGGGAAATGGTGCTTTATTTGGAGCTAGTTACATCCAGGTAATAATATCTTATTTATAATGCATGATTGATGTGACAATTTGGGTTTCTACTTGGAGGATTGAGGACTTGATTTCAAAGCGTCAAGCTGTATTCCTTGCAATTCTACTTTCAGCTTGCTGAATATGTTGAGCAGTGTCTGTTGAAGGAATGACTATGTGCCTTATACTTAGCAGTCAGCTTTCAAATACTCCATTATGTGCCCTATATCTGTCAACAATATGTAGAGGAGAATGGTGGCTTTCATCAATTTCGGTCTGTACAATGTACATGACCTTCTGATCATACTTAGGTGATGCCTAGGTGTCCAGACACCTTGATCGCTTAGGCGAGCACCTTGGCCGTCCAGAGACCCCTCTATGCCTTGGGTCACCTTGTCACCGTGATAACTATGGTTCTGGTCAGGTTTTGTAATGCTCTCAGTAATGGATGCTAGATTGAGCTTGGTTATTTTTCCTTCAAATAATAAAGCTCTAGACTTGAGATGGGCTTAGAAAGTCCAACCAAACCATAACTGCAAATATAATTTCCTCTGTTGCACAGCATTTTTTATCCATATCTTTGGAAATGTTTCATGTGTCAAGGCTCTGGTTGGACAGATGTGGAGTGAGGTGAGGTGAAGTGAATTGGAATTTTCATTGCTTAAGTAAAATGAAGTGAATGAAAGTGACTGACTGAAAATAGCTGAAAGTTAAGTGAAATCAACACATTCTACGTATCATTTTTCATGTGTTTGGATGTAATGCAAAATTTTGTGGGCCCAACATGTTGTTCCTCATTGGGTAATATTTGCCCAAACTGACCATTTTTCATTTTCTGCAAAATAAACTGAAAATTTTCAACTCATACTTTCTCTATATTGTGAATGCTACATGTATTGCATATCAATGCAAATCAATTTTAGTTCCAACCCAATGTCTGACACCATTGAAAGATACATTTTATCTTTTTTATTTCACTTTACCAACTAAAGGCTTACTTCATCTGAATTAACGTATACCTGAGCGGTGCCTTAGTGAGCTGAAGTAACTTGAGTAACTTATAGATGAAAGCATTTATAGAAATGTTTGGCTACTTAAATTCCTTTTTTACTTGAATTCTCCTTATTTGAGTTTAATTTATTGTATGGAGGTTTTGGCCCATTTTTTGGTATTAATCGAGCTATTGAAATATATTGGTTGGTGGTTTATAGATGCTTTAAGGTGAGTTGTCTTCTCTGAAGTTGGAGAAAATAATGGAAAGTAACGTTTCTTTACTATTTTGTTTTATTTTACAGTTTCACAACTGGAAACAGAAATCTGTATCTCCTGGTGGGGTTCCAGATGTCTTTAAATATTAAAATTATACAGAAATACTAAATGGTATTAGTATATTAAAAAAATATATTTTAGAAGAAACCACCAATTTCAATAAATATTACCCATCCTTGGTGGATGATGAAGCAGTTCTTTTGTTTGACGTGTTTTTTGCGATTTTCTGTTCAAGAGGATTGAAGCCGGCCATAATTACTGCATTCTTCGTAGTTCTAGTTAACAACTAGCAGAGTCCTTCGCTAATGAGAAGTATCAATAAGAGAGTGATCGATGGATCTCTCGCATCTTAGATCTACCCTTTTCAGATTATGCCTACCATATACTTCTTTCATTTAAGAGGCTTGCTTGTTCAAGTGTTCATCACTGTTGACATTGTAAGTTGCATTTCCCTTCAACTGGCAATCTAATATTTCCAGTTTTAAGAACATTGATTCAGTAAAATCCTTTCAGCATTTATTTCTCTATCTATTAAGTAAACATGCCTTTTTTCTTTTTGGATGAATACTAAACATAACTTCTCTTCCCTCCTCCCTCACATGTGGGAAGTACCAATAAGAGAGATATTGTGTGTGCCTTTCTTATTGAATTTTACTGTAACAGTACATTTTTTCCTCTATGCAGAGCGTTACTCCTCATTTATCTTTGGGCAGTGAAGTTTTTTGGGCTGGTCAACATCGGAAATCTGGTATTGGTTTTGCTGCTCGATACAACACAGACAAGATGGTACTTTAACTTTGTTTTCATCTGTCGTCAATTTCTTGAGTTCTCATGATTCCTCATCTAATTTTCATCTGGAATCTTTTATTTGTGGTTTAGACTTTGGTGCGCACGAGATAGGAGTGCACTAGCAAGGATTTAAAGAAAATTACAGTGTATATTGCCCTGTCAAGATCCAGATCAGTCTGGATTGGTCAAAATACTCAGAGGATAGGCCAGTCGGCCTGATCCTATGAACAAATGCCTGATACCACTGGTGGATCAGTTGGTCCACTATTATAGATTTGATTGCTGCTATCTGATATTGATCCATTGGGTGATTCTTAAAACCAGGCTATTTGGTGTATCAACATTTTTAATGTTCAATAGAGACAGAGATTGCCTGTCCACTCCCTTACCTTATACATTTTGGTGGCTGAACCAGGGCCTGGATACTTTGATTGACTATTGGCCATCAAAGTGGTTTTCAGTTATCTATCTAGGAATCCAATGTCTGGCAGTCAAGGCCAATTTCATTCAAGGGGGAGTTATGCTCAAAATCTAATAGAATGTCAACCTGATGAGACTTTTTGATGCAATCATTCTTGGATGCAAGAGATCAACCAAAGATGACTTGCAAAGGGGGCTCGCGGAAGGGGATTGATTTGTGGATATCAACCACACAGTTTTGTATAAGTATGAGATGCTCAATTGTAACAATACTGTGACTTTGTAATGGAACCCAATAAACTAGTGATCGGTATAATGGAAAAAGGGGGAGGGGGAGGGGGAGGGGGAGGGGGAGGGATAAGAGGGGGCGGAACAGATATAAAGTGATAGAAGAGGAGAGGGGAGAGAGTAGTGGACCTTTCTCAGGTCTAGGGTTTGTCACTTCTCTGCTTCTCACAGATGTATAATCTCAGGTCTAGGGTTTGTCACTTCTCTGCTTCTCACAGATGTATAACACATAGGAGTTCTCAATAATTCTTGGCTGCATTTCTTAAATAGCTAGAATAGAAAGGCTAAAACTGGTATGCTTAATATTGGCAACCTTATTACATGGAAACAAAACTAGGTAAAATCTTCTTGCCTAAAATAAACAAAGATTTCTTCCATTGTTAGCCAACTGCCACCTGAAACCTACGACCTTTGCGAGATTCCATAGTTGCGCATATTCTCCTTAAGATTGCTAGCAATCAATCCTGGCTTTCCAAATGTGAACCTTCCATGCGTGATAGCTTCTTTGTAGGATGAAAATTTTCATGCAAAGATCGGTCAAGTCAAAAGGTTGGCCAGCGGTTCACTTGGTTCTACGGTGATACTTGAGCTTGAGCCGATCTGCATCACTTTTGTATTCTTCAGAAGTTTTGGTTAATTAAGAGTCCTTGGATTTGGTTTATTAGGATATTTCCCGATTTAATGTTCAGTTTTGTTTGTCAAGAAATTGAGTGGATGCCCATCTCTTCCGTTTATAGTTTTTTTATGTAATGAATATTTGAGTTCAAGAAATCTACCTGTGGGTATGGTTTGAAGTATCGTATCGATACGGGGAGTATCAGTTTCAAGTATCATATCGATACGGGGCGTATCGACCGATACATATCGGTATTGACAATGGTCTATACTATACACAGCGATATGTATCTCATTTTTAAAATAAAAAGTGTATCCATATGTATCGATGATGTGGGGTCCGGGTTGAGAAAACCCTAATTAGATCCGCTGTGGACCCACCCAAATAATATGGAAGCTTGATTCAATAAACAGTGACAGAATTGTAAATAAACTCAAAACTCAACTAGTAGTGGCAGTTTTATAATTAATCAGAAATCTGAAATAACTCTAAAGAACCAAATAGAGCTTTAGGACCATAAGGCAATGCTGGAAATAAACTATTAACTCGGGCAAATCTGGAAAACAGATTAAAGATAATCAAAACAGCAACGTGACTTGAAGATTGTCTTCAACCTTTCGATAGAATAGAGGCAGAAACCAGATTCGAGAAAAGGAGAAGTATCTCCTTCAATACACCATCATTCGATCCGAAACTTCGGGTGAAGGATCGCAACTCATATGCCTCTTGAATGCCATGAAGAATCACAAGGATCAGCAAATAAAAAATTAGGTTTAAGGTCTGAAATCGATCCTGGCAGTAAAAACAGTTGCAGGTTTGGTTTCAGATTTGTAGTGCCCAGCAAAGGTGTGATTGGGGCTAAGGACTTTGGGTTTGGGTCGTTTTGGGGAGAGGAACTCACACTCCAGGTTGTAGGGGAAATGGAAAGGAAAACAAAGGAGTTCGATGGGTTTTTGTTGGGGCTGGGGTTACCGCCAGAACAGGAGAGGGAGAAAGGAAGGAAGAAAAAGGGAAGGATTCTGGTTCACAGAGATGAGGGGAGGGAGAGAAGAAGGAAGAGAAAGACAAATTCTGCCCGTAGGCTCACAAACACTCAACCGACCACATTGGTATCAAATTACTAAACTTCAATTCATTATCAACTCTGAATATAAAAGCCTAATGCATGTTCTATTCAATGATAAAACTTTCCTAAACTAATTGACATAATTTTAGTAATTACATATTATGTCTATTGAATAAAATCCCTACCCAAAATAGAAATCGTAAATTAAGAAACATAATATTGAAATTTCCTATTCTAATTAATCCTCTATCAACCCTTTCCAGACCAAAAGGTTGGTTTGGGTTTGAGCCGGTTCAGGTTTGGCTTGGGTATCCATCCATGATATTGTTATTGCATCAATCGGCTGTATTGATACACTTAGATATGGTCAATACATTTGATACGTATTGATACACTTTCCATTTTCTCGAAAAAAAAATATATCGAAGAGTCACTTCAAACTCGATACACCAGTTTTTTTTAATCAAAGAAGAAAAAGAAGCAAAAGGAGAAGGAGAGCAGCAAATAGCAGCCGTGCTGCCGGAGTTTCAGAAGAAGAAGAAGAAGAACCTACCTGATCCAAGCTCTTGAATGCTCTTATTTGTTGTTGATCATCTTTTCTAGTTCATCTCTGCACAACGTAAGATTGATACCCTTCTCTTTTTATCCTGTGGTACCCTGTTTTCTGGATTATTTCCGGCTTGAAATTTTTTTCCATAACTTCCTATTTACCAATCAGTATGTTCTAAAATTAAATGCATAGCTTTCTGACATCCGTCTCCATTATGTTCTGTTATTAAGCCCCAACCTTCAGTCTGATTTTGTTGTGTTACTATGACTCTGCTCTGTTTTGCTTCCAACTTCACGGCAAACCTGTCGCACCCTTTTGCTTCTCAAAGAACTTCAATTAAAGTTTTATATATTGAATAGGTGGGGTCCACTGGTCCTACAGGAGAAATACCAGCCCCAACCTGATCTTGTTGGTTGTGTTTGTGAAGTTTTACGGTGTCCCTATTTTGGCGTCATTCCACATTTTTTTGCTTAGTTTTAAATTTATTTACCCATAGGCGCACAGTCTGGGTTGTATTTGGAAATCCATTTTTTTTAGAACTAAGTTTTTTTCTTATATTTCTTACTACTACATAGTCTCATTAATTTTTACATAATTCCATCATTATTCCTTGTCTTTGATAGCCCTGTACCAGGTCTCATTCTCGGACTCTCCTAGTTCTTCTAATTACAGAATTGCCATTACCTTTTCCATTTATCCAATAATTGCGAAAATTCTCACTGAACTGCCTAGAAGGTTTCATAGTATTCATATAATTGGACCATAAGTAAGTTAATTTGTAGTGTTTTTATGCTTTAAAATTGTATTTTGCATGTTGCCTAATCATTCTCGTGCGTATCTTGCCCCTATCCTATGTATCCATGCGTATCTACCGTATTCACAATACGATACCTCTCTTAAAATCGCCCAACCGATACGTAACCAATTCGCAATACTTAAAACCTTGCCTGTGGGTGAATTTCCAGATCTTGAAGGTGGATTCCATCTATTTTTGTTCATGTTAAATGCCTCGGGAGCTCCATTGGTGTGTTGTCAAATTTCGTCCTTATTTTTATTTTAAGTGTATATTATTTTTTCCGTAATATTTTGTTGCAATTTGGGTCCTCTTTAAGCTGTATGTGACTTATTAAATCTTCTTGAAGCCCTATATGACTTATGAAATCTTCTTTAACTCTTATATGATTTATTAAATTTCTTTCTTATACTTTTTCCATATAATCCTTAATCCTTGTTTGCTTTTAGAGCTTATGTACTTTAATCTTTTGGTTGTCTTATTCACTGTTTTCTTATTTAGCAATCTGAGCCTTATTGGAAGTAGAGGGACTCCTGTGGGTGATTTAAGGATCAATTTTGGGTTGTTGAGTCAAGTATCAGTTATGTACTTCTCTCTTTTTATTTTTTATTGATACTTTGGGTTGAATATTGTGTTCTGTTCTTCATGGGAAAGCATGAAGTTGCAGGACAGTGTTTTAATATCGTATCTTGGCTTTAGTTAGTGAATGTTACCAACCAAGTCAGTGAATATGTTTTTCACAGACATATTTTAAGTAGTAGCAAGAAACTCACCATAGCTCGCTAAATCGAAGGCTTAACTGCAAAGAGAATTCATATAGTTGCTAGCTATGTTAATAATACTACAAATAGTAGGAACTATAATAAAAATTATGTAGAATATGATTTCAGCCATGCATTATGTAACAGAAATTAAAATAACCTAAAACTATGTTTCAGCAAGTTTGAAAGCTAAACAGGGATGGAAAACTATAACAGAAAAATAAAAAAATTAAATTAAGACCTGCTGGAAATAAAACTGGGGAAGGGCAGGGTTGCGGTCTAACCGAAGGGAAAAGTGAGATGTTGTTGGAAGGATTCAAATGCCCACAAACCTTGCTGTCCAGGTTAGCATAACAGAAACAAAGGGGAAGGGGCGATTCTGTCACAACAGAATAACAAGGGGGAAAGGGAAAGGGAGAAGGGATCCTTGCAGTCCGTGAACATGGGGGGGAGCAGAAACACGAGAGAGAGATAGAGAGCTAGGGAGAAGAGAACAAGGAAGAGGGGAAGGGGATTATCGTACCTGAACAGAAGAGAGAGAGAGAGAGAGAGCTGAGATTTGAGAGAAAACCTGTAGCAAAGAGAGACAGAGGCGAGAGATGTAGAAACCGAGAGGAGAGGAACCAGTCGTCCTTGTCTTTCAATATTCATTCATTATTCATTCATACATAAAGTGAAAGTAATTTAGGGTTCAGCCTTAAGCTAATATTGGCTATTATATTCAATCAAATATGGCAAATGAGACAATAACATGATGCATTAGGGGAAAGAGAAACAAAATAACACTTCATTATAAATCATTACATCATAGTTTAAATGTTCAATACTGAATGATCCCATAGTCCGCATGTGCCCATAGTCCACAATTCCACAATCCTCGTACAGAAACAATGTCTAGTAATACGTAGAGTGTCGTGGATGATCCATTGATCCATCCTACTATCATCATACATCTGGGAAAGTTGTCGATGCAAATTGTCTTCCAACTGAGCAACATAATCTTCCCATGACATTCTTGATGCAAAGTAGTTCTGGTAGTCTTGCACATGATTCATAAATATAACATCAGTAGCTGTCCGAAGGATACCAATCTTTGGGAAGAATGGAAAAACTTCTAAAGTAGTACTTTGGTGCGTAGACTCTTGCAGAGCTATTGATGGAATGGAATAGAAGTTGGTTGATCCACTCTGACTCTGTGTCTGTGCTCCTGCATCTGAACGATCGTCGAAGGAAGAACCATATGCAGTCGCAGTGGGATAGGGGACGAAGTTGATATCAATATAATCATTTGAGGTGTATGCTGAACCAGTGCTATATCCAAGAGCATTCCATTGCTCCTGTCCACTGTAGTAACTGCTATTCTCCTCCACACTCAATCCTCGTAAGCCAGTAGAGGCTATCAACGTCGACGTCCATCATACTATTGCAATCAACATCTTCATCATGTTGAGATTGGGAATGATGCCGAGGCATACGAGAATACGAAGTTGGTCTACGTGATTAGGATGGTGCAAGTACACCATGGTCATCATCCTGTGTTGCATGAGTGTATTGGCTCTCCCCAGTGTATCTAGCAGGTGATGCTTGTGGCTCTAGATCAGCCCCAATATTGACAATAGTGGCTTGACCTCCACCTTGGTCTCCACGCCCACCCCCATGATCACTACCACTAGCTCAACTATCACTCCAACTCCAACTCCACTCAGGATCATCTGTATCAGTGCCAGCAGGAGGGTCAAACGACATCGGTGACTGTGTATGGACTCGACGCTCTTCCGAGGCTAGAAACTCGTCGACATCAGTATCCAAATGGCTGGCCAAATGGGGGTCAGACATCCCCCCGGGCTCGTCCATCACTAGTACTCCTTTGTCCCACACCCACTCGGCCACTCCACTAATGGATCTTCCTCTTCAGAGTCAAGCTGGAAGATGTTGGCGAGCTCGAGCGGGGTATCATTCTCTTTGTCATGGAACATGTTTTGCACCCTCAGTCTCATGTTGTAATGCATAAAGACCAAGTCATTTAGCCGTTGGGAGCCAAGTCGATTCCGCCTCTTTGAATGAATGAGGTTGAAAGTACTCCAGTTTTGCTCACAGCTAGATGCAGAGCATGTCTGAGCTAACACTCTACTTGTTATCTTCTTTAGAGCAGGTGCATCTTTATGATACAACACCCACCATTCAGCTGCATAAGAACAATAACATATTTTAATTTCGTATGTCATTTAAATGTAATACATAAAACATAAGATAATTTAATTTCGTATGTCATTTAAATGTAATACATACATGGATCACTTTTGTCACGCCCAGCCACTGCAGTGGGGAACCCACAACTTCAACGGGCTTCCCTGAAGGTTTTAATCTACATACAATCGAAAACTTATAAATATTTGCAATTACAATATATAGTTTTATCATATTTTCAGTAATTGAAGCATACAACTCACCTCTAGGTTTGCCAATGCCTGTGCTTGGGGATCTGGCTCCAACTTTGCAACCACTAGCTTCACTGTCTCAATGAGTTCTGCGTTCGTTCGAAGTACATACTTATACTGGTACTTGGGATTCAAATAGTATGCTGAAATATTTGATAGTAGATACGTGGTTAAAGCTAATAAAAATTATATTGGTACATAAGTAACACTAAAGTAAATATATCATCAAATTTACTCACCGGCCTTGTGCAATGGATGCATGAGTTGGCTCTCCCATTGGTCATTGATGATCTTTATGTAATTCTTGTAGTCACGTGGTATTAAAGCTTTAACACGTACTTTCAATGCATCTACAGCAGCATAAAGAAGTGGCATGGTAGGTTTTCGCTCAGTGTCTACCAAGCTCAACACCTGTACTATAGAATGCAACACCCTGACTACCACCTTCACGTTTTGCCAAAATTCTTCTGAAGCGATGGTACTCTGTGCTTCCACTCCCTGGGGGGTAGCTAACTGTCTCCATGAAAACCAATCCTCAAATGCAAACATCGATTTGAGTCCGACCATCTTCATCTCAAAGCTCTTCAATGCTATGAAGTTTGTAGCGAATCTGGTGTTGCCTGGTCTGACCAAGTCCCCTTCACATCTCTCTCTGAGCATGTTCAAGGAATAACCATGGTTGTAGATGAAAGTGGTTACTTGTCTTGCTTGCTCAACTACTCTCTTCACTTTATTTATCTTGCTCATGTCCTTCAACATCAAATCAATACAATGAGCAGCACATGGAGTTCGGAAGAGATTGTAGTCGGCATTGTTCATTAATATCTCCCCTACCTTCTTAAAATTGTTGCCGTTGTCCATCACAATCTGGACAACGTTCTGAGCTCCTACCTCAGTCACCACCTGTGACAACAGCCTATAAATATAGTCTGCATCTTTTACTTCAGCTGGTGCATCAACAGACCTAAGGAACACTGTCCTCCCATCACAATAAACCATGAAGTTGATGGACTTTCTGGTAGGACCAGTCTAACCATCACACATAATGATTACTCCTAAATTTTCCCAATTCTTCTTTTGGCCTAGGATCCAGTTTTGCAATTCCTTCCTATGTTGAGGCAAATAATGAATCATTAGTTCATATTGATTTGACCCTCTAATCCTTATACCTGCTTCAGCAACTGCATTTAGCATGTTCTGAAAGAAAGGGCCTGTGGTTGCGTTTGCTGGGATGCCATGATAAAACGATCACTTAGAGTAAGAATACCCTACTGACTCCCTATTCTTTCTTCCAAACATTGCCTTTATTTTTTTTCTGCTTGCTACCTTGCTTCATAAAGACTCCGGAATCTTGCTCTAGAACTTGAACATAATCATCCCGTCCTTGTGGCTGAGGCACAGGTTCTTCCTTTATACTTCGTGATCTAGAAAACCAAGAACCAATCCTTTTGCTCCATCTCTGTGGCTTAGGCTGAGCAAATCCACTACCATTACCACTTGCTCCAGATGTACTTGCTTCTGTCCATCTTCTTTCCGCATTTGATCTAAGGGTATCTCTACTAGCCATTGCCTGCATGGCGAATCTGTCTTGCCTCTGCCTCTGTCATATTCTCTACATCCCATCCCGCATCTTCATGTTCCTCAATGGATTTTGGTATGATGCCTCGAACTGCTTCCGTAAACTGTTGTTTTTCTCTTTCCATTGCTACCCTCTTCTGCCTCCCTCCCCTTAACTGTTCACCTATGGCCCTGGATATCTCCACAGGACACTGCGGGCATTTGAAAACATCTTTGCCCAATCCACTTAAGTGTTGCTTCAGTCTTGTGATGCCGCCAAACTGAAGCTTCTTTTGACAAAAATTACACTGGGTCTTCTTCCTATCACCCTAAAGGGCAGTCTTATACTGCCATGCAGGGTCAGTACGGGAACTAGCACCGTCGCCTCCATCGCCTGCCTCAGAACTTGATCTAGACATAATTTTCAAGCATTGTTTCATAGAAAACACAAACTTCAATAACCTAACAAACTTGAACACAGTAGAAATTACATTTCAAAATTTTCCTCATATTTTAAATGCGATCAGAATATTTTTCCTTATTTTTCCCTATTTTATAGCATTTTTTAACCATTTTTAAATTAATTTTTAATTGCTGGAAATTAGTTTTTTAATATAAATAATTAAAAAAAAAAAAAACATACAACAACCGAAATCGAAATCTGAAACCGTAGGACAGTATATCGGCCAACGGTGATTAACATATAAATAGGTCATCATCATCAAATGAGTAATAATAATAATTATTTTAATTTTTAATTACTGGAAATTCATTTTTAAATGCAAATAATTGAAAAAAATACCAATAACAACCGAAATCGAAATCTGAAACCGTAGGACAGTAGATCGGCCAATGGTGATTAACATATAAATAGGTCATCATCATTAAATAAGTATAAATTATAATTATTTTAATTTTTAATTGCTGGAAATTAATTTTTAAATGCAAATAATTGAAAAAAAAACCTACAACAACCAAATCGAAATCTGAAACTGTGAGCTTGTAGATCGGACTCACGTATCTAACATATAAAAATTTCATCACATTCTACAAAATTTTTTTTTCTCCCTCGTAGTCTCATTTAAAAATCTCATTTTTCAGTAAGAAACTTACCTTCAACAGTTGATACGAAGCTCCTACAGTAATCATTGTAGTCCGAAGCACCATCCGTAGCAAGTTGGAAGTCCAAACAATGAAAAAATGAGGAAGAAACCAAGAAGTTTTCAAAAAACTAACAAAACAGAGGAAAGAGTTGTTCTCGATTGAGTTCTCGACCGTAAACAGTGCTCTTTCACTTTTATAAAGTGAAAAAAAAAAAAAACCAGAAAGCAATTTCTTGCCAGATATCATGAGAAATTGCAAGAAATAGCGAGAAATACCAAGATCTCAATTGAGATCTCGGCGATAACATGCAAGGCCGAGACGAAATCCATTATCGACCCTGTTTTCGTCTCGGCCTTTGTCGAGATAGGAGAGAATGGCGAGATCTCGCCGAGATTTATTCCATGATAGTAGTAACAGAAGTAGTGGCAGCAGCAGCAGCAACAGTAGTAGTAGTGGTAGTAGCAGTAGTGGTAGCAGTAGTAGTGGCACCAGCAGTAGTAGCAGTAGTAGTGGTAGCAGTAGCAGTAGCCGTAGCAGTAGACGTAGCAGTAGTAGCATAGTATAGGTCAATGTGAACCAAGTGACAGTAGCTGTATGATATAGGTCACTGTAAACCAAGTAGTGGTAGCAGCACAATATAGGCCACTGTGAATCAAATAGTAGTAGCAACACAGTATAGGTCATTGTGAACCAAGTAGTAGCAGTAGCAGTAGGACGAGCAGCAATAGTGGTGGTTCTAACACGAGCAAAAAATACTAGGTTGCATTACGTGCAATAAGTAGGTATCATACGGTAGTAGCAACAAGTAGCATCTTGAAGGATGAACAGCACGGAAAATCCCATAAGCAAGAGTAACCATAAATAAATCCAAATTTGAAGTCTATCCGATGGTTGGATCCAAAGTTATGAGGTATGTAGAATTATTTAGGACATTGGAAAGGCAAACAGACTTTTACGTAAAGAGAAGATAAGGGACTAAACAAATAGATCCTTAAGTAGAAAGAAATTAAGGGACTAAACAAACAGACCCTTAGACAGGGACAACTGGCCAATGGCAATTTAGTAATTTCTGGAATATGTCAAGGGTTAACTGTAGCCAAAAAGGGACTTTGAACGTAATAGGAATTATTACTAAAAGGGTGGGGGTAATTTTGGTAGTTAAATTGATTGGAATAATGGAGAATAAGGGTTAAATAAACAGAAGTAAAATAGGAATCCAGATTTAATAGCTTCTTCCACCTTGGTAAAAGCCTATTTCACAAACTAGAAAATGGAGGCGGTAGAGCAAGATCGATCCAACAAGAGGAACTCCTTCAATATCGATTCAATGGGGCAGAAATTTTAGGATCAGGTTCACAATCAACTCCTCTATGAAATCCATCCAAGCATCTTTTGATTCAGCCAACAAAAAATTCAAATAAAAACGATGGAGATAGAATCTGATGAAAGTTACTGTAGCAAACCTGAAACTGGGTTTGTAACTCAAAGCAGAGGGACCCAATGGGTACAATACTCTAGGACTTGGGTCGGCCTAGGGTTGAGAACGTATTCCCAAGTTTTCAGGTTGAAATGTCTTGTAACCAGGGAGCTTTAGTAATTTTCCCAACGCTGCAAGGTACGCAGGCAGCAATATATGATCTATCAACTTCAGAAACAATTTGGCAATTAGTGGTAAAATAAACCCGATGTGCAGTCACTCAGTAGCAACACTCGAACCAGAAATCATTAGATTCTGCAGCAAGAATTTCAACCTGAGATTGAAACTGTTGCAGAACTTCTAACCACAGTAATGGACTGAGATTCAGATTCAGGAATAAGAAACAGGAATCGAACCAACTCTTTGGCCAGATTCAACCATACATAGAACCAGAAACTGATTCCACTAAATTCTAGTATGAACCAGAGGAGGAAACTAGTAGACATGTACGATAGCAGTAGCAGACTCAATTGATCAGGTATGATTCTTCATAGACACTCATCATCTTTATCGAAATCCTAGTTCTTCTTCTTCTATGAACTAGGGTTTCACCACAAGCCAGAAACCCATTTATAACTCTCAAAACAGCACCCGCTCTGATACCATGTAACAAAATAGAAAAATTAGAGAAGATGAAGAGAATCAATGTGTGTTCTCCTCTTCTTGTAGCTTGTATTTATAGAAAATAGAAAAGTAGAAAACTACTATTACATTGGACCTAAAACTTTACAAGTTAGAGTCTTAGTCACTAACTAAAGACCAAGTAAACTCAAAATAGGAAAAGTAAACTAACAAGCTTAATTGATAAAGGAAACAAAGCAAACTAATAAACAAGTTAGGAGTCTATCAGTCCACATGATTAAGCAGCATAGTCAACAATAATGTATTTTATATCATTACTCTAACAAATGTGAATGAATAGAATAGGAGGATCAGCTTCCTAAAGAGAAAGAATGGTAGAACTCAGGAATTCTTCTTAAATAAATATTACAATAAATAGTAAGAAACTATTCTCAAGAGTTTGGTAAAAGTGGAATACCAAACGTATTTCTCATTCCGGGATATTTAGTTGCTTTTATTTATTTTATAGGAACAAGTAGTTACGTAGGAGTCTGTTTTTATAGTGAGAGTCCTTATTTTAATTTAATTAAGCCTGTTTTAGATTATAATTTGAGTTGAGTGTTATCTTATGAGCAGTCCTAGCATCTTAGAATTGGTCTAGTTTTTATTTAAATACCTCCATGTAATCACGATTATTAAGATTGGAATATACAAAATTGAGTGATTCGTTTGGATGTGCCTGCGTGGCCAAATCCCTGTGTGAGAGCCGTGGTCCCTCTCCCTCTTCTCTCTCTTCTCTCTTTTCTCTCTATCATTCTTCTATTTCTTCTATTATATTCTCTTTCCGTTTATCTCTACTGCTACTAGCTGTAGTAGCAGTTATAACAAATCTGAATCGAACTCTGACAATTATTGAGTTTTCTATCCTGGATTCTGGGTGCTGGAACCCTTACCCATTTGCTACTTTACCTGCTGAAACCCAGGCCCTAACACCTCTTCTGCTAATAGAAGCAACTCAAGTTTCAGAGCTAATTCCC
Organism: Protea cynaroides; assembly: GCA_028583415.1. Lineage (NCBI taxonomy): Eukaryota > Viridiplantae > Streptophyta > Magnoliopsida > Proteales > Proteaceae > Protea > Protea cynaroides. The sequence continues at coordinate 66,820,977 of CM053268.1, read as the reverse complement.
CTGTTCTGACATAGCAATACCTGGGTGTTGGAACCTCTGTGAGTTGGAATCAATCAGCCAACCAATTATGATCCTCCCTCTGCAGTGTCAAGTCCATTTGATTTATGACGAGTGAGTTCTGTCACACTTTCTGCAATCTGGTTCTACCGCCATCCCTTTTCCATCATGATTCAAGGTTGAAGAAAGTTCTTTAATTTGGATTCCAAATTTTGCTCTTCCTTAAAGTCTTAAATTTGTTTGTCCTTTCTTCATATTCACTTCCATAATTGCCCTCAACCCTTTAATTTAGTTCCTACTCTATCCCATGCCCTCACATCTAAGGTTTATGGCCTTATTTGATCCTTATAATTGCAGATTTTCCACTATTTTCATTGCTTGAGAGCATATACTTTTGGGTGGGTCCATTCCCGAACCAAACCATGGTTTTGTAACTCGGTCCCGTGTCAGGAAGTCCTAAGGTCATGGCTAAGAGAGAGTGCTTCTATTGTAGCTGTTTGGCCTTTGGTTAAGGTTCGAGGTGCTGGTTTCAACCAGCCTCGAAATCGAGTTGTCTTGGGTTCGACCATGGGATTTTTCCCGGGATGTCCCAAAACCTTGGTTTCAAGGCCCAAAATTGTTTTTCTTGATCTGATTTTTTTGTATAGCTTATTTTAACCATTTTACACCTATTTCCCACATTACTTTAAAAAAAATCAAAAATTATAATATGTGGTGTGGACCCAAGTTTGCTAGTGTATGTTGAGACTTGGGATTGTGTTTAGAGTTAAGTAGGCAATACTTATTTATGACTTAAAATATTATTCATAAATAAACAAATACTCCCATTTGAATCTAATAAAAATAGTTTAAAATTCAAATTCCAAAAGGATAAGAAGCCAACTTTTCAGTTCAAGAACAAAAACCTGCTTTTTGGATGTGGGACCGATTTTCAACTTCCAAATGCTAGGTTTTTTTCTCAAATCTAAAAATTTCATAAATCTTATTATAGTAAAGCATCACTAAAAACCAAGAGTGCTAAAATAAAAATAATATCTTGCTTTGATGTCTAACTTTTTTTTTCATCGAGAGCAACTTTATACAGCATTTGCGCACTCCAGAGAAGATTTTACTGGAGCGTAACTCTTTCAATATAACTCGGATTTAAGCAATTCGGATTTGTTGCAAAGCTAGCATAATCAGCTTTTCAACAAATCCGAGATTGCTTGAATCTGAGTTATAATGAAGGAGTTACACTCTGATTAAACCTTGTTCGGAGTATGCGAATGATGTTTAAAGTTCTAATTTTTTGGGCATCAAAGCAAAAGATTATTTTGGTGCACTCTTGGTTTTTAATGGTGCTTTACTATAATAAAATTTATGGAATTTTTAGATTTGGGAAAAAAATCTAGTATTTGGAAGTTGAAAATCACACGCACACCCAAAAATCCAATTTTTGTTTTTGAATTGGAGGGTTGACTTTCTATCTTTTTGGAAATAAAATTTTAGATTTTTTTTTTTGGATTCAGATGGGGGTGTTTGCTTATTTATGAATAATATAAATCTACTTAATTGATATTATTCATAAATAAGTACTGCCTAATAAGTGTTGTTCTTGGTTTTGGAGTCGAAACCTAGCCTTTATAATGCTGGTTGGACCAAACCTGGGTTGAAAGTTGGTTGGGTTGGACTGGTACTTTTTAGTACCGACCTTAGGTTTCGTTTCAAACTTGGTCAAAACCGAGTTGTGCTGGTCAAAACCACTATTTCAACTGGCACCTTGAACCATGCCTTTGGTTAATATACACTGCAATTTTTCTTCTCTACACCATCTACTCTTCTTCTTTTTTTTTTTTTTTCTTTTATATAACGAATAGCAACTTTTTTCCGTTGCCTATAGCATGAGGGCTTGTTTGGATATTTTTTGGGAAGAAAGTAAGAGAAATTCCATTGTTTAACCAAGAAAGAGAAATCTTGCTTTTGTTTTTAGTCATGCGCACAAGGTTAGATTATCATTTTTTTTTTCAGTTTAAATTCTGCTGCTGTTTTCTGAGCTTGTATTTAATTAACATAACAGTACTATAGTAGGAGCTTTTTTCATGGATCAAAACATAAATTTTGGTTTGAATCCTCGACTCCTGTTTGTGCCAATTTGTTACTTGTTGGTTGAGTTAATTCTCTTTAATTAAATTGCTACTTTACACATTAATCCCTTTCTTACGTAACCATTGAAATTTGACCAGAATTTGTTCCTCCTGGATTGCACTCAACTCATCTTTCCTTAGTTGAAATGCCTGTTGAGTCTTACTGAATTTCTATTTTAAATTTGAGTCAAATTGGACTTAAATTGGTTCTGTTCTACTAATTTTCCTTACTTTCTCTCCTGCACAATTACTTTTTGTGTGTGTTTGTGTGTGTGTTGTTTTTTTTTTTTTTTTTTTTTTGAAGGGGGGGAGCTGCACTTGGGATTTTAAGCCCATGTGGGAATCTTCTAGGCCCTAAAATTTGAAGTATTCCCCTTTCCTGCTCTGCCACCTTCTTGTTAACATTCACCACAACTTTATTTTGCGCTATTGACATTGATTTGCTTGGGAGGTAGATATCGGATGCTATTTCTTATAGATTATTACATGTTTATGGTTTCACTCCACCAAGTAGGGATTTCGTAAGCTGTTTTATTTAAAAAGTGGACAGGCCATAAAAAGCAGCAACAAATGATTTTCACGCGTTCAATTTTTATTGCAGCACATTCGGTAGATCCATAATCTGTTGTTAAGAAAAGGGTAATATCTAACACTCAAAAGGTTTGATTTCCTCCCTGCAGGTTGCAACTGGGCAAGTTGCTAGCACAGGTATGGTTGCTCTTAGCTATGTCCAGAAGGTATCTGAGAAGGTAAGCCAGTCTGCGTTGAAGAATTTCTTGTGACCGTCATTCTACTTTTGCATTTTATCCTGTCATCTTATGTTTCGGTCAGCTATGCAGGTTTCTCTTGCAACAGATTTTATGTATAACTACATGTCAAGAGATGCTACAGCAAGTTTTGGTTATGATTATATCCTACGACAGGTAATTTTTATCGTTCAATACAGTGTTTGGAGCAGGACTGGGTTAGATTTGTTTTAGAGTCTGGTTGAAAGTTCAATGGTAAACCTAATAAAATTAATTAATAATTGTTGTTCTTAATTGCCTAGATAGAATGGAACGTAAGAGCAGGATTAGTGTAAATGACCGCAGGTGTTGAGGTACGGCTTTGTTGAGTGAAGCTGATTGTCTAGGCACCACTTAGGCGAAAGGCTAAATCACCTAGATGCCTTGGCTATGCTGGATGAAGAAAAGTAACCGGAGCTCCTCATGCATAGCTGTGTTATGTATTTATGAACTTTCGGCTCCAGATACTTGGTGCATTATTCTCCTTTATCCCATTTCGGAGTTGTAGCTGGTTAGTTTCTTAGGAAGCTATGCTTACATTAAGCATTAATGCTGCCACCAAAAAAACAGAAGGAGGAAAAATAATGTATCCATTTGCCCCGAGGTATTTGCAATGAAATTGAAGTAAACCAGTCTTGGAAGTGTGATAATATTAAGATGATTGCTGATTAAAACATGCAATATATGCATATGAATCATAGTTGTCAAGGCGACCCAAGGCGTTTGAAGCCATCCTTCGTGCCTAGGAGGCTAGGTGACCAAGGCGTTCCCGGTGTTTTTTTTTTTTTTTTTTTATTTCTAAAATATCAATGCTATAATCTATATTAATATTTATATATATATATATATATATATATGTAATATGCTACATAAAGAATCAACATTTAAGGCATAACCTAATTAATATGAGAAAATCAACAAATAATGAATAAACTATTGGACATAAAGAAACATATTTATAAAAAACAAAAAAGCACAGAGTAATAAACTAAGAAGTTAGAACATAATAGCATATAAGTAAGAAACAAGAGTGCAAGAGCAAGACTATAATGTACTTTCGGACTGGTTTTTAGTATTAGGGTAAAAAACTCTTTTCACTTTTTTCATTAGGAATTTAACAGCGTGTGGTCGATAATGGGGGAGGGTTGAATTGCGGTAAGAGAAAACCTTAAGGGAGGTACGTGAAATTTTTCATTTAATTAATGATTTACTTACACATCTGCAACAAGACGACCACTCAGGCCCCCAAGGCGACACCTAGGTGCCCAAGGTGTTGCCTAGCGCCCAAGCGGTCGCCTTTTGAACATCCACAAAGCGATGAGTCACCTAGCCCATATATTACTGCCTGAACTCCTAGACGACACCTTGGCAACTATGATATGAATATTGTTGTTTCTTGAATTGGCATTTCTTTTCTCTTTTATTTATATTGGTTAGTGAAGTTCTTCAAATAATCTCACTAGTTCAGATCGTTCCTGACACAAGTAGAGTGTTGCTATTTCTAGCACAGCCTCATCTCCCCCCCTGTGCTCCCCGGGTCTTGTTTTATGAGTTTGCAAAGGAGAAATGTGAAATCCAATAAAAATTAGACAAGGAAAAAGAAGATAGAATCAGCTACTTCAGTATTCCATATCTTTTTGCTGATTTGCTATCTTTTGCTATTTGTCTCTGACTCTCTCTTGAAAATTACTGGATTGTATAAATCTAGCTTTTTTTACCAATAGAAGCCATATTCAACTCCTGTATCATTTTAGTTTGTGAATCTGGAAGGATCTCTTTCTGTTAGAAAAGAAAGAATGTGGGCAATTCATGGACTATGTAACTTTTTGGTTGCAGTGTCGTCTCAGAGGGAAGATTGATTCCAATGGTTGCACAGCTGCTTTCCTTGAAGAACGGTTGAATATGGGTCTCAATTTTATTCTTTCTGCTGAGGTGAGAATCTATTTGTCAATTGATACTTCCTCGGCTTTGTGCCTCTTATGGCTTCTGTCCAAGTTATCTTGGGAAACTCAGAAGAGGCATGTCAATTCGAAAGTGAAAGGGGGTTATGTTCTTGTGCTTATATCTTAGAATATATGGAATAGGGATGGGGACCTACATCCGAGACCTAGTTGATTTATGTATTACGTTATTTTCGTTGGTCTGGGAGATATGTAATGAACTAATCTGGGCGAAATATTGCAAATATTTTGATTATTGTGCTTTCATTTGTCTAGAGTTACCTCTTGCGGATCCAATCAAATGGCCATAATGTCATTTACGCTAAGCTTCATTTCAAGCAGCAGTCATTTTTCATGACAGTTTTATTTTATTGGTTTTCATTATGGAACTATTACTTTTTTTGTCCTTCAGCCTCTCTCTTTTTTTTTTATTTAATAATCCATCCATTGGTTTTCTGCTTTTTCTGCCTGCAGATTGATCACATGAAGAAAGATTACAAATTCGGGTTTGGTTTGACAGTAGGAGAATAGAGAAAAGAAGGTTGGGGGATCCATATTTAAGGGGTTTTTTTTTTTTTTTTTTTTTTTTTTTTTTTTTGTCCTATATGCTTCTGTTAAGTTAGCTTGTTTTATTCATCTATTTCTTCTCGCACATGTTCTCAGCAGCTCAATGAGTTCTCAGAAAAGAATAGATTTTTTCTTTTACTTTTCTTTTTAAGGTAAAAGGAGAGAATTCTCAATTTTGTATCCTTCAGTTCTTTGGTAGCGGTAATAGATGATGGCAACTCGAAGCCATGATTTTTTTTCTCAAGAGCAGAATTCATTATTTTCAGAATAATGCAGCTTAAGATATTGCTCCTTTTCTTTTGGTTTGCAGGTTAAGATATTTTCACAGTGATTTATTTATTCATTGACTGTTATGGTGGGGGATGGGTTAGAATCTAATCCTGCATTAAGCAAAAGCTTCAGGTAGCATGAATGCTACAGAGCCACATTGGTAGAAAGGTACATCATTGAGCAGAGGGGACTCAATCGATTTACTCTTCCATTTACAGTTGAATTTCCATGGTACATGCCTGCTTAAAATCTGGAACAAGAGTATCTTGTTGGCAATTGCTGTTTTGCCTCCTTGATGGTGAACCAACCACTTCGTCTCCAGGAGACCAGTGCCTTGAGCTTGAATAAGAGAGGACCCCGTGGTTTAGGCTTCTCCGGATGATGATGTGAAACTCCTCAATTCTAACAGGATACATTGAATCCCCATGATTTTTGTTGGCTTGCTGAGCGATCAGATGAGTTGGAGTGAGTGTGCGTCGTTGGAGTGGCACTGTGATATCTACTTGTCAAAGAAGCCTTGTAAACAGCATTTTATGGATTGGATCGGTTCAGATTAGTTGATACAGCTTTGGGGCCGTTCCCGTGTAGAAACTGTGTCGGCACAGTTTGCAAGGGCAATATTCAGGAAAGACATGACCGAGATTCCGTGCATCTGAACGCTGCCTGAAAGGAATCCACAGGACTTTCTTTATGATTGCTTCTAATTGGCTGTGAGATTCTGAGAAGATGTTTCTGCATTTTCATAGCATCTAGAATTCACATGCATACAATCTGAAGGGACTTGTCTATTTTTTGTCAAGGTTCTGGACAGTAAATATAGAGGATCATCAGGAGGATCATTGGAGAGGCAAGCGTTAAAGTGGTAATGATCCATATCAAACTGCTTGGGCAAAGAGGCAACTTGATTATTAGAAGTTGCACCCTTTCATATTGCTTCTCTAAGTTATATATATACAGGGCCGTTTCTTTTTGCTCAAGTTTGTTCCAACATCTACAATTCTTGATGCTGCTCTACATAAGAAGGTTCTTTGCTTGTAATCGAGCTTTCCATTAAGGTTTCCACCAAGATGGGGATTTGGGTTTCGGGTGGCATGGATCATAAGCCACACTGTAAGGTAGATCTCTCTTAACACATCCCTCTCTGTCTCACTCTTCCATCTCCCCTCACCCCCAAAGGCTCTCTGCTTTCCTCGACAATCTTCTCGCGCAATAGTACTAGGGGTGTCAACGATTGTATTGATTATTATTCTCTGAATAGTGAGGTGTCTTTTACTCTACTCTTTACTGCTCATCTTGACTTTGAATTCTGAAATTTGAATAGCTTGGTCATCTTTTAGTAGCTCTATAGTATGATTTATTTCTTGTCACTATCCACAGCTTCCATTTCCAATGTTCAATCAATTATGCAAACATGATTGATGTCGAGGGATTCTTGAGTCAAGTTTCGAAACATGTCGACCCTTTCACCTTCTCCTGCCTATTGCTCCTCTTTGTGTTTTCTCTCTTGGGTTTATATGGCTTTTTATTTTTTGGCTTGGCTTCTTTCGTCCTGCCTACGACCATTTTCGCCTGCAGAATTGTGTTGGTATCTTCTTTGAAAAGGTCTCCTCTGTTGGGTTGTCTTGTATTTTGTGGGGTTCACACAGTTATTTGAGTTGTATTTGTATTAGGGTTTGGTACCATTACATGCACAATGAGTTAATATGTAATTGTGTGGGATAAGGGTTTCTAGGGTACCTATATATTGTTTTTATTGGGAAAACCCTAGTAAGGTCTAAGCAAAAAAGAACACTTTGTTAGGTAAAGAGAGGGGTAAAGTTTTCTTGGGAATAAAGAATTTCTCTGTTTTCTCTGGGTGGAGTTAGGCATTCTAGATTATGTGTTGAACTACGATAAATCCTAGTGTTTGTGTGTTTGTTTGATCTTCGTTCTTTCTCTTTTGTTTGCGTTTTCATCCCTAACAAGTGGTATCAGAGCAAGGTTCAGCAGATCATAACAAATCTAGAAGGAGGGATGTATGCAAGGTTTCTTCAAGAAAGAAGAATTTTTTTTTTCTTCTCTAGAGGATCGGAATAAGAGGAGCTTGATAAGATCGCTTTAAGAGAAGAAAAAAGAAAGGTAAAGTAGAGAAGCTTTCATTTTTTTGTATTTTTTTTTTTTTTTTTTTTAACTTTTAAAAGGGTCATCGTTACATAAAAGGTCATCATTGCAACCTTTTTTTTTGTGTTTTTGAGGTGTAAAGCGGGAGAATTAAAGAACGTGGTTTGTTTCTCACGGTTCTATGTGAAAAAAAAGAGGGAAAGTGTGTACGACATTGGCGTACATATATTTTATTATGGAAGAGATGTAGAAGTTATTGTTACAAGGGTTCTTGGGTGTTATGGATTCATTGAAAGGCATGGATCAGACGGATTCGGTGTCATTGGTGTCGATCGGGTAGTCTTGTGCAAGATCAACGGTGATCAAGTTCTTTGAAGTTGATGGTGGGTACAGAAGGCAAAGATCGGATTAATTGGATGGTGACGAAAGGTTCAAACTTATCCTAGGAACCCTTTAATGGCTATAATGATTTCACTTTGTGGCAACAACGGGTGAAGAATATTCTTATGTGGGAAGGGATTGTGAAGGCTCTTAAGAAGAAATCAGACAAGCAAAAAAATATGTCGAATGATGAGTGACTAGAGTTAAGGGATCTAGCGAATAGAACAATCCAGTTGTTTCTAGCGGATAACACTCTTTGTGAGATCATTGGTTTGGAGGATCTAGAAGAAGTTTGGGTGAAGTTGGAGAGCAGGTACAAGTCCAAATCATTGACAATCAATTGTTTTTGAAGAAACAGTTGTACTGCCTTCTTGTCAGATGTAGTGAAATTTGAAGTGCATATTGATGAGTTCAACAAAATTCTGATGAAGTTGTTTGCTCTTGATGTAAAGATCGAAGATGAGGACAAGATGCTTCTCCTGTTGGCTTCATTACCTCATTCATTTGATCACATTGTGACTACACTGTTGTTTGGTAATGATACTCTCAAACTTGATGATGTTATTGTTGCTTTGCTGATGAATGAGACACGACGGACCAATAATGGTAAGGGGACATTAGAGGAGGGTAATGCCTTGGTTACAGTTGGTGGTCAGGGCAAAGGAAGATCAAATGAGAGACAAGACTATGGTAAGAATAGGGGTCATTCCAAATCGCAAGGTCACAAAATAATTTGTTATTATTGTGAGGAGGAATGTCATATAAAGAGGAATTGTCCAAAGCATAAAGAGGTTAGAAAAGAAAAAGATGAAAAGGAGAATGAAGAAAAATCATCTACTACTGTTGTCATGGAAGAGTGTACTAATGGAAATCTCTATCTTACTACTTCATCAGGTACAGATATTTTAGATTGGATTTTAGATTCGGACTGTTCTTTTCATATATGTTCAGTTAGAAAACAGTTTGCTACATATCATGAATGTGATAAGGGTACGGTCAGAATGGAAAATGATGCTGAAAGCAAGGCTGTTGGGGTTGTGACTGTACAAATTCGCATGTTTGATGGGATTGTGCGAATTGTAACTGGGGTTAGACATGTGCCAAATTTAAGGAAGAATTTGATTTCATTGGGAACACTAGATTCGAGAGGTTGTAGGTATTCATCTGAAGGTGGAGTTTTTAAGGTTTTCAAAGGGGCCATGGTTCTGTTGTAGGGACAGATGGTTGAGAATCTATATGGACTTACAAGTAGTGTTGAAACAGATGGTTCTTCAGTTGAAACTCAAGCAAGGGGTATAGATGGAAGATAGAGACCGCATGAAGTTCAAGTTGTGAACAAGTATAGATTTGGAAAGAAGCGAGTTTTTTTCACTTCGGATTTTGTGAGTGGAAGTGATCTTTCAGGTGATGCTGCAATTGTGTGAGAGGTGGAGTCACATCACATTGTATAGCAGTGAGCTATATGGGGCACCCAAACAGGATGTGGGTTATACTGGTTTGGGTGTAGCGGTTTGATAGAGACAATAGATGAGTTCGTAGAATCGACATCAACGGATTTTTCTTCAAGGTGGCTTGCATAATCCAAGCCAAATGGAGATTTATTTGGTTGTGCATTGTATTATGTGGGGTTCACGTAGTTATTGGAGTTGTATTTGTATTTGGGTATGAGTCCATTACATGTAAAAATGGTTAATCTGTAATTATGTGGGATTAGGGTTTCTAGGGTGCCTATATATTGTCTCTATTGAGAAAACCCTAAGTAAGGTCTAACTAAAAGAGAATATTTTGTCAGGTTGAGAGAGGTGTAGAGTTTTCTTCGGAATAAAAATTTTCCTATTTTTTCTAGGTAGAGGTAGGCATTCCGGATTAGGTGCTGAACCATGGTAAATCCTGGCGTTTGTGTTTGCTTCTTTTGTTTGAGCTTTCGTCCCTAACATCCTCTTCCCATGGTTCATGATAGCACCTCACTCACTTCAAACCCACTCCAACCAAGTCCTTACCTTCGTGATCTCACCTCCCCCTCTATTTCTCCCAACCTTCACTGGCACCGATCTGTGTCACCCACCATGAAACTTGCTGGAATCCATACTATTTCACCGGTTTGATTATTTTTCTTACCTAGATTTTTTTTTCTTTCGTCTTCCAAACCATATCATCTCTTGCATCCTACTCCACAATCCCAACCGTTTTTTCATGGAGAAATTTTGTGTTTTGAACAGCTCCACTTCGTCATCCGTTTATTTCTTCATCAATACTCAAACCTAACTAATAAACCAAGGATTAATCATCAGGGTCAGGGTCAATCAGGGCCATTATATCCAGCCCTGCCCAATCATGGTCAATTAAGGCGGACCAGGTTAGGCCTGGCCAGGCCCTGCGCTCAGGGCTGCATTGAAGGGTTTTAGTTTTATTAAACTTGGCCTAGTCTATTGAAACAAGCTTTTAGAAAAGGAGAGAAAAAGGGAATTGAACCTGAGGTGTTGTATTAAAAAAAAAAAAAAAAACTAGATGTAGGTGAATGGAAGAGAGCGTGAGAAATTGAATAGAAAAAGTGGAGATTGGAAATTGAAGTCGATGTTGAGGGGGAGAATTAAAATCTAGATCTCGCCACCTACTATAGCCGTTATTACACCCATAATCTTTGGCATTATCCAAGAATTCCCATAATGACCACTAGCCTTCATAGCTTCATTGATAGGTGTTGTGAAAATCCTCCATCACATCTCCTATAAAAAGAGATGATTTTTCAATGTATTGTAGATCCATCAAGATTCAAATCTGATCTCGTATCTATTGTACTTGTAGCAATAATAAGTTTTTCATTAAGTTACCTTATTTTTCTCTACTTCTCCAATCTTTCAAATGGTACCAAAGCTATCTTAATTCCATTATCTTTTCGACACCATTCTCCCATCAAACTTCTAGTCTCCACTATTGTAAGACCCGAGCTCGATAATCCTCATCCTGATTGGATTATTATTATTGTAGGTCTTTGTATTGCGACATTGGAATCCAAACCGGAGTTGAATGTTGCTTACTAGGTGAGTGTGCATTCCTCATGTCTTGTATATGAATTGTAGGGTAAAATTATCACATAGTGTGGATCTCTAGGCTTGAACAAATGATTGGAAATCTATTTCTGATCAAAATAACATAAATAAGGTCCAAAGGCAAGTTCACCCAGGTGAACATCCTCCAGATGAACTTCTTCATGTTTACTCGGACTTCATGAAATTAATGCACATAAAAGCATTTACTTCTAGTATAAATGTCACACCCCAATTTTAACACACGCTGGGGCTGTGAATAGGATGCTTACCGTCACCCTGTCATCTCCCAAGATCTCGACGCAGGTCAACACGTCACACCATTTCATCACATAAACATAATAACCACCACATAATCAGAGTAAAAGCATAAAATACAACAGAAGACTTATATAAAGTCAGGGTATTAACAATAATTGATTCTAAATGATATGATAACAATAGTAACAAGTATTATTCTGTCTCAACAAAACTCCAGACATAAAATGTGAACATCAGATACAATACTCAAACGCGTAAAAAAGAAATATTGGACAACACGTCCGTACTAAAACTAAATTATAATATAATCCAATCAAGCTTGGCCTTTGAAGACACAAGTAGAGTAAAGAAATCCAGGTTGAGAACGTCATCTACTTGTCACCGTCATCATCAGTAACATAAGGAAAAACTCCACGAAATCAGCTATAGTAAACATGCAACAAAATCTTGAAATAAGTGTGTACACAGGGGTGAGTTCTTCAACTTGAGCTCAATGAGAAATAGAAACAAGCAAGCAAGCAAAAATGCACGATGTATTTATAAGGGTCTGGTTTATGTCCTGCAATACGCCAAGTAGAGAACCGCCACACCAGAGAGGACAAAAACTCTCATATGCGAGGAGAGAGCAGATATTCACCCTGGTTATACAGTTGCATCTAGTACCTCCCAAAAAGTAGATTGCCTCTAGGGACAGGATTGAACCAAGCCAGTGTTGTAACAACGACCACCTCAAGGTTCCCCTCATCTACACCAGTACCTAACCTCCTACTGGCTAGGATTGCAGTCATAGGGATCTGTCACTAATCATTCTTAACATGGCATCCAAATACTACGGGGCTGTATCCTAGTAGAGAGCCCGACTCTGAATCCTCCCTCTTGCACGTCGTCACCCTGCTAGGGTAATAGCAGATGTAAAGCATTGCCCACATGGTAACCACGTCTCTAGTCCGTTGGGCTACGTGTTACCACATAACATTAACCAAACAGCATGATATCACAAGCATACAATCATAATGCAAATGCATGAAAAAATATCACGGATATTGGATAGTATGTTAATAAATCAAAATGCATCACAGACATGCAGGGTTACTAAGAAACAGGAAAATAAAACAAACTACCACTCACTTGTCGATGAGCAACTATACGACCTCTGGTAACAACATAGGCTTTTCTCACACGCTCACGTTGTTTCTATATCATATAATTAATCGTTATGGAAAGCTTACTCAGCTTTGGTTGTTATTTAGGTTTTGCATCTACCGTAAGTTACATGTACTATGCTAGGGCAGATCCCATAGGCAAGTAGCCTTGGGTACCAAGCCCATACTTAGGTCATTAAACTAAATTCATAAAGCATGGGGATGTCCGAAAGCAAGCACTATGGAAGGAATTTGCATCCAAAAATCCGACCGAATGCATCCAAAGAACAGGATTTAGGTTTCAGAACCCACTTTGATGGTCCGGAAGTATGGTCTAGATGTACATCTGCATCCGGACCCTCCATTCAAGAATCCCAGATTCTGTCAAAGTTCGAGCACTGCTCCTTCCAAGGGAAACAAGTCCATGACCCCAAATCCAAATCAATTCAGGTATGTTTCCTATAAAACCATACAAAAAATATAATATCTCTATAGAAAATCATGGCATTACAGTAAGTTTAACCTAATGAATCATTCACCCAAAGTCGAACCTTCAAAATTAGATCTAAATCTTTGTATAGTATCTTACAGATGTGATGTCTCTCCCTCTTCCAGAGTCCAAATAGTCTCATTATTTTTATATAATACTCTATACTTAATATAGAATATTCATACCAAATTTCAAGTCATTCCAATAAGGATAACTCTATAAGCTAGGCATCCAAAGTCGGACTCATAGAACCAGGTTCAGTCCTTGCATAGTAACTTGTAGAGATATCTTCCTCATCGTGAGCCCAATTGACCTCATCTTTTTTGGAGAATAAACTAGACTTAACGGAGAACAACAATTCTTAAATTCAGATCCAAATTCATTATTTAGGTTGGTCTAACCTTTATTCCAAGTTCGGGTTCCAGAACTGGGTAAATCTGTATAAGTGTTGTCCATCGTTCTCTTTGAATTCCGGACAACGTTTATTCTCTTTTTTATTTGTCCATTAATGGCTACTGGAGGAGAGTGTCCTCACCTTTTGGAGATGGGTGAACCTCCAAATAATTAAGTATTGAATATATAATCAGTAGGGTGGATGGAGATATTACCTTAGCTTCGAAATCAGCACCTCCAATGGTGGTATATGTCTTAGGAGCTCCTTTAATGGTGATATCTTCTCCCAACTCTCTCCAAAAGATAGCTTATTATCGTTGACTTCTCTATGAACGAATTTAGGGGAGTCAAATTCTCCCTTTGTCAAATCCTAGAGTTGTTTAGGTATAATCCAAGTTAGAGTTGTGGTAAGGATGGAGTGCAATCACTTTTAAAGCTATTGGCTCCCACCTAATGCCACATGGGGGCGTACTGCGACTTGGTGGGAGGTCTCCCACTTCAAATAACCTCCTCCTACTCTCTCTCTTGCCACATGACAGCTCCCTAAGAGATGGAGTGACTCAAAGAGTATATCCTTATTCCTAGATTCTCTCCCTTTTGTTGTCACATTATCAAACTAATCACAACCCTTCATTGTGTAGCTTGGCAATCAAGTTTGCCACATATCAAGCTACTGCAATTTTAGATCATAACATTATCCTTAAGATTATGATTTAATTATCCAATTATGGTTTTTAAGCCATTATGCACCTTAGGTGTAGCCCTCTAGGTGGAAGGTACTATCTAACATCCTACGGTCCATACGCAAGGTGTTTTTGTTGATTATCTATCAACCATCATCGGATCGTTATCAAATTTTTTTCTTGTGGGTCTCATATTACTGTAGGTAAGATTTCCCAACTCGGACCTAGAATTCGCTAGTGTCACTATGCGCACTATGTGCTACACAACATTATAAGGTGCTAAGTAACATCAAATCTTCATGGTTCATCGTTACATGTCACTTAATGATACTAAGTAACATCAAATCTTCACGACACCTACTAGTCTAAATGTCACCTAATGATACTAAGTAACATCAAATCTTCCTAAACGTCAAGGTAGATCATATTACAAGTTATATCATGCATCTTTCATGAACTCGATTTATTTGATGAAACTTTTCTAGAGAAAATGACAAAACTACCTTCATGGTTCATTAAGCAGTCTCTTGAGTCAAAACTAGGTTTGAGGTTATATTCTTGTAACTAATTGGGATTATCATTCTAGGTAGAGTGTACTTACCTGCAGGGGTTTAAACCTTCACATACTAATTTAGTTCAAAAATCTTAGGCATCAATTATGGTAAGACCCACCGACTGCTCAAATTCATGTTGGATTGGAATTTTGGGTGGGGGTATTACAATAAATATTCGGAGTGAGCTCACAACTCACTCCCAACAACCTAAGAGACCTGTAAGACCCGTGTCAATCTAACCCGGTCTTACCACCTTGAACCAGGTCTACCCATCATGGTCGAGTCAAGTGGACCAAGGGCATGAAGGAGATCGAGATCCCAGGTATGAAATCGACCCAAAAACACTTAATTCTAGGGGAGGGTCGCACACCCAGCTAAGGCGGTCGGACCTCCCAAACCAGAAAGATCGACCCTCAGTTTTTGAGGGAGGGTCGGACAGCTTAAGACCCTAGGGTCGACGGGATCATCGACCCTCCCATCGACCCTCGGTTTCTGACGAAAACTGAAATTAGAAAATTTCCTAATTTTCGGTTGGGGATTCTTTCCAAATCTCAATGGGATTATTATAGACATTCCTAGTCTATTTAAAGGACGTTCCTAAGCCACATTCACTCCTTTCACAACCCTAATTGAATTGAGAGAAAGAGAGAAGAAGGAAAAGAGGAAGAAAGGAGGCTAGGAAGAAGGCTTAGCAAAAAGGAGAAGAAATTGCAGAGGAAAGTAATCTTCTCAGGTATGGATACTAATTCCATGAGTTTCTACAGACCTTAGGTTAGATATGATTGAGTGTAGGATTTCGGAGAAACCCAAACCATCCATCCATGGTTAGGTTTTCATGGAAAACCATAGGAGGATGCACGAAAGCTATCTAGATGAATCATACATGGTTCTAGACCATGGAATGAATGTTGAGTGAATGTAGGAAGCAAGCCATAGGACCCCAAACACGAAGAATGGATTAAAAGTGGAAATTGGACCAGAGTGCACCAAGGGTCGCACCGAGGGTCGATAGACCATCCGACCCTAGGTGTTTCAGACCATCGACCCTCAGCATTCGGGAAGTTCGGGAATCGGGAGGGTCGATAGACCCATCGACCCTAGCATCGACCCTCGGTTTGACGAATGGTTTTTAAATTCTGAATTAATTCTAATTAAATTCTACCGACTTTGTTAGGTTTGCTAGCAATATAGTACTGTTATAACAGTGAATCGAAAGCTTGGAAAATATCTATTAGCAAGCTAAGGTGAGGAACCTTAACCCCAAACTAAATTGGTTAATAATAAACTGTTTTCTATTTCTTGAGTCCTATGCCATGTTTGATTCTATGCGAATATGTTTGTAATGTGCATACAGCATGCCATCCAATATTTCTATTACTTGTTCATGCATATTTACTTTATGGTTTATAACATGATGATGATGTTGATGATAGGAATAGGCATGTGATTGTATGTGTGTGGTTGGTGTGCTTGATGCGAGAGAGTATCAGGGGAGGTGTGATGAGAACGTCAATAAACGTTAACTTTTGGCGGGTCTCAGCACTTTAGCTCTATCTCTAACTCAAGTCTTGTGCATTGACATCGTCGTATCGCCATTACCTTAGCAGAACTATTATGTCGTAGAGTATCAGGGGAGGTGGTCTCGGTCCTTGTAGTCTCGACTCTACCGGGGGCCTTAGCTATATCTCTATGGATGTTCCGAGGGGATCTTTGGGGTGAGGCCTTGGATACACTGTTTGGCATTAGGATTGGTTAGTAGCGAGCCCAGTTTGCAAGCCCTCGCTAACAGGGGCTTACGTGTTGGTATGGCATTATATAGCAATAAACGTTAACCTTTGTTGTATAATGTTATGGTAGGGTGGATGGGGACGACGATAAACGTTAACCTTCGGGCGGGCTTCCACACGCTGTGTATAGAGGCGGTATCAATAAACGTTAACCTTTGATCACCCAACCTTTCTATTGCACATTGCAAACTATAAACCAAGACCAAAGATATGAATTGACTTTTTGCATGCATATGTAATGTTGCATTGTTTTGGCTACTCACTGAGCCGTGTTGTGTGCTCACCCCTCGACGTCGAATATTTTTAGTTGATGATGCAGGATATACTGTTGAAGATTATATGAACGCGTCAGCGTATGGAACCGTAGCAGCTATGGATGTTGGAACTGAAGACGATACACACGACTCCTCTTGCGAGTGCAACTCGTGTGTATTCGATTAGATATTTTTACAGTTTTCTTTATTTGATTTATAAGACATGTATTTGGTATTTAAATATTTATGTCTTAGTTAAACACAGAATAATTTGATATTATTTATGGGTATCATTCTAGTACTCAGTTCATATTATTTATAAATTTTCCGCTATTGTATATTACTCTGATTATGATTGTGGATGCGTGTAAAATTTGGATAACGCGGGGATAGCCTATTAGAGATCCTGATTGAACCGTTGGCTATTTAGCGGTTCATCACACCATTCTGAAGTGTGTGGAATTGGGGTGTGACAACTTGGTATCAGAGCATTTCAGGCCTTGCCCGCCGAACTGACACACACATTCAAGGCCATTGTGAACTGAGATAGGATAAATTAAAAACTTTAATACAAACACACTGTAAGCACAAGTGATGATTGAAACCGAATTAAAAAGAGGATAATCCATCTATAAAAGGAAAAATCAGTTACATACAATGAGTAAGAGAATCAAAACGTATATACATCGCTAAAGCAGAGTACAGTCCACAACCCGGACAGTTACTCTGTAGTAAAAGAAAAGTAAAGTACAAATCGGGAAGCTGGAGGCGACGGAGGAGGCGGTGCCTCACGATCTCCGTCGTAGTCCTCGGGATAGACCCTAGTCAACCAGGCCACCGGGTCCGGGTCGTCCCGAAGACTAGCCGTAAGACCGGCTATCCTCGATCGGTCGCAGCTGCACCTCTAGGAGCTCTCCAATCCGGCGCATCCGATGCGTCTTGAGCGCCAACAGCTCATCCATCCTCGGATCAGATCTGCGCCGAGTATCCCCGATCTCCCGCAAGCATCTCCATCATATCGGAAGGTGGGCGTGAAGGACCAGCATCATGAGAAGGACTGGCCTCGGTACCGAAGCCGCCGCAGCGAAGTACCAACTCCATCCGCTTGTGTGGGTGATGGCGGGGGTATCACGTCGACATCCATATACATACGATCATCATCGTCGACCGGATCTCCCCGAGCCCTAGCGGCAGCCACAAGCACCGGTCACCTCGACCCGAGTGTGAGGGCGCACCATCGCGTTCCTCTCCTCATCGCTAACCTCCGCATCTCGCAGCCCCATCTTGCGGATAGCCTCCCAATCTAGAGGCGACGAGAAGGTCTTCTCCGGATCTTCTCATCAACCCGGATCCACCCCCAAACGGGTCGGTAGCACTTGTAATCATGCGTCCATAGGGTAGATTACCCCCGTGACCGGACAATGTGGCACCGATCATCGTCCGCATAATGATGTAAGGAAGGCGGACCGGGTTGCCGAGTGCAAATGTTATAGATCAAGAACCGGGTCAACCGAGACACCCTCTCATAGTGCCCACTCTGCGGAATCAGATTATCTTTGGATAATCTTGCGGAAGACTCGTGGAGATGGACGCAAGTAGCAAACTCTCATCCGCCATCTATCGGGACGGAGCAAGCGATTGTCGATCTCTGCTCTCATCTCCATCTCAACGAATTGTGGCTCTCCCGGCGCACAAGTACACCATAGGGCCATCGAAGGGAATGCCCAACAGATCGGCCCGGTCGCCGATAGTCAAAAGAAATGTGCACCCCCTTGACGTAGCTAGTGATGCGCAACTCCCGACCCCGTTCAACATCATTGTAATCCCCCACCACCGGAGATTACGAAGAGACCGGCGCACCAAGTCCGGACATGTGCACGCGCCGTATGTGATGACGGGGAGCCACCCCATGTCGCCAAAAGCTCTCTCGACGTTGAACAAGGCTAGATCAGCCAGGTTCACCATACGACCCCCTTCCACTTTCTTGCCTGTATAGTAGGCATACTGTGCCTCGGCCTCATTTGAACGAAAACGGAGAGGATCACGCAATCTTGGCACTTTAGTACGGGCCATAGTACCTGCAAAAATAAGAAAGAGAAAATAAACTAGGAGTTAGTAGGATAAAACCTGAAATTTGATTTAATAACTACGTAAGTTAACAATAAAGTCCCATTTTTCACCATACAAGTGGGCGTAAGAACTTACGTAAGTTAAAACATATCCTACAATCTACAGGCAGTAGAAAATTTTAACAGATAAGGTCTAATTTGGAGAAATTCAAGAAAAACCAAAAATGTCGACAAATTAGGGCAAAAAGAGAAAAAATTTAAGTTTCTCGATAACCAACCGATGAAACCGAAATTTTTTTGAGGGCTTTCGTTCCTCAAGACCCCAATAACAAAAGCCCCCAATAAAAATCGAAATTTTACGGTTGGAAAAAGTTTAATTTGGAAAATACGAGTTAAATGAGCAAAAACCTAGGAATAAAAACCTAAAAATAGGTAAAGTTGGGAAAGTATACCTGTAGAGGTGATGTGGATGTCGAAACTCGGACTAAGAATGATCCACAATAGCGAAGTAGCACTGTAGCAACTCGGAGAGTAAAGACGAGTCGAAACGGAGGGGGAATAGTGAGAAATGACCCAGAATCGGATCTTAAAAAGCTGATTTTTAGTCCGAGGGTCGGACAATTCGACTGACACCATCGACCCTCGGATCGACCCTCCAATCGACCCTCGACTCTCGGGAATCTGACAGAAATTCAAGGGTCGGACTGAGGGTCGGACACCCATCGACCCTCGCATCGACCCTCAGCTCTCGGGAAGAATAGGTCATTCCCAGGGTCGGATACCAAGGGTCGGACATACCATCGACCCTCACTATCGACCCTACATAGAAAAGACAGTATTTTTTTTCCAGAATGAATTGATGATTCAAATTTTATATCGGTTAGCGTGCCTACATGAAGTATAAATGATTTCTCACTGATTTTGATGATTTTCAGGCACCACCCATCTCAGAAAGAAAATATGTCTGGACGTAGAGTTACCCGACAGACCCAAAATACAGTCCCACCACCACCACCCGTGGAGGAGACCAGTCAAGAGAACAATTATGCATAGGGTAATCCCGAGCCGGCACCCCCTACGAATTTGCCACCAGCACCACCTGAGCTAACAACAATGGTGATAAATCTGGCTCAACAGCTACAACAAATGCAACATGCACAAGCTCAAATGCAGGTTGCGATGGGAGTTATGTTCCAAGCCACTCAGGCTGCGACCATGCACACGGGCAAGCTAGTGCAGCACCAGGTGGATAACCACCCAGCCCCTCGGACACCGCAACAACCGGCTGCACCGGTTCCCGTGCAAGCCCCCGAAGCAGCCCAAAGGGAACTATCGAGTATCCACCCCCTATGTTTGGGGCATATCAAAATCAACCTGGATCACTCTCGGCTAGTAGAGAGATTTTTGAAAATGAAACCGAGAGAATTCAACGGTAAACCGTCCCGATCCATTGTGGGCCAGCACACTGGATAGATGAGATGGAAAGGAACTTCCTCATGATGACTATCACCGAGGAAGAGAAAGTACTATGCGCCACCTTTATGCTCAAAGGCGACGCACACCACTGGTGGAAATCTACAAAGACATACCTATTGACCAAGCACGCCTTACTGACATGGGCTATATATAAAGAAGCATTCTTCGAGAAGTATTTCCCAAGAAGCTTTAGAGATTCAATGGAAAAGGAATTTCTGAGTCTGTACCAAGGGCAGATGTCCGTAGACTCATATCAACAACGTTACGAAGAACTATTTTTCTTCGCACCGGCTAGCATGCAAGAAGAAGATACAAAAACCCGTAGATTCGTCGCGGGACTGAGAGGAAGTATCGGAGAATACGTTCTGGGATTAGAAAAGAACATATACAAAGGCTGTTCGGATTGCTCGAGTGATTGAATCGAGCCGGAAGGAGAGCTATTTCTCCCGTAACGGAGGAATTAAGAGACCAGCCGGAAACTCCTATAACGGAGGCAACACCGGGACGTATAAGCCTTTTCGTCCTCGGGAATTTTAATGCTGCAACCAAAACTATTCCCGCAGCTCAACCCCGGCCGAAGCCAAATTCCGAAGCCCCGAAGTGCTATAATCGCAACCAACCGGGGCATATGGCAAGAGAGTGCCCAAAACCCAAAAAGCTGTTACATCAAGGACGGGTATATCTTTGTTACATCGGGAGGATGCAGCCGCATGCCCGATGTGGTCACGGGTATGACCGAAACTTTAAGATTATAATTATACCGATTGAGCATGTAGACTAAGTAAAAACGGATCACGGGTATCGTACCTATCAATGGCGTACCCGCCGAGTACTCTTTGATTCGGGAGCTACTTATTCATTTATATCCGTGTCGTTTGGGAAGAAGACCAATCGCCCATCAAAACCTTAGACTACAAATTACTCATGACGGTCACCGATGGGATTAGAAGTGGAGTTAGAGAAAGGTTATGGACCATGTCCAGTTCTCATTGGAGAGAAAACCTTGGATGCAACTTTAATACAACTTGAGATGGCGGACTTCGATGTCATCTTAGGAATGGACTGGTTAGCTCGGCATTCCGCAAATCCGTTATGCGCCGAGAAGAAGCTAACGTTCAAAGATAAAGAAGGAGCAGAATTCAGTTTCTCGGGAACCAAACTTCCCAGGAGACGTAAGCTCATACTTTTCGCATTAAAGGCTAAGAAGTGCCTTGAGAAAGGAGCGGTCGGATATCTAGTATCAGTGGTCGACCTAACCAAGGACGTGCCGCAAATGGAAGATATTGATGTAGTGCGGGATTTTTCTGATGTATTTTCGGAGGAACTACCCGGATTACCACCCGACCGAGCCACGGAGTTTGTAATAGATCTTACACCCGGAGCCGCACCAGTATCAAAAACACCGTACAGAATGGCTCCTACTGAGCTGAAGGAATTAAAAGTGCAACTACAAGAACTGCTGGATAAGGGTTATATTAGACCCAGTATATTTCCATGGGGAGCACCGGTGTTGTTCGTGAAGAAGAAAGATGGTAGCGTTCGGTTGTGTATCGACTATAGAGAGTTGAATAAGTCGACAATCAAGAATCGATATCCACTACCCGGGATCGATGACTTGTTCGATCAATTACAAGGAGCGAAGGTATTTTCAAAGATCGATCTTCGATCGGGCTATCATCAATTGAAAATTAAGGAAGGTGAAATTCCGAAGACAGCTTTCAGGACAAGATACGGACATTATGAATTCTTAGTGATGTCTTTCGGACTAACTAATGCACCAGCAACGTTCATGGAACTTATGAACCGAGTTTTCCACGATATGTTGGACACGTCGGTGATAGTATTTATTGATGACATATTGGTATACTCCAAAGACAAGGAAACCCATGTCAAGAACCTAAACGCAGCCCTACAACGTTTGAGGAAAGAGAAGTTATACGCCAAATTTTCTAAGTGTGAGTTTTGGCTAAGCGAAGTCGCATTTTTAGGCCATGTAGTATCCGCGGAAGGAATCAAAGTGGACCCTAGTAAGATCGAAGCTATTGTGAAGTGGGAAGCACCAAAGAGCGTCTCAGAAATTAGAAGTTTTCTGGGTCTAGCTGGATATTATCGGAGATTTGTAAGACTATTCTCGAATTGCCGTACCTTTCACCAGTTTGACCAAGAAAGGAGAAAAGTTTGTATGGACGGATAAGTGTGAAAAGAGCTTTCAAACACTGAAGACCAGATTGATATCCGCTCCAATTTTAACCATTCCCGTTCCTTGCGTATGCATCGAGACAGTTGAAAGTACATGAGAAAAAATTACCCAACTCACGATTTGGAATTAGCGGCGAGTAGTACATCTTTGTCAAAATATGGAGACACTACCTATACGGAGAGAAGTTTCCGGATTAAGTCGGACCATAAAAGTCTTACTTATCTATTTAATCAGAAGGAGTTAAATATGAGACAAAGAAGATGGCTGGAATTATTGAAAGACTATGATTGTGATATCCAGTATCATCCGGGAAAAGCGAACGTGGTAGCGGATGCATTGAGCAGGAAAGCAATGATAAAATCTCAAGGAGAAACCAGCACAACTGCAGCAATGTATACCCATGGAATGGTGTTCAATCACGGCAACGAGCAGTATGTGATAGATACACCGGATGGATCAACCAACCAAGGGTTCATTCATCGGTTTTCAAATATGTTCGCAGCATTGAAGATTATACCGGATATAGTGGACGAAGTGAAAACAGCTATCAAAGCAGATCCTTATCTGAGAACAGTACAAGAAGATATTGAGAAAGGTAGGACCAACTCCGAGTTCACCTTAGATAACGAGAAAGTACTGAGATATAAAGGGAGAATATGTGTACCGAAGCGAAAGTATGGACATTAGACACCGACCGATGAAGGAAGCCCATACCACCATCTACTCGATACATCCTGGAAGTACAAAAATGTATCATGATCTAAAGAAACTTTATTGGTGGAGGGGAATGAAGGCAGATGTAGCCAAGTTCGTGTCTCAATGCCTAAATTGTCAGAAGGTAAAGGCGGAGCGACAAAGACCCGCAGGACTGTTACAACCATTACCGGAACCAGCTTGGAAATGGGACTGCATCACTATGGACTTCGTCACCGGACTACCATTGACTCCTCGAGTAGTTGACGCAGTTTGGGTGATTGTAGACCGTCTGACTAAGACAGCTCGCTTCATACCGATATGACCCCATGCATTCCACCCACAGACTGACGGACAGTCGGAGCATACCATTCAGATTTTAGAAGATATAATACGAGCATGTGTGATTGATTTCAAGGGATCATGGGACAAGAAGTTACCATTGATCGAGTTCTCTTACAATAACAGCTATCAGGCTACTATACAGATGTCACCTTATGAAGCACTGTATGGTAGGAAGTGTCGAACTCCCTTGTTTTGGAATGAAGTTGGAGAACGTAGTATCGTTGGACCAGAATTCGTTGAAGAGACTTGTCGAGTGGTCGACATCATCAAGGAAAGAGTAAGAGTAGCTCAGAACCGTCATAAGCAATACACAGATACTCGACGAAGAGATCTAGAGTTCGCCGTAGGTGAAAAAGTATTCTTGAAAGTATCGCCTATGCGAGGATTGAAGAGGTTCGGACAGAAAGGAAAATTAAGTCCAAGATATGTCGGACCATATGAGATTGACGGCTAAGCGTGGAAAAGTAGCTTATCAGTTAGCACTACCACCATCTATGTCAAGTGTGCATGACGTATTTCACATATCCTTATTGAAGAAGTATGTCAAAGACCCAACACATGTGTTGACAGTAGATTTGCCGGAACTAACTGATGATTTGACATTTGAAGTAATACCAACGGAAATCACTAGTCGAAAAGTTCAACGTCTACGCAACAGAGATATCTACTATGTTAAGGTCACATGGAAAAGTAGAGACATGGAAGAGATTACATGGGAAGAAGAAAATGCTATGAGGAAGCAATACCCTGACTTGTTTGACTCAGAAGGTACGTACAATTTCGAGGACAAAATTTTTATAAGTTGGGGGGAGTTGTAAGACCCGTGTCAAACTAACCCGGTCTTACCACCTTGAACCAGGTCTACCCATCATGGTCGAGTCAAGTGGACCAAGGGCATGAAGGAGATCGAGATCCCAGTGTATGAAATCGACCCAAAAACACTTAATTCTAGGGGAGGGTCGCACACCCGGCTAAGCGGGGTCGGACCTCCCAAACCAGAAAGATCGACCCTCAGTTTTTGAGGGAGGGTCGGACAGCTTAAGACCCTAGGGTCAACGGGATCATCGACCCTCCTATCGACCCTCGGTTTTTGACGAAAACTGAAATTAGGAAATTTCCTAATTTTCGGTTGGGGATTCTTTCCAAATCTCAATGGGATTATTATAGGACATTCCTAGTCTATTTAAAGGACGTTCCTAAGCCACATTCATTCCTTTCACAACCCTAATTGAATTGAGAGAAAGAGAGAAGAAGGAAAAGAGGAAGAAAGGAGGCTAGGAAGAAGGCTTAGCAAAAAGGAGAAGAAATTGCAGAGGAAAGTAATCTTCTCAGGTATGGATACTAATTCCATGAGTTTCTACAGACCTTAGGTTAGATATGATTGAGTGTAGGATTTCGGAGAAACCCAAACCATCCATCCATGGTTAGGTTTTCATGGAAAACCATGGGAGGATGCACGAAAGCTATCTAGATGAATCATACATGGTTCTAGACCATGGAATGAATGTTGAGTGAATGTAGGAAGCAAGCCATAGGACCCCAAACACGAAGAATGGATTAAAAGTGGAAATTGGACCAGAGTGCACCAAGGGTCGCACCGAGGGTCGATAGACCATCCGACCCTAGGTGTTTCAGACCATCGACCCTCGGCATTCGGGAAGTTCGGGAATCTTTGGGAGGGTCGATAGACCCATTGACCCTAGCATCGACCCTAGCATCGACCCTCAGTTGACAGAATGGTTTTTAAATTCTGAATTAATTCTAATTAAGTTCTACCGACTTTGTTAGGTTTGCTAGCAATATAGTACTGTTATAACAGTGAATCAAAAGCTTGGAAAATATCTATTAGCAAGCTAAGGTAAGGAACCTTAACCCCAAACTAAATTGGTTAATAATAAACTGTTTTCTATTTCTTGAGTCCTATGCCATGTTTGATTCTATGCGAATATGTTTGTAATGTGCATACAGCATGCCATCCAATATTTCTATTACTTGTTCATGCATATTTACTTTATGGTTTATAACATGATGATGATGTTGATGATAGGAATAGGCATGTGATTGTATGTGTGTGGTTGGTGTGCTTGATGCGAGAGAGTATCAGGGGAGGTGTGATGACAAACGTCAATAAACGTTAACCTTTGGCGGGTCTCAGCACTTTAGCTCTATCTCTAACTCAAGTCTTGTGCATTGACATCGTCGTATCGCCATTACCTTAGCAGAACTATTATGTCGTAGAGTATCAGGGGAGGTGGTCTCGGTCCTTATAGTCTCTGACTCTACCGGGGGGCCTTAGCTCTATCTCTATGGATGTTCTGAGGAATGCTGGGGTGAGGCCTTGGATACACTTTTTGGCATTAGGATTGGTTAGTAGCGAGCCCAGTTTGCAAGCCCTCGCTAACAGGGGTTTACGTGTTGGTATGGCATTATATAGCAATAAACGTTAACCTTTGTTGTATAATGTTATGGTAGGGTGGATGGGGACGACGATAAACGTTAACCTTCGGGCGGGCTTCCATACCCTGTGTATAGAGGCGGTATCAATAAACGTTAACCTTTGATCACCCAACCTTTCTATTGCACATTGCAAACTATAAACCAAGACCAAAGATATGAATTGACTTTTTGAATGCATATGTAATGTTGCATTGTTTTGGCTACTCACTGAGCCGTGTTGTGTGCTCACCCCTCGACGTCGAATATTTTTAGTTGATGATGCAGGATATACTGTTGAAGATTATATGAACGCGTCAACGTATGGAACCGTAGCAGCTATGGATGTTGGAACTGAAGACGATACACACGACTCTTCTTGCGAGTGCAACTCGTGTGTATTCGATTAGATATTTTTACAGTTTTCTTTATTTGATTTATAAGACATGTATTTGGTATTTAAATATTTATGTCTTAGTTAAACACAGAATAATTTGATATTATTTATGGGTATCATTCTAGTACTCAGTTCATATTATTTATAAATTTTTTGCTATTGAGTATTACTCTGATTATGATTGTGGATGCGTGTAAAGTTTGGATAACGCGGGGATAGCCTATTAGAGATCCTGGTTGAACCGTTGGCTATTTAGCGGTTGATCACACCATTCTGAAGTGTGTGGAATTGGGGTGTGACAAGACCACTCTCGAAAACCCTAAAAAAGCTCTCCCTATCTCATCTCTCTTACTCTTCTTTAACTCTCAACCACTAGTGGAGGTATGGTTGTGCATTGAAGAGGATCCCAATCACTCAACAAGTAAGTGTATTTATTATTGTAGTTAATTATTTTCCATTAAAGTCTCCCCAAACACTATGGAACTTGCATTCATGGTTTGGAATGCAAGAAATGTTAGGGTCATTAATGAGGGTGGGGGAGACCTCTCCCCACTCATGGTACTTTTTCCTTTGATTTGGAATGAGTGTTAAGAATAAGGGTAGTAGAACATGGCAACCGACCTAGGGTTCCATGTTCCCACTCCTTTAAGATAGGGATTTCTATCTAAACCAATCCCTAAGCCCAACCACCATGGAACTTGCATTCATAGCTTGAAATACAAGCAATTGCCCCATCAAGGTCATGAATGAGGTTGGAGGAGACCTCTCCCAGCTCATGGTACTTGTTCTTTTGATTGGGAATGAGTGTTAATAACAAGGGTGGTGGAACATGGCAACCGACCTAAGGTTCCATGTTCCCACTCCTTTAAGATTGAGATTTCTATTTAAACCAATCCCTAAACCCATAGAAGGGCCTAGGTGGTAATCCCCTTCATAAGACCATGACATTGGCCTTAGGAAGTAAAACCCTAGGTGAAAATCCAAGTATGAACCTTAAGGGTTCACATCTGGGCTGAACCAGAAGAACACCCGAATGAACTTCATCCAGAGTACATTAAGCCTGCTTGGAAGATAAATCCAGAAGCATTGCGCTTTCGGGGTTTCCATAATTCCATTCATTAACCGGAAGATGACTTGGAGGCACTTCCTTTGGATCTTCTTCAGGATGAATCCCAAGACCCTTCTATGATCAAGCAGAAGGAATTAACCAGAAGCACCTTCTTCCGGATTTTTTCCTTCTCGGTCATCAGAGTAATGTTATGAAAAATTTCTAAGTAGGAAGTGGAAGAAATCATCTGGAAGCATTTCCTTTAGAATCTTATTCTGGATGATCTTAGGGACCTACTATGACCAAGCGGAAGAAGTAAGCCGGATGCATTTCCTCTGGCTAGGGTCCACAACACTAAATTGAATCTGAAAGGTGTTCCAGACCCAACCATCGGGTCATTAACCTGTATTGGGACTCGTGCAAGAGTGTTCTAGACTATAATAACACCGAATTGTGAATCAAACACTAATCCAATTGCAAACAAATAGGAAAAACATCGTGGGACTCCAGAAAAGGTCTTTTATTGTTCTCAACCACTACTTTTTATAACAATCAGGTGAGGGGATCAGGACCTGACTTTATTTTTGTTTGTTTATGACCTGCTTGTGTGATTGTTGAATTAATGTTTGGTGTGCATCACATATCATCTTATAAACTGTATTGTGTTTGGTGTGCATCACATGTCATCCTATAAACTATATTGTTTGAGTGTGTGTGTGTGTAATGTTTGAATGATGAATAGTGTTGTGATTGTGATTGCAACTCTGGTGGAGTATGGGAACCGAAGGGCTACACAGGTCCGTGGATAGTCACCCTAGCGAAACTACGATGCCTGACGGGTTGGGATTGGGAGTCTTAGCAGGGCTACTGTCTAGTTGTAATCCTAATGAAGGATACAATGCCCGATGGATTAGGATCAGGAGTCATAGCTGGGGTACAGTCCATATAAATTGAATGACATGTAGGTAACCATGGTTAGGAGAACAAGTAGACCGAGTGACTGTGACCATTGTCAGTAAGGGTATACGTATTGGCATAGGCTCATTCCTTTTCGTTACCGACGTCCTAGTAGAAGGGATGGGGTAATGGACTGGGTCCTAGCAGCCAGGAGGGAGCATATGGAATAGGGGTGCATACACTTGGTAGCCGAGCTGTCTAGTGTGTGTAACTTTAGAGTGCAGGTACCCACAGTACCTGAACTGTGGGATTATGCCCTATGCTTTACCTAGGCATGAGGGAATGACGCCTGACGTTAGTGTAGTGAGTCCCGAAAAGGCCTTGGCAGATCATCCAGACTTAAATAAATTTACTTCATGCAATGTTTGATTGTATGTCTAATTTTTCTCACCGAGCTGTGGTTTGCTCACTCCTCGATTGATCGTTGTTTTAGATGTTGCTACAGGTGATGTGGCTTTCTTTGAGTTCTTGGATGCTCCCACTACCATAGTGGCGAGCATTAGGGACATCGAGGTACTTCTTGAGGAGTACCACAGAGACACATGCCAGTGCCCCACCTGTGCCTATGGTAGCCCTTAATGCTATGTGGTCAACTGTGTAGAGTTGGATTTCTTTTGTTCCTTATACAAATTGAGTTTACTTGTATACGTTGGGGTTGTAAAGGAAATATTATGTTTTGGGTTATCTTGGATGTAAAGGCATAATTAATAGTTTAATTTAAAAGATAAATTACACATAATACCCCTGGACTATGGACTAATATCACTTACCATCCACCAGAATCTGATAATTACACCCGCTCCCATTTAACTGATGATGGAAACCGTAAAAATTGAAAGACATTTTTATACTTACAGTTTTAAGATGAGGAAAATGAAATTGACAATTTTTACCTTTTCGTACGCTGAATCGATGTTGAACTGGTATTTGTGATTTTGGATCTAGTCCATGCATCTTCTTCTTCTTGCATCGGGTGTTGTAGTACTACTGCTACTTCTCTTCATGTTGGCCCTTTTTGCGCACGATTCATCAGATGAAGTCTGCTCGGCGAACCTCTTTAAGCTCCTCCCTTCCCCAAAACCCTTCTTCAATATCTCTCTCCTCCCTTCCCACAGTGCCATCTGACTGGTGGTAATGGATGGCGGGAGCTGGATTTTTTGGTTAAGAAAACAACTCCCTTTAGCTTCGATCAGTAATGGGTTAAGGCCCCTTTTGTTTTGTTTTGTTTTGTTTTGTTTTTTTTTTTTTTCCTTGATTCTTGATTGGCGAGGGAGAACGCTAACAGAAATTTATTCTATGTTTAATTAGGTGTAAATAAAAGAAAATAAAATAAAAGAATCAGTGGCATGGATGATTAAGGAGTGGGAGTAAGGGTTCTGAACATCATCACCATTCTTGGAAGTTGTAGAGCAAATTAAAAATACTGGTGATGAGGTTTTGTGGCTTCCATGGTGTCATGAGTCAATTAGTTGACTACTGAAGCAGAAAGGATCATAGAAACTGAACCCACAAAGTAAAAAGAGAGTATGAGTTTTTCCTTCTCAAAGTTTTTACACTTCATAGAGGTGGTTTTTGCTATTTTGGTTTTCACGGGGGCAGCGTCTGCTTCTTGGAGTATTGGGAGTTGTAATTGTTTGTTTTGTTTGATCTTGGTTTACTTCACGTTGTAAAAAAGAAACCTTGAAGCCGGAAAAATCATAAAATCATCTGCCAGCAAAATTAAAGGATTACTCTCATGGGTTAGCTTTGCCGAAGAAAAGAGAAAGATTGCAGATGAAGAAGCAGCAGCAGCGGCAGGGTAAAGTTGTAGAACCAAGAAGAGAATTATCTAGACCAACGGCACCACATCAAGTGGTAGATTCGTAAGGCTTATTGAACCAAGAAATGAATTAGATGCCCAAATTGCTTCGATCTTGGAGTACTAAAATCTGAACTTGGAAGAATTCAAAAGAGAATGGAAGGGTAGAGGATGAGAAGCGATACATTGTCTTAGTCGAGGGGAAGAGAGGACCAAGAAAGCCCTCAGAGGGCTGAAAACCCTACCATTCGTGGGAGCATTGGCCGCAGCAGCATACCACCAGTACATACTGAGAGAGGCAGTCATTAAAGCTTTGGGTACGTTCCATGGCAACCCAACAGCTAAAAGAAGAAGCCCATATACCCTATTCACCCCATCGGACTTCTGCAACTAACGTTACCTGGTTTCTAACTTTAAAAGTCTATACATCACTTTGTTTATGGGATTATTGGTGTTCGAGCCAACTTTGTAACCCTATGCAATTCCAAATCTGCAGTTTCAAGATGTTTAGAATTGATCTGAGGAGTAGTTATTTCGGCTATTCTACTCTAGTTTCCGCTTGCTGTTAGCGTGAGGATGAAGAAGATGGGATGTTCTTCGATTTAGGGGAGTAGGGGAAAACATTTAGTTTAAATGAAGGGTAAATATGACATTTCAATTATCATTGAGGGTAGTTTTGTTTGTAAAATGTTTAGTATTAGCTGACATTGTCATTTAAGGAAAATCAGTTAACGGAGTGGGTTTTTTTTATACATTTTTGAAATTAGGGATGATATGTGTAATTGTCAGAAACTAGTGGGTTGTAAGTGTAATTAGTCCATTATCCGTATGTGTAATTTTTTCTTTAATTTATATTATAATATTTAGATGACATCACATTATGAATTTATATATATTTAAAGTCTTCCATTGTATTTCTCCTATTTCCTCGGATTGTGGTAATATTGTTTGTTATGGTCAAGATGGTTGTTTGGATGTACCCTGCTTGTATAGGATCCTGGGTGAGCTGAGATCGCCTGGGTGATCCCTTTCACACATCTGGTTGAACCGGAATGGGTGTGACAACTATCATCTATATCCATTTAATACAGATCATCACTGAGAGGGGGATGAATCAGTGACCCAAAGAATTCTCCCAAAAATTCCCTGAAGGCTATTGCTCTAAGTTGATGGTTCCCACAATGATCACTATCACAATGCCATATACACAGTTGTATGTATAACTACCTCGTACCATAGAGTGGCTAGGTCTACCAGTTATACAATACAAACAAAGCAGTAGCACTCCAAAATTCTACAGAAGAATCAAACTACAACACATGCACCATATACGTGGTTCAACAGACACAATGTGTGTGATTGACTACATCTATGGAGTAATGGCCTAGTGGGCTTTGTATTTACTTAATATGCTTCACTTTTACCAGTTAGATCGGATAGTGAGGGCCCACCCCCAGTTCTCCAAGCACCCATTGAGAATGTGCTACGATGCCCAATTTGACAACTACAACTATTGGCAACGTCAACCCTCGGGACTCCCGGTTTACGTGGCATTTATCATAAACGAGTTACAACCCTTATGTCCAACACCCACTGAGCACACAATACAATGTGATTGGGTTTATAACATATGTCCTTATAGTTTACTCACAAACTAGTCAGGTATTCACAATTATTATCTAGACCTTACATACAAATGAGTACAAGAAATAAAAAATGCAACTCGTATAAGGTTGGAAAGCTTACAATCCTTGTTTTTCAGTTCTTCATACTCTAGGAAGACTCTGGAGTAACTCTTTGAAACTTGACAATTCCTGGTGGCCACTGGAAACACAAACCAACTCAACATAGTGAGAAAATTGAGCCTTTAAATGGAGGCAGTCAAAATGTAGCACCTGTAAGACCCGCACTCTGAAAACCCGGTCTAAACCTTGGCTTTGTGTCGTGACAGGTCTTCCGATCATCACCGAGCCAGACGGGGCAAGCGGATAACAAACAGGTACAAAATCAGACCAAAGTCGACCAATTATATCTGAGTTTAGGTATACCGGTCGATGATACCGGTCTTGGTACCGGTCGACCGGTATGGCCTGCACAGCTATGTGCGGGAATCTAGAAATTGGTCTCTACGGGTCCCGCTTTCCTGATCTCGAATCCTAGAAGTTTCCTAATCCTAGTAGGGTTACTAAACCCTATTTCTAGCCTATAAATACACCCTTAAGCCTCCTCAAATCCTTTCCATTGTCTCTCACAAACCCTAGAGAAGAGAAAGAGCTTGGAAAGGAGAAGGAGCTAGGAAGAAGAAGGAGGTGCCGCCATTACCGTTTGACGAAGCTCACGCTACGCCTGTCAACGGTAAGTGCTTGAATCCATCTTCTTATTCTGTGTCAGTTGTGTGGGTGGATCAATACCATGCAAAGTAGGTATTGATCTAAAACCCTAAATTGGCCAATAAACCCTAAGTTGCCGTCAAACCCTAGATTTGAGTTTCGAGATGATATTCATCGAAACGAGACTTGAATGAGTTGGGGATAACTCTAACTCAAAGCCTAGACTTAGAATGGATAGGAGAAACCCTGAAAATCCATGGAGGATGATCGACGGTAGTCGAAGAACCCATGTATGGTTTTTCGGAGACATACCGGTCGACTATACCGGTTGCACATAGTGCGACCGGTATGTTGCGACCGCTACCTCTCGGGAGGTTATCTGTGGGGACCGGCTGACCATACCGGTCGCTAGTCTTTCCCATAGAGCTGCGATCGGTACATGCAACCGGTCAGCTCTGTGACGGTATTTGTAACCCTGTTGGTTTCCGACCAACATGAAACCCTAAAACAATATATTCTAATGAAACCCTAATAATATTGTAAGACTTTATGACTTATCGTTTGGACCTTGCGACGTGGAGCAAGTTGTCGAACGAGCGTCAGGTAAGGGAATCTGACCTAAACCTAATAATTAATGGACAGTAAATCGTTGTTAATCATTGAATATCTATGATGTGATGTTTGTGCATATTCACATGCCATCCTTGACTTTCAGCTATTATTACTGTTCATGCATTGATAGGATGTGATTGTTAGGCATGTGATTGTTTTCGTTGGTGTGTGGAGTGGGGCATGGGCCTGGGATCGCTCTTCACACTAGCATCTTTTGTAGTATTCTGTCTTAACATGCTTGGTAAGGGTGGGGTATCAGGGGAAGGTCGTGGTACGGTGGTCTCCGATATTGATGTTGTCCCGGCCATTATTATGTGGTACTGAGGATTCTGAGTCGACGCTGACTTGTCCACGATGCTTTAGCTCTATCTCTATGCCGTAGGGAGTTATGTTGGGATAGGGTCTACCTGCGTATTGTTTCTATCCTAGTGGGTTAGTTGCGGATAGGGTATCAGGGGGAGGTGAGGTATTGTGGTCTCCGGCCCGGCCTGCACGCTCTAGCTCTATCTCTTTGCCGTAGACGGCTGTGCTGGGATAGAGCATACTTTGTTGACATATAGGATTGGTTAGTTGCGAGCCCAGTTTGCGAGCCCTGGCCAGCAGGGGCTTAGGTACTGGTATGGGTAGAGTATCAGGGGAGGTGCGGGTATACCTTAGCTCTATCTCTATTCCATGATGGGTGCATGTGAGTTGGTGGTAGTGTGATCTACTGTGCGATGCCACACACTCGTGTATAGAGGTGCGGGAACCACCAAACCTTTCTATAGCACATTGCAAACTTAAAACCAGACCACAGCATAAAATGATTGTTACTCATGCATAATATTGTGAAACTGTCTGATTGTCTTACTGAGCTGTGTTGTGAGCTCACCCTTTGTGCACATCTTGTTTTAGATATGGATGCAGGTTATACTGTGGACGATTATGTGAACGCTCCGGCGTACGGTGGTGTAGCTGCTCTGGATGTACAAGCAGGGGAGGACGAACATGATGCTTCATGCGAGTGCCTTTCTGCGTGTACCTGTGATGAATTTTTATTTATTTGTTTCAGTTATTTTTGGTTGGATTAAAGGGATGTAAAAGATATTTATTTTATGTTTGGATTTGAATAATTGAATATTTATTTAAATTATCAATAGATACTCAGTTCATTCTATTTAAAGTCTTCCACTGTATATTTATATTCTGATTGTGGTTATGTGTAATGGTTTGTATGGGTGGACACGGCCTATTCGAGATCCTGGTGTGAACCGTTGGTTCAATGACGGTTCACTCACACCGTTCTGGTTGGATCAGAATTGGGGCGTGACACCACCCTTGTCTTCTTTCTCTATCCTTTTATACAACAAATTTCATAGATCTTCCATTAATAGCTAACAAGCATTCAACTCTTCGTTAGAACCCAACAACACATTTAAAGCTCTCAAATGCACAAGAATGGACCCTCAATGCTCTCCTTGATAAATGGTGTAAAGATTTTTTTTTTTGTTGCTAAAAGTCAGAAAATTGTATTAATTATAAAAGGAAAATAACAAATCAAATATGACTCAACCCCACCTTCGGCATTGCCATCAACAAGGCCCATAGATGATTAAGGATACATAATGAATTTCATAAATCCTACCTATCTTTGGCAATGCCATCAGCAAGAAGACTGAAAGACACACCAATCAACCACATATTCCCCTACTTGCAACAAACATCATGCAACAAACATTAGTTGGGGATAGACAAGACAAAAACAATTATTTAAATCTATATCGAGGTCTGTGTGAGGCATCCCACACACCTCTATCAACTAAGTCGGGGCACATATTCCAGGATTCAAATCGTCTCCTCCCTGTACTTCAGGGAGGAGGGAGACGCCCCCGTCGGATGGCTGACACGTGGCTCTCGAGAAAATCCGAGCCCCATGTCTGAGCCGACACCCAGCCGACAAGCCGAGCAGACAGGGGGTGTCGGCTCGGACGTGGGGCTCGGATTTTTCCGAGAGCCACATGTCGGTCATCCGATGGGGGCATCTCCCTCGAGGAGACGATTTGGATCCCATATTCCAGGCATAAGAAGTCCTGTCAAATACTGCCTGCTTTGCCAATTTATTTGCTACCGAATTAGTCTCTCTAAAGCAATGGGATATCCGCACTTGTATATTGGAATTGCTTTTTAATGCCACCCACTTCTGTCTCACAAATCATGGCACATTGGAAGAATGAAGAAGACAAACAACTGATTTGGAATCACTTTCCAACCAGATTATATGATATCCCTGCTCAATTGCTTCCTGCACACCTCGAATTGCTCCTTTTAATTCTTCTTCGAAGTTTGTACTGACACCAATAAATTCTGAAAGTGCTTTCAAAATCTTACCTTTGCAGTCCCTTATCATACCACCGAACCCTGCAATACCTGGATTCCCAAAGCAGCAACCATCTACGTTGACTTTACACCACGTTTCCAGCGGAGGATGCTAATATAATTCAATAATGGCCTTTGACTTGCAGCCAACTATAGATAACTGTAGATTCCTAGCTGCCTTAAGATCCAACATAGATTGTATTGTACAAGACTTGATTATTGTTATTTCTCTACATTTAGAGATAATAGTGGCTGTTATCTGAGAAATATATACACTGCATTTATCAAAGCATGCTCGTTGCATGCTTGCCATATAGCCACCAATACTAAATAGAATAAGTTCTTCCATATATTCTTTAATGGCACCACTCTCCTCTTCCTTCGCCACCACAATTGAAAGCATTCAATTGTACCATAATCCATCCATTTGACTTCAAACCATTTAAAAACTTCCTTCCAAATACTACAAGTCACCGAACACCTATAAAATAAGTGCTCAAAGTCCTCTTCCACTCCATGGCATAAGTAACAACGACGAGATGCCATATAAACAGATTTAGTTTTAAGTACAACATCCAAAGGAAGCTTACCATGACTCCAGCGCCAAGCAAAAAACACTTCATGTGGCAATAAATTTCCACTCCAAACTGCGGCAGTCCATGATAATGAAGGATTGACAGACCTTCTTAGGTTCCAAGCAGATTGGACTGAGAATCTTCTATTCACTTCACCTATCCACACCAAATCATCCACCATATTCCCAATGATATCTCTGATGCCATATTCAAATAATTCAGCAATAAAGGAGAGTTTACTATCAGCCAACACCATGTACCATCTCTGATAAATCTACCCAGAGTACATACCTCATTATCAATATTCTTCATGTTCAAATTTAATTTCTCCTACAAAGAAAAGTCTCCAATCCATATGTCTCTCCATATATCAATATACACACTATCACCCACAATCCAACGTGAATGCTTTGTTGTCTAGTCCCAGAATCTTTTAATGCTTGCCCAAACTGGAGACTTTACAACATGTCTTCGAATGCTCCCATTCTTGCCAACATAATGACCACGCATAAAGTTAGCATAGACTGAATTCTCTTTTTGTATCTTCCACACCATCTTCACAAGTAAAGCTTCATTTAACTCCTTCAGACGCCTTAACCCTAAGCCTCCCTCTTGCTTTGGTCTACATACCATATACCATTTCACTACAACTGATTTTCGTAAAAGAGGATCACCTGACCAAATGAAGATCCACATCCAATTCTCAGCTGTTTTAATTATAGAATGAGGCCATTTATATACTGAGAAAGTGTGCAAAATGAGCTGCTAAGGATTGATCGAACTAACTCCACCCTCCCTGCATAGGACAATAGACGACCTTGCCATGCCGTAAATTTCTACTTAAATCTGTCCAAAATAGGATAAAAGTACTCCTTTTTCATCCTTCCTTTAAACAATTGAACCCCCAAATACTTAGTTGGATATAGTCCTTTACTAAAATTGAAGCATTTCAGAATTCTCTAACGATTACTCCGATTCACCACATGTGAGAAGAAGATTTTACTCTTTGATGAATTGATACATTGTCCACTAAAATTCTGGTATAGTCAAAGCAAATTCATAAAATGTATACTTGAACTCACCTTTGCTTTCTTAAAGACAAGTACATTGTCAGCAAACATAAGGTGAGTTGGGGTCACTACACCTCTCCCTTTAAAGATAGGATTAATCCATCCTTTATTTTCCATCTCCTTTATTTCTCAACACAGAACCTCTTCAGCAATAACAAAGAGTAATGGAGAAAGTGGATCCCCCTGTCTAAGCCCTCTTTCAGCTCTAAGGAAGCATACTGGTCCTTCATTCACCATATTACTCATTCTAGAAGATTGTAACATAGCAGCCACTCTAGAAACAAAAGTTTCAGAGAAACCAAATTTCCTCAGAACCACAAAGATAAATCCCCACTCCATCGAATCATATGCTTTCTGGATATCCAGTTTCAAAGCCATGCAACCCATCTTTGTCTTCCTGTGCATAAGAGTCACAAATTCTGATGCCATTCCAATATTATTGTGAATTACTCTACCCTTCACAAAGCCCCCTTGTTCTTTTGAAATAATATTCCCAACAAAGCACCCCAATCTTGTGGCAAGTATTTTTGGAATGATCTTATATACGAAATTTCCAACACATATTGGTCGAAAATCTGATAATTTCATGGCTCCTTTCTTCTTTGGTATTAAAGAGATGAAGTTATTATTAACTCCATTAGGCATTCTATTATTAAGAAAGAAGGATCTTATACACATCTTTCCCTACAATGTCCCAACAAACACAATAGAACTTACCAGCATACCCATCTGGACATGGTGCACTGTTTTGATTCATAGCATAGACTGCCGATTTGATTTCATCATCTGTAGGGATAGCATCAAGCAAACCATTATCCTCTGGTTTCACTAGATGAGGAATCACAGTCAAACACTCATCATTAGGAACCGACCCTGTAGATAGGTGGAACTCTTCATAGAATTCTTGGATATAAGATTTAATCTCCTCCTGATTCTCCATAATCACCCCATCTTCTGTTTCCATTATCTTAATGGTATTCCTTTCCAGTTTACCTTTTGCAAAGGCATGAAAATAACTGGAATTATGATCCCCACAAGCTAGCCATTTACTTCTAGCCTTCTCTTCGTGCAAGGTACAAGCTACATCATACTGTTTAGTAGCAATTGCTTCCTCCTTTTGTAAAAACCCTAAATGCCTAACCGTCTGAATTGCTTCATGAATGTCTTCCAAAGCAAATCTAGTTTTTAGAACTTCT
Source organism: Protea cynaroides (assembly GCA_028583415.1). Taxonomy (NCBI): domain Eukaryota; kingdom Viridiplantae; phylum Streptophyta; class Magnoliopsida; order Proteales; family Proteaceae; genus Protea; species Protea cynaroides. The sequence continues at coordinate 66,782,649 of CM053268.1, read as the reverse complement.
GCCCAGCTTTTCAACCTGATCTTGAGTTGCTTCAATTTGGTCATAAGTACATAGAATGCCAACCACTTACAATGCACCGCCAGACATCCTTCACTATATCATTAAAATCTGCATGATCCATCCAAAACCTTTGTATCCTAAATGGTACATTCTTTGGTTTGCAAATCATAGGGCATTTTACCATAATGGGAGAATGGTCAGAAGCCAAACAAGGTAGTACTTGTTGAAAAGAATTTGCAAAGCAATCTCTCCACCTATCATTACCAAAACTACGGTCCAGTATAGCTTTTACATGACCAACCAAACAGTAATTGGTCCAAGTATACTTCAATCCTGTAGATGTTAACTCAGTAAAAGGAAAACAACTGATAAAAGCTTCAAATGCTGTTGCAGCAGACAAACAGAACCTTCTAGGCTCTATCTTTTTTTGAGCATATATACAACAATTAAAATCTCCTGGAAAAAGCCAAGGGTCACTGCAATTACCAAGACCCACTAAATCAGCCCATAACTCCCTAAGATGCACCTTGAGGCAGTGTGCATGCACAAATGTCACTCGTATTTTAATTCCCTCATCCATTACCTCCATTGTGATCTGCTGATCAGAACTACAAACCAATCCTGGAAGATGTCAAACAACTTTGCCAGAAATTTTTGTGGATTAACCATAGGCTCTGCCACAAAGAAAATGTCAGGAAGATGTTACCTCAACATCATCTTCAGACACCATCTCGTTTTGGGGTTTGAGACTCCCCATACATTCCAATATATTACTTTTGTTAAATATGGCCCACATGGGCCCAGCCAACCAAATCAAGAACCAACCAATGTTGCTGGTTCTAATTAGAGCCAGCAACACTGGTTGGTGCTCCTATTTTTCCTTCCTTATTTCAATTGTTATTTATTTCCTTATTATTGTTATTTGTTTCTTTTTATGTCTCATCTTATTTATGGAGACTTTCTCTATGTAATTGGATACTTTTTGCTTATAAATAAGATTGGTGTCTAAGAGGGAGAGGTATTGATCTCAACTACAGCACCTTGCTGTTTTTGTGATCTGCTCTCCACTTCTTCTTCTTCTAATTTCTTCTTCTCTCTTCTTCATTCTTTATTTTTCTGGTTTTGTGTTTGAGGTTATGTGGTTTTGTTACATGGTATCAGAGCATTAGATCTTGGCTATCTTCAACACTTGGTTTAATAAGCCTTTGATATTTTTATTCTACCTATGTACTGATTTTACTTGGTGTTTTAGATGATCAAGATCTGCTGTACCTACTACTATGCTGTTCATGTGTGATTGATAACATCTTGATCATCTTCTTATTGTCTATGTGGTAAGCATTCATTACAATTCTTTACCTATCATCCTACCGCCACCTCTTGAGCCATCATTTCTTTGGCTACTCAGTTGGCTGAACTGAGAATTTTTTTTTTGCAAAGATAAATATATATTGTGTAACCCCACTACCTCCATCTTCCTTTGTTTCTTTTTGAGCCTTATTTTCTTGGCCAACCGATTGGCTGAACCGGGTGAAAGTAGAACAATTAATTTGCATTGCTTGGTTGTGATGACTGATTATAAGCCTTCAGAAGTTCAGATCATCTCTGTAAAATTAAAAGGGATGTCAAACTACCTTTTATGGGCTCAAGCTATTAAAGCTTACATTCTCTCTAAAGAAAAACTGTCCTTGTTGCTTGATGATGCACCTGACCATGATTCTAAGGATCCAGCATCTGTGAAGACATATAATACATGGTTTCATGATAATTCCATGGTTCAAACTTGGTTATGGAATAGTATAGAGTCTTTTATCTTACCTACTGTAATGTATCACGATACCGCCAAAGCCATTTGGGCTGATTTAAAGCAGACGTATGGTCAAGATAAGAATGTTTCTAGGATTTATGACCTCTATGAGAGGATGTTTACTTATTCCATTGGTGACAAATCTTTGACTGATTACTATGGGGGCTTCAAAGGCCTCATTGAAGAGATCCAGATTGTGCAGTCGCTTTCTACTGATATTAACAAACTGAAAACTCAACAGTCTGAGTTTTATGTGGCCAAATTTTTGGCTGGCCTTTCTTCTGAGTATCAAGCTGTGAAGAGTCAGCTGCTTGCCGGTGCTTCCATACCTACCCTAAGCGAAACATTTTTTCGTCTCCAACGTTTGGTTCCTCAGACTCACACTTCCCAAAAAGATACAACTGCTTTGTTTGTTGGCCGTGGTCGGGGTACCCCCTCTAGGGGTCGTGGCTCCAATCGAGGTTGTGGCTGTGGTCGTGGTTTTGGCCGTTCTCAAATTGATAAATCTATCCGCTTTTGTACTCATTGCAATAAATCCAACCACACTGCTGATACCTGTTGGGATAAATTTGGTTGCCCTGAATGGGCAGATAATTTGGTGAATACTGTAACCATTGATGATGCATCCCCGACTGCACTGCTTCCACCATCTACACTTGCTCCATCTTCTGATCAGTATGAAGCCCTTCTTCGAAGGGTTTAAAACCTTGAGAACACTGGACTCTCTTCTACTGCTACTTTGGCTCATACAGGTACAACTGCCCTTCTTTCCTACACATCCCCTCACCCTTGGATCATTGATTCGGGTGCTACCTGTCACATGATGGGTCAGTCCTCTGTCTTTTCATCCCTTCATAACACAAATAAACCTATTACTATTTACCTTGCTGATGGGTCCTCTACTAATGCCTCTCAGTATGGTAATGTTTCTCTTAACCAGTTTATGTCCTTACCCTCTGTCCTACATGTACCTAATTTTCCTCTTAATCTTTTGTCTATTAGTCAACTAACTAAATCTCTCAATTGTGTCGCTACCTTTTATCCCTCCTATTGTACTTTTCAGGATCTCAAGACCAAGGAGATGACTGGTGGCGGACGTGAGTATGCTGGTCTATACTACTTGGAGCCCACTGAACATTTACCTATTGCTGCAACTACTACTATTACTACTACTCCTCTTCAATGGCATCAACGACTTGGTCGTTTGTCTTTGTCTAAGATGAAGGTTCTTATTCCTGGTTGTAAGTCTCTAACTTCCTTACAATGTGAGGCTTGTGAGTTAGGAAAACATCATCGTTCGTCTTTCCCTTCTAGTTCTAGTCTTAAGAATTCTACTCCATTTTCTTTAGTGTATTCTGATATTTGGGGCCCTTGTCGTGTACCCAATAGGTTAGGTTTTCCTTATTTTGTAACTTTTGTGGATGATTTTTCTAGGATGACCTGACTTTATTTAATAAAAGATCGTTTGGAGTTTCTTTCTATTTTCAAAAGGTTTCATAAGGAAATTCTTACTCAATTTGGAGTTCCAATTAAAATGTTACGTACAGATAATGCTCTTGAATATGTTCAAAATTCTGTGTCTGATTTTTGTTTTGCTAATGGTATAATCCATCATACCAGTTGTGCCTATACCCCTCAACAGAGTGGGGTTGCTGAACGTAAAAATAGACATCTTCTGGATATTGCCAGGTCACTAATGTTTCATATGAATGTCCCTCAGTTTTATTAGTGTGACGCTGTCTTGACATCTTGTTTTCTCATAAATCGTATGCCTTCTTCTGTTTTACACGACAAAGTCCCATTCCATCTTCTTTATCCTAACATTCCTTTATTTCCTGTTCATCCTAGAGTTTTTGGTAGTACATGCTTTGTTCACATTATGCATTCTAAATTAGGAAAACTTTCCCCCCGTTCTCTGAAGTGTATCTTTCTTAGTTATTCTCGTACTCAAAAGGAGTATAGGTGTTCGATCCTACTATCAAATGTCACTATGTCAGTCATGATGTTATCTTCTTCGAAGATAAGTCATACTATCACGTTTTGGTGCCATCTCCTTTATCTCAATTTAAACCACCAATTCCTTTAGTCCCTACCTTACTTGATGCTCCTGAACCACACACTGACTCCACCTTACCATCTGAACCACAAACTGACCCTCCACCTCCCCTGCAGGTTTATACACAACATCAACCAGTGGCTCCAACTACTACTGCACCAGCTGCTTCGTCAACTACTACTCCTGATCCTGAGGTCTCTTCTGATCTCCCTATTGCTCTATGTGAAGGTACTCGTACTCGTAAAAGTACTTTTCCTATTGATCATTTTGTTTCCACAGCCCATCTTCCTTGTTGTCACCAAAATTTGATTCACTCATTATCCACTACTATTGTTCCTACTACCCTTTCCCAAGCCTTGTCCCATCCAGGGTGGAAGGAAGCTATGAATGCTGAAATGGATGCTTTATTGGCACGCCAAACATGGACGCTTGTGGATCTCCCTGCAGGTCATTCAGTGGTTCGTTGCCGATGAGTTTATACAGTGAAGCATAATTCTGATGGGACTGTTGATAGACTAAAGGCTAGACTGGTTGCCAAAGGATTCACTCAGATCTATGGGGTGGATTATTTTGAAACATTTTCTCCTGTTGCTCGTCTCAACTCGGTTCATGTTATTATTTCTTTGGCTGTTAATCTAGATTGGCCTCTTTAGCAAATGGATGTTAAGAATGCTTTCTTGTATGGTGACCTACATGAGAAAGTCTACATGGATCAACTTCCAGGGTATGTTGTTCAGGGAGAGAACTCAACTAAGGTGTGTAGATTTCTTAAAATAATTTATGAACTAAAACAATCTCTTCATTCGTGGTTTGATAAGTTCAGCACTGTTATTATAAATTTTGGCTTCGTTACATGTTACTCTGATCATTCTATTTTTTTGAGACGCCATTCTTCTCGTGTCACCATTATTACTGTGTATGTCGATGATATTATTATTACAGGGAATGATAAGACTGGTATTGCTGAAATTAAATCTTATCTAAATACTCATTTCCAGATGAAAGACTTAGGTCTTCTTCATTACTTCTTGGGGATTGAAGTGGTTCGCAGTAGTAAAAGCATTAGTTTGTCTCAAAGAAAGTATGTACTTGATTTACTTTCTGAGTCCAAAGTTCTTGGAGCTAAACCAGTTGATACACCAATGGATCCACATCAGAAACTTGAAACTTGTGATAGTCCTGAATATTCTGATATTCATTAATACAGACACTTGATTGGGAAATTGATTTATCTAACTATAACTCGGCCTGATATTTCTTTTGCTGTTAGGGTTGTTAGTCAGTTTATGCTTGCTCCTAAAGTTTCTCATTGGGAGGCAGCCTGTCGCATATTGCGGTATCTTAAGAAAGCTCCTGGAGCTGGTCTTATTTATCATCGACATCGGCACCTTGACATTATTGGTTATTCTGATTCTGATTGGGCAAGAGCTGATGGTGATAGACGTTCCACCACTGGATACTGTACTTTTGTTGGAGGTAATCTGGTTACTTGGCGGAGTAAAAAACAAACTACTATATCCAAGTCCAGTGCTGAAGTTGAATATCGTGCTATGACACATACTACTGCTGAGTTGTTATGGTTGAAAACTCTTCTACAAGAACTTGGATTTCCTATCTCTAGACCTATGTCATTGATGTGTGACAATCAATCTGCTATTTATATTGCTAGTAATCCAGTCTTCCATGAGCGTACCAAACACATAGAGGTTGATTGTCACTTTGTTCGAGATGCCGTTATGAAGAAGATGATTGTTACTCGCTTCGTATCTTCTTCAAATCAACTTGCTGATATTCTTACAAAGTCGTTGTTTGGACCAGCGTATCGATTAAACTGTCACAAGCTTAGATTGGGTGATATGTATACTCCAAGCTTGAGGGAGGGTGTTAAATATGGCCCACATGGGCCCAGCCAACCAAATCAAGAACCAACCAATGTTGCTGGTTCTAATTAGAGCCAGCAACACTGGCTGGTGCTCCTATTTTTCCTCCCTTATTTCAATTGTTATTTATTTCCTTATTATTGTTATTTGTTTCTTTTTATGTCTCATCTTATTTATGGAGACTTTCTCTATGTAATTGGATACTTTTTGCTTATAAATAAGATTGGTGTCTAAGAGGGAGAGGTATTGATCTCAACTACAGCACCTTGCTGTTTTTGTGATCTGCTCTCCACTTCTTCTTCTTCTTCTTCTTCTTCTAATTTCTTCTTCTCTCTTCTTCATTCTTTGTTTTTCTGATTTTGTGTTTGAGGTTATGTGGTTTTGTTACAACTTTCATTTGAAAACCTTCTGATGAAACATCTTTAATCTTGGTTACCCTAGTATAGGTACCCACAACATTCTTCCCTCTCTTAGATGATCTCCCACGGCCTCTTTTTCCAACCTCAGTAAACTCACCAGCATCATCCATCAAAGCCTCATCCACTGCTCTAACATCAGGGAAATCCACAATGACCTACCCAGAGTCCTTAGAAACACTAATAATTGAGCTAGAACCCCCTTCTGCACCAAACACCGGAGAGGGCCTTGTCACTGAAACCAGTTGATTAAGCACCCCAGCCTGTGCCACCATCATCCCATCAATATCCGGGTTACATGGGAGTTACATAAATTATACATTTGTTTATCATGCCCATCCACATCAGTAACCGAAAGCACATCACCTTGCTGATCTTCCCCTTCTGAATCCATTCCTTACCCCTCAGATACATTCGCCCAAGATCCTTGAACCTGATTCTCAAGTAGAATTCTAGAATTTTCATTCGTACCCGCAGAACCATCATTATGAAGATCTTGTTGCCCATCAGTGACCTGGTTAACATCTTTAGCTACAACTAGATTTTCATGAACCCTCCTAGACTGCATTATAAGAGGACAATCATTAGATGAATGACCAGACTTACTACATCTACCACATCTCACTGGGGCAGATCCATACTCAATCACTTGCTTGAAGAAACCCCGTGTTCCTCTATAAATACATTGAACCATCAATTCCGTTGGCCTTGGTCCATCAATCTCCATCTCAGTACAAATTCTAGCATACCGACCTAGAACTTGGTTTTTTGTATTATGATCAACCATATTAGGTTTTCCTAGAGCCTTACCAATCAAAAATAAGATTGCTTCATTCCAGCATTCTAATCCTATGGCAGGGAACCTCACCCATTGTCTTCTAACAGCAGGCCTTGGCTTATCCACATCGAATTCTGGCTCCCAATGTTGCAGCCTTACAATTTGGCCATTGATCCTGACATTACCTCTCCTCCATCCTGAAGATAAATCAGCAGCCGTGTAAAATCTAAAGGTGAAGAAACCCTTCCCCATGGCTGTCATCTCAAACTTGATCCCTCCCCACTGATCAGATAAACTTTTCCAAATTTCTTAAAATTTTAGACCCTTAGAAAGGAGTCTACCAATCAATGCAAGTGAATACTTTTGTAGTTCTTTATCATAAACATCTTGTGGAACAACAACTCGTGTTATTCCCCCTTCAAACACCGGCTCAGGTAGTCTAGACAGATCCAGCAGGCCAGCAATAACCTCAGCAAAAGAACGAGAACACCTCTGCTGGTCATTATCTCCAGCCACAGCACCATTAATTCCACCTCCTTCAGTCCTCTTGTCTAAATTTACCGCAACCCCAGCCAACTGTTCAGCATCAATCGAGTTTCCCTTCTCCTTGTACTTCCATCTGCTTCTCTTCCTAGGGACTGTCCTCCCCTTTTCATTATTAATTCCTCTTCTAGCAAAATCTTCCGCATTAATATCATCCCCAACAGCATCCTCAAATCTTCCATCAATATCCCTTCTAGAATTAACCAGAGCAACACCTGACCAAGAACACTCCTGGGACAAAGATTGTTGAACCACAGTTCACACATGTGGTAATTAGCCTCCCAGCACTGAAACCGAAGCTTCATTAACAACCCTATTACTTGGCTCTACAAAATACACCTGTCTACACTCTCAGAGCCCAGCTGCACTGCCATTAAAGTTAACACAATCTCCCATTGCAGCTGAAAGAGTCCTCGAAGGCACCGCACTCAAGTCTTGAAAACTTGTAGTTGCATTTACCCCAGAAACAGGTATCACAGCACCCGCCACCGATGACCTCACTGCACCAGACACCAATGAGCTTCCCGCACCAGGCATCAACACCTCCTACTGCATCACTGAGTTACGACCCCCTAATGACCTCCCCGCACCACTAACATGTATCCAGCCTTGACGGAGATCATGCACCACGATTGCAGGCTAAATAATCCTCCCTTGGACCTGCACAACCTCACGCCTTGAAGCCAGACTCAAAATTCTAGCAGAACCCTCATCGACTTCATGAGTTGTCACCGGCAAAACAACCTCCTTCTTAGCCGAACCTTCTATGGATTGCTGAACCAACTGATTTGCAAAACTGGTTCTCAAACCATCAACCACCGTACTATCCACATCACTCCCCGGCAGATCAACAACAATCCTACTAGGAATAAAATCAGGCAAAACCCTAAATGGGTTAGATCCATCAGAAACCCTAGCCGGAGCCAACAAGACAAGGATACTAACCCTAGGTTTTCCCAGCATAAAACTGAGAGGGCGCACCAACGCCAAGATTTAGGCTTAACAGCCAGTGTCCAACACCCACTGAACACACCATGCTTAACCCGCACCCACGGGAAGCAAATAACAATTTTTTAGTCTTATAAATTTACCTTACAATTTTCCCCCACTAGCTAGGTATTCAACAATTTGCACCTACGCTAGCATACAATAAATTGAAATCACAAATAGATATAAGGAATTGAAAAACCTCACAACTGCTTTCGAATGACCAACAATCTCTCTGAAGCTTCACACTGCTCTCAGGTACTCTCCAACAGCCTTCAATGATGATAGAGATCGATTGACAGAGCACACCTCATCCATAGGCTTCCAATCTCTTCCACACAACCCATAATCACCATGAATGTAAATATAAATGCTCTACTGACCTCTCATAGGGATTTAGTACTCCATTGATGCACAGAGAAGAGGTAGTTGGTGATTGATCACTCCCACAGGGCATAAAACCCTAGAAAACCTTCTCTCTGCCTTCAAAACACTCTTTTCAATTTTTCTCTGTATTTTTTCGACTCCCAACGGCACCCAATGTATAGAGCATCCGAAAATATGGAAACTGCAACTTGAACGGACCAATTTGGAACTCGGATGAAGAAGTTATGACAGTTTGAAGTTTGGCCAGTAACAAATAAGGAAAGAGAATCTTTCCAAACAATTCCGTGCACCCGCGCTGCATGGAATCTCCGCTCCGATGCGCTGTTGAGCTATGATTCGCTGAGCGGAGAATCTTCGTTGGCGTCCGTCGGATCATCTGCAAAAAGGCGAGATTGTCCTCATCCGTCGGATCTGAATAAACCGCGCCTCCGAAGATCGGCGTCATCGATGGCCTTTAGATCAGGATCCTCGCGCCACTGTACCACGACCGCGCCACATGTGATCACAGCTACACTTACAAGTGACGGGATCCACTGTTTTATGCTGCTCCTAGCCAATCCGATTGCACGCGATGGAATCTCTACGCGAACGCCGCATTCCACTCGAGCCCGCACTTTTCTGGGCCATCAGATGCGGATCTCGGCTCCGAGGCTCAATCTGGGCTGCTGATTTCGTATCTTCTCTATTTCTTATGCCAAAAATGCCCCTCAAATTTCTTTGAAAGGACCTCTGTAACCAAATATGGCCGAATGGTGCCTCTCTCCTAGCATTTCGTCAAACACTTTGCTGGGGGGAAGGCAGCCAGGGACATTGTGCGAGGCCATGCACATGGGCATGCTACAAGGGGCGATGCGCATGGGCATGCGGCAGTGGGCTTGCGGCTGTTGCTGCCTTGCGGGCCTGCTGCTGTGGTTGGTGCATGGCATGCGGCATGGCCTTGGGCTGCTGCTGCTTGTGCAGGCCTGTTGCTGTGCTTGGTGCATGGCACGACTGCTGGTGTCGGCCTATGGCTGTGCGATGCGGCTGGCCATGTGGCTGGCTGCCACTATGGTGCCGTGGCCCTCGGCCAGGCTGGCTGCCATGGTGGCATGCCACCTTGTCATAGTGGGTCCCACCCACTGATTTTCTCTCTCCTCATACTCTCTCTTCTTTCTCTCTCTACAATCTCTCTCTCTTCATTTAAGCTTCAAGATGCCGCAACACTGCCTCATCATCAGAAACTTGGCCACATCATCAGAGAAGTTGTGCCACATCACTAGTGGGGTCCACAGACACTCTCTCTCATCAAACTTGATGTAGAATTCCCTTTAACTCGCTGCAAATCATCTGAAACACACTATAAGAGATGTAGAACACTGTAGAATCACAAATACAAGGTTGCTCCATCTTTGCCACTGCACTGACACACTCTCTCCTCATTTCTTTGACTGAATGCTCACAAACACTGTCATATCAGTCAAGTTGCCAACAATGACAACACAAAGTCCAACAAATTCCTTATCCCTAACCACAGTCCGACTTCTAAAAACCCTATTAGGGTTAGCTTCAAACTGGCTAACCTGCCTAAAACTCACCGGTAACCCATCCTCCCTACCATAGCCCTTTCCCTGAGAGGAGCTTTGACTCCTAGGAATTGACGGTAAGTGGCCGCTGGCCATCCCCAAAGCCAAAAACAGCCAAACCCTTCACGAATTATACTTTCTCTCTCTACCCTCACAGATCGCCAGAGCTTCTCTCTTAAAACTCATACCACTCAATCCTTGTAAAGCTTTTCCAAGCTCACATAACCCCTATTAAAGGCCCATAACAATTTTTGAGCTCTCAACACTCATCAATGGAGCTCGACAACCTTCTTGACAATTGGCCGAAGGATTAAAGATTTAGAACACACCAACAGAATCAAAGAATGATTTTTCGCCAAAAACCAAAGCTAAAAGCCACTGTTCATCACTATTCTTTGTCCCAAATTTTAGAGCTTAAGAAAATATAAAGAGACTGCAAGTTGAATGGATGGATTTGGACTTCAGATGAGAGAGATCATCAGAATAAAATCAGTCATTAAAATTATAAGAAACATAATCTTCTTTGAATTTTGGTGTACCCATACTACAGCCCATCGAATCAGCGTGCTCGTGACAAATGATGTTTCATGCGATCTTTAGTCTAATATTGTCGTTTCTTGATTGGACAGCTCAGGTGGAAGGGGTAGGATAAAAATCCTCTCCCGTGGCAGGAGGTTCCTGCCGCTGATCCAAGGGATGAGGATCAGTCGGCTCACCTACCAATACATGGGGAGGTGGACCGGCTGAAATTCCGCTCTTGGTAGGCAACAGGTCGACGGTAGAGGATTTCTACACGGAAGGTGTAAGAGTCGTTCGATCAGCCCAAATTGGGTGGGAGATGCATCAGTCATTAAATCAATAGGATTCCATAGGATTTTAGCGTGAAAGGTGAAGTCAAAGGAATCATCATGCGGTCATAATGATGGGTGGAACACAGAAACAAGAACTCCATAATCTGTAATTTGGAGGACGGACTTTCGTACTCCTAGCTAATCAAAAAACACGAAAAAGGATCGACTGCGTCAACAAACAGCGTCTCTTGTGTGCATCGACAGAATTCGTCCGATAGGGATTCAGGCAACATGGTGAGCTCAGATCTGTCCGATCGAAAATTTATATTACTTTTTATAATAACTTACCACCCCGCCAACTTTTGAAGTTTTCATATAAGCACATAAAATGAAAAAATATATGCTCAAAGCCTTGTATATGTTCAATCCGATCGAGAGCTTAAATTTTGCCCAGATTTTATCTTTTTTCGTGCGACAAAATGAAGACGGCCCTATATTTATCATATGGGATAATTAAAGGTTTATTTTTTTTATTTATTTTTTATTTTTTATGAAGCTAACTCGACCAACTATAACTTATCATACACTTTTTTCCATGAAATTTTATTGGGACCCACAAAAATTGGCCTTGAAGTCAAAAATTTGATATGAACCATTCAAAACTTTTTATACATTTTACCAGCTGGGCTCCCACACACTACCAAGCATGTCAAAAATTTGATATTAACCTTGGAATTCATATCTGAAAGTACTTCTTATACATTCCACCTGAGGCTCCTACAAACTGCTAAACATGCCTATGCACCTTAGAACACTATTACTCATGCTGACATGCATCATTAACATTGTATCTCTTTTACTGCCCAGTCAATTCAATGAAACTAGATCAACTGAGCCAGCACACCATGCCAACACCACTGAAAGTTGTCGAATCACTGCTCACCTCTACTACTTGCATTGACATTCTCTCTCTTTAATCTTTAGCTCTCATTTTTTCAACTGAACAATTATACTACCATTCTCTCTCTTCTTGACTGAACTACACTGCCATGTCAGTAAAATTGTCACAAGTTCTTCAAGGCAAGTTCTTTATAGGACCCATTAACTTCTATGCTTCCTAGCATAAGGCACTACATAGGTGATGGAACAAATACTAAGAATTGCCAACCATCAAATGATGCTATTGCTCATGCTGGAAATAAAAGAGAGCTGAAAGCCAACTAAAAAAGAAGTTACGCTAAATTATAAATACTATCTAGGTTCTTCATGTTAAGGTAAACTGTTCACAACATTCAAATTCAAATCACCCAGTGGATGAGGATGACTCATCTCCTACAAAGCTAACCACTTGGGCTGTAACAGCTTCCTAAAATCAAGCACAACATCAGCTCAAAATGTATAAAGAGATAGAGATAATCCAAATCTCTCTCTCTTATAATCTCTATACTTTTAAATTATTGTAACAGTCCAACTTACTATAAATTAAGAGCCCAATCGTGGTTAGAGCAATAAGGGAGAAAATTTCAAACATTGTCCAAGTCTTACATGGTATCAGTCGCCCTTGACTAACATCACCCTTTCAAGTATGAGTCATTCGGAAAGCACCACTACTACCACCTCCTCTTCCTCCCCTTTTGTCCAACTATCAACGACTACATTTTCTCTCCTCCTTGTCAAGCTTGATAGGACAAACTACCTACTATGGAAGTCTCAGTTCTTACCCCTCCTACATGCCCATGACCTATATGGGTATGTCGATGACACCTTATCTCCTCCCCCTAAAACATTTTCTTCCACTCCCAAATCTACTACAACTGGCAACATCACCCTTAATCATGCTTACTATGCCTGGAATAAACAAGACCAAATTATCTTTAATTGGATAATTTATTCCCTTACTGAGGGTGCCCTTGCTCAAATCATGGGCCTCACCTCTTCTCATGCAGCCTGGGATAAACTTGTTAAAGTGTACGCCTCTCAATCTCAAGCTCGCATTATGCAACTCAAGTACCAACTATTTCAAATGAAGAAAGGATCACAGTCTATGCCTTACTTCCTTCTGACTAACTTCAGTGCATTAAAAGTTTAGTAGATAACCTTGCCGTTGTTGCGCATCATGTTTCTGAACCAGATGTCATCCTCAGCATTCTTCGTGGCCTTCCCCCCCCCCCCCCCCCCCCCTCCCGCAATTTTGACTCTTTGCTACGTCAGTTATTACATGGTTGGACCCTCTATCTCTGAATGATTTCCTTGGTATGCTGCTCAGTCAGAATATCTTAAAGGACCAACGGTCTTCTCCTATGGACTGTCCACCCACTTAAGGTAACTGTCTCAAAGGACTAGGTCATCTACCCTCTTCTCAACCTTTCACCCCGTTCGAGGACATAGAGGTGGTCATGGAAGAGGTGGCCACCATGCGAGAGGTGGCTTCTACACTAATCAACAACAACCCTTGCTCCCATCCCCTCAGCTCCTTGCCATATATTTCACCACCGCAATCACACAGTTACCACGTATTATAATCGGTTCAATCCTCAATATTAGGCCCCAATTGCACCTCCACATCTTGAGGCATTCATAGCATCTCCGTCTGTCTAATTTGATGATGCATGGTATCCTGATACAGGTGCCTCCCATCACATAACTTCAGATGTTGGAAATCTATCATCCTCTCAATCCTACCAAGGATTAGATCAAGTCTGTCTGGGTAATGGAGTAGGTTTGCCTATCAAAAATAGGAACATCATCTTTAACTACTTCCAAATCTCTCTATTGAAATGAAGTTTTACATGTTCCTAAAATAACAAAAAATTTCATGTTTGTCAATAAGTTCACATCGGATAATAATGTAATTTTTGAATTTCATCTGGAATGTTGTTATGTAAAGGATCCAAGAATGGGGACTACCCTCCTGCAAGGAACCACTGAGGCAGGTCTCTGCAAGCTCCCTTCATTACACAATAATATGCCTTCGGTCAACATTAGTGAGAGAGTCTCCAAGCCAATCTGGCATGATCATCTGGGACACCCTTTTACCAAGTGCCTCGCCATACTTCTTATATGTGTATCACTGTCATCCTTCGCTTTGACTTCACCAACTTTATATGGATCCTGTTAAATGGGGAACTCTTATAAACTCCCATTTGCACTCAATAATTTTGTGCTTCCACACCATTCCAACTCATCCATTTAGACATATGGGGACCTTCGCTAACTCCTTCCATTGATGGATTAGCTATACATCTCCTTTTTGGATGACTTTATTAGAGATACATGGTTCTTTCCAATTGTAAGCCAGTCTGAGGCATTTATAGTCTTTATGCAATTTTATGCTTTTATTAAGAATCAATTTCATTATAATATGAATACTTCCAATTAGATAGAGCCAAAGAGTATCAATCCTTTGATACCTTCTTCAAGCATGAAGGAATAACCCACCTTTATTCATGTCCTCATACTTCTGAGCAGAATGGTCCAGCAGAGCATATTGTGGACACTGGATTAACCCTTATGGCTCGGTCTTCTGTACCTATGAAATTTTGGCCTTCAGCATTTGCAGCTATAGTATATGTAAGACCTGCATGCCATGAACCCGGTCTAATCTTACATTTTGTGTCGTGACCAGTCTACATATCATGGTCGAGTCAAGTGGACCAAGTGCGTGAAGAAACCCAAGACCCAATATAAAATTTAACTCAAAAACAGTCAAAATGAGGGTAGGGTCGCATGCCTAAACAAGTAGGGTCGACCCCACCTCAACAGAAGTCCAACCCATGACTTTTTGGTCATGGGGTCGCATGTTTCAAAACGTAGGGTCTTTGATTATGCGATCCTACATCCGACCCTACACCCTAGGGTCTCACGTTTTAAAAAAACATAGGGTCTCAGTACATCCGACCCTACGTCCGACCCTACGTAAACAGCACGAACCAAAAATTAGGAAACCTTCCTAATTCGAAGGGGGTCTTTCCTAAACTCATTGGGGGTTATTATGGAGGGTTTTCCTCTATAAATAGGACGTCCCTAAGCCTCTTTCACTCCTTTAAAATCCTAATTGAAAGTGAGAGCAAGAGAAAGAAAAGGAAGAGAAGAAGAGAAGGAAACTTGAAGAAGAAGACTAAGGAAGAGGAGGAAGCTCAGAGAAACCTCTGAATAAAGGTATGAACCTAATTTCTTACCTGAATAAGAGATTCTAGAATAGATATGAAGAACATAGGATTAGGAGAAACCCAAATCATCCATCCATGGACAAGTTTCAAGAGATTCCATGGAGGAAATCATTATGGACTACGAATAGTGTATAACTTGTAGTTTTGAGCCATAGAACAATCATAGAATGGACCATGAAAGTAAGCCAAAGGATTCAAACATAAAAGAATAGACTTTAGAATGAAAGG
Organism: Protea cynaroides; assembly: GCA_028583415.1. Lineage (NCBI taxonomy): Eukaryota > Viridiplantae > Streptophyta > Magnoliopsida > Proteales > Proteaceae > Protea > Protea cynaroides. The sequence goes on along the minus strand of CM053268.1, from coordinate 66,767,045 downwards.
TCGACTCAGAATATGTGTGGTCGCACATAGGGTCAAATGACATCCGACCCTACAAGACCACAGAATCGACCACATGCCCTCGGGAAGTCCCAGGGAGGGTGTGGTCGCACATAGGGTCGATTGGTATCCGACCCTACACCCTAGGGTAGCAGAAACTGCTACCCTAGGTGCGACCCTACCATGCAACCCTACCCTGCGACCCTATAGTTTCTATTAGTCTAAATTTAACGGAATTAATTCTAATTAAAATCTATCGACTTGTTAGGTCTTTCTAGTAATTTGAAAGTGATTCATAAAGCTTGAACGAGGATTTACACTCAATCAAAGGTGAGGGAACAAGACCTAAGTTAATTGGCTAATAATAAACTGTTTTCGTTTATTGAGTCCATTACCATGTATGATTCTATAATTATATGATTGTAATGTACATGTCACCTGTCATCTACTATTCCTGTTATTACTGTTCATGCATATTTAATTCAGTTTATTTATAATATGATGATGATTATGATGCTAGGAATATGCATGTGAATGTATGTGTGTGGTTAGTGTGCTTGGTGCGAGTGGAGTATCAGGGGGAAGACGTGACACTGTGGTTCATCCTGGTGACCAGACTCTAGCTCTATCTCTACTCAAGTGTTGTCCACTAACATTGTCGTATCGCCATTACCTTAGCATAACTATTATGTCATAAGGCATCAGGGGAGGTAGTCTCGGACCATGTAGTCTCTGACTCTGTCGGGGGGCCTTAGCTCTATCTCTAAAGAACGTATTGAGGGATGCTGGGGTGAGACCTTGGATACACTGTTTGACATTAGGATTGGTGTAAGACCCGTATCGAACTAACCGGTCTTACCACCTTGTACCAGGTTTACCTATCATGGTCGAGCCAAATGGACCAAGTGCGTGAAGGAAATAGCGAGACCATGTATTAAACTGACCCAAAAACAGTAAAATAGGGGGCATGGTCACATACCCAGATAGGCAGGGTTGGACCGCCCTCATTAGGGAGTCAGACCCCTAAAATTTTGACCGAGGGTCGGACAATTTAGACCCGAGGGTCGACGAAATCTCCGACCCCCTCATCGACCCCCTCGTTGTTGACAGAAACCGTAAATAGGAAACTTTCCAAATTTCAAGGGGATTCTTTCCTAATCTCAATGGGACTTATTTTGGGAGGTTATCCTCTATAAATAGGACATCCCTTAGCCTCTTTCACTCCTTTTGAAACCTTAATTGAAAGTGAGAGAAAGAGAAGAGAAGGAGAAGAGAAGGAAAGTTGGAGAAGAAGACTAAAGAGAAGAATTCAGAGAAACCTCTGAATCTCAACAAACCTAAGGTATGGGTATGCGTCCATTAATAATTTAAGACCTTAGAATAGTTCATGAAGAGGGTATGATCTAGGAGAAACCCAAATCATCCATCCATGGGAAGATTTCAATGAAATCCATGGAGGGGATCATGGTAGGCAAAGTAAGGAAGTAACCTGGAGTTTTAAGCCATAGAACAAGCATAGAATGGATTGTGAAAGTAAGCCATAGGACCCAAACATGAAAGAATAGACTGTAGGATGAAAAGGTCGACTCAAACCACGTGGGGTCGCACGTGGGGTCGATTGAGAATCGACCCTACCAGACCACAGGATCGACCCCCAGCTTTCGGGAAGTCCAGGGAAGCGGTGGTCGCACCCAAGGTCGATGGAACATCCGACCCTGGCATCGACCCTACACCCTGGGGTCGCAGAAAACTGCTACCCTACCTGCGACCCGTTCTACGACCCTCGCTTAACAGCAAGCCTAAAATTATTGGAATGAATTATAATTAAAATCTACCGACTTGTTAGGTTTTTCTATTGATATAAAAGTGATTCTTAAAGCTTGAAAGATGATCTACACTCAAGCAAAGGTGAGGGAACAAAACTTAAACTAATTAGTTAATAATAAACTATTTTATTTCTTCAGTCCAATGCCATGACTGATTCTATGCGTATATGCTTGTAATGTGCATTTAACATGTCATCCAATATTTCTATTATTACTGTTCATGCATATTTAATTTCATTGTTTATGACATGATGATGATGATGATGATGATGATGATGATAGGAATAGAAATGTGAATGTTTGTGTTTGTTGGTGTACTTGATGCGGATAGAGGATGGTATCAATCGGTACTTCAATGCCGTTTTCATTGGGTATATTGTGTTATAGCTCTATACAAGTCTTGTCCACTAACATCGTCATATCGCCATTACCTTAGCAGAGCTATTACGTCGTAGGGCATCAGGGGAGGTGGTCTCGGATCGTGTAGTCTTCGACTCTGCCAGGGGGCCTTGGCTCTATCTCTATGGATGTATTAAGGGATGCCGGGGTGAGGCCTTGCATACACTGATTGACATTAGGATTGGTTAATTGCGAGTCCAGTTTACAAGCCCTCGCCAATAGGGGCTTACGTGTTGGTATGATACAACCGGTACTGCCATGCCGTTTTCATGGGGGTATATTGTGTCATAGTGGGTGCATGTGGGGTCGACAGTGCCGTTTTCATTGGGCGACTTCACTCACTCGTGTATAGAGGCGAGGCGGCCACCGAACCTTTCTATAGCACATTGCAAACTTATATACTAGAACACAGATATGAATTGAATGCATGCATATGTTTGTTGTATTGTTTTATTTGCTCACTGAGCCGTGATGTGTGCTCACCCTTTCGACGTCAAATATTTTTAGTTGATGATGCAGGTACCATTATGGAAGATTATATGAACGCTTCTGTGTACGGGTACGTGGCTGCAATGGAGGCTGAAGATATAGTGGAGACGCATGACTCCTCATGCGAGTGCAACTCATGCATTTTCGATTAGATTTTTATTTGAACTATTAAGGAAATGTAATTTGATATTTTATTTACTTATGTCTCGGTTGATACAATATAATTTGATATTTTATTTATGATTATCACAGTTAGATTCCTCGGTTCATTTAATATTAAGTCTTCCACTATTGGTATTTATTCTGATTATGGTTGTGGATGTGTATGGTTTAGTTTAAAAGGACACAACCTATTAGAGATCCTGGTTGAACCGTTGATTTATTAGCGTTTCATCACACCGTTCTGAATGGTACGGAATTGGGGTGTGTATAGACTACCGAGAACTGAATAAACTGACAATAAAGAATTGGTACCCATTGCCTCGGATTGATGACCTGTTCGATCAATTGTAAGGTGCCAAAGTGTTCTCCAAGATCGATCTTCGGTCAGGCTACCATCAGTTGAAGATTAATGATGGTGATATTTCCAAGACAGCATTCCGGACCAGATATGGACATTATGAATTTTTGGTCATGTCTTTTGGATTGATGAATGCACCAGCAACCTTTATGGAACTTATGAATTGGGTATTCCACGATATGTTGGATACGTCGGTTATTGTATTCATCGATGTTATATTGGTCTACTCTAAGGACAAGGAAACTCATATTAAGAATCTAAACGCCGCTCTGCAGTGATTACGGAAGGAGAAGTTTTACGCCAAATTTACAAAGTGTGAGTTTTGGCTAAAGGAAGTCGCTTTTCTAGGCCATGTTGTATCTGCTGAAGAAATTAAAGTGGATCCTAGCAAGATCAAAGCTATTGTGAAGTGGGAAGCACCGAAGAGCATTGCAGAAATTATAAGTTTCTTAGGTATAGCTGGGTATTATCGACGATTTGTGGAAGACTATTCCCAAATTACCGTAACTCTTACCAGTTTGACTAAGAGGGGTGAAAAGTTTGTTTGGACTGATAAATGCAAGAAGAGTTTCCAAACATTGAAGGCTAGATTGATATCTGCTCCAATCTTGACCATTTCAATTCCAGGACAGCCATTTATTTTGTACACTGATGCGTCAGGATTGGGATTAGGATGTGTACTTATGCAGGGAGAACAAGTAATTGCTTATGCCTCAAGACAATTGATGTCACATGAGAAGAACTATCCCACTCATGATTTGGAATTAGCGGCAGTAGTACATGCTGTCAAAATATGGAGACATTACTTGTACGGAGAAAAATTTCAGATTAAATCAGATCATAAGAGTCTTACTTACCTCTTTAATCAGAAGGAGTTAAATATGAGACAAAGAAGATGGCTGGAACTATAGAAAGACTATGATTGTGATATCCAGTATCATCCGAGAAAAGCTAATGTGGTTGCTAATGCACTGAGTAGAAAGGCAATGATAAAATCTCAAGGGGAGGTTAGCACTACTATTGCACTGTGTACTATCGAAAAAGTATTCAATTACGATAATGAACAGTTTGTGATAGATGCATCGGGTGAATCAACTAACCAAGGATTTATCCATCGGTTTGCAAATATGTTTGCCACATTGAAGATTGTACCCGATATACTTGATGAAGTGAAAGCAGCGATTAAATCAGACCCTTATCTAAGAACGGTACAAGAAGACATCAAAAAAGGTAGAACTATTCCTGAGTTCACCTTAGATGATGAAAAGGTACTGAAGTACAAAGGAAGAATATGTGTACCTGAAACAGAAAGTTTGGACATTAGACACTGACTAATGAAGGTAGCTCATACCACCGCCTATTCGATACACCTTGGAAGTACAAAAATGTACCATGACCTAAAGAAATTATATTGGTGGAGAGGAATGAAAGTAGATATAGCCAAGTTCGTGTCTCAATGCCTAAATTGTTAGAAGGTGAAAGCTGAACGACAAAGACCAGCATGACTGTTACAGCCGTTACAGAACCAGCATGGAAATGGGACTGCATCACTATGGACTTCGTCACAGGGTTACCATTGACTCCCCGAGTAGTTGACGCAGTTTGGGTGATTGTATACTGACTGATTAAAACGGCTCGATTTATAGCTATACGACCTTAGTATACACTGGAGAGGTTAGCTAAGTTGTATGTGGATAATATTATCAGATTACACGGTGTACCTGAAAGCATTGTGTCCGACAGAGATCCACGATTTACTTCAAAGTTTTGGAAAGGATTGCAGAAGGCTATGGGTACAACATTGAAGTTCAGTACTGCATTCCATCCTCAGACAGATGGACAATCGGAGCGCACCATTCAGATTCTAGAAGACATGCTCCGAACTTGTGTAATTGATTTTAAAGGATCATGGGATGAGAAGTTACCACTGATTGAGTTCGCTTATAACAATAGCTATAAGGCTACTATACAGATGTCACCCTATGAAGCACTGTATGGCAGGAAGTGTCGAACTCCTTTGTGTTGGAATGAAGTTGGAGAACGTAGTATTGTTGGACCAGAATTTGTTGAAGAGACATGTCAAGTAGTCGACAATTAAAGAAAGAGTAAGAACAGCTCAGAATCGTCAGAAGTAATATGCAGATACTAGACGCCGAGACCTTGAATTCGCCGTAGGTGATAAGGTATTTCTCAAAGTGTCACCTATGCGAGGTTTGAAACGGTTCGGATAGAAATGGAAACTAAGTCCGAGATATGTCGGACCATATGAGATTCTAGCTAAACGTGGAAAAGTGGCTTACTAGTTAGCACTACCACCATCTATGTCAAGTGTGCATGATGTATTTCATATCTCCTTATTGAAGAAGTATGTCAGAGATCCAACACACGTTTTGACAGTAGATCTACCTGATTTGACTGATGATTTGACATTCAAAGTAGCACCAACTGAAATCACCAGTCGAAAGGTGCAACGACTACGCAACCGTGACATTTATTATGTTAAGGTCACCTGGAGAAGCAAAGATATAGAAGAAATCACATGGGAAGAAGAGAATGCTATGCGAAAGCAATACCCTCATCTATTTGACTCGGAAGGTATGTACAAATTTCGAGGATAAAATTTTTATAAGCAGGGGGAGTTGTAAGACCCATATCGAACTAACTGGTCTTACCACCTTATACCAGGTCTACCTATCATGGTCGAGCCAAATGGACCAAGTGCGTGAAGGAAATAGCGAGACCAGGTATTAAATTGACCCAAAAACAGTAAAATAGGGGGCATGGTCGCACACCCAGATAGGCAGGGTCAGACCCCCCTCATTAGGGAGTCAGACCCCTGAAATTTTGATCGAGGGTTGGACAATTTAGACCCGAGGGTCGACAGAATCTCCGACCCCCTCATCGACCCCCTCATTGCCGATAGAAATCGTAAATAAGAAACTTTCCAAATTTTAAGGGGATTCTTTCCTAATCTCAATGGGACTTATTTTGGGAGGTTCTCCTCTATAAATAGGACGTCCTTTAGCCTCTTTCACTCCTTTTGAAACCCTAATTGAAAGTGAGAGAAAGAGAAGAGAAGGAGAAGAGAAGGAAAGTTGGAGAAGAAGACTAAAGAGAAGAATTCAGAGAAACCTCTGAATCTCAGCAAACCTAAGGTATGGGTATGCTTCCATTAATAATTTAAGACCTTAGAATAGTTCATGAAGAGGGTATGATCTAGGAGAAACCCAAATCATCCATCCATGGGAAGATTTCAATGAAATCCATGGAGGGGATCATGGTAGGCAAAGTAAGGAAGTAACCTGGAGTTTTAAGCCATAGAACAAGCATAGAATGGATTGTGGAAGTAAGCCATAGGACCCAAACATGAAAGAATAGACTGTAGGATGAAAAGGTCGACTCAAACCACGTGGGGTCACACGTGGGGTCGATTGAGAATCGACCCTACCAGACCACAGGATCGACCCCCAGCTTTCGGGAAGTCCAGGGAAGCGGTGGTCACACCCAGGGTCAATGGAACATCCGACCCTGGCATCGACCTTACACCCTGGGGTCGCAAAAAACTGCTACCCTACCTGCGACCCGCCTGCGACCCTCGCTTAACAGCAAGCCTAAAATTGTCGGAATGAATTCTAATTAAAATCTATCGACTTGTTAGGTTTTCCTATTGATATAAAAGTGATTCTTAAAGCTTGAAAGAGGATCTACACTCAAGCAAAGGTGAGGGAACAAGACCTAAACTAATTGACAAATAATAATTCTATGCATGTATGCTTGTAATGTGCATTCAACATGTCATTCAATATTTATATTATAACTGTTCAAGCATATTTAATTTTATTGTTTATAACATGATGATGATGATGATGATGATAGGAATAGGCATGTGAATGTTTATGTTTGTTGGTGTACTTGATGCGGATAGGGGATGGTATCAACCGGTACTTCAATGCCATTTTCATTGGGTATATTGTGCCATAGCTCTATACAAGTCTTGTCCACTAACATCATCGTATCGCCATTACCTTAGCAGAGCTATTACGTCGTAGGGCATCAGGGGAGGTGGTCTCGGACCGTGTAGTCTTCGACTCTGCCGGGGAGCCTTAGTTCTATCTCTATGGATGTATTGAGGGATGCTGGGGTGAGGCCTTGGATACACTGATTGACATTAGGATTGGTTAGTTGCGAGCCCAGTTTGCAAGCCCTCGCCAATAGGGCCTTACGTGTTGGTATGATGCAACCGGTACTGCCATGCCATTTTCATGGGGGTATATTGTGTCATAGTGGGTGCATGTGGGGTCGACAGTGCCGTTTTGATTGGGCGGCTTCACACACTCGTGTATAGAGGCGAGGCGACCACCGAACCTTTCTATAGCACATTGCAAATTTATTTACCAGACCACAGATATGAATTGAATGCATGCATATGTTTGTTGCATTGTTTTATTTGCTCACTGAGCTGTGATTTGTGCTCACCCTTTCGACGTCGAATATTTTTAGTTGATGATGCAGGTACCACTATAGAAGATTATATGAACGCTTCTATGTACGGGCACGTGGTTGCAATGGAGGCTGAAGATATAGTGGAAATGCATGACTCCCCATGCGAGCGCAATTCATGTATTTTCGATTAAATTTTTATTTTAACTATTAAGGAAATGTAATTTGATATTTTATTTACTTATGTCTCGGTTGATACAACATAATTTGATACTTTATTCATGATTATCACAGTTAGATTCCTCAGTTCATTTAATATTAAGACTTCCGCTATTGTGTATTTATTCTGATTTTGGTTGTGGATGTGTATGGTTTTGTTCAAAAGGACACAGCCTATTAGAGATCCTGGTTGAACCGTTGGTTTATTAGCGGTTCATCACACCGTTCTGAATGGTGTGAAATTAGGGTGTGACAACTGGTTAGTTGCGAGCCCAGTTTGCAAGCCCTCGCCAACAGGGGCTTACGTGTTGGTATGAGTAGAGCATCAGGAGATGTGTGATGCGGTGCTGTCCTAAGCACTTTAGCTCTATCTCTATTCCATGGTGGGTGCATGTGGGGGCGGAAATGGTGTTTGATCCATTGGGCGGTTCCACACATTCGTGTATAGAGGTGCGACAGCCACTTATCCTTTCTATAGCACATTGCAAACTTATGAACCAGACCAAAGATATGAATTGAATGCATGCATATGTTTGTTGCATTGTTTTGTTTACTCACTGAGCTCAAGTTGGAGAACTGACCCTCGCGCACGTAATTCTTTTAGTTTCTGATGTTGCAGGTATTACGGTTGGAGTTTGATGATTATGACGACACGTCAACATATAAACGGGTGGCGGCTATGATAAGCAAGCTGTGGAGGACGAATATGGCTCATCAAGCTAGCGTTTCAATTATGGAAACGCTTAGTGTTTAATTTTTGTATTTGGATATTTATAATATGTATTAAATTATGTTTTGGTTACTTGGAGATAAATAAAATATTAATTATTTATCATGACTAGACATTAATTCATTATCTGTAAGACTTCCGCTATTTACTTTATTATCTCTGATTAATGTGGAATGTGTTTTGGTTTAACAAAAATGGGGATAGCCTATTCGAGATCCTAATTGAACCGTTGGTTTATTGACGGTCCATCACACCATTCTGGTTGGTGCAGAATTGGGGTGTGACAACTTGGTATCAGAGCTCTCAGGCCTTGCCCATTAAACCTGAATACTTCCACTGGAGTCCATGAACTGAGTTAGGATAAATTAAAAACTTTAATACTAATACACCATAAACACGTGTGTTGGTTGAGACAAAACTTAAACAAGACAATAATGTACATATAAAAGGTGAAACCATATATATATATATATATACAAACAGAAAGAGAGAATTCAAAATTTATCTTGATAAACAAATAATATAGGGTACTATCTATAAGTCGGACAGTTGCCTAAGTATACAAAGGATATATACAGTAACAAAAAGAAAGCATCTGTAAAGTAAAAAAAATTAAAATACTGAGTTGGTACTCACAAGATGTGAAACTCGATATATGACAGAGGCAGAAGAAAATGGCTAGTAACACCTAAATCCCTGTAGAGGAAAAGGAAAAGATCTCGGGCTGAATGCGACAGAGATAGGAGAACAATAGCTATACACAAAAAATGAGAGTAACTATAAAAGAAGATAATGCTATACTCATGGGTGATGTGGAGACTCAGAGTGAGATCCACCACAAGCAGATCCATTGCCCACTGAGCATTAAGAAGATATTTAAACTCGACCCCACCACTATCAAGGTCGAGAACGGGTAGTGAAAACTCATCTGAGCAGATGCTAAATAATGATAATCAGATTGAAATAAATCAAAGGAGGTGAACAACCAGCCCACTCCAGCCAATCACCTGGACTACCAAGTACCTTGGCCACGATTGTAATAAATTTAGCTAGACAAAATACATGAGCAACAACAGATGAGACCGACTATGCAAGTTGCTATGTGAATTACTGCCCAAGTTACCAATGCTATACAAATACCTCCAGGTCAGGCCATGTGCAGTACCAATTGGTATCAACACTGTACCCCCCAGCACCTGTTAGCTATAACACAGTGTCTACCATACAGCAAGTCCCAGTAATGCACACCCCAGTATAGAAGTTTGGTGCACAACAAGCAGTGTATCAAGGTGGTTACCCTTATCAGCCACAGATGTATGGGATAGCTGCATCATGACAGAATGATCCAACAAGGATTGAGGAATATTTTTCTGAAGATGACGACTCAAACGTTTTCAGCAAAGGATCAAATCTATTGTGGCCATATAAATAGATAGGTTTATATAGGATGCGGTGCATTATTGACTTACTGTTATGATTATAGAGGATGCACATACCAAATTTTAATTTCTCGTGTCTTGACAGGATACCTTCTTGATTTAACTTGTCAATTGGAGTTACAAATATTGTTTCTTTAGTATTAGTCTTGATTATACCAATCTGAGCCACTCCCATGATCGACAACATGGACAGAGATACGAACTGAATGAACAGTTAAATGTTTAATCATGTTGAGCGTACATCTTTCGATTTAAACCTGATTTATAGATGTATCAAAACTTCCTCCAGATTTATTCTTGTAGTGCCTTGACCAAGGCATTATATACTCGATAGAACCTATAACCATGAGGTTAGGAATTGTAAAACCTCTATTTTTTTTTTTATGAATTTGGACCACCATGCAACTTAATGACCTTTTGATGCCGGTTAGATTACCACAGATTTACTCCTGATCTTTTAAACCTAAGTTCACTAGATAAAGCAAGTGTTTATCATTATAATAAATTGAAAGAAGGAAATGAATTATTTTTGGATAAACATTCTGATTCTTAGATTTCTCGATTTCCATTGAAAAGATGTTTAGTGATAAGGGAATTATTGAAAGAAAGATGATTGGATTCAGATTAAATGCTATAGCCAATGAACCTTAGATAAAGTAATGGAGGATTTGTTTCGAGATTACTGAATGGAAGGATATGAGTCATGTCTATAAAAGAGTGCATGAAGAAGAAAGTAAGTAATAATCACAAGATATTTTTTGAGGTATATGAAAGAGAGTTCAGGGTAGAATAACAAGGATAAGATAATGAGTTTCTTTCAAGATATGAGATTTTGACGATAGTCTTTGAAAAACTAAGAGATGAAGGAACCAGACAAGCTCTTAAGACCTTTATACCAGATTCACTAGTTCAAACCCATTTGGACTAGATGTTGTATTGGATGAGTGTTATGAACAATGTTCGAATCATATGAATGGATAGAATTTGAATGCAACCTAAATCGACTTGAGATGGCAGACTTTGACGTCATCTTGGGAATAGACTGGTTGTCTCAACACTTTACAAAGTTATTTTGTGCATAAAAGAGGTTATCATTCAAGAATAAAGATGACATATAATTTAGTATTATTGGAAGCATGTTGCCTAGGAAGTGAAAGCTGATCCTCTCTATGCTAAAGGCGAAGAGATGCTTTGAAGAGAAAGAAGTTGGATATATGATATCTATGGTATACATTATCAAAGAACCACCACAGATGGAAGATATTGATATGATGTATAAATTTCTAATGTGTTTCCAAGAGACTTACATGGGTTACCATCTGATCATACGACCAAGTTCGTCATCGACTTGTTACCAAGGACGATACTTATGTCAAAGACACCTATAGAGTAGTTCCTATGTAGTTGAAGGGATTGAGACTCAACTACGGGAGTTATTAGACAAGGGTTCTAATCGGCTAAGTATTGCATCACGGGGAGCGCCAATTTGTAAAGAAGAAAGACGGTAGTGTCAGATTATGTATAGACTACCGGAAACTAAACAAGCTCATGATCAAGAATCGATAGTTACTACCTAAGATCGATGACTTATTTAAACAGTTGCAAGGAGCAAAGGTATTTTCTAAGATTGATCTTCAGTCAAGATATCATCAGCTGAATAATTTGGACAGCGATATCTCGAAGATAGTTTTTAGAATCGGGATTGGACATTGTGAGTTCCTGATTATGATGTTTGGATTAACCAATGCCCATACATTTTATGGAACCGATGAATTGGGTGTTTCATGACATGTTGGATACGTCGTTCGTTGTTTTCATAGATGATATTTTGGTTTATTTCAAAAATGAAGCAACTCATACAACGGATCTTAGAACAGCTTCACAACAGCTGAGAAGGGAAAAAACTTTATGCCGAGTCCAAGAAATATGAGACTTGAATAAACGAAGTGATCTTCTTAGATCACATAGCATCATAAAAAGGGATAAAAGTGGACCCTATTAAGATAGAAGTAATCATATGGTACGAAACACCTAAAGAATATTATGAAGATCATAAGTTTCTTGTGTTTAGTTGGTTATTACAGATGATTTGTAGAGGACCACTCTAAGATCGCAAAACCTCTTACCAAGCTAACCAGGAAGGGGGAGGAGTTTAATTGGACTGACAAGTGTGAAGAATGTTTCCAAACTCTAAAAACAAGGTTGATATCAGCTTCCATCTTGATCATTCCGGTACTAGGGAAACCTTCTACCCCTATACATCGAAGCTTTCGGATTGGATCTAGGATGCGGGTTGATGCAAGGTAAATAAGTGGTGGCATATGCTTCAAGAAAACTGAAGGAGCATTAAAAGAAATACCCTACTCATGACTTGGAATTACCGGTGATGAATTATGCAATCAAGACTTGGAGACATTATCTATACAGAGAAGAATTTAGATTAAATGAGAACACAAGAGTTTTATTTATCTATTCACCAGAAAGAGTTGAACATGAGGATAAAAAGCTGGAATTGCCCAAGGATTAAGACTGTGATATTGAGTGTCACCCAAGCAAGGCTAATGTAGTAGCTAAGCCCTTAAAGAAAAAGGGAATTATGAAGTCCAAGGAAGGACCCAATATAAATGCTACCTTATGTTTCGCAGCAATAGATTCAGATTTGGAAGGAGAGTAACATATAATAGAAGCTCGTGATGATCTAATTGAGCGATAACTTATGGATGAACTTATGGAGCAATAGTTCCTCGCTTGGGTTCACAACATTAAAGATCATCTCTGAATTAATAGACGAAGTAAATGTAGTAATTTTGTTAGATCTATATCTAAGAGCGGGGTAAGAAGATTTAGAAAAGGAAAAACCTAACCCTGACTTACTTTGGATGCGGAGACGGTACTCAGATGCAGAGGTAGATTCTGAATACCTGAAGATAAAGACTCGGATATCATGAAGAGGATAATGATAAGAGCCCATTGTACTCAATATTCAGGACATCCTGAAGTATCAATATGTATCATGACCTGAAGAGATTGTACTGGTAAATAGGAATGATAACAAATGTGGCTTCATGCTTGTTCCAGTATTTGAATTATCAGCAAGTAAAGGCTGAAAGACAAAGACCAACATGGCTTACTACAACAACCATCAGAGCCAGTCTGAAAATGAAACTGCATTACAATGAACTATGCCACTAATTTGCCACTGACTCCTAAAACGATTGACGTAGTTTGGGTGATTGTTGATCGCCTTAGGAAGATAACTCATTCCATTGTTATACGACCTCGGTATGCTTTGGGGCGGCTAACTAAGCTATATGTGGATTGAATTTACTACCAAGCTACCATCTTAATGTTACTTATAAAGCATGGTACGGTAGAAATGTCAAATTTCTTTATTTTGGAATAAAGTTGGTGAATGAAGAATTTTAAGACCTGAGTCTATTGTAGAAACCTGTCGAGTGGTAGACAAGATCAAAGAAAAAGGACCAAGGCAACTCAGGATTATTAAAAGAGATGCCAAGACCTTGAGTTCGCCATAAGTGACAAAGTGTTCTTGAAGGTATCACTTATGTATAGTTTGAAGCAGTTTAGCAAGAAGGAAAAGTGGTATCCTATATATGTGTTGGACCTTATAAATTTTGGAGAGATATAAAAAAGTTGCATATCAATTAGCGTTACCGCTGTCCATGTCTAGTGTGCATGACGTATTTCGGGTGTCTCTATTGAAGAAGTACATTGGAGATCCATATCAAAGGTAATGACCACTGATCCACTGGAGTAAGAAGAAGATTTAACTATTGAAGTGGTACCAGTCTAGTTTACTAGTTGCAAGGTACAACATCTCAAAAACTGGGATGATTATTATATGAAGATAGTCTGGCGAAGACAAGACATGGAGAAGATTACATGGAAAGAAGAAGATGCAATGCGGAAATAGAATTCCCACCTAAATTAAAATTTTGAGGACAAAATTTATTTTAAGGATGGGGGAGTTGTAAGATCCGTACGTTCAAATTTTGAGGATGAAATTTCTTTTAAGGGTGGTGGAGTTGTAAGACCCACATGCCACGAACCCGGTCTAACCTTACATTTCATGTCGTGACCAATCTACATATCGTGGTCGAGTCAAGTTGACCAAGTGCTTGTAGAAACCCGAGACCCAATATGAAATTTAACTCAAAAACAGTCAAAATGAGGGTAGGGTCGCATGCCTAAATAGGCAGGGTCGACCCCTCCTCAACAGAAGTCCAACCCATGACTTTTTGGTCGTGGGGTCGCATGTTTTAAAACATAGGGTCTCAGATTATGCGACCCTACATCCGACCCTACATGCGACCCTACACCCTAGGGTCTCACATTTTAAAAAACATAGGGTCCCAATACATCCGACCTTACGTCCGACCCTACGAAAACAGCATGAATCGAAAATTAGGAACCTTCCTAATTCGAAGGGGGTCTTTCCTAAACTCTTTGGGGGTTATTATGGAGGGTTTTCCTCTATAAATAGGACGTCCCTAAGCCTCTTTCGCTCCTTTAAAACCCTAATTGAAAGTGAGAGCAAGAGAAAGAGAAGGAAGAGAAGAATAGAAGGAAACTTGAGGAAGAAGAGTAAGAAAGAGGAGGAAGCTCAGAGAAACCTCTGAATAAAGGTATAAACCTAATTCCTTACCTGAATAAGAGATTCAAGAATAGTTATGAAGAACATAGGATTAGGAGAAACCCAAATCATCCATCTATGGACAAGTTTCATGAGATTCTATGGAGGAAATCATTATGGACTACGAATAGTGTATAACTTGTAGTTTTGATCCATAGAACAATCATAGAATGGACCATGAAAGTAAGTTAAAGAATTCAAACATGAAAGAATGGACTTTAGAATGAATGGTCGACTCAGAATACGTGTGGTCGAACGTAGGGTCAAATGATATCCGACCCTACGAGACCACATGATCGACCACATGCCCTCGAGAAGTCCCAGGGAGGGTGTGGTCGCACGTAGGGTCAATTGGTATCTGACCCACGTCCGACCCTACACCCTAGGGTCAAAAAAACTGCTACCCTAGGTGCGACCCTACCCTGCGACCCTATAGTTTTTGTTACTCTAAATTTAATGGAATTAATTCTAATTAAAATCTATCGACTTGTTAGGTCTTTCTAGTGATTTGAAAGTGATTCATAAAGCTTGAACGAGGATTTACGCTCAATCAAAGGTGAGGGAAACAAGACCTAAACTAATTGGCTAATAATAAAATATTTTCGTTTATTGAGTCCAATACCATGTATGATTCTATGATTGTATGATTGTAATGTGCATGTCACATGTCATCTACTATTCCTATTATTACTGTTCATGCATATTTAATTCAGTTCATTTATAACATGATGATGATTATGATGCTAGGAATAGGCTTGTGAATGTATGTGTGTGGTTAGTGTGCTTGATGCGAGTGGAGCATCAGGGGGAGGACGTGACACTATGGTTCATCTTGGTCACCAGACTCTAGCTCTATCTCTACTCAAGTCTTGTCCACTAACATTGTCGTATTGCCATTACCTTAGCAAAACTATTACGTCGTAGGGCATCAGGGGAGGCGGTCTCGGACCGTGTAGTCTCTGACTCTGTCGGGGGGCCTTAGCTCTATCTCTATGCACGTATTGAGGGATGCTGGGGTGAGGCCTTGGATACACTGTTTGACATTAGGATTGGTTAGTTGCGAGCCCAATTTGCAAGCCCTCGCCAACAGGGGCTTACGTATTGGTATGGGTAGAGCATCAGGGGAAGTGTGATGCGGTGCGGTCCTAAGCACTTTAGCTCTATCTCTATTCCATGGTGGGTGCATGTGGGGGCGGTAATGGTGTTTGATCCATTGGGCAGTTCTACACATTCGTGTATAGAGGTGCGACAACCACTTATCCTTTCTATAGCACATTGCAAACTTATGAACCAGACCAAAGATATGAATTGAATGCATGCATATGTTTGTTGCATTGTTTTGTTTACTCACTGAGCTCAAGTTGGAGAGCTAACCCTCGCGCATGTAATTCTTTTAGTTTCAGATGTTGCAGGTATTACGGTTGGAGTTTGAAGATTATGACGACACGTCAACATATAAATGGGTGGCGGCTATGATATGCAAGCTGTGGAGGACGAATATAGCTCATCAAGCTAGCGTTTCAATTATGGATACGCTTAGTGTTTAATTTTTGTATTTGGATATTTGTAATATGTATTAAATTATGTTTTGGTTACTTGGAGATAAATAGAATATTAATTATTTATCATGACTAGACCTTAATTCATTATCTGTAAGAGTTTCGCTATTTACTTTATTATCTCTGATTAATGTGGAATGTGTTTTGATTTAACAAAAATGGGTATAGCCTATTCGAGATCCTGATTGAACCGTTGGTTTATTGACAGTCCATCACACCATTCTGGTTAGTGCAGAATTGGGGTGTGACAACTTGGTATCAGAGCTCTCAGGCCTTGCCCATTAAACCTGAATACTTCTACTGGAGTCCATGAACTAAGTTAGGATAAATTAAAAACTTTAATACAAACACACCATAAGCACCTGTGTTGGCTGAGACAGAACTTAAACAAGACAATAATGTACATATAAAAGGTGGAACCATATATATATATACACAAACAGAAAGAGAGAATTCAAAATTTATCATGATAAACAAATAATATAGGGTACTATCTATAAGTCGGACAGTTGCCTAAGTATACAAAGGATATATACAGTAACAAAAAGGAAGCATCTGTAAAGCAAAAAAAAATTAAAATACTGAGTTGGTACTCATAAGATGTGAAACTCGATATATGACAGAGGAAGAAGAAAATGGCTAGTAACGCCTAAATCCCTGTAGAGGAAAAGGGAAAGATCTCGGGCTGAATACGACAGAGATAGGAGAACAATAGCTATACACCAAAAATGAGAGTAATTATAAAAGAAGATAAAGCTATACTCCTGGGTGATGTGGAGACTCAGAGTGAGATCTACCACAAGCTGATCCATTGCCCACTGAGCATTAAGAAGATGTTGCAACTCGACCGCACCACTATCAGGGTCGAGAATGGGTAGTGATAACTCATCTGAGCAGATGCTAAATAATGATAATCAGATTGAAACAAATCAAAGGAGGTGAACAACCAGCCCACTCCAGCCAATCACCTGGACTACCAAGTACCTTGGCCACGGTTGTAATAAATTTAGCTAGACAAAATACATGAGCAACAACAGATGAGACCGACTATGCAAGTTGCTATGTGAATTACTGCCCAAGTTACCAATGCTATACCAATACCTCCAGGTCAGGCCATGTACAGTACCAATTGGTATCAACACTGTACCCCCCCAGCACCTGTTAGCTATAACACAGTGCCTACTATACAGCAAGTCCCAGTAATGCACACCCCAGTATAGAAGTTTGGTGCACAACAAGCAGTGTATCAAGGTGGTTACCCTTATCAACCACTGATGTATGGGATAGCTGCATCATGACAGAATGATCCAACAAGGATTGAAGAATATTTTTCTGAAGATGATGCCTCAAACATTTTCAGCAAAGGATCAAATCTATTGTGGCCATATAAATAGATAGGTTTATATAGGATGCGGTGCATTATTGACTTACTCTTATGATTATAGAGGATGCACATACCAGATTTTAATTTCTCGTGTCTTGACAGGATACCTTCTTGATTTAACTTATCAATTGGAGTTATAAATATTGTTTCTTTAGTATTAGTCCTGATTATACCAATCTGTTCCACTCTCATGATCAACAACATGGACAGAGATACGAACTGAATGAACAGTTAAATGTTTAATCATGTTGAGCGTACATCTTTCGATTTAAACCTGATTTATTGATGTATCAAAACTTCCTCCAGATTTATTCTTGTAGTTCCTTGACCAATGACATTATATACTCGATAGAACCTGTAACCATGAGGTTAGGAATTGTAAAACCTCTATTTGTTTTATGTATTTGGACCACCATGCAACTTAATGACCTTTTGATGCCGGTTAGATTACCACAGATTTACTCCTGATCTTTTAAACCTAAGTTCACTAGATAAAGCAAATGTTCATCATTATACTAAATTGAAAGAAGGAAATGAATTATTTTTGGATAAACATTCTGATTCTTACATTTCTCGACATCCATTGAAAAAATGTTTAGTGATAAGGGAATTATTGAAAGAAAGATGATTGGATTCAGATTAAATGCTATAGCTAATGAACCTTAGATAAAGTAATGGAGGATTTGTTTCGAGATTACTGAATGGAAGGATATGAGTCATGTCATAAAAGAGTGCATGAGCAAGAAAGTAAGTAACAATCACAAGATATTTTTCGAGGTATATGAAAGAGAGTTCAGGGTAGAACAACAAGGATAAGATAATGAGTTTCTTTCAAGATATGAGATTTTGACGATAGTCTTTGAAAAACAAAGAGATGAAGGAACTAGACAAGCTCTTAAGACCGTTATACCAGATTCGCTAGTTCAAACCCTTTTGGACTAGATGTTGTATTGGATGAGTGTTATGAACAATGTTCGAATCATATGAATGGATAGAATTTGGAGGCAACCTAAATCGACTTGAGATGGTAGACTTTGACGTCATCTTGGGAATAGACTGGTTGTCTCAACACTTTACAAAGTTGTTTTGTGCATAAAAGAGGTTATCATTCAAGAATAAAGATGACATATAATTTAGTATTATTGGAAGCATGTTGCCTAAGAAGTGAAAGCCGGTCCTCTCTATGCTAAAGGCGAAGAGATGCTTTGAAGAGAAAGAAGTTGGATATATGATATCTGTGGTATACGTTATCAAAGAACCACTACAGATGGAAGATATTGATATGATGTATAAATTTCTAATGTGTTTCCAAGAGACTTACATGGGTTACCATCTGATCATACGACCAAGTTCGTCATCGACTTGTTACCAAGGACGATACTTATGTCAAAGACACCTATAGAGTAGTTCCTATGTAGTTGAAGGGATTGAGACTCAACTACGGGAGTTATTAGACAAGGGTTCTAATCGACTAAGTATTGCATCACGGGGAGCGCCAATTCGTGAAGAAGAAGGACGATAGTGTCAGATTATGTATAAACTACCGGGAACTAAACAAGCTCACGATCAATAATCGATTGTTACCACCTCAGATCGATGACTTGTTTAAACAGTTGCAAGGAGCAAAGGTATTTTCTAAGATTGTTCTTCAGTCAAGATATCATCAGCTGAATAATTTGGACAGTGATATCTCGAAGATAGTTTTTAGAATCGGGATTGGACACTGTGAGTTCCTGATTATGATGTTTGGATTAACCAATGCCCTTACATTTTATGGAACCGATGAACTGGGTGTTTCATGACATGTTGTACACATCGGTCGTTGTTTTCATAGATGATATTTTGGTTTATTCCAAGAATGAAGCAACTCATACAACGGATCTTAGAACAGCTTTACAACAGCTGAGAAGGGAAAAAACTTTATGCCGAGTCCAAGAAATATGAGACTTGAATAAACGAAGTGATCTTCTTAGATCACATAGCATCATAAAAAGGGATAAAAGTGGACCCTATTAAGATAGAAGTAATCATATGGTAAGAAACACCTAAAGAATATTGTGAAGATCAGAAGTTTCTTATGTTTAGCTGGTTATTACAGACGATTTGTAGAGGACCACTATAAGATCGCAAAACCTCATACCAAGCTAACCAGGAAGGGAGAGGAGTTTAATTGGACTGACAAGTGTGAAGAATGTTTCCAAACTCTAAAAACAAGGTTGATATCAGCTTCCATCTTGATCATTTCGGTACTAGGGAAACCTTTTACCCTATACATCGAAGCTTTCGGATTGGATCTAGGATGCGGGTTGATGCAAGGTAAATAAGTGATGGCATATGCTTCAAGAAAACTGAAGGAGCATTAAAAGAATTACCCTACTCATGACTTGGAATTACCGATGATGAATTATGCAATCAAGACTTGGAGACATTATCTATATAGAGAAGAATTTAGATTAAATGGGAACACAAGAGTTTTATTTATCTCTTCACCAGAAAGAGTTAAACATGAGGATAAAAATTGCTAGAATTGCCCAAGGATTAAGACTGTGATATTGAGTATCACCCAAGCAAGGCTAATGTAGTAGCTAAGGCCTTAAAGAAAAATGTAATTATGAAGTCCAAGGAAGGACCCAGTATAAATGCTGCCTTATGTTTCGCAGCAATAGATTCAGATTTGGAAGGAGAGTAACATATAATAGAAACTCGTGATGATCTAATTGAGCGATAACTTATGGACGAACTTATGGAGCAATAGTTCCTCGTTTGCGTTCACAACATTAAAGATCATCTCTGAATTAATAGACGAAGTAAAGGTAGTAATTTTGTTAGATCTATATCTAAGAGCGGGGTAAGAAGATTTAGAGAAGGAAAAACCTAACCCTGACTTACTTTGGATGCAGAGACGGTACTCAGATGCAGAGGTAGATTCTGAATACCTGAAGATAAAGACTCGGATATCATGAAGAGGATAATGATAAGAGCCCATTGTACTCAATATTCAGGACATCCTAAAGTATCAATATGTATCATGACCTGAAGAGATTGTACTGGTAAAGAGGAATGATAACAAATGTGGCTTCATGCTTGTTCCAGTGTTTGAATTATCAGCAAGTAAATGCTGAAAGACAAAGACCAACATGGCTTACTACAACAACCATCAGAGCTAGTCTGGAAATGAAACTGCATTACAATGAACTATGTCACTGATTTGCCACTGACTCCTAAAACGGTTGGCGTAGTTTGGGTGATTGTTGATCGCCTTAGGAAGATAACTCATTCCATTGTTATACGACCTCGGTATGCTTTGGAGTGGCTAACTAAGCTATATGTGGATTGAATTTACTACCAAGCTACCATGTAAATGTTACCTATAAAGCATGGTACGGTAGAAATGTCAAATTTCTTTATTTTGGAATAAAGTTGGTGAATGAAGAATTTTAAGACCTGAGTCTATTGTAGAAACCTGTCGAGTGGTAGACAAGATCAAAGAAAAAGGGCCAAGGCAACTCAAGATTGTTAAAAGAGATGCCAAGACCTTGAGTTCGCCATAAGTGACAAAGTGTTCTTGAAGGTATCACTTATGTATGGTTTGAAGCAGTTTAGCAAGAAGGAAAAGTGGTATCCTATATATGTGTTGGACCTTATAAATTTTGGAGAGATATAGAAAAGTTGCATATCAATTAGCGTTACCGCTGTCCGTGTCTAGTGTGCATGACGTATTTCACGTGTCTCTATTGAAGAAGTACATTGGAGATCTATATCAAAGGTATTGACCACTGATCCACTGGAGTAGATAGAAGATTTAACTATTGAAGTGATACCAGCCTAGTTCACTAGTTGGAAGGTACAACATCTTAAAAACTGAGATGATTATTATATGAAGATAGTCTGGCGAAGACAAGACATGGAGAAGATTACATGGAAAGAAGAAGATGCAATGCGAAAATGGAATTCCCACCTAAATTCAAATTTTGAGGACAAAATTTATTTTAAGGATGGGGGAGTTGTAAGATCCGTACGTTTAAATTTTGAGGATGAAATTTCTTTTAAGGGTGGTGGAGTTGTAAGACCCGCACGCCACGAACCCGGTCTAACCTTACATTTCATGTCGTGACCAGTCTACATATCATGGTCGAGTCAAGTTGACCAAGTGCATGTAGAAACCCAAGACCCAATATGAAATTTAACTCAAAAACAGTCAAAATGAGGGTAGGGTCGCATGCCTAAACAGGTAGGGTCGACCCCTCCTCAACAGAAGTCCAACCCATGACTTTTTGGTCGTGGGGTCGCATGTTTTAAAACATAGGGTCTCAGATTATGCGACCCTACATCCGACCCTACATGCGACCCTACACCCTAGGGTCTCACATTTAAAAAAACGTAGGGTCTCAGTACATCCGATCTTACGTCTGACCCTACGAAAACAGTACGAACCGAAAATTAGGAAACCTTCCTAATTCGAAGGGGGTGTCTTTCCTAAACTCATTGAGGGTTATTATGGAGGGTTTTTCTCTATAAATAGGACATCCCTAAGCCTCTTTCACTCCTTTAAAACCCTAATTGAAAGTGAGATCAGGAGAAAGAGAAGGAAGAGAAGAAGAGAAGGAAACTTGAAGAAGAAGACTAAGGAAGAGGAGGAAGCTCAGAGAAACCTCTGAATAAAGGTATAAACCTAATTCCTTACCTGAATAAGAGATTCTAGAATAGTTATGAAGAACATAGGATTAGGAGAAACCCAAATCATCCATCCATGGACAAGTTTCAAGAGATTCTATGGAGGAAATCATTATGGATTACGAATAGTGTATAACTTTTAGTTTTGAGCCATAGAACAATCATAGAATGGACCATAAAAGTAAGTTAAAGAATTCAAACATGAAAGAATGGACTTTATAATGAATGGTCAACTTAGAATACGTGTGGTCGAACGTAGGGTCAAATGATATCCGACCCTACGAGACCACATGATCGACCACATGCCCTCTGGAAGTCCCAGGGAGGGTGTGGTCGCACGTAGGGTCGATTGGTATCTAACCCACGTCCGACCCTACACCTTAGGGTCGTAGAAACTGCTACCCTAGGTGTGACCCTACCCTGCGACCCTATCCTGTGACCCTATAGTTTCTGTTAGTCTAAATTTAGCGAAATTAATTCTAATTAAAATCCATCGACTTGTTAGGTCTTTCTAGTGATTTGAAAGTGATTCATAAAGCTTGAACGAGGATTTATGCTCAATAAAAGGTGAGGGAATAAGACCTAAACTAATTGGCTATTAATAAACTATTTTTGTTTATTGAGTCCAATACCATGTATGATTCTATGATTGTATGATTTTAATGTGCATGTCACATGTCATCTACTATTCCTGTTATTACTATTCATGCATATTTAATTCAGTTCATTTATAACATGATGATGATTATGATGCTAGGAATAGGCTTGTGAATGTATGTATGTGGTTAGTGTGCTTGATGCGAGTGGAGCATCAGGGGGAGGACGTGACACTGTGGTTCATCTTGGTCACCAGGCTCTAGCTCTATCTCTACTCAAGTCTTGTCCACTAACATTGTCGTATCGCCATTACCTTAGCAGAACTATTACGTCGTAGGGCATCAGGGGTGGCGGTCTCGGACCGTGTAGTCTTTGACTCTGCCGGGGGGCATTAGCTCTATCTCTATGCACGTATTGAGGGATGCTGGGGTGAGGCCTTGGATACACTGTTTGACATTAGGATTGGTTAGTTGCGAGCCCAGTTTGTAAGCCCTCGCCAACAGGGGCTTACGTGTTGGTATGGGTAAAGTATCAGGGGAAGTGTGATGCGGTGCGGTCCTAAGCACTTTAGCTCTATCTCTATTCCATGGTGGGTGCATGTAGGGGTGGTAATGGTGTTTGATCCGTTGGGTAGTTCTACACATTCGTGTATAGAGGTGTGACGACCACTTATCCTTTCTATAGCACATTGCAAACTTATGAACCAGACCAAATATATTAATTGAATGCATGTATATGTTTGTTGCATTGTTTTGTTACTCACTGAGCTCAAGTTGTTGAGCTGACCCTCGCGTGCACAATTCTTTTAGTTTATGATGTTGCAGGTATTACGGTTGGAGTTTGAAGATTATGACGACACGCTAACATATAAACGGGTGACGGCTATGATAAGCAAGCTGTGGAGGACGAATATGGCTCGTCAAACTAGCGTTTCAATTATGGATATGCTTAGTGTTTAATTTTCGTATTTAGATATTTGTAATATGTATTAAATTATGTTTTGGTTATTTGGAGATAAATAGAATATTAATTATATATCATGACTAGACCTTAGTTCATTATCTGTGAGATTTCCGCTATTTACTTTATTATCTATAATTAATGTGGAATGTGTTTTGGTTTAACAAAAATGGGGATAGCCTATTCGAGATCCTGGTTGAACCGTTGATTTATTGATGGTTCATCACACCATTCTGGTTGGTGCAGAATTGGGGTGTGACAGTATACCTCATCAATAGGTTACCAACACCTTTGCTACAACATAGGTGTCCATTTGTAGTCCTTTAAGAAGGAGCTTGATTACACTTTTCTCCGAACATATGGGTGTGCATGCTACCCCTGCTTAATGCCTTATAACAGGCACAAGCTCTAATTTCAGACTACAGGGTGTTTGTTCCTTGGCTACGGTGATTGCCATAAGGGATACAAACATTAATATTGGTCGAACATATATATCCAGGCATGTAACATTTCATGAGCAATGCTTTCCCTATGCCAACCCTACACTGCCTCCTACATCCCACCCATTACCAATCTTGAGTCAACCCTTGATTATCACCAATGATGATCTTGTTTCCATCCCTTCTCCCACTATAATTCTTGTCTTAATTGCTAAACAAGCTCCTCCATCTCATCTCCACCACCACTAAACCCAAATCCCTCTGCCTCACCACTTGTGACTCCTGCAACCTTAAGATCAACCCCAATAGGTCCCATTCACCAACCCCATACATCACATCCACTACCAAAACACCACCCTGTTCATTAAATGATCACACGGGCTCAAGCTAGAGTTACTTAGCCCATATCCAAGCTGAATCTCATGGCCACAAAGCATCTTCTTTTACATGCACTCTTGTCCACCTTAGCAGATAATGAGATTGAGCCTAACTGCTACACCATGGCCAGCAAGGATCCCAAATGGAGGTAGGCTATGAGTAAAGAATTCAATGCATTACTACACAATGATACATGGTCCTTGGTACCGAAACAGCCACATATGAATTTGGTGGGGAACAAGTGGGTCGACAGGATAAAACGACACTCTGATGGTTCAATTTCCCGCTACAAAGCAAGACTTGTTGCCAAAGGATTTCACTAGTGTGAAGGACTTGATTTTTTCAACACTTTCAGTCCAGTGGTTAAACCAACCATGATCGAAACCATTCTCTCACTTGTGGTTTCACGTGATTGGCATATCAGATAGCTTGACATCTAAAATGTCTTCCTCTCAATGGCACCTTGACTAAAGATGTCTACATGGTTCAACCACAAGGCTTTCACGATCCGGCATTTCTTATTCATGTCTTTCATCTTCAATAGGCCCTATATGGCCTAAAACAAGCGCCACAACCTGGACACATCGCATGGGGTCCTTTCTTACATCTCAAGGGTTCACCTCTTCTTTATCAGACACAACCCTATATGTTCGATCTTGGCAGCAACATTTTCTTTATGTATTGGTGTACGTTGATGAAATTATCATCATAGGCACCAGCACTGCTCTCATCAATCAACTCCTCTAAGCTTCGGGTCTTGAGTTTATCATCAATGACTTAGATGCATTAAATTATTTCTCGAGGATTGAGGTTGTCAGAACCTCTGCTGGTCTCCACCTACCTCTAACCAAGTACACACTTGATCTGCTACACAAAGTTCAAATGGAGGCCGCTAAACCAATGCAGACGCCAAGCTCCACATATGCTCTTCTTATTGGCGATTCCAAACCATTTGATGATGCAACCAAATACAGAAGCACAATTGGTGCGCTTCAATACTTGACCCTTGCCATTCAGGGTTAATCCTTCTCCGTCAACTAGGTTTGCCAATATAAGCATAATCCAATAGTTGAGCACTGGTCTACTATCAAAAGGACACTTCGATATCTCAAGGAGACCATTACACTGGGAATTTAAATTCGGTGCTCGTCATCAGTTCAGCTTCGTGACTTCATGGATGCCGACTGGGCTGGTTGTCCTTTTGATAAAAAATCAACTAGTGGCTTTTGCATTTATCTTGCTTATAACTTGATCTCTTGGAGCTCTAAGAAGCAACAGACTATGGCTTGATCATCCATTGAGGCTGAATACACAGCCTTAGCCAATGCCTCTTCCGAACTTATTTGGCTCCAACAACTACTATGGGACCTTTATATTCCAACCACATCTCCGTTGCTCTATTGTGAAAATTTTGGTGCCATATACTTGGCAGCCAATGTCACACCCCAAAATATTAATTTGAAATATTTTTGGGATACAATTAGATCAACATCTTAGTTTGGATGTGATCCCACCAGGACCTCATAAGCGGTATACACACATACCAACTACTTACCAACTCAATGCCACAAACACAATCCAGAGTAATAAATAGCGAAAGATAACTAAATAACCATGAGCACCCTATAAATAAAAGTAATACTATCAGTGCTTAACGTCTCAATCAAACTTGTTTAACAGTCATCTCCATCGAACAAATTGTAAAGTATCGTTGCCCTATAAATCACTGGCTAATTAAATGTGAATAAAATAATCCAAAGGACATTAATAAAAGAAAACTGTTCATTGTTCCAAAACTCCTCATCCAGAAAATCTATCCATAGAAGACACATGCGTCACACTCATAGTCTGTGTTATGTGCTTTGTCTTCATGCTGCACTCCTCCCAACTAGGCTAAGTGAGAGATTACAGGCACATTCAGATAATCTGTGACAGTAGTACCTACAATATCATTTAAAAAGAATGGCATACGCGAGGGTCAGCTCTCCAACATGAGCTTAGTGAGAAATAGACTGGCAAACAAATAATATGCATGAGTAGTTTATTACACATAGCAATGCAATAGTCCGATATCATGTATGCTAGTGTACTATAGTAAGGCCCAGCCATACTTCCTACAGTTGACTACAACCTCCATGCACGGGAGTGGTGGATACTCACCAGCCTACTCCAATAGCCTTGGTGCTCCCACACAACATCCCAATCAGAATGGTGATCGGGCAACAAGTCCGGCCAGTGACACTCCAACAAACACTACTGACCCTTCTCCCTCATCACTCCACTCTACCAATACCTGACCCCTTACTGACCAAGGTTGCATAAAGGGGTGGTGCCACTAACCAAATTCTACAAGTCATTCGAAATATCCCTCTCACCAATCCTAGCAGGAATCACAGACCATTCGTTTTACCCCCCCACAAGATGTTGTCCTCCCCCTAGGGATGAATGACATACTCATCAAGAATTACCTAGCAGGTTGGATCCAGTGGTCCTCGACCGTTTCACCATTGCCTACCAAATTATAATCACATACATCTATACATGAATCATATATTATAAATACAAATGCATGCACAAAGTAATTATCACAACAAGCATGTGGCACAACAAGCATATATATAAACACCTCTAAAATTCATTAGGGGTTGTGTTCTTCATCTGATATTACGAAATTATGGTTTTTCATGCTTGGATAATCAGTGTCCCTGATATACTCTACACCTATATAAAGGGTGGGATTATTAGTTGTACTTTCTATATCATTTTTTGTCAAATTACAAAAGTCTGGGGTTTGCCTATTGGTGTATCAGTTGCTACTATAGTGATCAACGTAACATCCGACAGAGGCCAATACGTTCTGCCAAGGGTCGATCGCAGCGTCGATCGGTACAATTCCATAGACTGCCTCATCGTCCAACAACTTCCAGAGACCTTCCTAGGATTGGTCGGTCGCTATGCTAGCCCTTACAGTATATCATCCGGTGCATCATCCAACCCCTCTCCAAAGGTCAATTAGTGGTCTTCCAAATTAGAACTTTCTTATAGACTTAGTCCATACCTTGCTAGCCTAATGTGGTCCAATGGTAGGCTACCTCTTAGGTTTATGTATTATCATAACAAGTATGAAATTCAATGCTTAACCTAGGTCATTCATTGAGAATATGTATCTTTAATATCACTAAGCAATACTAACTCTATTATTGATGAAGAAAGAGTATTCATCACTTCTGATTTAATCATTGATGGGATATTAAGTTTGGCATTAGAATTCATAGACAGTTAAGGGCTTTACCGACGATGGCTTGATCAATGTTGATCGACAATGTACGTGTTGATAATTCTCCAAACACAATATTCAGTCAAGCTTTTCCTTCTTCCTCTCTTTCCACCTCCTCCCTTTCTCTAAGAACCCGTCAGAGTTTTTTGAAACTGATATGTACTCTGAGGAGGGTGAAAATAAAGATTTTTATTCTATTTTGGTGTCCTCTTTGAAGTAGAACCCTTAGTTTGATTGGAGGACTCCTAAGAAGTTACCAAGTAGCAAGAGTGTAAATTAAGGAGGGACTCTACAAATCCAAAGGTAGTTAGGATAGGTGTGGGTCCCTCTAGATTATTCTATGGGTCTAAAGAATATCCTAAATAGCTTTCCAAGATGAAACCAATTGTTAAATCTCAAGAATGGGACAATTTTGGCCTGACCGATCGATGGTTTGTGTCACACCCCAATTCTGCACCAAGCAAAATGGTGTGATGAACCGTCAATAAACCAACGGTTTAATCAGGATCTCGAATAGGCTATCCCCACTATGATAAATCAAAACACATTCCACATTAATCAGAGATAATAAAGTAAATAGCGAAAGTCTTACTGATAATGAACTGAGGTCTAGTCATGATAAATAATTAATATTCTACTTATATCAAATTAACCAAAACATAATTTAATACATATTACAAATATCCAAATGTGAAAGTTAAACACTAAACGTATCCATAGTTGAAACGTTCACTTAAAGAATCACAATAGTCCTCCATAGCTTGCTCATCATAGCCGCCACCTGTTACATATGTTGGCATCGACATAATCTTCAACCGTAATACCTGCAGCATCAGAAACTAAAAAGAATTGTACACGCAAGGGTCAGCTCTCCAACTAGAGCTCAGTGAGTAAACAAAACAAAGCAACAAACATATGCATGCATTCAATTCATATCTTTGGTCTAGTTCATAAGTTTGCAATGTGCAATAGAAAAGATTGGTGGCCACCACACCTCTATACACGAGTGTGTGAAGCCGCCCAAAGGATCAAACACCAATGCCGTCCCACATGCACCCATCATGGAATAGGGATAGAGCTAAAGTGCTTAGGACCTCACCGCATCACACTTCCCCTGATGCCCTACCCGTACCAACACGTAAGCCCCTATTGGCGAGGGCTTACAAACTAGGCTCGCAACTAACCAATCCTAATGTCAAACAGTGTATCCAAGGCCTCACCCCAGCATCCCTTAATAAGTCCATAGAGATAGAGCTAAGGCCCCCCCGGCAGAGTTAGAGACTACACGGTCCGAAACCACCTCCCCTGATGTCCTACGACGTAATAGTTCTGCTAAAGTAATGGCGATACGACGATGTTAGTGGACAAGACTTGAGTAGAGATAGAGCTAGAGTCTGGTGACCAAGATGAACCACAGTGTCACGTCCTCCCCTTGATGCCCCACTCGCATCAAGTACACTAACCACACACAAAAATTCACATGCCTATTCCTAGCATCATCATCATCATCAGGTTATAAATAAACAAAATTAAGTATGCATGAACATTAATAGCAAGAATATTGGATGACATGTGAAATGCACAATACACACATACAAGCATAGAAACATTCATGGCATTGGACTCAATAAATAAAAATAGTTTATTATTAGCCAATTAGTTTAGGTCTTGTTCCCTCACCTTTGATTGATAGTAGATCCTCGTTCAAGCTTTATGAATCATTTTTAAATCACTTGAAAAACCTAACAAGTTGATAGATTTTAATTAGAATTAATTCCAATATGTTTAGACTAACAGAAACTGAGGGGTCGCAAGTGGGGTAGCACCTGGGGTAGCAGTTTCTGTGACCACAGGGCGTAGGGTCGCAGGGTAGGGTAGCACCTAGGGTAGCAGTTTCTGCGACCCCAGGGTGTAGGGTTGCAGGTAGGGTCGGACATATTGCGACCCTACGTGCAACCACACCCTCCTTGGAATCTTCTCGAGGGCATGTGGTCGAACATGTGGTCTCGTGGTGTCGAATATCATGCGACCCTATGTGCAACCACACGTGTTCATGGTCGACCATTCACTCTCAACTTCATTTCTTCATGTTTGGATCCTTTGGCTTATCATCATGGTCCATCCTTTGATTGTTCTATGGCTCAAAACTATAATTTTATACACCATCCATTGTCTACAATGATTTTCTCCATGGATTCTCTTGGAATTTGTCCATGGATGGATGATTTGGATTTCTCCTAATCCTATCTTCTTCATAAACTATTCTAGTCTCTTAATTCATGTAGGGAATTAGGTTCATACCTTAGGTTTGTTGAGATTCAGAGTTTTCTCTGAACTTTTCTTTTCATTGGTTTTCTTCTTTAATTTTCCTTCTCTTCCTTCTCTGTTCTTTCTCTCACTTTCAAATAGGGTTCTAAAGGAGTGAAAGAGGTTAAGGGACATCCTATTTATAGTGAAAAATCCTCCATAATATGACCCAATGAGTTTAGGAAAGACCCCCTTCGAATTAGGAAGGTTTCTTAATTTTTGATTTCTGGCTGTTTTCTTAGGGTCGCTGGTAGGGTCGCAAAATCCGTGACCCTACGTTTTTTAAAACAGGCGACCCTAGGATGTAGAGGCGCAGGTAGGGTCACAAAATCCGTGACCCTATGTTTTTAAAATGTGCGACCCTACGACCAAAAAATCATGGGTTGGACTCTTTTGAGGTTGGGTCGGTCACACCTGTTTAGGCATGCGACCATGCACTCATATTTGACTATTTTTGAGTTAAATTTCATACCTGGTCTTGTGGTTTCTTCACGCACTTGGTCCATTTGGCTTGACCATGATAGGTAGACTGGTCATGACACAAGAATGTAAGGTTAGACTGGATTCGTGGCATGCGGGTCTTACAACTCCACCACCCTTAAACGAAATTTCATCCTCGATATTTGAATTTACTTCGGAATCAATAGGTGGGAATTCTGTTTCCGCATTGCATCTTCTTCCTCCCATGCAATCTTCTCCACGTTTTGTCTTCGCCAGGTTACCTTCATTTAATAATTATCCCCGCTTTGGAGATGTTGTACCTTCTAACTATTGAACTAGGTTGGTACCACTTCAATAGTTAAATCTTCTATCTAATCCAGTGGATCAGTGGTCAATACCTTTGATATGGATCTCCAACGTACTTCTTCAATAGAGATACGCGAAATACATCATGCACATTAGACATGGACAATGGTAATACTACTTGATATGCAACTTTTCTACGTGTCTCCAAAATTTTATGAGGTCCCAAAACATATAGAGGATACAACTCTCCCTTCTTGTTGAATTGTTTTAAAACCATGCATAAGTGATATCTTCAAAAACACTTTGTCACTTATGGCGAACTCAAGGTCTTGGTGTCTCTCCTGACAATCTCGAGCTGTCTTTAACATTTTCTTTGATCTTGTTTGCCACTCGACAGGTTTCTTCAATAGACTCAGGTCTTACAATTCCTTATTCTCCGACTTCGTTCCAAAACAAAGGAATTCGACATTTCTACCGTACCATGCTTCATAGGTGACATCTACATAGTAGCTTGGTAGCAAATTCAATCCACCTATAGCTTAGTTAGCCGCTCCAAAGCATACCGAGGTCGTATAGCAATGGAATGAGCAGCTTTCTTCATCAGGCGATCAACAATCACCCAAATTGCGTCAATCGATCTGGGAGTCAGTGGCAATTCGGTGACATAGTTCATTGTAATGCCGTTTTACTTCTAGACTGGCTCTGATAGTGGTTATAGTAAGCCATGTTGGTCTTTGTCTTTCAGCCTTTACTTGCTGATAATTTAGACACTAGAATACGCACTATGCCACATTTGTTATCATCCCTCTTTACCAGTACAATCTCTTATTGGTACTCCAGGATGTCCTGAATATTGAGTACAATGGGCTCTTATCATTATCCTCTTCATGATATCTGAGTCTTTATCTTTAGGTATTCAGAATCTACCTTTGTATCTGAGTACCATCTCTGCATCCAAAGTAAGTTAGGGTTAGGTTTTTCTTTCTCTAAATCTCCTTGCACCGTTCTTATATATGATCTACCTTTACTTCATCTATCAAATCCAAGACAATCTTTAATGTTGTGAACACAAGCGAGGAACTATTGCTCCATAAATTCATCCATAAGTTCTCTCTCAATTGGATCATCACTAGTTTCTATCATATGTTACTCTTCCTCTAAATTTGAATCTGTTGCTGCAGAATAGAAGGTAGCATTTATACTCGGTCCTCTTTTTGGCTTCATTATTCCTCTTTTCACTCAAAGCTTTAGCTACCACATTAGTCTTGCTTGAGCGATACTGCGTATCATGGTCTTAATCCTTCAGTGTTTTAACCATCTTTTCTGTCTCATGTTTAACTCTTTCTGGTGAAGAGATAAATAAAACTGTTGTGTTCTCATTTAATTTAAAATTCTTCTCCGTATAGATAATGTCTCCATGTCTTGATTGCATTTGATTGCATGAATCACCGTCGGTAACTCCAAGTCATGGGTCGGGTAATTCTTTTCATGCTCCTTCAGTTATCTTGAAACATATGCAATCGCTTGTTTACCTTACATCAACCCGCATCCTAGATCCAATCCGAAAGTTTTGATGTATAGGGTAAAAGGTTTCCCTAGTACCGGAACGATCAAGATGGGAGCTGATATCACACTTGTCACTCCAATTAAACTCCTCTCCCCTCATAGTTAGCTTGGTAAGAGGTATTGCAATCTTAGAGTGGTCCTCTACAAATTGTCTGTAATAACCAGCTAAACCCCAAGAAACTTCTGATCTTCGTAATATTCTTTAGGTGTTTCTCATCATATGATTACTTTTATCTTAATAGGGTCCACTTTAATCCCTTTTTATGACACTATGTGATCTAAGAAGATCACTTTGTTTAATCAGGTTTCATATTTCTTGGACTTGGCATAAAGCTTCTCCTTTCTCAGCTGTTGTGAAGCTGTTTTAAGATCCATTGTATGAGTTGCTTCATTCTTGAAATAAACCAAAATATCATCTATGAAAACTTGACCGATGTGTCCAATATGTTATGAAACACCCATTTCATCAGCTCCATAAAAGATGTAAGGGCATTGGTTAATCTAAACATCATAATCGGGAACTCATAATGTCCAATCCTGATTCTAAAAGCTATCTTCGAGATATCGCTGTCCAAATTCTTCATTTGATGATACTCCATCCAAGGTCAATCTTAGAAAATACCTTTTCTCCTTGCAATTGTTTAAATAAGTCATCGATCTGAGGTAGTAGATATCGATTCTTGATCGTGAACTTGTTTAGTTTCTGATAGTCTATACATAATCTGACACTACCATCCCTTCTTCTTCACTAATTGCATTGACGCTCCCCGTGATGAAATACTTAGCCGATTAGAACCCTTGTCTAATAACTCCCGTAGTTGAGTCTTAATCCCTTCAACTCCATAGGAGCTACTCTATAGGTGCCTTTAACACAAGTATCGTCCTTGGTAACAAGTCGATGATGAACTCGGTCGCATGATCAGATGGTAACCCAGGTAAGTCTCCTGGAAACACATCAGAAAATTTATGTATTACATCAATATCTTCCATTTGTGATGCTTCTTTGATAACGTATACCATAGATACCATATATCCAACTTCTTTCTCTTCAAAGCATCTCTTCGCCTTTAGCATAGACTTTCACTTCTTAGGCAACATGCTTCCAATAAAACTAAATTATATGCCGTCTTTATTCTTGAATGATAACCTCTTTTATGCACATAACAACTTTGTAGAGTGTTGAGACAACCAGTCTATTCCCAAGATGACGTCAAAGTCTGCCATCTCAAGTCGACTTAGGTTGCATCCAAATTTTGTCCATCCATATGATTCGAACATTATTCATAACACTCGTCCAATACAACATCTAGTCCAAAAGGCTTGAACTAGCAAAATCTAATATAAGGTCTTAAAGCTTGTGTAGTTCCTTCATCTCTTAGTTTTTCAAAGACTATCGCTAATAATCTCATATACCAAAAAGTTCATTAGCTTACACCTTCTTTTATCTTTGCTGTTCTACCCTGGTCTCTCTTTCATATACCTCAAAAAATATCTTCTGACTATTTACTCATTACCTGTCCCAAGTCTATCTATAAGCATTAAGGTATATGCTTATATTCTTATTAATTCAGCCAAATTCTTTTGGCCTTTTCTTAATCATCTCACTCGACATTGGGCATAACTCAGTATTACTTGTACTAATCTGAATACTATAAATGCCATGATTTTTGACTTTATCCTTGTATCCACTCTTAGATTTGCCTTTAGGAATCTTCTGCCTTGTCAAAATTCATATCGATATAGTCATCTTTAACTCTACTTGAGTGCTATCTATTTCTTTACTGGCTACTCTTGTTAGTTCTCACTTTTTGCTCATACACTCTTTTATAGACATGACTCATATCCATCCATTCAGCAATCTCAAAATAGATTCTCCATTACTTCATCTAAGGTCTCTTGACTATAGAATCTAATCTGAATTTAATCATCTTCCATAATTCTTTATTAACTAAACATCTTATCAATGGATGTCGAGAAATGTAAGAATTAGAATGTTTATCCAAAAGCAATTCATTTTCTTCTTTCGAATTCAGGGTAATGACGAACACTTTCTTTATCTAATAAACTTAGGTTTAAAGGATCAGGAGTAAATCTATGGTAATCCAACCGACATCAAAAGGTCGTTAAGTTGCACGGTGGTTCAAATATATGGAAATAGAGGTTCTATAGCTCTTAACCTCATGGTTACAGGTTCTATCGAGTATATAATGCCATTGGTCAAGGCACTACAGGAGTAAATCTGGAGAAAATTTTGGTAATCAATAAATCAGGTATAAATCGAAAAGATGTACACTCAATATGATTAAACATTTAACTGTTCATTCAGTTCATATCTCTATTCATGTTATCGATCATGAGAGTGACTCAGATTGGTATAATCAGGACTAATACTAAAGAAACAATATCTATAACTCTAATTGTTAGGTGGAATCAATAAGGTATCCTGTCAAGACACGAGAATTTAAAATCAGGTATGTGCATCCTCTATAATCATAAGATTAAGTCAATAATGCACCACACCCTATATTACCTATCTATTTATATGGCTACAATAGATTTGTTCCTTTGCTGAAAATGTTTAAGGCTTCATCTTCAGAAAATATTCCTTAACCCTTGTTGGATCATTCTGCCATGATGCAGCTATCCCATACATCGGTGGCTGATAAGGGTACCACCTTAATACACTGCTTGTTGTGCACCAAGCTTCTGCACTGGGGTGTGCATTACTGGGACTTGCTGTATGATAGACACTGTGTTATAGCAAACAGGTGCTGGGGGTACAGTGTTGCTACCAATTGATACCGTACTTGGTTTGATCCGGAGGTGTTGATGTAGCATTGGCAACTTGGATAGCGATTCACATAGCAACTTACATAGTCGGTCTCATCTGTTGTTGCTCTTATATTTTGTTGGGCCAAGTTTATTACAATCGTAGCCAAGGCACTCGGTAGTCCAGGTAGATTGACTGGAGTGGCCTGGTTGTTCACCTCCTTTGATTTGCTCCAATCTGATTATCATTATTTAGCATCTACTCAGATGAGTTTTCACTATCCATTCTCGACCCAGATAGTGGTGGGGTCAAGTTGCAATCTCTTCTTAATACTCAACGGGCAATGGATCAGCTTGTGGTGGATCTCACTCTGAGTCTCCACGTCACCTGGGAGTATAGCTTTATCTTCTTTTATAGTTACTCTCATTCTTAATTTATGGTCATTATTCTCCTATCTCTGTTAGATATAGCCCAAGATCTTTCCCTTTCCCTTTGCAGGGATTTAGGCATTACTAGCCATTTTCCTTCTTCCTCTGTCATACATCGAGTTTCACATCTTGTGAGTACCAACTCGGCATTCTAATTTTTCTGCTTTACAGATGCTTCCTTCTTGTTACTGTACTATATCCTTTGTATACTTAGGCAACTTCCCGACTTATAGATAGTATCCTATATTATTTGTTTATCAAGATAAATTTTGAATTTTCTCTTTCTGTTTGTGTATTTATATGGTTTCACCTTTTATATGTACATTATTGTCTTGTTTAAGTTCTGTCTTAACCAACACAGGTGCTTATGGTGTGTTTGTATTAAAGCTTTTAATATATCCTAACTCAGTTCATGGACTCTAGTGGAAGTATTCAAGTTCGATGGGCAAGGACTGAGAGCTCTGATACCAAGTTGTCACACCCCAATTCTACACCAACTAGAATGGTGTGATGAACCATCAATAAACCAACGGTTCAACTCGGATCTCGAATAGGCTATCCCCACCATGTTAAACCAAAACACATTCCACATTAATCAGAGATAATAAAGTAAATAATAGAAGTCTTACAGATAATGAACTGAGGTCTAGTCATGATAAATAATTAATATTCCATTTATCTCTAACTAACCAAAACATAATTTAATACATATTACAAATATCCAAATATGAAAGTTAAACACTAAGTGTATCCATAGTTGAAACGTTCGCTTAACGAATCACAATAGTCCACCACAGCTGGCTCATCATAGCCGCCACTTGTTCATATGTTGGCGTGTCGACATAATCTTCAACCGTAATACCTGCAACATCAGAAACTAAAAAGAATTTGCCGCACGAGGGTCAGCTCTCAACTTGAGCTCAGTGAGTAAACAAAACAATGTAACAAACATATGCATGCATTCAATTCATATCTTTGGTCTGGTTTATAAGTTTACAATGTGCAATAGAAAGGATTGGTGGCCACTGCACCTCTATACACGAGTGTGTAAAGCCGCCCAAAGGATTAAACACCAATGCCGTCCCACATGCACCCATCATGGAATAGGGATAGAGCTAAAGTGCTTAGGACCGCACTGCATCATACTTCCCCTGATGCCCTACCCACACCAACACGTAAGCCCCTATTGGCGAGGTCTTGCAAACTAGGCTCGCAACTAACCAATCCTAATGTCAATAGTGTATCCAGGTCTCACCCTAGCATCCCTCAATACGTCCATAGAGTTAGAGCTAAGGTCCCCCAGCAGAGTCAGAGACTACACGGTCGGAGACCACCTCCCCTGATGCCCAACGACGTAATAGTTCTGCTAAAGTAATGGCGATACGACAATGTTAGTGGACAAGAGTTGAGTAGAGATAGAGCTAGAGTCCGGTGACCAAGATGAACCACAGTGTCACGTCCTCCCCCTGATGCCCCACTCGCATCAAGTACACTAACCACACACAAACATTCACATGCCTATTCCTAGTATCATCATCATCATCAAGTTATAAATAAACAAAATTAAGTATGCATGAACATTAATAGCAGAAATATTGGATGACATGTGAAATGCACAATACACGCATAGAAGCATAGAAATATTCATGGCATTGGACTCAATAAATAAAAACAATTTATTATTAGCCAATTAGTTTAGGTCTTGTTCCCTCACCTTTGATTGATATAGATCCTCGTTCAAGCTTTATGAATCATTTTTAAATCACTTGAAAAACCTAACAAGTTGATAGATTTTAATTAGAATTAATTCCAATATGTTTAGACTAACAAAAACTAAGGGGTCGCAGGTGGGGTAGCACCTGGGGTAGCAGTTTCTGTGACCACAGGGCGTAGGATCGCAGGGTAGGGTAGCACCTGGGGTAGCAGTTTCTGTGACCCTAGGGTGTAGGGTCGCAGATAGGGTTGGACATATTACGACCCTACGTATGACCACACCCTCCCTAGATTCTTTCCGAGGGCATGTGGTCGAACATGTGGTTTTGTGGG
The DNA here is from genome assembly GCA_028583415.1 of Protea cynaroides. Classification (NCBI taxonomy): domain Eukaryota; kingdom Viridiplantae; phylum Streptophyta; class Magnoliopsida; order Proteales; family Proteaceae; genus Protea; species Protea cynaroides. The sequence continues at coordinate 66,729,199 of CM053268.1, read as the reverse complement.
GTCGAATATCATGCGACCCTACGTGCGACCACACGTGTTCATGGTTGACCTTTTATTCTCAACTTCATTCCTTCATGCTTGGATCCTTTGGCTTATCATCATGGTCCATCCTATGATTGTTCTATGGCTCAAAACTATAATCTTATACACCATCCATTGTCCACAATGATTTCCTCTATGGATTCTCTTGGAATTTGTCTATGGGTGGATGATTTTGGTTTCTCCTAATCCTATCTTCTTCATAAACTATTCTAGGCTCTTAATTCATGTAGGGAATTAGGTTCATACCTTAGGTTTGCTGAGATTCAGAGTTTTCTCTGAACTTTTCTCTTCCTTGGTCTTCTTCTTTAATTTTCCTTCTCTTCATTCTCTTCTCTTTCTCTCACTTTCAATTAGGGTTCTAAAGGAGTGAAAGAGGCTAAGGGACGTCCTATTTATAGAGGAAAATCCTCCATAATATGCCCCAATGAGTTTGGGAAAGACCCCCTTCGAATTAGGAAGGTTTCTTAATTTTCGATTTCTGGCTATTTTCATAGGGTCCCAGGTAGGGTCGCAAAATCCGTGACCCTATGTTTTTTGAAATGTGCGACCCCTTGACCAAAAAGTCATGGGTTGGACTCTTTTGAGGTGGGGTCGGTCACACCTATTTAGACATTCGACCACGCACTCATATTTGACCGTTTTTGAGTTAAATTTCATACCTCGTCTAGTGGTTTCTTCACGCACTTGGTCCACTTGGCTCGACCATGATAGGTAGACTGGTCATGACACAAGAATGTAAGGTTAGACTGGGTTCGTGGCGTGCGGACTTACAGTTTTGGTCCTTGTTCTATCGAGATTCTCGGCCACCTGATAGCGACCGTCCTCCTTTAAGATTGCACATTTAACATAAGGTAAGAAAGTTTGAGAGTTTAAAGGGCGCCTGCTGTGCTAGTCATTAATTTGGCGTCGAATTGGGTTCAACTATGGTGGAAAACCCTAGTACGAAAGAAATCCGAGTTAGACTGGGTTTTTTAGGTGCAGGTTTAATAAGTCCACCCCCCTTAAAAGAATTTCATCCCTAAAATTTCTTACCCGTCATCTCGAACAAGTGAGGATATCTTCTCTTCATAGATTCAACTTCTTCTCATAATAGGTCTTCCATGTACTGATTCTTCCACATAACCTTGATGTAATGAACATCTCAATCCCTTAGGTGTTGAACCTTCCTGTCTAGGATCATTTGAGGTTCAAGTTCAATTGTCAAGTCTTTATTTAGCTAAGGAAGATCAGCTTCTAGTATGTGGGATGGGTCTTATACATACTTCTTTAGCATTGATAGATGGAATACATCATGCACATGTGCATCTGTCACTGATGGTGGTAGCACTAATTGGTAGGCTACAGTTCTACACTTCGTCAGGATTTTATATGGTTTCACATACCTAGGACTCAGCTTTCCCTTATTGTCGAAACGTTTTAGTCCTCTGAAAAGTAAAATCTTCAGAAATACCTTGTCTCCTACAGTAAACTCAATGTTTTTCCTCCTAACATCTGAGTAACTTTTCTATCGAGCTTGGGCTGCTTTGATTCTTTTTCTTATTATATCCACTACTTAGCATGTCTCTTGGACAAAATCTGGTCCAATTATTTTTTTTGCCAACTTCTTCCCAGTATAGTGGAGTTCTGCATCTCCATCCATAAAGAGCTTCATATGGGGCCATACCAATACTGGCTTGGTAACTATTATTATAGGCGAACTCCATTAAGGATTGTTTATCATCCCATACTCCCTTGAAGTCTATTGCACAGGCATGGAGCATATCTTCTAGAATCTAAATCGTTCTCTCTGATTGACCATCCATTTGTGGATGAAAGGCTGTACTAAATCATAATTCTGTGTTCATTGCGTGTTGTAGACTCTCCCAAAATCTGGATGTGAATCGGGGATCCCTGTCCATCACAATGCTTTGAAGTACACCATGTAGACGAACTACTTGACTTACGTACAGTCTTGCCAGTCTATTAATGTATATTGAGGTTGAATTGCTATAAATCTTGTTGTCTTTGTAAGTTTTTCGACTATTACCCGAACAACATCTACATTTTTGGGTGTCATGGGTAGACCTTTGACAAAATCCATCGTGATGCAGTCCCATTTCCATTCGGGTACCAATAGTAGCTACAGTAACCCGGATGGTTTTTGGTGAACTACCTTCACTTGCTGGCATGTTAAGCATCTGTACACATAGTCTGCTACATCTGCTTTCATTCCTCTTTATCAAACCGACTTCTTCAGGTCGTGATACATCTTGGTATTGCCTGGATGGGCTGAATAAGGAGCATTGTGGACTTCCCTCAAAATCTTTTCTTTGATATCTATGGCTGTCAAAGGAATACAAAGTCTGCCCCAGAATCTGAGTGAACCGTTCGGAGAGAATGAAGTCAGGGTTTGACTTTCCATTTCGTAGGTCTTCCCTTAGAGTTCGGAGGTAGAGGTTAGTAGGTAGCTCCTTTATTACTTCGGTGACCAAGTTAGATTTTATCTGTAGGTTTTTGAACAGGCTTGCAAGTCCACAAAAAACTTGGTTTCCCAAAGATTCCTCTGATAAGTCCAATTCATCTTGAGCTTCTTCCCTTGCCATTAAAACTGAATCCAGTTTAATTCTTTCTTTAGGCTTTCCTAAACTCTTCCTGCTTAAGGCGTCGACTACTATGTTAGCTTTCCCAAGGTGGTACGAGATTTCACAATCGTAATCTTTCAGCAATTCTACCCATCTTCGTTGTCTCATATTTAAGTCCTTTTGAGTAAACAAGTAAGTGAGGCTTTTGTGATCAAACTTAATCTGAAACTTTTTTCCATAAAAATAGTGCCTCCATGCTTTCAGAGCGGACACTATTGTTGCTAATTCCAAGTCGTGTGTTGGGTAGTTTTCCTTATGTTTCTTTAATTGTCTTGAGGCATAAGCTACGACTTATTCCCTTTGCATGAGTACACGTCCCAAGCATAGCTTGGAAGCATCGATATACAAAGTAAAAGGTTCTCCTGGTCTTGGGAATGTCAATATAAGAGCTGAGACTAGTCTTTCCTTTAAGGTTTGAAAACGTCTTTCACACTGGTCTGACCAGATGAATCTTTTCCCCTTCTTAGTTAGTTTAGTTAAGAGTACTGCAATTTTGGAGTAATCTTCCACAAATCTACGGTAGTACCCTGCTAAACCCAGGAAAGTTTGGATTTTAGTGACCGTTCTAGGTGCTTCCCAATTGATAATAGCTTTAATTTTACTAGGGTCTACTTTAATCCCTTCTACTGACACTACGTGACCTAAAAATACCACTTCGTTTAGCCATAAATCACACTTTTTGAATTTGGCATAGAGTGTACTTTTCTCTTAGCCTTTGCAATGCTTGTTGTAAATGCGTCTTGTGCTCTTCTATGTCTTTAGAGTAGATCAGTATGTCGTCAATAAACATAATCAATTAAGTATCCAAGATGTCATGGAATTCCTGGTTCATAAGCTCCATGAACGAGGCAGGAGCATTAGTCAATCTGAATGACATGATCAGAAATTCAGAGTGTCTATACCTAGTCCGAAAGGCCGTCTTAGGTATGTCACTCTCCTTTATTTTCAATTGGTGATATCCCAATCAGAGATCAATCTTGGAAAATACCACAGCGCCTTGTAATTGATCGAACAAGTCATCTATGCGCGGTAGTGGATACCTATTCTTGATAGTAAACTTGTTCAGTTCTTTGTAATCGATGCAAAGACGTACACTGCCATCATTCTTCTTCACGAATAGTACTAGAGTGCCCCAAGGAGAAATGCTAAGCCTTATGAAACCTTTATCCAACAGTTTTTGCAGTTGTACCTTTAACTCCTTGAGTTTGGTAAGCGCTATCCTATAGGGAGCTTTTGATACTGGTGCCGCTCCAGGTAGCAAGTCTATTACAAATCAGTTGTGCGTTCTGGTGGTAGCCCCAGTAGATCCTCTAAAAATACATCCAGAAATTTCTTTGCCACTTCAAAATCTTCCAGATGGGGTCATTCGACTGTAACATCTAGGACTGACACTAGAAATCCTAAATCTTCATTCTGAAGACATTAAATTGCCTTAAGCACTAAAAGGAATAGTTTTCTTTTCTTTGTCCTCTTTCTCTCCCTTAAACTTGAATGTTTCTCTGCTTTCATCTTTAAATCTCAACTTCTTTTCTGCACACTAGAGACTAACTCCATGTTGTGACAACCAGTCCATGCCTAATATCATGTCGAAGTCCAACTTCTCTAAATGGATTAAATTTTCCTCCAGACTTTTACCTTCAACCAGAATTGGACATGGTCCATCGTATTCATTAAGTACTACCTCTACACTAAGAGCGATCTCACGATCAATAGTGTCTCTAGGGTCTTGGTATCACCTCCTATCTTTTTCCAAAAGATGGAGATACAAAGGAATGAGTGGCTCCTGAATCGAAAAGTACCCTAGTCAATATTCCCGCTATACTAACAGTACCTAATAATGATACCATGTTTTATATGCATGCTCACATAGTCAAAAGTAACTAATCACAAAAGTGTACCTGGCACCACATCTAGTGATGCTTCAGCTTCCTTTGCAGATACACCATAGACCTTCCCAGGTTGTATTGCTTTAAGTAGAAGTGGACAGGTCCTAGCATAGTGTCCCATCTGTCCACAATTATAACACTTCAGATTTGCAGGTGCTGGGACTACCATGTGATTATCTGCAGATGCGGTTTTGATTACTGCCTATTTGGCTACAGTATAATTTGTTCTAAACATCTTGTTCGCCACTCAACTACTAGCAAAGTTAGTTAACCTCTTGTTACCTCCCTTTTGAGTGTAATAACTATCTCTCAGGTTGGCTTCAATAACTTTGGCTGTTTGGACAGCCACTGAGTAAACTTTCTTTCTGAGGGCATCAACTGTAGCTTGTATGTTACCCCTCAAACCTTTGGTAAACCTTCGAACTTTGGCAGACTCTTCCTTCATGCTCAGAGGAGCGAAATAGAAAAGTTCCTCAAACTTGTGCTGGTACTTGTCCACTGTTTGTTGTCCCTGTGAAACATTGAGCTACTCTATCTCCATTCTATTCTTGAAGCTTCTGGGGAAATACTTATCAAAGAAAGTTTCATTGAAGATTTCCCAGGTGATCTGGGGATGCTTTGCCATCAAGAGTGGCATAGTAAACTCTTACCATGTGTTGGGTTCTCCTTCTAGCATATAAGTTGCATATAGGATCTTCTCATCCTTAGTGCACACCATCATTCAAAGGGCCTTTTCTATGGACTTGATCCATATGACAGGCTGCAATGGATTGGTCCCAACTCTAGTAAAGTTCGGAGGTTTCATCTTCATAAACCTCTCAATGGTTCGAGACTGATCATAGTACAGTGCTGGAGAAATTAGTGGCAGATTCTAATTTGCTAATCAGATTATCCTACCAAGTATGTGTCATAAAACAGTCAACTATCGCCCTTTACCCCGAGTATACAATAGAATTGTGCAGCACAACATCCTACCATAAGGTGGTCATTATAATGCGCACATCATTCTACCATAGGGTGGTCATTATAATGCGCACAACATCCTTACCCCGAGTATACAGTAGAATTGTGCAGCACAACATCCTACCACAGGGTGGTCATTATAATGTGCTATCTTCATTTGGCCAATTTTTGGTTTATCGACTCGTAACTAGGGTTCCGATTTGTTTACCCTAGATCCTTATGTGAACCATGATTGTGGCCTTAGAAGGTTCTGGACCTTCAAATCTTCCTTACGGCAAGCTACTCACTTACTTCTTTTCACTTATGGGGGTCGATATACTAGACTTTGATGCATATGAAGAGACAGTGGCATCTCCTTTTGGCTGGTATGCCATCTCTAAAATGCATCTTGATAATGTAGTGTTGTTTGACGATGAGTTAGAGGTTCATCTTTGTCCTGGAACATTAACAGATGAAGAATTTGAGAATGAAGCAGAAGATGATGCACGAATAGGCACTGAAAACGAAGGTAGAAATTAGGCAAGTTCAACCCAGGTTCCCATTGACATGAACATCCTTTTGGCAGAACTACGCGGTATTTGGGATCATTAGATGCAATTTGCACATTTGTAAAGAATAGCTTTAGGCGAGTGTGGCATGCCCAATCATCACTCTCATCTCAACTCAACATAATGCAAGTAGCCATGGTAAGAGTAGGTATAATGTTGGGAAATGACATTAGGGATGAGGTGGCTGCATCGTAGGTGAAGACCCACCAACGAGTTCGTGAGTCCACACCATCAGATTCTGAGTGATCAAGTTGATTTCCTCTTTCCAATATTGTTGTTGTGAAACTAGGTCTTATTTCCCTATTCGAGTTGTAGTACTTAATCTCTAGTTTTTTTCTAGCATGTTATGTTCTTTCTTGTTGTTATCATACAACACACAAGTTTGGTTTCATATTTACCATTTATGCTTTTTAAGATTTTATTATCATATTGCTCAGGTTACTGTAACATGTTGTAGCATTGGCTTGGTTGGCATAATGTAACAAAGCTTATTGCTCTGATACCGAACTTGTCACACTCCAAAATATTGGTCTGAAAAATTTTTAGGATACGACTGGATCAACACCTTAGTTTGGATGTGATCCCATCAGGATCTCATAAGTAGTGCATAGACATACCAACCACTTACCAACACAATGCCACAAACACAATCTAAAGTAATAAATAGCGGAAGATAACTAAATAACCATGAGCACGCTATTGATAATTAAAAGAAATACTATCAGTGCTTAACATCTTAATCAAACTTGTTTAACAGTTATCTCCATCAAATAAACTGTAAAGTATCATTGCCCTATAAATCACGGGCTAATTAAATGTAAATAAAATAATTTAAAAGATAAAAATAAAAAAAATTATTCATTGTTCCAAAACTCCTTATCCAAAAAATCTATCCATCAAAGACACATGGGTCACACTCACAGTCCACATCATATGCTTCGTCTTCATACTGCACTCCTGCCAATTGGGCTAAGTGAGAGATCATAAGTGCATTAAGATAATCTGCAATAGTAGTACCTGTAATATCATCAAAAAATAATGGCATACGTGGGGGTCATCTCTCTAACATGAGCTCAGGGAGAAACAATCAGGAAAGTAAACAATATGCATGATCAGTTTATTATATATAGCAATGCAATAGTCTGGTATCATGTATGCTAGTGTGCTATGGTAAGGCCTAGCCACACTTCCCAGAGGCTGACTACAACCTCCATGTATGGGAGTACTGGATAATCACCAGCCTACTCCAATAGCCCTGGTGCTCCCACATGACATCTCAATCAGAATGGTGATCAGATAACAAATCCGACCATTGACGCTTCAATGAACACTGCTGACCCTTCACCCTCATTACTCCATTCTACTAGTACCTGACCCCTTACTGGCCAGGTTGCATACAGGGGTGGTGTCACACCCCAATTCTGGATTAACTAGTAGTGTGATGAACTGCTATAAGAACTAACTGTTCAAGCCAGGATCTCGTAAGACCATGCCAACAATCGAAACCAAATATACATTCCACATCAATCAAAGATAATAAATTGAATAGCGAAAGTCTTATTAATAATGAACTGAGATCTAATATGATAAATAAATATTTAACAAGTTTTCCAAGTAATCAAAACATAATTAATACCTATTATAAGTATCAAAATATGAAAGTTAACCACGAAGCGTAAACATAGTTGAAACACTCGTTTGACGAGTCATATTCGTCTTCCACAGCGTGCTCATCCATAGCCGCCACATGTCCATATGTTGGCGCATCAATATAATCATCGACAGTAACACCTGGAACAACAGAAACTAAAAAGAATTGCAAGCGCGTGGGTCAGCTCTCCAACTTGATCTCAATGAGTGAACAAAACAATGCATCAAACATATGCATGCATTTAATTCATATCTTTGGTCTGGTTTTAAGTTTTCAACTGTGCTATAAAAAATATTGGCGGCCACCACATCTCTATATATGGGAGTGTGAATCCACCCAATGGATCAAGCACCATTGTCGTCCCACATCCACCCCACCATGGAATAGAGATAGAGTTAAAGTGTTCGGATCACACACCGCCAATACTTCCCCTGATGCCCCATCCATACTAACATGTAAGCCACTATTGGCCAGGGCTTGCAAACTGGACTCTCTACTAACCAATCCTAATGCCATCCAAATGTATCTAAGGCCTCACCCCAGCATCCCTCAATCTGTCCATAGAGATAGAGCTAAGGCACCCCAAAAGAGTCAGAGACCACCTCCCTTGATGCCTTACGACATAATAGTTCCGCTAAGATAATGGCGATACGATAATGTCAGTGTGCAAGACTTAAGTAGAGATAGAGCTAGAGTCTGGTGACCAGGCCAGAGACCACAATGCCACATCCTCCCCCTGATGCCCCACTCTCATCTAACATACTAACCACACATACAATCACATATCTATTCCTATCATCATCATCATCATGTTATAAATAGATAGAAATAAATATGCATGAGCAGGAATAGCAGTAATATTGAATGACATATAAGATGTACATTACAAGCATATAAGCATAGAATCATTTATTGTAATGGACAAATAAAATAAAATAGTTGTTATTATCCAATTAGTTTAGGTCTTGTTCCTTCACCTTTGATTGATGTTTGTTCCTCTCCCAAGCTTTGGAAGTCACTTTGAATCTACTGGGAACCTAAACAATTAATGTATTTAAGTTAGGGATTAATTTTCTCAAGTTACAGTAGTCAAAAACCTTGTCTGGTCTCAAAACATACTTGTTGTGGTCTCAATATATGCGACCACACACTGTATGGTTGACCTTGTGGTCGCATATCATGCAACCGCATGTGAGACCACATGATTTTTGGGAACTTCTCGAATAGCTGTGGTCGACTCACTAGTCATCCTATGGTTCAACACTACTACAACCATATGATTTTTGGTCAATTTTTACTTTCAATCCGAGTTCTTCCTGAGTCGATTTCTTGGCTCATCACTTGGGTTCCTCCTATGGTTATCCTATGGTCATTATTTACAGTTTCTCATTAACCATTAACCCTAACCCATCTTTATGGTTATCCTTGAGATTTACTCAAAGGATCACATAGATCATATTGGTTTGACATCCCCAATCCACAACAGAAAACCTTATTCAAAAGGATATACATCTACGGAGATAGATTTCATACATTAGCTTACTATAGGAAGCTAAAACCTTCTCTGCAAAGAATTTTCTCTCAGCTTTCTTCTCCAAATCTCCTTCTCCTTCTCTTCCTCTCTCTTTCTCTTTTAGGTTTAGGGCTTGAGATTGATCCAATAGAGTGAGAGAGGGTAGAGGGATGTTGTAAGACCCACACACCGTGAATCCGGTCTAACCTTACGTTCTCGTGTTGTGACTCGTCTTCCCATCATAATTGGCTCAAGTGAACCAATTGTATGAAGAAACCACAAGATAAGGTAAGTAACGAGTCAAATTTAGTTGGTGTCGTTGACCATTTAAGATCGTATGGAAGCAACCAGTCAAAAACTAAAAATCAAAAAATTTTGGTCGTGTGGTAGCAGTTTTGAGGGGTGTGGTCGATACATGAGACCACACAATGTGAGGTCGCATATTTTGGACCTGTGGTCGACGGATTCTGCGACCCCACGTACGACCACACAATGTTGAACAGACTCCGTGTTTAGGAAAATTTCTTAATTTTGGGGGGACTCTTTCCTAATTAAAGTGGGACTCTATATGGAGGTTTTCTTCTATATAAGGGACGTTCCTTAGCCTCTCTCACTCTTTTAGAACTCAAATTGAAACCCTAAACCTAAGAGAGAAAGAGAAAGGAAGAGAAGGGAAAGAAGAAGATTTAGAGAAGAAGCTTGGAGAAGAAGGTTTTGAAGAGAAAAGTTCTATCTCCCTACAGTAAGATTAAGGTATGGACTTGACTCTGTAGGCTAGATCAGATAGGATAGGTTCCTTTTATCAAGTTGATGTGTTAAATCTAATGCAACGATTTCGGTTATGGAATTTCTAGGAAAAACCATGAGAAAATATATTAGGTATAATGGTTAATGAGAAACTATAAATAATGGCCATAGAATAATCAAAAGATGAACCCAAGTGATGAGCCAAGGAATCGACTTAGGAAGAATTTGGATTGAAGATGAAAAAGTTACCAAATATCATGTGGTCGCAGCCTGTGGTCGACCACAGGGTGACCAGAGGGTCGACCACAGCTATATGGGAAGTTCCCATAAAAGGTGTAGTCGCATGGTGTGGTCACATAAAATGCGACCACAGGGTTCGACCACACAGTGTGTGGTCGTTCGACCACACAGTGTGTGGTCTCATATATTGCGACCACAGGATCGACCACACATGTGACCACACGTTAACTGCAAGTATATTTTGAGACCAAACAAGGTTTTTGACTGCTGTAACTTGGTAAACATGAACCCTAACTTAAATACATTAATTGTTTAGGTTCCTAATAGATTCAAAGTGACTTCCAAAGCTTGGGAGAGGAACAAACATCGATCAAAGATGAAGGAACAAGACCTAAACTAATTGGCTAATAAGAAGTTGTTTTACCTATTGAGTCCAATGCCATGATTGATTCTATGCTTGTATGCTTGTAATGTGCATTTCACATGTCATCCAATATTTCTGCTATTACTGCTCATGCATATTTAATTCTGTTTATTTATAACATGATGATGATGATGCTAGGAATAGGCATGTGAATGTATGTGTGTGGTTAGTGTGCTTGATGCGAGTGGAGCATCAGGGGCAGGACGTGACACTGTGGTTCATCCTGGTCACCAGAATCTAACTCTATCTCTACTCAAGTCTTGTCCACTGACATCGTCGTGTCGCCATTACCTTAGTAGAACTATTACGTCGTAGGGCATCAGGGGAGGTGGTCTCAGACCGTGTAGTCTCTGACTCTGCCATGGGGCCTTAGCTTTATCTTTATCGACGTATTGAGGGATACTAGGGTGAGGCCTTGGATACACTGTTTGGCATTAGGATTGGTTAGTTGAAAGCCCAGTTTGCAAGCCCTCGCCAATAGGGACTTACGTGATGGTATGGGTAGGGCATCAGGGGAAGTGTTATGCGGTGTTTGATCCAGACACTTTAGCTTTATCTCTATTCCAAGATGGGTGCATGTAGGACGGAAATAATGTTTGATCCATTGGGCGACTTTACACACTCACGTGTAGAGGTGCGGGGGCCACCAATCCTTTTTATAACACATTGCATACCCGTATCGAACTAACCGGTCTTACCACCTTGTACTAAGTCTACCTATCATGGTCGAGCCAAGTAGACCAAGTACGTGAAGAAAATCACAAGACCAGGTATGAGTCTAACCCAAAAACAATAAATGTGAGGGTAGGGTCGCATGCCTAAATAGGTAGGGTCGACCCCACCTCAACAGAAGTCCAACCCATGACTTTCTAGTCGTAGGGTCGCATGACTAGAAAAACGTAGGGTCAACGGATTCTGCGACCCTACGTCAGACCCTACGATGACAGACAGAAACCAAAAATTAGGAAACTTTCCTAATTCCAAGGGGTCTTTCCTAAACTCATTGGACTTATTACAGAGGATTTTCCTCTATAAATAGGACGTCCCTTAGCCTCTTTCACTCCTTTACAACCCTAATTGAAAGTGGAAGAAAGAGAAAGAGAAGGAAGAGAAGAAGAGAAGGAAAGTTGAAGAAGAAGACTAAGGAAGAGAAGAAAACTTCAGAGAAACCTTTGAATAAAGGTATGAACCTAATTCCTTAACTGAATAAGAGATCCTAGAATAGTTATGAAGAACATAGGATTAGGAGAAATCCAAATCATCCATCCATGGACAAGTTCCAAGAGATTCCATGGAGGAAATTGTTATGGACAATGAACAGTGTAAAACTTGGAGTTTTTAGCCATAGAACAATCCTAGAATAGACCATGAAAGTAAGACAAAGGATCAAAACATGAAAGAATAGACTTTTGAATGAAAGGTCGACTCAGAATACGTGTGGTCGCACGTAGGGTCGAATGATAACCGACCCTACGAGACCACAGGATCGACCACATGCCCTCGGGAAGTCCCAGGGAGGGTGTGGTCGCACGTAGGGTCGAATGGTATCCGACCCCACGTCCGACCCTACACCCTAGGGTCGCAGAAAACTGCTACCCTAGACGCTACCCAACCTGCGACCCTACGATTTCAGTTAGTCTAAATTTATTGGAATTAATTCTAATTAAAATCTATCTACTTGTTAGGTCTTTCTAGTGATTTAAAAGTGATTCATAGAGCTTGAACGAGGATCTACGCTCAATCAAAGGTGAGGAAACAAGACCTAAACTAATTGGCTAATAATAAACTGTTTTCGTTTATTTAGTCCAATACCATGTATGATTCTATGATTGTATGATTGTAATGTACATATCACATATCATCCACTATTTTTGTTATTACTGTTCATGCATATTTGATTTTGTTTATTATAACATGATGATGATGATGATGATGCTAGGAATATGCATGTGAATGTATGTGTGTGGTTAGTGTACTTGATGCGAGTAGAGCATCAGGGGGAGGACGTGACACTGTGGTTCATCCTGGTCACCAGACTCTAGCTCTATCTTTACTCAAGTCTTGTTCATTAGCGTCATCGTATCGCCATTACCTTAGCCGAACTATTACGTCATAGGGCATCAGAGGAGGTGGTCTCGGACCGTGTAGTCTATGACTCTGCCGGGGGGCCTTAGCTCTATCTCTATAGACGTATTGAGGGATGCTGGGGTGAGGCCTTGGATACACTGTTTGACATTAGGATTGGTTAGTTGCGAGCCTAGTTTACAAGTCCTCGCCAACAGGGGCTTACGTGTTGGTATGGGTAGAGCATCAGGGGAAGTGTGATGCGGTGCGGTCCTAAGCACTTTAGCTCTATCTCTATTCCATGGTGGGTGCATGTGGGGGCGGCAATGGTGTTTGATCCATTTGGCGGTTCCACACATTCGTGTATAGAGGTGCGGCGGCCACTTATCCTTTATATTGTATATTGCAAACTTATGAACCAGACCAAAGATATGAATTGAATGCATGCATATGTTTGTTGTATTGTTTTGTTTGCTCACTAAGACGTGATGTGTGCTCACCCTTTCGACGTCTAATGTTTTTAGTTGATGATGCAGGTATGATCGTAGAAGATTATATCAATGCTTCTATGTACGGACATGCTACGGTGATTGACGCTGAAGTTATGATATAGTCGCATGATTCGTCATGTGAATGCAACTCATGCGTTTTTTATTAGATTTGTTTAGATTATATAGAAAATATAATTGATTATTTTATTTACTTATGTCTTAGTCAATGAAAGATAATTGGATATTTTATTTATGTTATCACTCTTAGAATTCTCAGTTCTATAAGACTTCCGCTATTGTTTATTTACTCTGATTATGGTTGTGGATGTGTATGGTTTAAGCAAACGGACACTGCCTATTCAAGATCCTGGTTGAACCATTGGTTTATTAGTGGTTCATCACACCATTCTGAATAGTGTAGAATTGGGATGTGACAACTTGGTATCTAGCTCTCAGGCCCTGTCTTTTAAACCAGTATAATTCCACAAAAGTTATGAACTGAGTTAGGATAAAACTTAAAAGTTGTAATAAGAACACACTATAAGCACCAGTGTTGTTTGAGACAAAATTAAAGAAAGAGAATAATGCACATATAAAAAAAAGAAACATGTTTCATATACATCAAAGAAAAAGTATGTTTATACATATCCAAAGCAGACTACAGTCCACAACCCGGACAGTTACTCTGTAGTACAAAGAAAGTTAAAAAAAAATATACATCATGGAGCTGGAGGTGATGAAGGAGGAGGTGCCTCACGATCTCTGTCGTAGTCCTCAGCAAACACTCTAGTTAACCAGGCTACCTGAGTCTAGGTCGTCCGAAGACTAGCTGTCAACTCGGCCATCCGCTGATCAGACGCACGGTGAGCATCTAGAAGCTCGCCCACTCTCATGTCCATCGCATGTTGAGCCTCTCTGATCTCACGCAGTAATCCCATCATATCATCAGATGGTGGGTGTGAAAGACTAGCCATGTGTGAAGGAGCCCGAGATGGACCAGCTCCAGTGGAATGTAGAGGTGATGGAGGAGGTATGGCATCTACATCCATATACATGCGATCCTCATCCTCAGCATCACCCCCATGGAACCCTGCTCCGGTTGCTGCTGCTGCTACTGCCTCAGCATCTGCTGTCTCTACTCGTGTACGAGGATGCACCAGAGCGTTCCTCTCATCATCACTGACCTGAGCATCCTGCATACCCATCCTACAGATGGCCTCACAGTCAAGATCCGATGAAAAGGTCTTCTCCTGAATCCTCTCATCTACTAAATCAACGCCTAGGCGGGTGAGCAGTGAAGTGATTAGAGGTCCGTAGGGCAGGTTGCCTAGCTGACCAGGCAGCGTAGCACGGATCATCGTCCTTCTGATAATGTAAGGTAGGCAGATAGGCTGCCTAGTGCAAATGCAGTAGAGGACATACTGAGTCAACTGGAAGATCCTCCCATAATGTCCACTCTGGGATATCAGGTTGTGTTGGATAATTTTGCAGTACATCCGAGGCTCTGGACGAAGGTTGATCGCTTTCATCTCCCAGCGATCATCTCTGATGAGTTGACTGTCAATCTCAGCACGCATCTCTAAGGATAGGAACTGGGGCTCCTTGGGAGCACAGTACACCAAAGGGCCATCATTTGATATGCCCAAAAGATCAGCCAACTACTGGCAGTCAAACGAAACCTCTACCCATTTGACGTAGCTCATGATCCTGTGCTCCCTACCTCTCTCTGTGTCATTGCGATCCCCTACTACCTGGAGATTTCAATAGAACTGTCTCACCAAATCAGGGCGGGTACAAGCCTCATAGGTGATCACAGGAAGCCAGCCCATGTCACCAAAAGCACCCTCCACATTGAACAAGGCTAGACTAGCCAAGTACACACAGCGACCCCTTTCTACTTTCTTACGCTCATAGCGAGCATACCGAGCTTCAGCCTCGTTGGAGAAGAAACAAATTGGGTCATGAGTCCTAGGAACCTTGGTACGAGCCATACTATCTGCCAAAACAAAGAAAAACAAATAATAGATTAGTAATGGTGAAAAACTCAAAAAATTTAACATTATAACGGCATGAATTGGCCAAAAGCCTCACTTTTCACCCAAACACTTGGGCAGGAGGACTTACATAGGTTTCAAACCATCCTGCAAAGCTCATACAGTTGGAAATTTAATCTAGAAAGATCAAATTTGAAGAAATATCAATAAATTTGAAAAATCTCGAAAATTAGGTCAAAAATGAAAATTTTCAAGTTTCTCGATAACCAACCGATGAAACTCAAATATTTTTTAGGGCTTTCGTCCATTGGGTGACCAATAGCAAAAGCCCCCAATAAAAATTAAATTTTTACGATTGGAAAAAGTTTAATTTGAAGAAAACGATGTAATGGGGGAAAAACCTACTTTGGAAAGTTTAAAAATGTGAAAAAGTAGAGAGCATACCTGAGGAGAAGGAGCGAAAGTCACGAACGGAAGAAACAATCACCAAACCCTAGGGGTCGACATTGTAGCAACTTAAGGGAAGCAAGTTAAGTTGGAAGAAAGGAGAAAGAATGAGAAATGAATCCAAAATCGGGTTTAAAAACCTAATTCTGGATCGTAGGGTCGCAAAATTCGACCAAAATATGCGACCCTACGTCAGACCCTACCATCGACCCTAGGCTCTCGGTGATCTAACAGAGTACCATGGGTCAGACCTAGGGTCGGACAATTACCGACCCTACATCGACCCTAGGCTCTCGGTGATTTGATAGAGAACCATGGGTCGGACCTAGGGTCAGACATATACCGACCCTACCATTGACCCTAGGCTCTCGGTGAGCTGACAGTGTTCTTAGGGTCGCATACCCTAGGGTCGCATAAGGACTGACCCTACCATCGACCCTACAATGGAAAATATAGTATTTTGTCAGAATGATCTTAAAATTTTGAAATTTATATTGATTAGTTGGATTTTTACTTGAGAACAACTTATGTTGATTGCCTTACATGTGCTATTATTGTTTTCAGACACTACCACCACCAGAACAGGAAATGGCTGGGTGAAGGGTAATCAGACGAGGCCGTAATCCAATTCCACCACCACCACCTGTGGAGGAAGACAGCCACGTAAATCATGAAGCACAGGAGAATCTGAATACGGCACCACTAGTGGCTAGTGGCTAGGAAAATCCTACAAACTCGCCAGCCCCACCTACAGATCTGGCTACAGCAGTAATGAACTTGGCTCAACAGCTACAACAAATATAGTAGGTGCAAGCCAATATGCATACTGCTATAGGCATGGCTTTTCCAGCTGCACATTCGACACCTATCCCAGCAGGACAAGCTAGCACAGTACCAGGGGGAAGCAACATGGTAGCCCACGCACCTCAAACACCAGTCATGTCGGCTCAAGTACAGAATCCTGAGGTAGCTCAAGGCAGTTACCAGTATCAACCATCTATGTATGGGGCCTATGCTCCGTATCAGCTGGACTACTCCCGACTGATCGAGTGTTTTCTGAAGATGAAGCCCAAAGAATATAATGGTAAGCCAACAGACCCTTTGTGACCAGCACACTGGATTGATGAAATAGAAAGAAATTTCATGATGATGACGGTAAATGAGGAGGAGAAAGTACTGTGTGCAACCTTTAGGCTGAAAGGCATGCACACCACTGGTGGAAGTCCACATGGACTTATCTATTAACAAAGCATGCCCAATTGACCTGGGGTATATATAAAGAGGCATTCTTTGAGAAGTACTTCCCCAGAAGTTTCAAAGATTCTATGGAGAGAGAGTTCCTGAGTCAATATCAGGGCCAGAGGACTGTAGATGCATACCAACAGCGTTATGAGGAGCTATTTTTCTTTGCACCCGCTAGCATGCAAGAGGAAAATACAAAGACCCGAAGGTTCATCATGGGACTTAGGGGAAGCATTCACGAGTATGTTTTGGGATTGGAAAAGAAGGTCTATAATGAAGCAGTACAAATTACTCGAGTAATAGAGTCGAGCCAGAAGGAGAGTTACTTTTCTCAAAATAGGGGTATTAAAAGGCCAAATGGGAATTCTTATAACGGAGGGAATACAAGGACATTCAAACCCTTTCGTACTCAAGGATTCAATGCTGCAGCCAAGACTACTCCAGCAGCTCAACCGCAACAAAAGCAAAACAATGAAGGAGTAAAATGCTTTAACTGTAACCAAATAGGACATTATTCAAGAGAGTGTTCTAAACCCAGAAAACAGCTACAACAAGGGAAGGTTTATACTGTTACATCTGAGGATGCTGCCGCCATCGCCTGATGTGGTCACAGGTATGATCTAAACCTTTTATTTTGTGTTACAATGTGTGATCATGTAGACTAAAACAAAAACAAATCACAGGTATTGTACCTATTAATGGCATACCTGCTAGAGTACTCTTTAATTCTGGAGCTACTCATTCTTTTATATCTGTGTCATTTGGAAAGAAACTGAATCTACCCCTCAGATCGTTAGATTATAAACTGCTTGTATGATCGCCGATGGGATTAGAAGTGGAATTAGAAAAAGGTTATGGACAATATCCAGTTCTTATTGACGAAAAGACTTTGGATGCAACCTTGATTCAACTTGAGATGACAGACTTTGACGTCATCTTGGGAATTGACTAGTTAGCTCGGCATTCTGCAAACCTATTATGTGCAAAAAAGAAACTGACATTTAAAGACAAGGAAGGAGCAGAGTTTAGTTTTGCGGGAACCAAACTTCCCCGTAAACAAAAATTCATCATCTCTGCATTAAAGGCTAGGAAATGCCTCCAGAAAGGAAGAGGTGGGTATCTAGTATCAGTGGTCAACCTCACCAAGGAAGCAACATGAATGGAGGATATTGATGTTGTGCGTGACTTTCCAGCTGTATTTCTTGAAGAACTACCAGGACTACCACCTGACTTAGCGACAGAGTTTGTTATAGATCTGATACCCGGACCCACATCAGTAGCTAAAGCACCTTATAGAATGGCTCCTACTGAATTGAAGGAATTAAAAGTACAGTTACAAAAATTACTAGACAAGGATTACATCAGACCTAGCATATCACCATGGGGAGCGTTAGTATTATTTGTAAAGAAGAAGGACGGTAGCGTTCGACTGTGTATAGACTATCGGGAATTAAATAAGCTGACAATCAAGAATCGATATCCATTGCCGCGGATCGATGACTTGTTCGATCAATTGCAAGGTGCCAAGGTGTTCTCCAAGATTGATCTTCGGTCATGATACCATCAGTTGAAGATTAAGGACAGTGATATTCCAAAGACAGCATTCAGAACAAGATATGGACACTATGAATTTTTAGTCATGTCTTTTGGATTGACTAACGCACCCGTAACTTTTATGGAACTCATGAATCGGGTATTCCATGATATGTTGGATACGTCGGTCATTGTGTTTATTGATGATATATTGGTCTACTCCAAGGACAAGGAAACTCATGTCATGAATTTAAGAGCTGCTCTGCAGCGATTAAGGAAAGAGAAGCTTTACGCCAAATTTACAAAGTGTGAGTTTTGGTTAAATGAGGTCGCTTTCTTAGGCCATGTTGTATCCGCTGAAGGAATTAAAGTGGATCCTAGCAATATTGAAGGCATTGTGAATTGAGAAGCACCGAAGAGCGTTGCAGAAATTAGAAGTTTCCTAGGTCTAGCTGGGTATTATCGACGATTCGTGGAAGACTATTCCAGAATTGTCGTACCTCTCACCAGTTTGACTAAGAAAGGAGAAAAGTTTGTTTGGACTGATAAATGTGAGAAGTTTTCAAACATTGAAGGCTAGATTGATATCTGCTCCGATCTTGACTATTCCTATTCCAGGACAGCCATTCATCTTGTACACTGATGCATCTGGATTGGGTTTAGGATGTATACTTATGCAAGGAGAACAACTAATTGTGTATGCTTCAAGACAACTGAAGACACATGAGAAGAACTATCCCACTCATGACTTGGAATTGGTGGCAGTAGTACATGCTATCAAGATATGGAGACATTACTTGTACGGAGAGAAATTTCATATTAAATCAGATCATAAGAGTCTCACTTATCTTTTTAATCAGAAGGAGTTGAACATGAGACAAAGAAGATGGCTGAAATTATTGAAGGATTATGATTGTGATATCCAGTATCATCCAGGAAAGGCTAATGTAATTGCTGATGCGCTAAATAGAAAAACAATGATAAAATCTCAAGGAGAGGTTAACACGACTGCAGCAATGTGTACTACAGGAAAAGTGTTCAATTATGGTAATGAGCAGTACGTGATAGATACACCGGGTGAATCAACCAACCAAGGGTTTATTCATCGATTTTCAAATATGTTCGCAACGTTGAAGATTGTACCTGATATAATTGATGAAGTAAAAGCAGCTATTAAATCAGACCCTTATCTGAGAACGGTACAAGAAGATATCGATAAAGGTAGGACCATTCCTGAGTTCACCTTAGATGATGAAAAGGTACTGAAGTACAAAGGAAGAGTATATATTCCTGAAACAGAAAATTTGGACATTAGACACTGACTAATGAAGGAAGCTCACACTACCGCCTATTCGGTACATCCTGGAAGTACAAAGATGTATCATGATTTGAAGAAATTATATTAGTGGAGAGGAATGAAAGCAGACGTAGCTAAATTTGTGTCACAATGCCTAAATTGTCAGAGGGTGAAGGCTGAACTACAAAGACCTGCAGGACTGCTGTAGCCACTGCTAGAACCAGCATGGAAATGGGACTGCATCACTATGGACTTTGTCACCGGGTTACCATTGACTCCTCGAGTAGTTGACGAGGTCTGGGTGATTGTAGATCGTCTGACTAAGACAGCTCACTTTATAGCTATACGAT
The DNA here is from genome assembly GCA_028583415.1 of Protea cynaroides. NCBI lineage: Eukaryota > Viridiplantae > Streptophyta > Magnoliopsida > Proteales > Proteaceae > Protea > Protea cynaroides. The sequence continues at coordinate 66,709,146 of CM053268.1, read as the reverse complement.
CACAGTATACCCTGGAGAGGTTAGCCAAGTTATATGTGGATAACATTGTCAGACTACATGGTGTACCTGAAAGCATTGTGTCCGATAGAGACCCACACTTTACTTCAAAGTTTTGGGAAGGATTGAAAAATGCTATGGGTACAACGTTGAAGTTCAGTACTGCATTCCATCCTTAAACAGACGGACAGTCAGAGCGTACCATTCAGATTTTGAAGACATGATTTGAGCTTGTGTTATTGATTTCAAAGGATCATGGGATGAGAAACTACCATTGATCGAGTTCGCCTATAACAATAGCTATCAGGCTACTATACAGATGTCACCCTATGAAGCACTGTATGGAAGGAAGTGTCGAACTCCTTTATTTTGGAATGATGTTAGAGAACGTAGCATTGTTGGACCAGAATTTGTTGAAGAGACTTGTCGAGTAGTCGACATTATCAAGGAAAGAGTTCGAGCAGCTCAGAATCGTCAAAAACAGTATGCAGATACTCAGTGCAGAGACCTTGAATTTGTCATAGGTGATAAGATATTTTTGAAGGTATCACCTATGCGGGGTTTAAAACGATTTGGACAGAAAGGGAAGCTAAGTCCGAGATATGTTAGGCCATATGAGATTTTAGCCAAACGTGAAAAAGTAGCTTATCAGTTAGCACTACCACCATCTATGTCAAGTGTACATGATGTATTTCATATCTCCTTATTAAAGAAGTATGTCAGAGATCCAACGCACGTTTTGACAGTGGATCCACCAGATCTAACAGATGATTTGACATTCGAAGTAGCACCAACTGAGATCACAAGCCGAAAGGTTCAACGACTGCGCAACTGTGACATCTACTACGTTAAGGTTACCTGGAGAAGTCGAGATATAGAAGAGATCACATGGGAAGAAGAAAATGCTATGCGGAAGCAATATTCTCATCTTTTCGACTCGGAAGGTATGTACAAATTTTGAGGACAAAATTTTTAATAAGAGGGGGGGAGTTGTAAGACCCGTATCGAACTAACCAGTCGTACCACCTTGTACCAGGTCTACCTATCATGGTCGAGCCAAGTGGACCAAGTGCGTAAAGAAAATCACAAGACCAGGTATGAGTCTAACCCAAAAATAGTAAATGTGAGGGTAGGGTCGCATGCCTAAACAGGTAGGGTCGACCCCACCTCAACAGAAGTCCAACCCATGACTTTCTAGTCGTAGGGTCGCATGACTAGAAAAACATAGGGTCGACCGATTCTACGACCCTACGTCCGACCCTACGTTGACAGACAGAAATCAGAATTTAAGAAACTTTTCTAATTCCAAGGGGATCTTTCCTAAACTCATTGGGACTTATTATGGAGGGTTTTTCTCTATAAATAGGACATCCCTTAGCCTCTTTCACTCCTTTACAACCCTAATTGAAAGTGGGAGAAAGAGAAAGAGAAGGAAGAGAAGAAGAGAAGGAAACTTGAAGAAGAAGACTAAGGAAGAGAAAGAAACTTCAGAGAAACCTCTGAATAAAGGTATGAACCTAATTCCTTAACTGAATAAGAGATCCTAGAATAGTTATGAAGAACATAGGATTAGGAAAAACCCAAATCATCCATCCATGGACAAGTTCCAAGAGATTCCATGGAGGAAATTGTTATGGACAATGAACAGTATAAAACTTAGAGTTTTGAGCCATAGAACAATCTTAGAATGGACCATGAAAGTAAGTCAAAGGATCAAAACATGAAAGAATGGACTTTTGAATGAAAGGTCGACTCAGAATACGTGTGGTCGCACGTAGGGTCGAATGATAACCGACCCTACGAGACCACAGGATCGACCACATGCCCTCGGGAAGTCCCAGGGAGGGTGTGGTCGCACGTAGGGTCAAATGGTATCAGACCCCATGTCCAACCCTACACCCTAGGGTCGCAGAAAACTGCTACCCTAGGTGCTACCCTAACTACGACCCTACGATTTCAGTTAGTCTAAATTTATTAGAATTAATTCTAATTAAAATCTATCGACTTGTTAGGTCTTTCTAGTGATTTAATAGTGATTCATAAAGCTTGAACGAGGATCTATGCTCAATCAAAGGTGAGGGAACAAGACCTAAACTAATTGGCTAATAATAAACTGTTTTGGTTTATTGAGTGCAATACAATGTATGATTCTATGATTGTATGATTGTAATGTGCATATCACATGTCATCTACTCTTTTTGTTATTACTGTTCATGCATATTTAATTTCGTTTATTATAACATGATGATGATGATGATGCTAGGAATAGGCATGTGAATGTATGTGTATGGTAAGTGTACTTAATGCGAGTGGAGCATCAGGGGGAGGACGTGACACTGTGGTTCATCCTGGTCACCAGACTCTAGCTCTATCTCTACTCAAGTCTTGTCCACTAGCATCGTCGTATCGCCATTACCTTAGTAGAACTATTATGTCGTAGGGCATCAGGGGAGGTGGTCTTAGACCGTGTAGTCTCTGACTCTGCCGGGGGGCCTTACTGGTCACTAGACTCTAGCTCTATCTCTACTCAAGTCTTGTCCACTAGCATCGTCGTATCGCCATTACCTTAGTAAAACTATTATGTCGTAGGGCATCAGGGGAGGTGGTCTCGGACCGTATAGTCTCTGACTCTGTCGGGGGGCCTTAGCTCTATCTCTATGGACGTATTGAGGGATGCTGGGGTGAGGCCTTGGATACACTGTTTGACATTAGGATTGGTTAGTTGCAAGCCCAGTTTGCAAGCCCTCGCCAACAGGGGCTTACGTGTTGGTATGAGTAGAGCATCAGGGGAAGTGTGATGCGGTGCGATCCTAAGCACTTTAGCTCTATCTCTATTCTATGGTGGGTGTATGTGGGGGCGATAATGGTGTTTGATCCGTTGGGAGGTTCCACACATTCGTGTATAGAGGTGCGGCGGTAACCTATCATTTCTATAGCACATTGTAAACATATGAACCAGACCAAAGATATGAATTAAATGAATGCATATGTTTGTTGTATTATTTTGTTTGCTCATTGAGTTGTGATGTGTGCTCACGCTTTCGACGTCGAATGTTTTTAGTTGATGATGCAGGTACGACCGTAGAAGATTATATCAATGCTTCTATATGTACGGACATGCTGCGGCGATGGACGCTGAAGTTATGATGGAGTCGCATGATTCATCATGTGAATGCAACTCATGCGTTTTTTATTAGATTTGTTTAGATTATACAGAAAATATAATTGATTATTTTATTTACTTATGTCTTAGTCAATGAAAGATAATTAGATATTTTATTTATGTTATCACTCTTAGAATTCTCAGTTTATTTAATATATAAGACTTCCGCTATTGTTTATTTACTCTAATTATGGTTTTGGATGTGTATGGTTTAAGCAAATGGACACAACCTATTCAAGATCCTGGTTGAACTGTTGGTTTATTAGCGGTTCATCACACCATTCTGAATAATGCGGAATTGGGGTGTGACATTACAAACTTATAAATCAGATCAAAGATATGAATTGAATGCATGCATATGTTTGTTGCATTGTTTTGTTTTCTTACTGAGCTCAAGTTGGAGAGCTGAGCCTCGCACGTGTAATTCTTTTTAGTTTTTGATGTTACAGGTATTACGGTTAAAGATTATGATGACACGCCAACATATGAACAAGTGACGACTATGGATGAGCAAGCTGTGGAGGATTATTATGATTCGTTAAGCGAGTATTTCAACTATGGATGCGCTTTGTGTTTTACTTTCGTATTTGGATATTTCTAATATGTATTAAATTATGTTTTGGTTACTTGGAGATAACTGTAATATTAGTTATTTATCATGATTAGACCTCAGTTCATTATTAATAAGACTTTCGCTATTTACTTTAATATCTTTGATTAATGTGGAATGTGTTTTGGTTTAACATGGTTGGCATAGCCTATATGAGATCCTGGTTGAACCATTGGTTTATTGATGGTTCATCACACCATTCTAGTTAGTCCAAAATTAGGGTGTGACAACTTGGTACCACAGCCCTTAGGCCTTGCCCATCAAACTTGAATACTTCTACTAGAGTCCATGAACTGAATTAGGATAAATTAAAAGCTTTAATACAAACACACCATAAACACCTATGTTGGTTGAGACAGAACTTAAACAAGACAATAATGTACATATAAAAGGTGGAATCATATGTATACACAGACAGAAAAAGAAAATCAAAATGTATCATGTTAAACAAATAATATAGGGTATGATCTATAAGTCGGACAGTTGTATAAGTATATAAAGGATATAGTACAGTAGCAAGAAGGGGGCATCTATAAAGTAGGAAATTAGAATACCGAGTTAGTACTCACAAGATGTGAAACCCGATGTATGACAGAGGAAGAAGAAAAATAGCTAGTAATGCCTAAATCCCTGTAGAGGTAAATTAAAAGATCTCGGGCTAAATCCAACAGATATAGGAGAACAATGGCCATACACCAAAAATTAGAGTAACTATTAAAGAAGATAAAGCTATACTCCTGGGTGACGTGGAGACTTAGAGTGAGATCCACCACAAGCTGATCCATTGCCCGCTGAGCATTAAGAAGAGGTTGCAACTTGACCCATCACCATCTAGGTCGAGAACGGGTAGTGAAAACTCATCTGAGTAGATGCTAAATAATGATAATTAGATTGAAACAAATCAAAGGAGGTAAACAACTAGGCCACCCAGCCAATCTACTTGGACTACCAAGTGCCTTGACTATGATTATAATAAATTTGGCCTGACAAAATGCAAAAACAACAACAGATGATACCGGCTATGTAAGTTGCCATGGAAATCACTATCCAAGTTGCCAATGCTACATCAACACCTCCGGGTCAAAAAGTACGATACCGATTGGTAGCAACATTGTACCCCCAGCACCGTCTGGTTAACTATAACACAATGCCTACCATACAGAAAGTCCCAGTAACGCACACCCCAGTGTAGAAGCTTGGCGCACAACAAGCAGTGTATCAAGGTGGTTACCTTTATCAGCCACCGATGTATGAGATAGCTGCATCATGGCAGAATGATCCAACAAAGGTTGAGGAATATTTTCTGAAGATGAAGCCTCAACTATTTTCAACAAAGGATCAAATTTATTGTGTCCATATAACTAGATAGGTTTATATAGGATGCGGTGCATTATTGATTTACTCTTATGATTATAGAGGATGCACATACCTGATTTTAAATTCTCGTGTCTTGATAGGATACCTTCTTAATTTAAACTGTCAATTGGAGTTATAGATATTGTTTCTTTAGTATTAGTTCTGATTATACCAATCTGAGCCACTCTCATGATCGACAACATGAACAGAGATATGAATTAAATGAACAGTTAAATGTTTAATCATGTTGAGCGTACATCTTTTTTATTTATACCTGATTTATTGATGTACCAAAACTTTCTCCAGATTTACTCCTGTAGTGCCTCGACCAAGGGCATTATATACTCGATAAAACCTATAACCATGAGGTTAAGAACTGTAAAACCTCTATTTCCATATATTTAGACCATCGTGCAACTTAACGACCTTTTGATGTCGGTTGGATTACCATAGATTTACTCCTGATCCTTTAAACCTAGGTTCACTAGATAAAACAAGTGTTTGTCATCATACTGAAATTGGAAGAAGGAAATAAATTGCTTTTGGATAAATATTCTGGTTCATACACTCCCTGACCTTTGTTGATAAAGATGTTTAGTGATAAAAAAATTATTGGAAGAAAGACGATTAAATTCAGATTAGATGCTATAGCCAAGAGACCTCAGATGAAGTAATGGAGAATCTATTTTGAGATTACTGAATGGATGGATATGAGTCATGTCTATAAAAGAGTGCATGGGCAAAAAGTGAAAACTATAAAGAGTAACTAGGAAAAAGTAGATAGCACTCAAGTAAAGTTAAAGATGGTTATATCGGTATGAAGTTGACTAGGAAGAAGATTCCTAAAGGCAGATCTAAGAGTGGATATAATGATGAAATAAAAAATAATGGTATGGATAGTACTTGGTATAGCATAACTACTATAAAGTTATGCCATTGTCAAGTGAGATGATTGAGTAAAGACCAAAAGATTTTGGTTGAATTAATGAATTTATAAGCATATACCCTAATGCTTATAGGTAGACTTGGGATATGAAGTAACATTCAAAAAAATCTTTTGAGGTATATGATAGAGAGATCAGGGTAGAACATCAGTGATAAAAGAGATGTAAGCTACTGAGTGCAATAGTCTTTGAAAAATCATAAAAGATAAGGAGCTAGATATGCTCTTAAGATCTTTATACCAGATTTTACTAGTTCAAGCCCTTTTGGACTAGATGTTGTATTAGATGAGTGTTATGAACAATGTTCAAATCATATGGATGGACAGAATTTGGATGCAACCTAAATCGACTTGAGATGACAGACTTTGATGTCATCTTGGAAATAGACTGGTTGTCTCAACATTCTATAAGTGATTGTGTGCATAGAAGAGGTTATCATTTAAGAACAAAGATGACACATAATTAGGTTTTATTGGAAGCATATTGCTTAGGAAGCGAAAGCTCTTCCTCTCTGTATGAAAGGCAAAGAGATGCTTTGAAAAGAAAGGAGTTGGATATATGGTATCTATGGTAGATGTTACTAAAGAAGCACCATAGATGGAAGATATTGATGTGATGCGTAAATTACCTGATGTGTTTCCAGGAGACTTACCTGGGTTACCACCTGATCATGCAACCGAGTTCGTTATCGACTTTTACATAGGATGGCACCTGTGTCAAAGGCACCCTATAGAGTAGCTCCTATGGAGTTGAAAAAATTGAGACTCAACTACGTGAGTTATTAAACAAGGGTTCTAATCGGCTAAGTATTGCATCACAAGGAGCGCCAATGCAATTCGTGAAGAAGAAGGATGGTAGTGTCAGATTATGTATAGACTACCAGGAACTAAACAAGTTCACAATCAAGAATCGATATCTACTATCTCAGATCAATGACTTGTTTAATCAGCTACAAGGAGCAAAGGTATTCCCTAAGATTGACCTTGGATGGAGTATCATCAAATGAAGAATTTAGACAGAGATATCTCGAAGACAACTTTTAGAATCGGGATTGGGCATTATGAGTTCTCGATTATGTCGTTTAGATTAACCAATGCCCTTACATCTTTTATGGAGCTGATGAACTGGGTGTTTCATGACATGTTGGATATGTCGGTCATAATTTTCATAGATGATATTTTGGTTTATTCCAAGAATGAAGCAACTCATACAACAGATCTTAGAGAAACCTTACAACTGCTGAAAAGGGAGAAGCTTTATTCAAAAAGTGTGAGTTTGGTTGAACGAGGTGATTTTCTTGGGTCACGTAGTATCATCAGAAGGGATTATAGTGGACCCCAGTAAGATAAAAGCAATCGTAAGGTGAAAAGCATCTAAGAACATTACAGAGATCAATAGTTCTTGGGTTCAACTAGTTATTACAGATGATTCATAAAGGATTACTCTAGGATCGCAATACCTCTTACCAAGCTAACCAGGAAGGTAAAGGAGTTTATTTGGACTGACAAGTGTGAAGAATGTTTCCAAACTCTAAAAAACAAGGTTAATATTAGCTCCCATCTTGATCATTCCGGTACCAAGGGAACCTTTTACCCTATACATCGAAGCTTTCGGATTGGATCTAGGATGCGGGTTGATGCAAGGTAAATAAGTGATTTCATATGCTTCAAGAAAATTAGAGCATGAGAAGAGTTACCTTACTTATGACTTGGAATTATCGGTGATGAATTATGCAATCAAGACTTGGAAACATTATCTATACGAAGAAGAATTTTAGATTAAATGGGAACACAAGAGTTTTATTTATTGCTTCACCAGAAAGAGTTGAACATGAGACAGAGAAGATGGTTAAAACACCTGAAGGATTAAGACTGCGATATTCAGTGTCATTCGAGGAAGGCTAATGTAGTAGCTGAGGCCTTAAGCAAAAAGGGAATTAAGAAGTCTAAGGAAAGACCCAGTATAAATGTTGCCTTATGTTTCACAGCAACAAATTCAGATTGGAAGAAGAGTAACATAAAATAGAAACTCGTGATGATCCAATTGAGCGAGAACTTATGGATGAACTTATGGAGCAATAGTTCATCGCTTACGTTTGTAGCGTTATAGATCGTCTCTGATTTGGTAGACGAAGTAAAGGTAGTATTTTGTTAGATCTATATCTAAGAGCGGTGTAAGAAGATTTAAAAAAAAAAAAACCTAATCCTGACTTACTTTCGAATGTGAAAAAGTCCTGAGATACAGAAGATGATTATGCATACCTGAAGTAAAAAAACGCTAATCATAGATACAAGATAATGCTAAAAATCCATTCTATTCCGTATTGGGTACATCCTAGAAGTACAAAATATACCAAAACATGAAGAGATTATTTTGGTGGAAGGGAATGAAAGTAGTTGTGGCTAGATGCATGTTTCAGTAACTGAATTATCAACAAGTAAAGGCTGAAAGACAAAGACCAACATGGCTTACTACAACAACTATCGAATCCAGTCTGGAAGTGAAACTGCATTACAATGAACTATGTCACCAATTTTCCACTGATTCCTAGATCGATTGACGTAGTTTGGGTGATTGTTCATTGCCTTATGAGGATAGCTCATTCCATTGCTATATGACCTCGGTATGCTTTGGAGCGGCTAAGTATGCTATATGGGGATTGAATTTGCTACCAAGCTACTATGTAAATGTCACCTATGAAGCATGGTTTGGTAGAAATGTCGAATTCCTTTGTTTTAGAATGAAGTCGGAGAATAAGGAATTATAAGACCTAAGTCTATTAAAGAAACCTATCAAGTGGCAGACGAGATGTTAAGACCTCAAGTTCGCCATAAGTAACAAAGTATTTTTGGAGATATCACTTATGCATGGTTTAAAACGATTCAACAAGAAGGAAAAATTGTATCCTATATATGTTTTGGAGATCAAAAAAATTTTGGAGAGACATAGAAAAGTTGCATATCAACTAGCGTTACCGCCATCCATGTCTAGTGTGCATTACGTATTTTGCGTGTCTCTACTAAAGAAGTACGTTGGAGATCCATATCAAAGGTATTGACCACTGATCCACTGGATTAGATAAAAGATTTAACTATTGAAGTGGTACCAACCTAGTTCACTGGTTGGAAGGTACAACATCTCCAAAACTGGGATAATTATTATATGAAGGAAACTTGGCGAAGCCAAGATGGGAAGAAGAAGATGCAATGCGAAAATAGTATTTCCACTTATTGAGTTTGAAGTAAATTCAAATTTCGAGGACAAAACTTCTTTTAAGGATGGGGGAGTTGTAAGATCCATACGTTCAAATTTCGAGGACGAAATTTCTTTTAAGGGTGGTGGAGTTGTAAGACCCGCACATCGCGAACCTGGTCTAACCTTAAGTTCTCATGCTGTGACTGGTCTTCCCATCATAATCGGTTGAAGTAAACCAATTGTATGTAGAAACCACAAGATAAGGTAAGTAATGAGTCAAATTTAGTTGGTGTGGTTGACTGTTTAAGATCGTGTGGAAGCAACCAGTCAAAAACTAAAAACCAAAAAATTTTGGTCGTGTAGTAGCAGTTTTGAGGGGTGTGGTCGATACATGAGACCACACAACGTGTGGTTGCATATTTTGGATGTGTGGTCGATGGATTCTGCGACCCCACGTGCGACCACACGATGCTGAACAGACTCCGTGTTTATGAAACTTTCCTAATTTGAGGGGGACTCTTTCCTAATTAAAGTGGGACTCTATATGGAGGTTTTCCTCTATATAAGGGACGTTCCTTAGCCTCTCTCACTCTTTTAGAACTCAAATTGAAACCCTAAACCTAAGAGAGAAAGAAAAAGGAAGAGAAGGGGAAGAAGGAGATTTGGAAAAGAAGCTTGGAGAAGAAGGTTTTGAAGAGAAAAGTTCTATCTCCCTATAGAAATCTTAAGGTATGGACTTGACTCTGTAGGCTAGATCAGATAAGATAGGTTCCTTTTATCAAGTTGATGTGTTGAATCTAATGCAACGATTTCAGTTATGGAATTTCTAAGAAAAATCGTGAGAAAATAGATTAGGTATAATGGTTAATGAGAAACTGTAAATAATGGCCATAGAATAATCATAGGATGAACCCAAGTAATGAGCCGAGGAATCGACTTTGGAAGAATTCGGATTGAAGATGAAAAAGTGACCAAACATCATGTGGTCGCAGTCTGTGGTCGACCATAGGGTGACCAGAGGGTCGACCACAGCTATTTGGGAAGTTCCCAGGAAAGGTGTGGTCGCATGGTTTGGTCGCATAAAATGCGATCACAGGGTTCGACCACACAGTGTGTGGTCTCATATATTGCGACCACAGGATCGACCACATGTGCGACCACACGTTAACAACTAGTACATTTTGAGACCAAACAAGATTTTTGACTACTTTAACTTGGTAAACTTGAACCCTAACTTAAATACATTAATTGTTTAGGTTCCCAATAGATTCAAAGTGACTTCCAAAGCTTGGGAGAGAAATAAACATCGATAAAAGGTGAGGGAATAAAACTTAAATTAATTGGCTAATAACAAGCTATTTTACTTATTGAGTCCAATGCCATGATTGATTCTATACTTGTATGCTTGTAATGTGTATTTCACATGTCATCCAATATTCCTGCTATTACTGCTCATGCGTATTTAATTCTGTTTATTTATAACATGATGATGATGATGCTAGGAATAGGCATGTGAATATATGTGTGTGATTAGTGTGCTTAATGCGAGTGGAGCATCAGGGGGAGGACGTGACACTGTGGTTCATCCTGGTCACCAGACTCTAGCTCCATCTCTATTCAAGTCTTGTCCACTGACATCGTCGTATCGCCATTACCTTAGCAGAACTATTACGTCGTAGGGCATCAGGGGCGGTGGTCTCAGACCGTGTAGTCTCTGACTCTACCGAGGGGGCCTTAGCTCTATCTCTATCAATGTATTGAGGAATGCTGGGGTGAGGCCTTAGATACACTGTTTGGCATTAGGTTTGGTTAGTTGCGAGCCTAGTTTGCAAGCCCTCGCCAATAAGGGCTTACGTGTTGGTATGGGTAGGGCATCAGGGGAAGTGTTATGCGGTGTTTGATCCGGACACTTTAGCTCTATCTCTATTCCATGATGGGTGCATGTAGGACGGCAATGGTGTTTGATCCATTGGGCGGCTTCACACACTCGTGTATAGAGGTGCGGCGGCCACCAATCCTTTCTATAGCACATTGCAAACTTATAAACTAGACCAAATATATGAATTGAAAGCATGCATATGTTTGTTGCATTGTTTTGTTTTCTCACTGAGCTCAAGTTGGAGAGCTGACCCTCGCGCACGCAATTCTTTTTAGTTTTTTGATGTTGCAGGTATTACGGTTGATGATTATGTCGACACGCCAACATATGAACAGGTGACGGCTATGGATGAGCAAGTTGTGGAGGACTATTATGATTCGTTAAGCGAGCGTTTCAACTATGGATGCGCTTAGTGTTTAACTTTCGTATTTGAATATTTGTAATATGTATTAAATTATGTTTTGGTTACTTGGAGATAACTGGAATATTAGTTATTTATCATGATTAGACCTCAGTTCATTATTAATAAAACTTCCGCTATTTACTTTAATATCTCTGATTAATGTGGAATGTATTTTGGTTTAAATGGTTGGCATAGCCTAAATGAGATCCTAGTTGAACCGTTGGTTTATTGACGGTTCATCACACCATTCTGGTTAGTCCAAAATTGGGGTGTGACAGACGTCCTCTTTATAGAGAGAAACTCTCCATATAGAGTCCCTCTACAATAAGGAAAGAGATCCCCTTTGATTTGGAAAGTTTTCAAATCTCAGAGTCGGTCTCAACATTGTGTGGTCGCATGTGTGGTTGTAGAATTCATCGACCACACGTCGCGACCACACGTGTGTTGTCTCATGTGTGTGGCCTCACTTGGTCTACCACACCCCTCAAAAATGCGACCACATGTCTATTTTGACTGGTCTCACTTCTTTTATGATGTGATCGATCATACCAGTTCAGGTAATCGACCACATACTCAAAATTCACTATTTTTAGGTCGATTTACATCCCTAGCCTTGTGGTTTCTTCACACGTTTGGTCAGTTCAATCAGACTATGATAGGAAGACCGATCATGACATGAGAACGTAAGGTTAGACCGGGTTCGTGGCGTACGGGTCTTACTGGTGGTGTCACTAATCAAATCCTACATGTCATCCTAAATATCCCTTTTACCAATCCCATCGAGAATCCCAGACCATCCGTTTTGCCCCCACCCCCAAAGATGATGTCCTCTTACTAGGGGTGAGTGACATACTCGTCAAGAATTACCTAGCAGGTTAGATCCAGTGGTCATCGACCGTTTCACCATTGCCTACCAGATCACAGTCACATACATCCACACATCAATCATATATTATAAATGCAAATGCATGCACAAAATAGTTATTGGATGACATATTATCATAACAAGCATGTGGCACAACAAACATCTATTATAAACACGCTAAAATTCATTAGGGGTTCTGTTCCTCACCTGATATCACCACATTATGGTTTCCCACACTTGGATAATCAGTGTCCCTCATGTACTCTACACTTATATAAAGGGTGGGATTATTAGTTGTACTTTTTATATCATTTATTATCGAATTACAGAAGTTTAGGGTTCGCCAGTCGGTGTATCGATCGCTACTGTAGCGACGGCCGTAACGTCCTACAGAGGCCAGAACTTTCTGCCAAGGGTTGGTCGCGGCGTCGATCGGTACAGTACCATCAACTGCCTCATTGTCCAACAACTTCTAGAGATCTTTCTGGGATTGGTCGGTCGCTACGCTGATCCTTACAATATATCATTCAGTGCATAATCCGACCCCTCTCCAAAGGTCAATTAGTGGTCTACCAGATTAGAACTTTCCTATAAACTTAGTCCATACCTTGATAGCCTAATGTGGTCCAATGGTAGGGTACTTCATAGGTCTATGTACTATCATAACAAGTGTGAAATTCAATGTTTAACCTAGTTCATTCATTGAGATTCATTCATTGAGATTATGTATCTTCAATATCAAGAAACAATACTAACTCTATTATTGATGAAGAACGAGTATTCATCACTTCTAATTTAATCATTCGATGGGATATGGAGTTTTGAATAGAATTTATAGAAGGTTAAGGGTTTTACCGACGATGGCTTGATCAATGTTGTTCGACTGTGTACGTGTTGACAATTCTCCAAACACAATATTCAACCAAGCTTCACCTTCTTCCTCTCCTTCCACTTCCTCCCTTTCTCTGAGAACGCGTCAGAGTTTTCTGAGATTGATATGTACTCTGAGGAGGGTGAAAATGTAGGTTTTTTTTATTCTATTTAGGTGTCCTCTTTGAAGTAGAACTCCTAGTTTGAATGGAGGACTCCTAAGAAGTTGCCAAGTAGTGAGAGTTTGAATTAAGGAGGGACTTTACAACTCCAAAGGTAGTTAGGATGGGTGTGGGCCCCTCTAGATTCATCTATGGGTCCAAGGAATATCCTAAATAACTTCCCAAAACAAAACTAACTGTAAAATATCAAGAATGGGTCAGTTTTGGCTTGGCCGGTCGATGGTCTCGGTCCTTGTTCTATGGGGATTCCCAACCGCCAGATAGCGGCCAGCCCCTTTTAAGATTGTATGTTTAACATATGGCAAGAAAGTTTGAGAGTGTAAAGGGTACCTACCGTGCTAGTCATCAATTTGGCATCGAATTGGGTTCAGCTATGATGGAAAACTCTGGCACGAAAGAAAATCCGAGTTAGGCCGAGTTTTCTGAGTGCGGCTTTGACAACTAATCAATCCTCTATTTCATGCTCATAAAAAGCATATAGAAATAGACTACCACTTTGTTCATGGGCAAGTGGCTTCGGGACAGCTGCAGATCTAGTTCGTCATTAGTGGTGACTAGCTAGCTGACATCCTCCCCAAAGGCCTACCTTCCCTATGGTTCCACTGTCTTAGAGACAAACTCACCGTCTGTCCAAAAATGGTTTGTTTACGGGCATGTTTAGGTAAACCGTTTACAACATTGAAATTTAAATCACCCAATGGATGAGGATGACTCATCTCCAACAAAGCTGTAAACCACAAACAATCTAAGAGAGGATGAGAATGACTCATCTCCTACAAAGTTGTAACCGCTTGGGCTGTAGCAGCCTAAAATCAAGCACAACATCAGCCTAAAACCTATGAAGAGATAGAGATAATCCAAATCTCTATCTCCTATAATTTTTGTAACAGTCCAAATTACTATAAATTAAGCCCAATCGCGGTTAAGGTGATAAAGGAGAAAATTTCAAACGTTGTCTTAAGTCTTACACTTCATTTTTGTTTTGATTGTCCATTTCTCATCTTCGATAATGAAACTTCATTTTTGTTTTGATTGTCCATTTCTCATCTTTGATATTTCATTAATATCTTTCAAAGTGAGGTTTTCCTCTATAATGGAGAGATTGAAGTTGTTGCTTGTTAGATGCATCAATGGAGAATTCTTTGGTTTATCACATTTAGTTTTCTGATTCACATTCTGTCAAAGAACTCAGATGAGAACTTTTTTGTGCATTAGTAATTTGGTATGAAACAAAACCCTTTTAGCAATTCATTCTTGGCATATTTTCGAATCGGATTTCGGTTAAGAATTGAATTCGAATTTGTTTACATCTTTACTAATGATACTAGACTTACATGTGTTTTGGATTATTCTAGACCTGTTGAGTATGCGTAAGGTGAAATCAAGTCAATACTAAAGTAAAAAATTTTGCAATCATTAACACACATGGATAGTGAACTAACTTTAAAATTATTTTCAATTGGAAAGTAAAATAAATATTATATCTCAAAATTTTAATTACCAAATATGGTGAGAGAAAAGTTATTAAATCATGATTACAAAACTTTAACAACAACAACAACAACAAAGCCTTATCCCAATTAAATGGGGACGGCTTCATGGAATCTTGTCCGCCAATCAGTTATGTTCAATATCATACTTAAAGTAAGGCCTAAGCTATACATGTCTTTCTTCATCACCTCCCCTAGAGTAATGATAGGTCTACCCCTAGCTCTTTTAGATTTTTCAATCTGAATCAGATCACTTCTCTATACAGAAGCATCTAACGGCTTCCGTTGAACATGACCATACTATTTCAAACAACTTTCTCGTAGTCTATCATGTATCTGCTCTAACTCCCAAATCAGTTTTAATATGTTCATTCCTTACTCTATCCTTCTTAGTATTGTGACACATCCATCTTAACACTCTCATCTCAATTACATTAAGTTTATCTATATGATACTTTTTATCTACCCAACATTCTTCACCATATATCATAACTGGTCGAATGACTGTCCTATAGAATTTTCCTTTAAATTTTAAAAGAATACGTCAATCACATAATATTTCAGACACATTTTTCCACTTCATCCATCTTATTTTAATCCTCTGCGAAACATCATTGTCTATATCTTTTTTCTTTTTTTTTTATAATTACGAAACTTTCGTTTAAAAAAAATTGATTTCTTCATTGAGATTGCAACTAAGGCTCTTGGTTTTCTTTAGTAGGGCTTTTGAGTAGACTCTATATCCAGAATAGTAGTGTTCACTGTTCAGTTGGTGATTTGCCAAAATTTTCAGCACAACTTCATATTATGAAATGTTATTTATTTATTAATTAACATTAACTGCGCAAACGGCAATGCCTACGAATTTTTAGTTACAAGGGCCAGATTTGATAAATTGGGCAAAGAGGAATTGTAAAGCCCTTGGTTCAATGGATCTACCTCAATGGAGCAGCTATTGCTTCTAAGCATTAGACTATGTTTGGAAGTGAAGTGAAAAAAAAAAAAAAAAAAAAAAAAAAAGAAATATGAAGGCAAATATCCCACTTGTTATCCAACAATTGGTTGGATCAAAGCAGTTTATTAGTAGGCCATCTCCTTGGTGGAGTACCGGAGTATAGCCCAATAACTCAGCTGCTTTCACCACTGTATCTTTCCTCTGCCTGTACGATTTCTTGTGGCGGATTCACATCGTCTCCTCCCAGTGGTTTTGGGAGGATGCGATAACCTATTTTGGATGGTCGTCACGTGGCTCTCGGGTGAATCCAAGACCCAAGTTTGAACCGACACCCCCTGTCGGCTCGGCTTGTCAGCTGGGTGTCGACTAAGACGTGGGTCTCGGATTCACCGAGAGCCACATGGAGGCCATCCAGGCAGATTGCCACTGTTCTCCCAAAACCACTAGGAGGAGATGATTCGAATCCTCATTTATGACTTGATGATGGTTTTAGATATCGGGACCGGTACGATGCTGAAACTATATCTGATAACTTCACTTTTTTTAGTATCTTTTAATTTAGTATCGATCACGTGCTATTCTATCATTGGTTACATATCGATCTATATCAATTTTCATAGTGACCGATACCCTTCAGATCCGGTAAATTAAAACCATGGCTTTGACGGTTTGGCTCTTGTAAATTAACCATGGCCGTTGAGAATAATGGACCCTACCCCCTAGCTAGGGTTCGACTCCCCTCAATGGCCATCATGAATGCACATCAAACCGAGCAGTAAGAAAATTCCAGGCCACATCAGTAGGTATATATATCTTTGTCCCTGTCATTTTGGGGGCCCACCTTCAGGTGGTGGTGGTATCCAACCGAAAAAACAAGATTTGAGAGGGAGAGAGATTATAATGATCACAAACACATTATAATGGCCATTTTTACGACAAATTAACTCACAACCATGTATCTGAGATTAAAACCAGTAAAACCTGAACATGCAAAATGTTGCAATATTATTTTTCCCGCTAGAAGGTTAAATCACCAACTACTCTGAAAAAAAAAAAGATCATGGAGATACTAAGAATTAAAAACCTAATCTAACCTAATTCGATCGATGTTGCCACTGATTAGACTAGTATGAAGCGGCACCTAACTAGCTGGGGTGGAACTTAGAAGAACCTAAAGAAAGCAACCATGGCAGACATTAGGAGTGGTGCAACAATAGGAACTGCCATTTTAACTGAACCATTTTGATCTGAAGGCCCATTAGTTCCATTCTGGTTGGCCGTTGGGGGAGAAATATTGGGCGGTTCCAACACCTTTATGATCATTTTCTGTCCTTTGGCGCAGTGACCAGAGACACCACTGATGAAGTAAAACAGGCTTGGATTATCCAACATGTAGGTGGTGTTACCGTTGTTGGAGAAGAAGATTGGGTGGGTAGAATGACATTTCTCATATTCATCATCACTTACTACCAACACTGAATCCTTCTTGTACTTGAAATCTGCAACCATCATAAATATAGAGTCAAAAAGAGAACTTAAAAATGCTTTTCAAAAGCTTTTGTTTTTATGTTTCTGCTTTTAAGAAAAAAATATTCTTATTTATACGACGGTTGTGTAAGATCATTTAAAAACCCACCCCAACCTTTTCGTCTTAAATACAAAAATATCCCTTGTATTTTGAGGTTCTCCTGATGATCCAATGACATCCCATGAAAAGAATCTGTCTCACTTGGCCATTGACACAAGGTGGTATCAAATAGACCACCATTTAAGAAATACTTTTATGGGAAAGAAACTCATTGTTTAGTTTGGTAATGGAAGTATTTTTTGAAAAAAAAAAAAAGAGAAACACATTTTGAATGCACATTAACAGAAATATCTCTGATACTTGCAAAGTATTATTTCAAAAGAACAAAAAAACAACAGAAACATTTCAAAAGAGATGTTTGGATAATACTTACAGACAGTGTCACCGACTAAGAACCGCTGTTTGGATGCCCAGTCGTCGTAGAAATCATCATCCTTGGAAGGAACAGCCCAGCCGTTGTCATCACCGACTTGGAATTCATGTGAATCCACTGAGAAGAAGTGGGTGGATGAAAGGAGGATTAAGCATAGAATTTTGCAGGAAACTATCATGAATTGAGAGGCCATTGTTGCTTTCTTTGTTTTTCCTTTGAAGCTACAGCCCTGAGCTGAGTAGTGTAGTTTGTGAGAGAGAGAGAGAGAGAGAAAAAAAAAATATAGCTAGCAGATTAGTTTTGAGGTGTTTGGAGAATTCTGATCGATTACTTGGGTTGGACTTCCTTAGCTTTTATTTTGGAGAGTGTATTTAGGAGGTAGTTACCGTGAGAGAGATAAGATCTAGAGAGAGATGTGGAGGTGGTGGGCTTGTTGGAAGTAACCGTCAATGAAGCTACCTTGACTTGGCCCTAACTGTAGGTCCGGTGATCAAGAGTTTGGTTTGAAGGGTCAAACTTTCGGTAGTAGAAAAAGATGGTGGAGAATTGTTCACCTAAATACATCATCGTTCATATTTAAGTGAGTCCTACACCCTAAATGTGGGTCCTACATCATATCAACTGTGTTGGAATTCTATGAAAAAATATATGTACATGCAATTGATCCGAACTCAAAGTCCACCTATGGGAGTGAATAACCATTTTGCATATGAATAGGATGCGAGTAAATATGCATTGGGCGAAAAGTATCTTAGAAATTTCCCAAGATCAGCTGAATTGCCAGACTAAAAGCCTGCACCAGCTCCGTTTGGCTGAGTGGGGAAAATGAAAATTTTCATTGACTTAAAATGGAAAGTTTTAGCTATCTAGAATCTAGATCGGATTGTCCAATAGGACAGTGACGAATAATAATCGATACGGAACGGATGACTAAATCAAAACGAAAATCAACATCACCCTCCCACCGAAAAGAAAGAAAATACACCGAAAAATACGCTAAAGTTATGTTTGGAAGTTAAGAAAAAGAAAAAAAAAATGTGATTACATAATCGTTTTTTTCATAAATTCTGTCTTAAATGAATATTGTTTTTTAATGCTAGGAGAAGGATAATTTTTATTTTTATTTTATTATTATTATTATTTTTTTTTTCAGTAAAAGAGAGGGATAATTAGAAGTATAGGTTGCTTTCCGCATACGCTGGGTTCTTCCGTAGCCCTTGCCCCTTGCCTCTGGCAGAATCAGAAGTTGTGCGAGCTGAAGAGGAGAGAGAGAAAGAAAGAGTCTTACAATGTAGGATATAGTTGAAGGGCGCCTGAGATGGAAGGAGGCTTACCTAGAGGTTATTGAGGTGGGTGTGTGGAAAAACTGCGCCATACACACAGTCGACCATATTCTTTTTCCTTATTTTATAAATGCAAAGGTAAAGGTATTCAATGGTGCCGTTTCGGTTTAATGGTACGATTCGATTTCGGTTCAATGTGTAATGAGGATAACTAATACTGAATAATTTATTAAACGGTTTCAAAATGCTTACCAAAATCGACTATTTAATCGGTTTTGATTTTTCGATTTTTAAACTGTTTCGTTATCAAGAGGGAGTGTGAAGAAGAGAGTGAGGAACAAAGGAGAGAAAAAGCCAAGGAAAACATTAAAATAATTTAATTATATATGAAAGTAGATTTACGATTTAGAAATATGCCAAGTGTAAATCATTAAAATAAAATTTATTTCAACAAACATAGATATTTATCACTTAAGGGATTAAAGTGAAGGTATAGTCGGGTTTAATGGTTCCAAATAGTCAGTTTAAACATTTTTATTTTTGAAACTAGAAATCAAACCGTTTAACTAAACAATTTCATTTTTGAAACCAGAATCAAACTGTTTAATAATCAGTTTCATGGTTTTGATTTGGTTTGGTATATGGTTCGGTTTTGTTTTTGACACCCTTATGCAATAGATTTAAATGCAAAGTATAATCATGTGTTGTAACCATTACAAAAGTTTCGTTTTTAAGTTTGAAAATATCATTTATTTTTCTTTTATTTCCCTTGCAACTAATTAGACCTTATAGATTTTCGATTGGGAGAGAAATTAAAGAGAATGAAATTAAATTTTCAAACCTAAAAATTAAAAATTTTGTAATCATTACATCACATGACCATGCAATAACTTCCAAATCATTGGATATGTAGTTATTAACTTATTATCATTCACCTATACTCTAAATCCAATTCGTTTTCGAAGCAGGGTAAAAATTACATTTAAAAACTATCATCATGAAGTGTAAAAATAAATTAAGTAGTTCATACAACTACATTAAGTAATTATTATAAAATTTCTTTTTCATATTTAAAATTTTCATTTCCTTTCCCTTTAATTTCTCTTCCAACAAATCAAACCCTAAAGAATTCGTAATATTCCTCCAAAAGCTCTTAGGCATCATATTTTGCTAACATAAGTATTGCTATATGCTACTATTCTGTCCTCCCTAGGCGTTCATACTCATAGACATTTGGCTTTGGGCCATTTGGGCATAGCCCTAGTCCAGCCCCAGGATTGATTAGGATATCTCAGCCCAAGCCTGCACCTACTGGATTTGGCTTTGTTTAGGACTTCCTTTGGTCTTCTTTTTTTTCTTTTTCTTTTTTTACTTTAAAAAAAAAATTGAACTCAATATTTATAGGCTTTAATTGTCTGGTTATGGTTATAATCAACTCGGGTTACAACCAAACATTTCACCAGGCATTTGTGTTGTTGGGTCTTCACCTAGCTACCTTCTCCTTAAATATCAAAACTATCCCTATTGGATGTAACGCCGGGACTGCGAAGGGACATTATCTCCTTGATTACATTCAGACCAACCCATATATAGTGGCATAGATTTAAGTATAATTACATAAAGGGTGCTTTCACTAAAAAAAATTACACAAATAGTGAACCCAGCCATAAGGGCAAAAAATTATGGGCCATAGATTTAAGAATCTTTCTCTAAACAAATGAACAACAATTTGAACCCAGTTGTGGTTCATCTATAGGGAACTTGAAGGTCAGAAACTAGTTTTACTTCTTTAATGACCACAAAAAGGATAAAATTGGAAGAAGAGAAACCTCATTAACACCCCTAAATGAAAAAAAAAAAAAAAAAAAATTTCTTGTTTGGCAGTGTGTATCAGCGCCCAGTACTGGAGGGCTAAAATGACCACCCCACCTGTCTAATTGGATGCCTATGTTTGCGCTCTCGTTGGTCTCTATTGGTGCTAGAAACCATGCAGTTGGCTTCGATAGAGAGAGACTTGCATGACAAAAAAAGGATAGGCGAAAGGAGGTTGGGTTATGGACCCAAGAGACACTTCGATGCCAAAGTTAGTATTTCGATAACAAGTAGATGTAGAACTCGGAAGAATGCAAAGACTAAGTTCTGAAAGAGTTGTGAGAACATAAAGCAATCCTTGCTCAAAGGGTGTAAAAAGTAAAGTAGTCTAACTAACAAGGGGTGCCTCATATTTATAGGATGAGAAGGGGAACTAGTTATGGCAATTGAGGATTCGTCATAATATAGATCATTTTCCTTATGGAAGGGCTCAGCCATCCATAGATGGTAAGATCTGCGAAGCTCCATAAGGTAAGATCTTCTGAACTTTCTATGGCAGGGATGCCCGAGTTATTTAAGGCAAGATTAGATTATTGCCATATGCAGAATATGCTTTTGTGAGACCAACTGGCCGACAGTTGGATGTCGATCTTCTAGATTTGATTGGCCTGGCCAGGTGTTGGCCTATGATTGGTTCTTGGGAAACACCTTCAGGATGCTGACACATGGCAGTCCTAATTAGCGAGTAGTTTACGTACCCATCAGTTTCCCCCTACTCCTTGGGATCTACAAGATACGATGGAGTATCACCTGTTGAGTTAACAAGACGAGGTCTTTAAGATTTGGTCTATCTTCATACAATTCCGGGTATGGTAAATCCAATTGGTAGCATAGCTCATTGGTCTATTTCTTCGAACACTCTTTTTTGGTGAAGTCGGCCGAAGGGTCTGCTATTCTGACGAAGCCAGCTTTTCGTCACTCTACTAGAAGCATGGTCCGATTAGTCGACCACTTTGAGTCGGATCCATCTTGTATGGACCCGGATGTGCTAGTGAACCATCGTGCCTTGGTTCGCAACAGTTAGATTTCTGACCTCTGATGTGTTGACGTGTGGCGCTGTCAGAGACTGGAATTATCGATTTTTTTGCCCCCTATATAAGGCCGACACCTAGAATTCATTGCTTTTCAACTCGGGAGTTAGTCAGCCTGTGATTTTGTTCCTTTGGTTTTGCTCTTCTGCTCTTCTTCCATCGCCACTCGGCTTTCTGTCAGAGCCTTCTATGTAACTTGTATCAGTAAGCCTTCTCTCTCTTTCTGTATTTTGCCGACTTTTCAATTCATGGGTTCCTTAGATGAGGAAGAGGGATGACGCTACGAGGAAGTGTTTAAAGAGGGAGAGGAGGGAAATAAAAATAAAGAGGGTAGTGACTCGGAGGAGACTGAGAGTAACAAGGCCACAACAGTGGCAGAAAGGGAAGAGGGAGTGGGTGTTAGGGGCAGTAGAGTGGTATCGACTTCCATGCCTTCAGAGGTTGAACCGAGGTCTCTCATTGGTGTAAGTCGCTCTCGAAAGCATCGTCGCCAGGGGAGTAGCAGTCATCCTCTCTTGGACTTTTGTGTTCTTCTTGTGATGTGCGTTATTCCAAACAAGTCCTTTGGCGATTTAAAGAAGAAAAACCAAATTCCTAACAAGAACATCATTAGGGTTCCGGGTCCCACTGATAGGTCTTGCGACAGGTCGGACACCGAAATGTGTCTTCGAAGATATGTTTAAGTCCGGATTCCGTCTGCCACCGTGTGGTAGTCGAGCTTTTTCACTTTTCTCAGATAGCTTCAGGCCAACTGACTCCAACGGGTATAAGTGCATTAATAGATTCGTTCATTTCTTCCATAGGCTAGGTCGGACTCCGACCATGAATTTGTTTAGAGCCTTATTCCAATTCAATTGATTTGGAGAGAAACAACATGCACCATTGGTATTACGTTAATTGGAGGACTAAGGATCAGCCCATAGTAGTCGGTTTGCTTACTTCAATCAAAAAGTGGAAGAGTCCTTTTTTCTTCGTATTTGACCCTACTCGATTACCTTTATATAATGTATAGAGACTAATTTGTACTTTCTCCTTGAATGAAATTCCCTGCTGAGCTCGAAGGAATAGGAGGCTTTTGACACGATGGGTGAGGGGGACCCAATTGCCGCAGCCTACCTCGAGGTTCCCTTGTTCATTCTAGAAAATGGCCTCGATGTTGAGTTCTCGGAACCCCTCATGATGTCATTGTTAAAGGTTGTTTAAGTTTTATGTGCTGACTTCTTCGTGTTTCTTGCAATGAGATTCAATAATGCTGAGCTCAAAGCCATGCGGAAGGCCACACTCGGGAAGGTGCAACTACACAAAGTGCCCCCACGGGTTCAAGCGGGGTCAAGAAGAGTTCGGGCAAGCGCCCTGCTGATGAGGATCAAGATCATCAGTTGAAGAACATCACGACAGGTAGAGGGGAGCTTTGAACTGGCAGGGCTTTGTTTATGCGAGGATTTATGCAAACCTTATGTAAGACCCGCACTCCATTAACTTGGTTTAACTGTGTCGTGCCAGGTCTTCCCATCATTCCTGGACCAAGTGGACCGAACATGTGAAGATGAATCACAAACCAGGTATAAAAATCGACTCAACACCCAAAACTATTTGCATATGGTCGCATACCTGGGTAGGTACGATCGACCATATGGCAAGAAACAATGCACACTGATCAATGACCCTACGGTCAATGATTTTGACCCTACGGTCGACGGGTTCTGCGACCATAGCCATCGACCGTGAGACCCCAGATCAGACTCCGAGTTTTGAAAACTTTCCTAAACTAAGGAATTTCTTTTCTAATTGAAAGAGGATTCTATATGGAGAGTTTTCCTCTATATAAGAGACGTTCCTTAGCCTTTCTCACTCTTTTAGAACCCATATTGAAACTCTAAACCTAAGAGAGAGAGAAAGAGAGGAAGAAAAGGAGAAGGAGATTTGGAGAAAAAGATTGAGAGAAAGGTTTTGTAGAAAAGAGTTCTATCTCTCTACAACAAGCTTAAAGTATGGACTTGACTCTGTAGGATAGATCAGTTAGGATAGGTTCCTTTCCATCAAATTCATATATTGATTCTAATGTAACGATTTCAGTTATGGAATTTCTAAGCAAAATCATGAGAGAATAGGTTAGGGATAATTGATAAGGATAAACTGTGATCAAATGCCATAGAATGATTTTAGGATGAATCTCATTGATGATCCATGAGGAGAAACTCATATGAGAAGTAAAAATTAACTTGACTATGTATGGTCGCAGCTATGGTCGACCATAGGATGAGAAAAGAGTCGACCACAGTCATTCGGGAAGAATTCAGGAAACATACGGTCACAGGTACGATCGCATGTAATGCGACCATAAGGTATCGACCGTATGTCCCACGATGGCATATATTGTGACCATAGAATCGACCATCGCATCGATCGTAGGAAAACAGCAAGCATATTTTAAGATCAAATAAGGTGTTTGACTACTATAACTTGATAAACTTGAACCCTAATTTACATACATTAATTGTTTAGGTTCCTAATAGATTCAAAGTGACTTCCAAAATTTGGGAGAGGAACAAGGAGAGGAACAAACATCGATCAAAGGTGAGAGAACGTGACCTAAACTAATTGGATAATAACAAACTGTTTATTTATTTGAGTCCAATGCCATGATTGATTCTATGCTTGTATGCTTGTAGTGTGCATCTCACATGTCATCCAATATTCCTGTTATTACTACTCATGCATATTTATTTATGTCTATTTATAATATGATGATGATGATGATGCTAGGAATAGGCATATGATTGTATGTGTATGATTACTGTGTTGGATGTGAGTGGAGCATCAGGAGGAGGACGTGGCATGGTGGTATCTGACCTCGTCACCAGACTCTAGCTCTATCTCTACTTAAGTCTTGCCCACTAACATCGTCATATTGCCATTACCTTAGCAAAACTATTACGTCATAGGGCATCAGGGGAGGTAGTCTCGGACCGTGTGGTCTCTAACTTTGCCGGGGGGGCCTTAGCTCTATCTCTATGGATGTATTGAGCGATGTTGGGGTGAGGCCTTGGATACACTGTTTGGAATTAGGATTGGTTAGTTGCGAGCCCAGTTTGTAAGCCCCCGCCAATAGGGGCTTACGTGTTGGTATGGGTAGGGTATCAGGGGAAGTATTGGCGGTATTTGATCTAGACACTTTAGCTCTATCTCTATTCCATGGTGGGTGCATATGGGACGGCAATGGTGTTTGATCCATTGAGCAGATTCACACACTAGTGTATAGAGGTGTGAGGGCCACCAAACCTTTCTATAGCACATTGCAAACTTATAAACCAGACCAAAGATATGAATTGAATGCATACATATGTTTGTTGCATTGTTTTGTTTACTCACTGAGCTCAAGTTGGAGAGTTGACCCTCACGCGTAATTCTTTTTAGTTTCTGATGTTGTAGGTGTTACCGTTGAAGATTATATGAATATGTCAATGTATGGACAAATGATGTCTATGGACGAAGAAGCTGTGGAGGATGAATATGGCTCGTCAAACTAGTGTTTCAACTATGTTTACGCTTAGTGTTTAACTTTCAAATTTTGATACTTTGTAATATGTATTAATTATGTTTTGGTTAATTGGAGATAACTGGATCATTTAATTATCACTGTAGACTCTCAGTTCATTATTAATAAGACTTATGCTATTTACTCAAATATCTCTGATTTTTACTGTAGAATGTGTTTTGGTCTAATATGATTGGCATAACCTATACTAGATCCTGGTTTAAATCGTTGATTTTCATGACGGTTCATCACACCATTGGTTAGTCCAGAATTGAGGTGTGATACCGTAAGTCCGCCTCCCCCTCCTCCACTTATCCGACATGGAAGAGGTAAAGGTTTGATGAAGGGGCTGCCTCCTCCTTCTGCTCCAGTTGGCTTAACCGATGTCGAACACTAATCTCTTCGTCCTCTGCCCAGTTTGCTGATCAGTTCAACTCCCTTTAAGGATGTAGAACCCTTTATTCCTTCCTAGAATTTGATGAATGGAGACTCCGCCTTGGTAAATCCCATTATTGTTGAGACACTCATCCAAGGTACCCAACTTCCTCTGGATGTGTAGTACATCTCGCAACTATTCGAGGAGCACACTTGGAATAGCGTTTACATTATGACTTCCACGGTATGTCTTTTCTTCCCTAAGTATTTGTAACTTGCTGACACATGGTATTTATTACTGATCCTCTTGCTTTTATTTGGGTAGTTTTGTAGCATGGTAGTCAGCGAGGCGCAATGGTGCGACTGGCTTTTCAATAGCTTTCCTAGGCTGTGAAGTTGTAAGACCCACCCCTGATTTTCAGTACTAATTTTGACCTTAGCATGTCGGGACTTACCACGTTGACAACTAGTGGACCCGATGGATACATCCAAGTCCTAGGTAAGGGATCTCTATTCGGGTCTTAGGCATATTAGTGGACCTTAAGTGGGCCCATCATGCATCCCAGTGCATGGGGCTCGATGAGCTGAAGTCAGGATTGTACTTAGGCCCTGCCAGTGATACAATCGATGGATGAGCCAACCAGCTCCTTGCAGCTGGCTCATGTGTTGGGGTTACTCTCTCTCTCTCTCTCTCTCTCTCTCTCTCTCTCCCGATTTCATATAAACAAGGGCTAAAACCCCCATTTGTGGTTTTAGCCATTTGGTGGATTGAGAGAGGGTTGCTATTGGAACTTTGGAGAAAGCTTGTAGAAACTCAAGCTCATGATCGTTGGACTCTCTTCACACTCCAAAGGTTAGTCCATTTATCTTTTCTTTGTTGTGTATATGAACGCCACCATTTACGGTGGGGGTTGGCCACCATTAATGGAGACCACTAAACCCTAGAAAGTTGGTTTAAGTTTGCCACACCTCCAATGGAGATGTTGTTTACTCTAAAACTACTATTGTGGGTGGGAAATACTATTCCCACCATGTATTAGTGGTTTGATGAAGTTAGGGAAGCAAACCTAGACTTTCCAGTTCATCTTCTCCGCTGAGTCTGGCTTCTTAGACTCAGCCGAAGGACCTGAGCTAGCGGATGGGGCAATTCCCTTTCTCCTCTTTCACTCTCTTCAGAGTTGGGAACATTCGAAATGAATAGACAATTAGGAAAGCTGAAGAACCCAGAGGACTAAGAGCACTTCTCTTGGAAAAGCAAATTGAGTTAAAATTCATTCAATCAATGAAACCCAACAGCCACAAGTTCCTCAACGACTCCCCAAGCAGCGCCTCATTAGCAGCGGCAACAGCGGCAGCGGCAGCTCCTTTGTCCAGATTCAATATAAACTATTACCACAACCCAAGGCCTTTCCTATCACCCACCACCTATAAAGATAATACCCTGACATTAAGTTTAAGTCCTTTTACCAAAAAAAAAAAAAAAAGTTGAAGTCCAATGAAATCTTTGCGGCCACCCATGTCGGGTCTCCGATTCCTCCATGGCCTTAACCGTGGTGGTCCTCCTCACCGTACTTTTCTTCATGGGGTTCTTCTCTATCTACATCCACCGGCTGTTGGATGATAGTTCCCAGTAACCCTCGCTGCCGCTGCCACTAGAGATTGAGAGTTGCATTTCCGACGCTTAATTGGTCGTTGTGAAGCCCTTGCGGGCCTGCGGCAATGAGTTTATGAGTGTGGGTGTGGGAGAACTCAAGAACGACGAAAAGAGAATAAATAAGGGATTTAGGGTTAGCCGGTTAGGTATATATATATATATATCGAGGCTTCAACCCAGGCCCAACCCAACCCTGTGAAGGTTTGATGAAATTTGATCCTTAACTCAGTCCTGTCAGGGCGGGTTTAGTCCTGCCAGGGTTCAGGACAAGCTCGGGCCAGATTCAGGTTGTTCGGACTAAACTTGTAGCCCAATATAACTTAGATACAATATATATCAACTGATATTGGACATATGCTAATGATGTTGGCGTGATTCTCTCTCCTCGATGTGGTTCAATTGTTGATAACTTGATACCAATTACCTAAAAAAAAAGGGAAATTTTTATAAACCTCCCCAACAGTTTGGTGAAATGTTACAAAACCACCATTAAGTTCGAAAGATACATGGACCACCCCTCTGACACACTTATTTAAGTTGATTTATAAATGGACCATTATGCCCTTACCCAATTTACTTCGATAGACCATTATACCCATCTGTTTCATCTTCTTCATCTTTTTTGACGATTGCAACTTTTACTCCAACTCTTTATCTCTGGACCACCATAGCCACCGCCACCACCGTAGCCCCCGCCACTACCACTGCTTCTCGCCACCGCCAATATACCATTTTCGGTGATTAACTGAATCGATTGTTAAGACTGAATAGATTTGGTAGACCAATTTTCTAATTTAAAAGTCACAGCTGAATCGATCATTGTTCCTTCGTCTACCGTTCGATTCAATTCTGGAATATGGATAATATCATTTTGTTAATAACCATTGATGCTGATGGGGGATTGTATGTTAGTGTTCACATTGCATTTCAAAAAAGGATGAAAGTTGAATTCTAGATAAACAATGTTTTATTTATTCATGGTACTCATTGCTGGCAAGCCCTAGACTTAGATTCAACAAGTGTCTTTGCTGGCAGTTACAACAAGTGACAATGGTATCAAGGTTTTGGCGAACACTAATGGACAACGTCTCGTAAGGATGCTAGAAAGCATGATGATACGATGGGTATCAATAATGGCTACTTCGAGGGTAGCCGACTTCCAAGAAGAAAGAAGAATAAGAAGAAGATAGAGTTTGGTTCGTAATTGCTTGTCCTTTATTGCATTATCTTGATGTTTATATAACCAATTACTACTCTAGAAGCTACTATTTAGTTACAGATCTATGGTTATAACCACTCTAATATTCTCTGATCCAACGTTCCTATGCTATGCTAAGTGGTCGATGGTGTGATCATAACATTATCATCCCCACGTATGAGAACCTTGTCCTCAAGGTTCTACAAAGGTACAATTCAGAAGTATCACCATGATCCGTCCACCAATACCAATTCATCCGAGAACAACCCGAGAATTTTCCTCGTGGCCACTGAATCAAGACTTGGGAAACCCAACAAAATTTCTGAACAGAAACAATCTGGCCACACATTTGGCAAACCAACACCATTTCTTACTGTGAGTAAGTGGCCCACATGCCACTATCCATTTTAGGTATCCCCTATTAGGAGAGTTATGAGCGTCGGATCTGAGGGATATGTGGCACCCAGATCACTGTCCATCCTTGATGGAAAGAGACGGTTGGTCTATAAATACTAATGGGTAAGGTCATGTGCACACTAATAGAAATTTGAGAACTCCATCACGTTCTCTATCTGGGAATATAGTCAGTGCATAGAAATCCTTCCCCTCTCTCTTCTCTTTTGTTTTGTGCAGAAGGACGTATCAGAGTGAATCAGAAGAGGACACATCGGTTGGACGGACACCGGTTGGAACAAATCCCTACACTACGGGTATGTCGAATCTTATTCCACATAGACATACATATGGGTTGTAGTTTTCTTACATTATGGTATCAGAGCGGTGTTTCCGCCACCCGTCCACCCTGAGATGCTGTGGGGCATCGATTTTAATAATAAAAAAAAAATTTCTATTGTTTTGGCCGACCGCGCAAGGAGCAGCAGGCCAACCCGCAAGAGCCAGCCGGCCGTGGCCTTGCAGCAGCCAGCCATTGCAGAATTTGCTGGAAGCCCGAGGGGCTCTGCCGCCGCTCTAGGAGCAGCAGGCCAACCTGTAAGGGCCAGCCGGCCGCGGCCATGCGTAGCCAGCAGGCTGCCGCAAGCTAACTGTTGTTTTGCCGTAGGATTTAATCCCTTTTTTTCTCTCTCTCTCTCCGGCCTTTCAATCTGTTATGACGGTGGGCGGCGTTTTCCGCTGGATCTCAGGGAAGTGTCGGATATTACAGCACGTTCCTAGCGTCGTTGGAGTTTTCGGTAAGGATGAAAATTTTAAGGATGGCAATTTTGGTAAATTTCAAGGAATCTTTGGTTAATTTTATATAGAAATTAGGGTTTTTTAAGTGCTCTCGGTTCAACCCAGTTCTAGAAAATGAACCAGATAGAGTAAACCCGGTTTTGGGGTTGAACCGAACCGGACCAAACCCGTGACCCGAACCGAATACCTTTTGGGTGAACCGGAAATATCGTACCCGTACGAACCATTTTGGCTAGGTTCATTTCGATCTGACCCAGAACTTGTTTTGAACCGTGACTGATATGATTATGGTGATATTTAGTGGTTTTAAACTGTTTTAATTATATGTCACTTTTATTTAATTATGAACCGAACGTCACTATTTAGTGACTGCACTTTTGATGACAGTTTGTTCTGAACGTCACTAAGAGATCAAGAACAGTGACTGTATTTGTTATGACAGTATGTTCTGAACGTCGCTAAAATATTCTTTAGTGACATTTACAGACAGAGCGTCACTGTATCTATAAACATAATAGAATGTATTTAGCACTTTTTTAGTGACATTTAAAGACAGAACGCCACTGTATATAGATGTACATAACATAATGATTTATCTTACTGTTAGTGCCATTATAGAATAAACGCCACTAAATATATGAATACAGTAAGGTTGTTATGTCACTGTTTTAGTGACAGTAACAAACGCCATTAAAAGTTAGTATTACATAAAGTAAAGAATAAGCCATTAAGAACTCTTTAAGATTATTAGGGTTATGTTAACACTTATGAATGGTTGTTTAAAAGATGCTATAAATGACTAAAATGCCCTTATAATAAAGTTGTGTTAAAAATCAAGAAAACCATTAGGTTTAATTTTAATACATATAAGTGTGTTTTTCAAGATGTCATAGATGACAAATATGCCCTTATAATAAAGTTTTGTGTTAAAATCAAGGAAATAATTAGTTTTATTTTTAACACATATAAGTGTTTATTTAAGGATGTCATAAAAGAATGAAATACCCTTCTAGTGGTAGGCATCAGAAAATTGCATCTTTTGCATTGGGACTGGATATTATCCCCACAGGAAAATATTCTTTTCTTATGTGAGAAGATGGAATAAGGTAGAATGTGAAATTACAAGACAGTGGGAGCCTTCTTCTGCCTACAGGTGTGGAACAACCTTCTGAATTGTAGAGTAGCATTCTAGTCTTATTAATACAGACCTAGACAGATGTAGACTATAATCTTAGTCCACAGGTAATTTTGTAGGATACATCAGTCTGTCACTTAAGTTTGATGTCAATCAACTTAGTGTAAAGTTTTATATACTAAAATTGATTATAAGTTAAGCCCACAGGTAGATTATAATTAATTTTAGTGTGTTACTGATTATTGACGTGGGTTGGTGTCAGTATAAAGTTGTACGCCAATAAATCTAAACTTCCTTATTGTTGTTTGCAGTTTATAACCAGATTTGTCTCCCAATGCTTACTAGGGAAAATTATTCAGATTGAAAATACAAGATTTATTTAACCTTAGAGTGCATGGATTTGGATATGGCGCTCCGTATAGAAGAGCCCGCTGCTCTTACGGATTCTAGTACGCTAGTCTAAATTGCTCATTATGATAAGTGGGAGCGGTCTAACCACTTGAGCCTAATGCTTGTCATGAACAATATCGACAAGAGCATTAAAGGATCAATTCCTAAATGTAAGAAGATCATTGACTACATGAAGGCAATTGATGCTCAGTTCAAACAAGATGTTAGTAAGCACTCAAATGGAAAAATCAGACTCATTAAGTAACAATGGTAAGGATGATGTGTGTAACTACATCATGCACATGAGGGACATCTCAGCTCAGAGAATTTTGTTTTGTTATGAATCAAATTTAGTTGATTCTCATTCAAATAACTGGAATCCATGTGGCCAATACCATGCAAGACTTTCTGCAGATAATACTTCCGAAAGAAACTGAGAGACATATCCATTCAGGAAATCGGATGAAATCTCAATTGGAAGCTATAGGTGTCTATAGATTGATATTGCAATCCAGATATGCGTTTGATTTAGGAGAAACCATTTATGTTCCATCTTTTGCAAAGAATCTGATTTCTGTCTCTAGATTAACACCTTTGGGTTATGTGTTTAATTTTTCTAGTACAGAACTAAAGTTTTTAAAAAAAATGATGTATTCATCGGTTCAGGTTCTTTAGTTGATGGTTTATTTCTCTTAAATCTAGATCCATCATATGAAAGTAGTTTACTCTCTGTAAATAATATTGGCATAAAGAGAATGAATGTGAATGAGAAATCCTCTCAGTTGTGGCATCTTAAATTAGGTCACATATCTAGTGACAGAATTAAAAGATTAGTGAATGATGGAATCCATGAGACTCTTGATTTTACTGATCTAGGGATATGTGTGGACTGCATCAAGAGAAAGCAGACTAACAAAACCAAGAAAGGTGCCAGAAGGTCAACTGAACTACTAGAAATCATACATACAGATATCTGTGGCCCATTTTCCACTCCCTATCTGAATGGTCAGAGATACTTTATCTCCTTCATTGATGACCATTCTAGATTCATGTATCTCTATCTTTTAGTTCATAAAGATGAGGCATTAGAAACCTTTAAGAACTTCAAGACAGAAGTAGAGAAACAAACTGGAAAAGTGATCAAGATCGTGAGATCAAATAGAAGAGGGGAATACTACGGTAGAACCACATAATATGGTCAAAGACCTGGCCCATTTGCACGGTATCTTCAAGAGTAAGGTATTGTACCACAATATACCATGCCTGGATCTCCGGATCAAAATGGTGTTGCTAAAAGAAGGAATCGTACATTTATGGATATGGTCAGGATTATGATTAGTAACTCTAATCTACTTCTGAAATTGTGGAGTGAAGCTCTTAAAATAGCGGTATATATCCTGAACAGAGTACCATCCAAGTTGGTTCCTAAAACTCCTTATTGAGTTGTGGAATGGATGGAAACCTAGTTTAAAGCATACTCGCATATGGGGCTATCAAGCCAAAATAAGAGTCTATAATCCACTTCTTCAGAAGTTGGACCCTAGAATAGTTAGTGGATATTTCATTGATTATTCTAAAAGATCTAAGGGTTGTAAGTTTTATTGTCCCTCATATAGTCTTACCATTGTAGAGTCTACAGTTGCCAAGTTTCTAAAGGATGGCGACAACAGTGGGAGTATACAGAGTCGAAACATTGAGTCCAATGAACAAGATGTATTAACAATTCCTTCTACATCTGGTGGTCAGGGATTTATCCCTTTATCAATGGTAACTATGGTTCATGAACAACACTACCTGTTCATGATGAATTACCACATCAGGATACACCACATCAGGAACCAGTTGTCGTTTGAACCTGTGGTCTAGAATCAAGAAACCAATCCTGAACCACAAGTTTTAAGGAGATCCTCGAGAGAGAGAAAATTGGCAATCCCTTCAGACTATGAAGTGTATCTCCAAAACTGTGAAACCAATATTGGAATAAGTGATGATCCGATATTATTTTCACAGGCTATGGGTTGTATAGATACCATTTTATGGCATGATGCCATTAAGGATGAAATGGAATCTATGTCAAAGAATCTAGTATGGGAACTTGTAGAATTTCCTAAGGACACCTCTACGGTAGGGTGTAAATGGGTTTTCAAAACTAAAAGGGACCCACATGGCAATATTGAAAGATACAAGGTTCGACTTGTGACAGAAGGTTATAATCAGAAGGTTAACATTGATTATAAAGAAACCTTTTCGTCCATGTCTAGAAAAGATTCTTTGAGGATCATTATGGCACTGGTGGCTCACTATGATCTTAAGCTGCACCAGATGGATGTCAAGATGATATTTTTAAATGGTGATCTGATTAAGGAGGTATACATGGATCAACTTGAAGGTTTTTACTTCGGATAAAGGTCATCATCTAGTATGCAAGCTTAAGAGATCCATATATGGATTGAAACAAGCTTCCCGATAGTGGTATTTAAAATTTGATAGCACAATTACTTCCTATGATTTTGTGGAGAATCGAGCTGAACAATACATTTACATAAGATCAAGGGAACTAGTTTCACCATAATAGTATTATATGTGGATGACATTCTAATAGCTAGCAATGATCTAGGGATGCTACACGAGACTAAATATTTCTTGACCCAAAACTTTGACATAAATGATATGGGTGAAGCCTCCAATGTCTTAGGCATAGAGATTCACATGGATAGGTTTCTTAAGACCTTAGGATTGTCCTAGAAGGGTTATATTAACAAAGTTTTGGAACGGTTCAAGATGAAGCAATATTCATCAAGTGTAGCACCTCTTGTTAAAGGCGACAGACTTAGTCTGGAGCAATGTTCGAAGACCAATCTGAAATAGCAGACAATGCAAAATATCCCTTATGCATCAATAGTAAGCAATTTGATGTATGTTCAAACCTGGCATCTCATATTCAGTGGGAATATTAGGTAGGTTTCGAAAAAATCCTGGTTTGCCACATTGGACAATAACAAAGAAAGTACTGAGGTACCTACAGGGCATCAAGGATTACATGCTCATATATAGACATGTTGATGTTTTGTAGCTAATCAGTTACTCAGATTCAGATTTTGCTAAATATGGAGATACAAGGGAGTACACTTTTGGCTTCATTTTTGTTTATTAGAGGAATAGTGTCCTGGCGTAGCGTAAAGCAACCTAAGACAGCTTCTTCTATTATTGAAGTGGAAGTGGTGGCGTGCTATAAAGCAATTTCTCAGGCATTATGGTTGAGGTAGTTTATCACAGTTTTGAAGTCATAAGTTTTATTGAAAGACCTATAAGGATCTACTGTGACAATACTGCAGCACTACGTCTCTCTAACAACACATGCTCAATGAGTCACTGCCGACACATTGAGATAAAGTATTTTGTTGTTAAAGAATACATTCGAGTTCGTTGCGTTCAAATAGAACATATTGACACTAATGATATGATAGTTGATCCTTTTACTAAAGGGCTTCTGCCCAAGGTGTATGTAGTTCACGTGGATCATAAGGGGCTATGTAAATCATTAAGTTTTTTTGAATGTTTTATTTATGATATTGCAATATAAAGTTTTGACGACTCGAAATAAAGTTATTTCTTTTCCTGTCATTTATTTGGTTGTATACATAAAGTTTTGGAATGACAGATGCCTATAAAGTTTTCTAGGCAATAAAGTTTGACCCTTGAATCGATTATTGAATTGATTCTATAAAGTAGGGTAGTCACACTTGAGGTTCATCGTAAAATAAACAATCTATTGTAATATATGGAAGGAAGTGTTTCCATTGTACTTCAATACTGGGACATGCACCGCCATGATTCATGGGTTGGGAGTTTTATTATGAACATAAAGAACAAGTCCATGAGGAAAGATCCGAAAGTTAATGTATGGTCATACATCAGGTTATAACTCTAAAATGGCTTGCCAAGTGACAATATGGGTCAAGTGGGAGAATGTGAGTAAGTGGCCCACATGCCACTATCCATTTTAGGTATCCCCTATTAGGAGGGTTATGAGCGTCGGATCTGAGGGACATGTGGCACCCAGATCACCGTCCATCCTTGATGGAAGGAGACGATTGGTCTATAAATACTAATGGGTAGGGTCCTGTGCACACTAATAGAAATTTGAGAACTCCATCACGTTCTCTGTCTGGGAATACAGTCAATGCATAGAAATCCTTCCCCTCTCTCTTCTCTTTTGTTTTGTGCAGAAGGACGTATCAGAGTGAATCAGAAGAGGACACATCGATTGGACGGACACCGGCTGGAACAGATCCCTACACTACGGGTATGTCGAATTTTATTCCGCATAGACATACATATGGGTTGTAGTTTTCTTACACTTACTTGTCGTGAAATTAAACCCTTGGATTGGCGTTATCTTCCACATGTAGGTACTAATGTTCTTGCTGAAATTTGTTTTGGGATTTCCATCTCCCAATATGATGACCTTGTCCCTATGAGGTATAGTGGAATTTGCCTTGGAATAAGTTTCTATGGATTCTAACTCCCAGGGAGCAATTTTGGAGTAGAAGCGTGTTTGATAAGTCTGGATGGATTCTAACTCCCACAGAGTGAACCGGATTTAGAATGACTCCAGAATCCAAATTTTTGGAGTTATAAATACTTGCTCCAAGCTGTTTGATCAATTTTTTGAGAGAAAGAAAAAAGTTGATTCTCACATGATTCTCATTTGACCACCACCCCCACCACCACCAACACCACCGTCGCCACCACCCACCACAGCCACCACAACCACCACCCGCCACCACCACCACCACCGATGTCGCCACCATCCACCACCCACTTCCACCATCGCCACCACCACCGCCACCAACATCACTACTGCCACCACCACCACCACCACTGCTGCCGCCACTGTCACCACCACCATCGCCACCACCACCGCCACCACCACCGTCGCCGTCGCCACCTCTACCACCACCACCAACACTGCCACCACCACAACCACCGCCACCACCACCACCACAACCACCCCCACCAACACCCACCACCCACCACCCACCATGGCCATTACCCACCACCACTAGCCGCCCACCGCCGCCACCACCTACCACCACCACCCACTACTACCACAACTGTTTTTCTAGACTTTGATTGGAGGAATAAGTGTGTTATCAAACATGTTTCTAATTCAAAGATGCTCTAGAATCCATTTCAAAATTGCGTTATCAAACAAGTTTCTACTCCAAAATAATCTTGGAGTAGCCTAGAGTAGAATCCAAATTTGAACCAGAATCCAGAATCCAAAAACAGAAGTTTTATCAAACGGGCCCTTAGACAAGTCCACAACACCATAAGAAGGCAGCCATTCTAAGTTCATTATCAACTGAGCTAACCAGAGCTGAAAAGTAACCATACCTATAAACTTACTAGGGCCGACTCTTTTTCCAGACCCGCAAAGTGCCAACCTCATATCCAAATCCACTATGCCCACGTCTTCCTCCTTGAATCGCACCCTTCTTGCAAGAATCCATTCCAGAAGAATGATTGCCGTATCAGTCCCTCTGAATCTCATCTCCCAAAGAACAGCAATTGTGTTTGAGTGATTGAGTCTGTTCTCCTCTTCTAAATCAACCAGAAAGTCAATGAAATCACCACCACTCTCATCACTTATTACTCCATTAACCGTCTTCTTCTTATGCTCCTCTATTATCTTTCCCACAAAGACATTCACCTTAGAGACCAGCATCCGGCTTCTCGTCCTCACTCCCTACAAGCCCAACGAACCCAGGACAGGGAAAAGATGGAGATTCACTGTGAGAAGCTTCCAGACCTGTTCCTGATTCTCTAGGATAGAAACAATTTTCAAAGTGATGTCTTCTAATTTTTGCCATGTGGCAAGCCGAGGGAGAATGCCCCCACCGCTGGTCCAACTCTCAACAAGTTTTGAATCGAGAAGTTTCCACATCTCAGCCGAACTCCCATCTAATGTAGACACCTGATGAGCATGAATCTGTTGGCCTTTCAATACGGCGAATAGGAGAGCGCTGGACTTGAGAACAAAAAGGAGGGTATGCTTGTCTGGGGCAGCATGACCGTCGTCCGACATTCTTCGATAAGGAAATACATATTGAAGCTTGAAGTCGATGCTCCAGGCATAGCCTCTGCTAAGGATATTCCATATGAGAGAGTTGGGCTTCTCATCAATTTGGTCTCTTTCCTTCTGTTGAGAAAGTGATTCCAAATTCTTCTCCATGATTTGATGAGAGTCTAATTCCTCCACCAAAGACGCCAGCTGTGTTCCTTATCATCTACAAGATTAAGAGCTCTGATCATGTTTTGGATTGCTGACTCCAACAGTTCAGATCTACCTGGTCAACAAGAAACCTTCATTACTTGTAGTTTCCACGTTTGCTTTTGTAAGAAAGATAACTATCTGTATAGCCATCAAACCATCATTTATGTATACCAGAACATCAATGTCCTTCGGAGACATCACAGTGTTGGGCCTGTTCGATTTGTCCCCGATCCGCAAAGCCTCCAAGATGAGGGTACCAAAATCGACGATGTAGGTGCTGTTGCTGCTGCAAAAACTCCCAAGGTCTGCCATCCCGAATGGAGTCACGAGGGTTTGTAGTTGTTCCCTGTCCAGCATATTTTCTAGGAGATGCAGCAATGATTTAGTATGTTTTGCCTCCGGTGCAAGGATGAAACGAAGCAGGGGTGAACACTGAAAATCCAAGGGGTTGAACATTGCAGCCGTGAACCACATGATCTCTCCGGCAACAATCGTGACCTCCAATGCACATGGCTTCTCGATGACACCGACGCATAGGCCATCATTGCCAGAGAACAATGACAGAAGGCAGACTAGGTTTTCCCTGTTTAATCGCCATCCACTAACGATCATTATCCACCAAATGTTCTTCTGTAATCTCTGTTTCGATTTTGTCTGCATAATCAAGAGTATCTGAGAGATCCGAGAAGTAGTGGTCGACGTCCAATGAGGTTGGAGTTCTGGCTGTTGTCTTTGCGGAGGGGGTCTGCCATGTAGGCGAACCAGGTCATCTGCTAGGAATAGAGAAAAGACAGAACTGACAATGCCTAGATGATCCAAACCGGATTGGATTTCTCCTTTCAGCATCATCATAGCCCTAATCTCAACGATTATTTCCAATCCGATTTCACCCTTGAAAGAACCCAAACTCACGATTCTCTTGGGATTGAAAGGGAGGGAGGGGGGGTCTGGGTTTGATGGGTTCTCTGGTAAAGTTGTAGTTTGGGGAGAGATATGTGGTTGAAGTTGAGACTGAGGTTAAGGTGTCACACCTCAATTCTGAACCAACTATAATGGTGTGATGAATCGTCCATAGACCAACGGTTCAACCAGGATCTCGTATAGGCCGTGGCCATTCAATTAAACCAGTTACATTCCACAAGCAAAATTAGAATAAATAAACGATAACGGAAGTCTTTAATACTAATGAACTGAGTATCTGACAGTGATAACATAATTAAGTATCAAATTATCTCCAATATACCTTAAAACATAACATAAAGTAGAATAATCAATTACATGTTCCAATAACTAAACAACTAAGCTAATAAAAAAACACATGAGTTGCAATCGCACAACTGATCATGCGCCTCTTTCATAGCTTCCACGTCCATCGCAGATACGTATCTATTTGTTGACGTGTTCATGTAATCTTCCACAGTAGGACCTACATCAAGAACTAAAAATATTCGACGTTGAAAGGGTGAGCACACATCACGGCTGAGTGAGCAAACAAAACAATGCAACAAACATATGCATGCATTCAATTCATATCTTTAGTCTGGTTTTTAAGTTTGCAATGTGCTATAGAAAGGTTTGGTGGCCCCGCACCTCTATACACGAGTGTGTGAATCCACCCAATGGATTAAACACCGTTGTCGTCCCACATGCATCCACCATGGAATAGAGATAGAGCTAAAGTGTCCGGATCAAACACCGCATAACACTTTCCCTGATGCCCTACTCATACCAATACGTAAGTCCCTATTGGCGAGGGCTTGTAAACTGGGCTCGCAACTAACCAATTCTAATGCCAAACAATGTATCCAAGGCCTCACCCCAACATCCCTTAATACTTCCATAGAGATAGAGCTAAGGCCCTCTGACAGAATCAGAGACCACACGGTCCGAGACCACCTGCCTTGATGCCTTACGACGTAATAGTTCTGCTAAGGTAATGGCGATACGACGATGTTAGTGGGCAAGACTTGAGTAGAGATAGAGCTAGAGTCTAGTGACGAGGTCGAAGACTACCATGTCACGTCGTCCCCCTGATGCTCGATTCGCATCCAACACACCAACCACACACATACATTCACATGCCTATTCCTAGCATCATCATCATCATCATGTTATAAATAAACGGAATTAAATATGCATGAACAGTAATAACAGGAATATTGGATGACATGTGAGATGGACATTACAAGCATACAAGCATAGAATCAATCATGACATTGGACTCAATAAAGTAAATAATTTATTATTATCCAATTAGTTTAGGTCTTGTTCCCTCCTTTGATCAATGGTTGTTCCTCTTCCAAGCTTTGTAAATCACTTTTGGACCACTTGAAAACCTAATAAATTTATGGATTTTAAGTTAGAGTTCATATTCATTAATTATAGTGTTTAAATGTCCCATCTGGAATCAATCAGACCTCCAGAAGCTGAGTGGTCGTAGGTGTGGCTGCACCTGTGGTCTCAGTTACTGCGACCACAGGGTGTGGGGTCGATACGTGTGGTCGCATATCATGCGACCACACACATGCGACCACACCCTCCTTGGAACCTTTCCAAGGGCGTGTGGTCGAACATATGTGCCTTGTGTGGTCTACCAAATTGCGACCCCATGAGTGCTAGTCGAATTTTCACAGGTTCTAACCTGTGAAAATTACTTGGGAAGAGGAGAGCACGATCACTACAACAATGTTCATTTTTGGCGACAGTAATTTTCCGTCGCCAAAAATAGGTTTCCGTCGCCATATATATTTACCAAACGTTTCCGTCGTATATTCTATCGACGTAGCAGCCGTGGGTATAAATTGACATTTTTTCCAACAGAAAATAAAATCCCGTGACTAAAATATTATATTTTTAGCCACGGAAACAAAGTTCCCGTGGTTGATGTTCCGTGGTTGATGTTGTTGATATTTACCGACGGTAATATAGTTACCGTCGGTATAAATGTCTCATTACCAACGAGAACTGTATTACCGTGGAGTTAAAATACTACATTTTTGCCCACAGAAATTCAGTTTCCGTGGGTATAAATGTGTATATTTACCAACGGAGACTTAATTTCCGTGGGTAAAAATGTGTATATTTACCAACGGAGACTTAATTTCCGTGGGTAAAAATAGTATTTTCCAACCGAAAATACTTTACCGTCGCTAAAAATAGTAATTTTTCTTTTTTCCAGTTTTTCCAGGAGGTACCCATACTGAGATAGAGGACCAGCCAGGTCCAGAAAAATGAAGAGGTAATGTGTCTCCACTGTAACCCAAGCAATCCTGAAAACCAAATGTAAAAGCTTCACCAGATTTTTTTTTTGCACGGCAATGCAACATCATATGTCTGGCTCCCTCCCTACACAACAGATATCGACTATACAAGCGTACACGTCTTTCAGATAGTCATGGTCCACGGTAAGGAACGTGTTGAACACCACCAACCCAAACAAAAGCAAGAAGGTTCAAGGCAAGTCATTTCTGGGGATCCTATATATCTCAAGTCAACTCTGGTCAGAAAAACTGTAATTCCACTCCGTCAGGACCTAACTCCCCAATTAACACGGGCATGCACAGCAATGGCAATCCATGCACTCTAGAAAAAGGAACACAGGTACACACAGGCACAAAAACAATTATTCAACATAACGGAATATGTAAAGATTTTATTAAAAGACAAGGACAAAGTACAGATACTGCTCCAAGTAACACCATCTTGCTCTTACCTTATTGCTCAAACCAACCAATGTCAATGCCAAATGCATAATAAGCATTTTTCTCTAAAACTCCCCAACCCAAATGGGCCAAACCTTATCCCACCCATTGCATAGGACGTTCTGGAATGGATTAAGCAACTAGTTCCTACCCTAAATGGTTAACTACATTAGAACCCCAAAAAAAAAAAAAAAATTTGCTACCTGCTGAAAAAACTGGCACTAGAGCTTTCGAATGAAAAGCAAAATCCAGCCATTCATAAAGTAGAAGATGACAACAATAGGGTTCGGAAATTTCGTACCTAGAATTAAATTAAGAATTTTATTATGGACAACAAAAGGAAAGTGAATGCATAAATGGATCAGGGAGAAAGCTCATACCTCCCAAAACTTTACATGTATTGGTGTTGCTGTATCCAAATCCAGGTGCATTTTTATGTCATCATGTAGCTCTTCCAGTTCCTTCATTGTCAAACCCTGTAGTACACATTTCAGTTTTTATTCTAAGAAGTCATTATAAATAACAATAGAATCGCATAAATGCAAAGGCGGTTAACTTTCAGCAAAGTATATATATTAGGTCAATCCACAAAGCCTTGAAGAAGGTCAAGAAAATTAGGCAGTGGTTGAGTAGTTTGAAAAGATTAGTTGCCACTCTTTTTTTAACCCTAATTCCTCTAGCTTGGGGTGACAAAGTAACAAAATTTATCTTGTTTAGGAGTCAGGCCTCATTCTTGTCAGTTTTAGGTTGTTAATTTATGTCAAACCTTATCTTTGAGTTGTCTTTATCATTAATACTTAATACTCTTAGTTGGACATGTATTATCCCTATACTTCTCCTTTAAGGTTTATTTTCAAGGGACAAAAGAATTTCAGTTAGCGATCTAGAGAGCTCACAAACTCAGGAATCCAAAGTGATAAGCAAGTGTATGGCCATATTTGGTAGGTATTACTCTATAAAAAAGTTCACTTAATCTGTCTGGATATTGATTTAAATGAGTCTAATTTGTGATATCTATATAAAGATGTCTCTCTTCATTTTTAGCCCCCCAAAAAAATGAAAAATTCTTGTAACTATGATGTTGTTTGTTGTTCCGTACAAAGGTCCTGATGGTCCAATACTTTCAGGGCCAAATAAGTGGTGATACTTAGAGATCTGTTTGTGTAATAACCTACCTCTTTATTCACTTCTTGTCTTCTCTCTTATTTCATTTATAGTTTTGAGCATTCCCCTTAGCCTCACATTCAAAACCATATCCCCTCATAATTACTAAATCATAATTAGTTTGAATCTCCACTAATACCTTAAATTGATTCCCTGTACACCCATACCCATCAACAAGCCTTTAGAATCTAATTTCCCTAATTTGATGAGTCCTGCATCTTCAATCTACTTTATGACTATCAAATTATGACCTAAACCTTAGTTGACCTAGACCAGATTGGTCCCAAAGCAAGGTTAAGCAAACATGTTTTCACAATGTGGCGCTTCCTCCAGTTACAGACCATCGAATCCCAAGATTTACCTGTCTAGGTGGACATTGAATAGATGGATGACTTCAAACGTAGCCTGCATAAACTAAAGTTAAGGAGGTCCGCATCACTTAGAAATTCCTTTAATTGTGCAAGTCCAGAACCTAAAGGGTGGAAGATTAAGTCATAGTGACAGTTATAAAATGTGTACTGGTACAAACTTGACAGCAATATGTGAAATCAAAGTAATGATTCATTACTCAGGTCATATAATTGTTATTAGCAAAAGATGTTCATGATTACGCTCTCTGAAAGGCCAAAAGCACAATATCATACATAGAAATGGATAGTTTCAAAAGAAAACACTGACTGGAAGATCATTTAGTGTAGAGATAGCTGGGAAACCAGTAGTCATGTCATTTAACATCCAATTGCCCATTATCTCAAATATTTTAAAGAAAAGACTTTCTTACAGGAAACCAATGAATTTCTATTTTTCAGCAAACACAATTTTTAATTTGTTTTGTGTACTGTGTCAATATGATGTTTCAACCAAGGCCATGAAAAATATGAAAGAAACTCATAAAGTCAAAAGTGTGCAATACTTAGCACGGAACAAATAGAATTTGAGAACGCAGTGAATACTTGCCTTGAAGACCATGTATGGTTCATTTATCTCTATGTCAAAGTCATCTGAACCATTAAGATATTTGGAGAGAATATCAATGGGTTTTACACGCCCCTCACACAATCTAATCTCTGACCTGACTTCGCTTTGATCAAAATGAACTATAAATTGAGCAGGTTAGTACCTGGTATATTGACATATTTGCATAAGAATAATGACTTAACTACAAGAAAATCCTCTAAGAAACAAAATGCTATGATATTAAATTCACCTCCACATTCAAAACTCTAAAACATAATAATACTAATGATATATCAACAATGCAATAGATAAATTAACGCATTACCACAATAAGATACCAGTAATATGCATCACATGAAAAGATGAGGAAAGGGAAAAAGAATGTAGGGGGACAAATTCAATGCGTACCTCCTCTTCTTTCTTTTCCCAGTCATGGAACTCAGCCCTAGCATGTTCTCTAGCCAACATCGCCTGGGATAATGAACATAATTGGTAACTTATTCCTCAGGAATTATTAGATTTAATTCAATTGAGAGATTGAAATAAGAACTATATGCATCAGAGATGTTGAGATAAAAAAAAAGCCTTAATTTTATAAGACCTGATGGCGTCAATATCACGTTCCCCAGGATGGATAGGTAAGTGGACGTTAGATTAGAGGGCACCTATTTCTCTTTGTCCTTATTTTTGGAGTTTTATAAGAAAAGAAGGGATAGAAGAAAAATCTTGATTTTATACGTGTCCCATCCCAACAATAGTCAAAGCTTCAACATGGAGTGTGATGTTAGCCAATATCCTGACTATTGACTGCTTAGAATAAAACAGCCAGGTCAAATGCAACTGGAAGGTGAGACAATCCATCATCTTTTCCTCTACCACTAGATGTTCAAAACAATTTGGTAGTTCTTCCATTCAAAAATCTTTGTGCATCTTGTTTCTCCAAAGAAAACTTCCTTTTCTTTCGTCAAAACTGCTAAGCAATTGATGGCTAGTGGCAAATCTTATGGCAGGTTCTTCCATATATGGTGGTGAGGGCATTACGAAGGAGAGAAACTGATTAATCATCCAGGAATCAACAGCTGACCCCCAGAATATGGATGGATGTAGACGTCTCTCCTTTGTAATTGGTCTTTGGAGTTGAGATTTTTTGTCAGTGAAAGGGTCTAACTGGGACAGGGGCACACAATAGAACTATGGCATATAGCCATATCACATTCAGTTTTTGGCTTCTGTTAGGCATAATCCCCATATACATACCACTAGTTTACTTAGTTTTCTCTTCCTCTATACATACCACTAGTTTACTTAGTTTTCTCTTCCT
Organism: Protea cynaroides; assembly: GCA_028583415.1. Classification (NCBI taxonomy): domain Eukaryota; kingdom Viridiplantae; phylum Streptophyta; class Magnoliopsida; order Proteales; family Proteaceae; genus Protea; species Protea cynaroides. The sequence continues at coordinate 66,664,186 of CM053268.1, read as the reverse complement.
CTATAAGACAAAGATTACTGTTACTCATTCAAAACAAAAGAAGAAAAAAGAAAAATGCCAAAATTTTCTTCAATAGATCAACAAGATTAATGAAATGTCAAAGATGAAATTACCATTTCTTCTTCATATTTTGCCTTTTCAATTGCTCGCTCCTCCCTTCTCTTCTTCACTTTCTCAATCTCCGCCTGCATCATGAGTTTGATAGTAAGTACCTAAATTTCATATTACAGAAAAATGGAGCATCTCAACTCAACTATGGTCTCAGTAACTATTAAATGATGAAGGATAACCCCCATGAAAAGTTTGTGGCAGATTGGTAAAACTTAAAAAAAAAAAAAAAAAAGTCTCAAACTCAAAGCAATATTAGTAGGGCTGCTAGAACCAGCTAATCTGTAAAGATGTTAAAAGTATTGAATTTATATGAACACAAGACAGCACATTATAAAAGAAAACTATACCCCTAAAAAAAATCATCAGATCTCTCACTCATTCATGAATTATCATGGTCCAACTAACAAATAGACCCTCGGTGACTAGCCTTCATCCTCAAATTTGAAATTTAAATTTGAAATTTTCCACAAGAGTGTATATGCCTATGCAAAAACCAATTTTCCACAAGAGTGTATCAGACTCTGCCTTTAGCTAGCGAACCCCAACCTCCAAACAACTCACATCCTCACTTTCTTCTGCACATCATAGGTACCCTCATCCCCTCATTCTATTATGTGGGCATAAGACAATTAGGAAACCACAAAAGCCAGAGGATGGCCTGGTCTGATAACAAAAGATAATCTATTTGCTTAGAATATATTCTGGCCTTAGGATATTTCCCCCTTAGGATATCTTCTCACTTTCTTCTGGCCTAAATGGGTAGTTGTTCTCTACCCACTACATGGACCAAGGACTGCACTCACCATAGTTGTCAGGGCGTTGCCTAGGTGTTTTGTGCATCCGTTGACCCTCCAACGACTTGGGTCATCTCGTCGCCATGATAACTATGGTATTCATGAAGCCAACCCAAGGAATGATTCATTTTCGTGCACTTTGTATGTTTAGTGCTATTTTATAATTACTACACGAAAGTATAATAAACTGTAGAAGAGAAATCTAATACAAGAAAGCAGATATCAACCAATAACTGATCCTATGCTAAGAATATATACCATCCTTTCTTTCTATTTCTTTTTCTCTGATTTCAATGAATACGTCTCAAGTGGTAGGCCATGTGAAACATCACGCTCAATTTTCTTACGCCACACAAGCCTGCCACAGATAAGATTCAAAACGGACATTGCAAATAAGTTGGCCAATTTTTAAGTCCTTATAAGTACATGCAGAAAAAAAATAAAGGGTTTCTAAACACTAACTTCTCATTCAGGTTGGAATTACCAAAAGGATTTGAGTTGTTTGAATAGCCAGAAACTGTCTGTGACTTTAACTTTTTCGTAACTTTGAGTGCCTGCACATCATATGAGAGGGGGTGTGGGAGTTAGTATAAAAACCAAAACCTGGACAAAAACAGAAACTGAATGACATTGGCAACAAACCCCATACTTTCTTTTGGGCCTTCTTGGCCAAATACTCAGAAATTTCCTCTTCTGATATTCTTCTCTTTTTTTAAGGCTTCTCTTTCCTACTACTGCTTCCATGCTCTGGCATCTCGTTCATAGAATATTCTCCGCTGTACAAATAAATGTCAATAAAGAAGCAAGAAGACAAATAGAAGAAACAGTTCAATAAGAACATGGAAAGAGAAAGAGAATAAGCTGGTCAGCCACATCTAGTTGTTCACAGGAAGTCCAACAACAATACGGGTATTAAATGGAGAAAGGCTTCAATACAGGGACCAACAATCTGGTTTTTGAAAAATGTACAGCATTAATAACATATGCGTTTAGTTAGTGTATAATACAGTAACCTGTTGAAAATTTGGGATTAAAAATACGGGCATATATTCACCATGCAAAAAACATCTACATTGTTCAACAAATAGAATAATAACATATAAATACACATTTATAAAAAATAAAACTTCCAATCCATGAAATCTCACACAAAATCATCATCCCATCAAATATATAAAGTAAACATGATTAAGCCTAGTTGAAGTAAACAGTCACTACCTATCCAAAAAAGAAGTTAACAGTCACTACCTATCCAAAAAAGAAGTAAACAGTCACGTAGGCATCAGAGAAAAAACAATATACACCCTAAAATTCTACTTCAGGTTCAATGAGGAAAGTTATGTGCTTGTTCAAAAGCTTCACAATGAATAAACTCCCCAGTTTTGGATACTCTTCCCTGAGCATCACAATGGGGCCTTTCATAATACGAGCACTAAATTTTGATTAAAATTCTAATCATTAGAAGCAGTGTTTGGTAAATACTAATCTGGCATTTGTGATCCCATTGGATGATTTCTAGTGTACCGATTTACCCTCATTATTTAATTACATTTCGGGGTAAAAATGTTCTTTCCCCCACCTTCTTCTTCCTCCATCGATCTTCTAGCTGTAAACTTTTCAGCAGAGTTATAAAATACTAGTGAGAATAACAACAATAATGAAATGGGCGATTGAGTACAATCCTAACATCTCTTCATTATACCACTCCTGCCTTTTTTTTTTATGAACTCTTCCTTCCTAAACTAGGTCAAACTATGAAACCCACACCCAAATTCTATGAGGGTTTTTCCTTCTCCAACTTTTGTGTTCAAAATCAATGATGCCTGATTGCAATTTAGAGAGGCACGAAAAAAAATACTATCATTAATGAAAAAGGTAATAACGTTTCATTTCATGTTGGTGACAAGGAGGGGTTGGCTTCCTGTGATTTGAAAGATATCTGAAACTAGGGATTTTTCACAAGGATGAACGAAAAGATGACTGAAGATATGAGATTAGCCAATAAATTACGGAACTAGGAAGGGGGATTTTCGATTGAGCTTGAGATTAAAGAAAAACTTACAAAACCAGGGGAGGATAAAGGCTTTCAGATCATGAGGAACGGGTTTGCTAGGGGGGTGGCCCCATGACAAGAGAGAACTCAGGTAGGCTCTGATAAAAGACCTCCAACTCCTATCGCCATTCAATTCAATCTCAAGGTATATTTCTTCGCAGGGAAGACAAAAGCAGGGATAAAATGGGTTTGTGGTGGAGAGTTCTACTATGAGAGAGAAAAGGGCGTACCTAACGCTTACGCTTACGCTAACGCCAATGCCGGAGTTGATAGGATGAAGAAGACCTGCAACTCAGCCAGAAGGGAAGAGTCGAAAGAGAAAGGAGGAAATTGTCTAAATCATTCTCACTTAGCTTTAGACCACCCGGACCTTCAAAAAGAAGCTCTGTGAATCCCAAGAATTATCATCAATATGATGATGGGAATGGAAACCAGTTATAGAGGAACAGCTCTTTATATATAATGGTAAATGCTTAGAACCGATATAAGCCTTAAATGTATGATTTCATTTCCCAACTCAAGGCACATCATACCTGCTCATAGCGTCTTCACTTCTTGCAGACCTAGAAACGAAAATCACAGAGAGACGGAAACCTATAAGAGAGAATCAGAAAAAAAAATGAAATCGTAAAGAGAAGAGGAAAAAAAAGAGGGGGAGGAAGAGAGAGGAAGAAGAACACATACCTCTGGTTCTCCAGGGAAGAGATGCTGGTTCGCCAAGGAAGAGATGCTGGTTCGCCAAGGAAGAGATGCCAGAGGGAGGAGAGAGTTTAGAAGGAGGGAGTTGAAGGAACCGTGAGAGGTTTTTTTGGATTTTAAGCGCTCCTCTCAGCCTCTCTGCCCTCTCCTTTGCGAAACCCCTTTTTCTCCCCCATCTTACTTCCTCTGCATTGCCCACGAGAATCTGAATCCCGTCTCTAAACTCTAAGCTCTATAATTTTGGTTAACTCTATGATTTTTGGCCACGGGTACCTAAATACCGTTGCCAAAAATGATTTTTACTCACGGAAAACTAAATCCCGTGGCCACAAATGATTTTTGCTCACGGGAACTTAAATACCGTGGCCAAAAATGATTTGTGGCCATGGGAATCTAAATCCCGTCTGCTAAAATGGTTTTTGGCCATGGGAATTTGGATCCCGTTGGCAAATAAGATTTTGGCCACGGGAATTTAAGTTCTGTGACTAAACTATCTAATTTTTTGCCACAGGAATCTAAATCCCGTCCGCAAAAATAATTTTCTGCGACAAAAATTTAATTTCCGTCGGCTAAAATTATTTTTGGCGACAGAAATTTAAATACCATCGCTAATTTCTGTCGCCAAAAATGGTTTTTGTTGTAGTGGATGAGAAAGGAGTACCCTAACCTTTTCGACGATCAAGGTACGTTCAAATTTCGAGGCCGAAATTTCTTTTAAGGGTGGGGGAGTTGTGAGACCTACATGCAAATTTCAAGGACGAAATTTCTTTTAAGGGTGGGGGAGTTGTAAGACCCGCACTCCTTGAACCCGATCTAAACCTTGATTTCATGTCGTAACAAGTCTTTCGATCATCACCGGGCCAGACGGGACGAACGGATGACAATCAGGTACGAAATCGGACCAACCAGACCAACTTAAGTATGAATTTCATTCATACCGGTCGATGGTACTGGTCTATGGTACCGGTCGATCGGTATGGTCTACGCAATAGACTACCAAGATCCAGAATTGGATCTCTGCGGGTCACACTTCCTCAATTCTGAATCCTAAGACTTTCCTAATCCTAAGAGGCTTCCTAAACCTAATTCCTAGCCTATTTAAACCCCTCTAAGCCTCCTAGAATCCCTTCCATTGATCCTCACAAACCCTAGAGAGGAGAAGGAGATTGGAGAAGGAGAAGGAGCTAGGAAGAAGAAGGAAGTGCCGCCATTGCCGTTCGACGACGCTCACCTTACACCAGTCGACGGTAAGTGTTTTGAATCATTCCTCTTACATTGTGACTCTAGGATAGTTAGTATGGTTAGATCAATACCATGCAAAGCAGGTATTGATCTAAACCCTAATTGGCCATTAAACCCTAATTTTTCGTCAAACCCTAGATTCGAGTTCTATGATGATTATCATCAAAACTAGACTTGAATGAGTTGGAGATAACTCTAACTCAAAGCTCAGACTTAGAATGGATAGGAGAAACCCCAAAAATCCATGGAGATTGATCGATGACAGTTGAAAAATCTAATGTATGGTCTTTCGGAGATATACCGATCACCGGTCGCTAGTTTTCCCACAGAAATGCGACCGGTATGTTGCGACCAGTCAGCTCTGAAAGGCTGGTTTTGAACTCTGTTGGTTTTCTGACCAACGTGAAACCCTAAGAAACGAATCTAATTGAACCCTAATATAATGTAGGACTCTGTGATAGAACGTTTGGATCTTGCGACGTGGAGCAAGCTATCAAACGAGCGTCAGGTAAGGGAATCTGACCTAAACCCTAATAAATAAAGGACAGTAAAATGTTGTTAATAATAACCCTGAATATATGATGTGATGGTTGTGCATATTCACATGTCATCTTTTATTTCTAGTTATTATTATTGTTCATGCATATTCCATATGATAGGATGTGATTGTTAGGCATGTGGTTGTTTTCGTTGGTGTGTAGAATGGGAAGGCCCTGGGGCCTGGGATCATTCCTCACACTGGCACCTTTCTGTAGTATTCTATCTTAGCATGCTTGGTGCGGGTAGGGCATCAGGGGAAGGTCGTGGTACTGTGGTCTCTGGCATGTGGTCGCTGGCCTGGCCACGATGTTGTGGCACTGTGGTCTCTGACATGTGGTCTCTGGCCTGGCCACGATGCTTTAGCACTATCTCTATGCCGTAGGGAGTTATGTTGGGATAGGGTCTACTTGCGTATTGTTCTGTCTTAGTATGCTTGATGCGGGTAGGGCATCAGGGGGAGGTATGGCATTGTGGTCTCCAGCCCGGCCACCACGCTCTAGCTCTATCTCTATGCCGTAGTGAGCTGTACTAGGATGGAGCCTACAGTGATGACATATAGAATTGGTTAGTTGCGAGCCCAGTTTGCAAGCCCTAGCCAGTAGGGGCTTATGTATTGGTATGGGTGGAGTATCAGGGGAGGTAGTGGATGCCTTAGCTCTATCTCTATTCCATGATGGGTGCATGTGGGTCGGTGGTAGTGTGGTCTACTGTACGATGCTACATACTCGTGTATAGAGGTGAGGCGGCCTTCGAACCTTTCTATAGCACATTGCAAACTTTAACCAAACCACATCATAAAATGGTTGTTACTCATGCATATAATATTGTTATATTGTCTAATTGTCTTACTAAGCTAAGTTGTGAGCTCACCCTTTATATATACACTGTTTTTAGATGTTGATGCAAGTTATACGGTGGACGATTATATGAACGCTCCGACGTATGGAGGTGTTGCTGCTCTGGACGTACAGACAGGAGAGGACGAGCATGACGCTTCATGCGAGTGCCCTTTCTGCGTGTACCTTTGACTTTATTTTATTTGTTTTAGTTATTTTATTAAAGTGATGCAAAGATATTTAACTACGTTTGGAATTTAGATAATTAGATACTTATTTAATTTTTATCAATAGAATACTCAGTTCATTTATTTAAAGACTTCCGCTGTATTTATTATATTCTGATTGTGGTTATGTGCAATGGTTTGTATGAGTAGACACGGTCTTATTGAGATCCTGGTGTGAACCGTTGATTTAATGATGGTTCACTCACACCATTCTGGTTGGTTCAGAATTGGAGTGTGACACATGGGTCGATGAGGGGGTCGGAGGGGGGTCGGATGTTTTGGTCGTATTTTCTGACCCTCGGACTAAAAATCAGGTTTTTAATCCCGATTTTGAATCCATTTCTCATTCTTCCTCCTCCTTTTTGACTCGGCTCGTCCCTCTGAGTTGCTACAGTGACAACTCGGACTCATTGGTGCTATTTGCTTCTCATTTCGATGTCTACTCCTCGTCTACAGGTATGTTCACTACAGTTTCATGTTTTTAGGGTTTCTTAACTAGGTTTTTGCTCATTTATATCGTTTTCTTCAAATTAAACTTTTTTTAACCGTAAAAATTTGATTTTTATTGGGGGATTTTGTTGTTGGTGACTCAATGGATGAAAGCCTTCAAAAATATTTGAGTTTCATCGGTCGGTTATCGAGAAACTTGAAATTTCCCCTTTTTGCCCTAATTTGTCGAGATTTTTGAATTTCTTGAAATTTCTTCAAATTCGATCTCTTTAGATGAAATTTCCAACTGTATGAGTCTTGCAGGATTGTTTAAAACCTCTATAAGTCCTCTTGCCCACGTGTATGGGTGAAAAGTGAGGCTTTTGATCAATTTACATCGTTATACTGTTGAAATTTTTGGGTTTTTCATCCTTACTAAACCAATATCTGTTTTTTATTTGTTTTTTACAGATACTATGGCTCGTACCAAAGTACCCAGGGTACATGACCCAGTCCGCTTCCGTTCTAACGAGGCGGAGACACAGTATGCCCGCTACTCTCGTAAGAAGGTAGAGGGAGGTCGCCGGGTGGACTTGGCTAGTCTGGCCCTGTTCGATGTGGAGAGGGTTTTTGGTGACATGGGCTAGCTTCCTATGATCACCTATGACGCCTGCACTCAGCCGGATTTGGTGAGATAGTTTTACTGTAATCTCCAGGTGGTGGGAGATTACAACGATACCGAGAGGGATAGAGAGCTCTGGATCACCAGCTACGTCAAGGGGTTGAGATTTCATTTTATTATCGGCAGCTAGCCGACTTGTTGGGCATTTCATATGACGGCCCTTTGGTGTTATGTGCTCCTGGAGAGCCCCAGTTCTTTTCATTGGAGATGAGAGCTGAGATTGACCGTCAGATCATCAGAGAGGATCGCTGGGAGATGAAAGCGATCTATCTTCGTCCAGAGCCTCGGGTGTACTATAAGATTATTCAGCACAACCTGATACCTCAGAGTGGGCACTACGAGAGGATCTCCCAGTTGACCCAGTATCTGTTGTACTGTATCTGCACTAGGCAGCCCGTCTGCCTTTCTTACATCATCATGCGGACGATGATTAGTGCTACATTGCCCGGTCATACTGGCAACCTGCCTTATGGACGCATGATCTCTATGCTGCTTACCCACCTGGGTGTTGATATGGTGGATGAGAGGATTCAGGAGAAATCCTTCTCATCACCTCTATATTGGGAGGCCATCTATAAGATGGGCATGCGGGATGCCCAGGTCAGCGACGAGGAGAGGAACGCTCTGGTGCGTCCACGTACTCGAGTGGAGATGGCTGACGCTGAGGCAGCAGCAGCAGCAACTGGAGCAGGGGTTCATGGGGGTGATGATGATCGTTTATACATGGATGTGGATTCCATACCCCCTCCATCACCTACTCATGCTACGGGAGCTGGTCCTTCTTATGCCGCTGGTCCTTCACATGCAGCTGGTCCTTCACATGTACCTTCTGATGACATGATGGGGATATTGTATGAGATTCGAGAGGCTCAGCGCATGTCTGATCTAAGGATGGGAGAACTTCTAGATGCTCAGCACATATCCGATCAGTGGGTGGGAGAGCTTCTGGATGCTCAGTGCATGTCGGATCAGCGGGTGGGAGAGCTTATGGATGCTCAGCGTGTGACTGACCAGCGGGTGGCTGATCTCACAGTTAGTTTCCAGACGACCCAGACTCAGATAGCTTGGTTTACTAGAGTCTATGCTGAGGATTATGACAGAGACCGTGAGGCACCGCCTCCCCCATCACCTCCAGCTTCTTGATGTGTTTTCTTTTATCTTTCTTTTTGTACTTCAGAGTAACTATCTAGATTGTGGACTGTACTCTGCTTTAGACTTGTATATATATACATTTGTTCTTCCTTTGAATGTATTTAAATTTGTTTCTTATTTAATAGATGCATTATTCTCTTTCAATTTTGTCTCAAACAACACAGATGCTTATGGTGTGTTATTTTTACAGTTTTTAAATTTTTATCCTATCTCAGTTCACAAATTTTTGTGGTAGTATACTGGTTTACAAGACAGGGTCTGAGAGCTCTGATACCAAGTTGTCACACCCCAATTCCGTACTATTCAGAATGGTGTGATGAACTGCTAATAAACCAACGGTTCAACCAGGATCTCTAATAGGCTGTGTCCATTGAAATTAAACCATACACATCCACAACCATAATCAGAATAAATACACAATAGCGGAAGTCTTAATATTAAATGAACTGAGAAATCTAACTGTGATAATCAATAATAAAATATCAAATTATGTTATATCAACCGAGACATAAGTAAATAAAATATCAATTACATATCCTTAATAATTCAAATGAAAATCTAATCGAAAACGCATGCATTGCACTCGCATGAAGAGTCATGCATTTCCACTAAGTCTTCAGCCTCCATCGCAGCAACGTGCCCGTGTACAGAAGCATTCATATAGTCTTCCACCGTGGTACTTGCATCATCAATTAAAAATATTCGACGTCGAAAGGGTGAGCACACATCATGGCTCAGTGAGCAAACAAAACAATGCAACAAACATATGCATGCATTCTATTCATATCTGTGGTCTGGTATATAAGTTTGCAATGTGCTATAGAAAGGTTCGATGGCCGCCTCACCTCTATACACAGGGTGTGTAAGCCCACCCAATAGATCAAACACCATTGTCGTCCACATCCACCCCAACATGGAATAGAGATAAAGCTAAAGTGCCTGGATCAAACACCGCATAACACTTCCCCTGATACCCTATCCATACCAACACGTAAGCCCCTGCTGGCGAGGGCTTGCAAACTGGGCTCGCAACTAATCAATCCTAATGTCAAACAGTGTATCCAATGCCTCACCCCAGCATCCCTCAATACATCCATAGAGATAGAGCTAAGGCCTCCCGACAGAGTCAAAGACTACACGGTCCGAGACCACCTACCCTAACACTCTATGACGTAATAGCTCTGCTAAGGTAATGGCGATACGACGATGTCAGTGGACAAGACTTGAGTTAGAGATAGAGCTAAAGTGCCCGGATCAAACATCGCATAACACCTCCCCTCATGCCCCACTCGCATCAAGTGCACCAACCACATACAAACATTCACATGTCTATTCCTAGCATCATCATCATCATCATGTTATAAACAAAATAGAATTAAATATGCATGAACATTAATAGCAGGAATATTGGATGACATGTTGAATGCACATTACAAGCATACACGCATAGAATCAGTCATGGCATTGGACTCAATAAAAACAGTTTATTATTAGCCAATTAGTTTAGGTCTTGTTCCCTCACCTTTGCTTGAGTGTAGATCCTCTTTCAAGCTTTAAGAATCACTTTTATATCAATAGAAAAACCTAACAAGTCGATAGATTTTAGTTAGAAGTCATTCCGACAATATTAGGCTTGTTTTTAATCATGGATCGCAGGGTGAGTCGAAGGTAGGGTAGCAGTTTACTGCGACCCCCAGGGTAGGGTCGATGCCAGGGTCGGATGTTCCATCGACCCTGGGTGTGACCACCCCTTTCCTGGACTTCCCGAACACTGGGGGTCGATCCTGTGGTCTGGTAGGGTCAATTCCCAATCGACCCCACGTGCAACCCCCCCATGGGTTGAGTCGAGAATATCATTCTACAGTCCATTCTTTCATGTTTGGATCCTATGGCTTACTTCCACAATCCATTCTATGCTTGTTCTATGGCTTAGAACTCTAGGTTTCTTCCTTACTTTGCCTATCATGATTTCTCCATGGATTTCATTAAAATCCTCTCATGGATATATGATTTGGGTTTCTCCTAGATCATACCATCTTCATGAACTATTCTAAGGTCTTAGATCATCAATGAAACGTACCCGTACCTTAGGTTTTGCTGAGAATCAGAGGTTGCTCTGAATTCTTACTTTATTCTTCTTTTCCAACTTTCCTTCTTTTCTCCTTCTCTTCTCTTTCTCTCACTTTCAATTAGGGTTTCAAAAGGAGTGAAAGAGGATTAGGAAAGTCCTATTTATAGAGTAGAATCTCCCAAAATAAGTTCCATTGAGATTAGGAAGGAATCCCATTGAAATTTGGAAAGTTTCCTATTTGCGGTTTCTGTCGACAAACAGGGGGTCGATGAGGGGGTCAGAGATCCCGTCGACCCTCAGTTCTAAGTTGTCCGACCCCCAGTTAAAATATCAGGGGTCTGACTTCTTAGTGAGGGGGGGTCAACCCTGCCTATCTAGGTATGCGACCTTGCCCTCCAATTTACTATTTTTGGATCAGTTTAGTACCTGGTTTCGCTATTTCTTTCACGCACTTGGTCCATTTGGCTCGACCGTGATAGGTAGACCTGGTACAAAGTGGTAAGACCGGTTAGTTCGATATGGGTCTTACAGCATCACTATGGACTTCGTCATCGGGTTACCATTGACTCCCCAAGTAGTTGACGCAGTTTGGGTGATTGTAGACCACCTGACTAAAACAGCTCGATTTATAACTATACGACCTCAGTATACACTGGAGAGGTTAGCTAAGTTGTATGTGGATACTATTGTCAGATTACACGGTGTACCCGAAAGCATTGTGTCCAACAAAGATCCACGATTTACTTCAAAATTTTGGGAAGGATTGCAAAAGGCTATGGGTACAACATTGAAGTTCAGTACTGCATTCCATCCTCAGACAGACGGACAGTCGGAACTTACCATTCAGATTCTAGAAGACATGCTCCGAGCCTGTGTAATTGATTTTAAAGGATCATGGGATGAAAAATTACCACTGATCGAGTTCGCTTATAACAACATCTATCAGGCTACTATGCAGATGTCACCCTATGAAGCACTATATGGCAGGAAATGTCGAACTCCTTTGTTTTGGAATGAAGTTGGAGAACGTAGGATTGTTGGACCGGAATTTGTTGAAGAGACATGTCGAGTAGTCGACATTATCAAGGAAAGAGTAAAAACGGCTCAGAATCGTCAGAAACAGTATGCAAATACTCTGCGCCGAGACCTTGAATTTGCCATGAGTGATAAGGTATTCCTCAAAGTATCACCTATGCGAGGTTTGAAATGGTTCGGACAGAAAGGGAAACTAAGTCCGAGATATGTCAGACCATATGAGATTCTAGTTAAATGTGGAAAAATGGCTTACCAGTTAGCCCTACCACCATCTATGTCAAGTGTGCATGATGTATTTCATATCTCCTTATTAAAGAAGTATGTCAGAAATCCAACGTACGTTTTGACAATAGATCCACCTGATTTGACTGATGATTTGACATTTGAAATAGCACCAACTGAAATCACCAGCCGAAAGGTTCAACGACTACGCAACCGTGACATCTATTATGTTAGAGTCACCTGGAGAAGCCGAAATATAAAAGAAATCACATGGGAAGAAGAGAATGCTATGCGAAAGCAATACCCTCATCTTTTCGACTCGGAAAGTATGTACAAATTTTGAGGATGAAATTTTTATAAGCAGGGGGGAGTTGTAAGACCCGTACCAAACTAAGCGATCTTACCACCTTGTACCAGATCTACCTATCATGGTCGAGCCACACGGACCAAGTGCGTGAAGGAAATCACAAAACCAGGTACGAAATTGACCCAAAAATAGTAAAATGGAGGGTAGGGTCGCATGCCTAAACAAGTAGGGTCGACCCCACCTCAACAGGGTCCAACCCATGACTTTTGAGTCCTAGGGTCGGATGACTTGAGACCCTAGGGTTGACGGATTCTACGACCCTAGCATCGACCCTAGGCAAACTGACAGAAACCAAAAATTAGGAAACTTTCCTAATTCAAAGGGAACCTTTCCTAAACTCATTGGGACGGATTTTGGGAGGTTTTCCTCTATAAATAGGACGTCCCTTAGGCTCTTTCACTCCTTTTAAAACCCTAATTGAAAGTGAGAGAAAGAGAAGAGAAGGAAGAGAAGGAAAGTTGGAGAAGAAGGCTAAGGAGAAGAGTTTCAGAGGAATCTCTAAATTCAGCAAGTTTAAGGTATGAAAATATTCTCCATGAATTGTGTAAGACCCTAAAATAGTATATAAAGAGGGTAGGATCTAGGAGAAACCCAAATCATCCATCTATGGGAAAACTTCAATGGAATCCATGGAGGGAATCATTGTAAACAAAGTAAAAGAAGTAACTTGGAGTTTTGAGTCATAGAACAATCATAGAATGGACCATGAAAGTAAACCAAAGGATCCAAACATGAAAGAGTGGACTGTAGGATGAAAAATTGACTCAAACTATATCAACCCTAACAGACCACAGGATCGACCCCAAGCTCTCGAGAAGTCCAGGGAAGCTATGGTCGCACCTAGGGTCGATGGATAACCGACCCTATGATCGACCCTACCCTGGGGTCTCAGATACCTGCGACCCATCCTGTGACCCATCCTGCGACCCTAGATTTACAACAAGCTTAAAACTATTGGAATGAATTCTAATTAAAATCTATCGACTTGTTAGGTTTTTCTATTGATATAAAGGTAATTCTTAAAGCTAGAAAGAGGATCTACACTCAAGCAAAGGTGAGGGAACAAGACCTAAACTAATTGGCTATAATAAACCATTTTTGTTTATTGAGTCCAATTTCATGTATGATTCTATGATCGTATGATTGTAATGTGCATATCACATGTCATCTACTATTCCCGTTATTACTGTTCATGCATATTTAATTCTATTTATTTACAACATGATGTTGATGATGATGCTAGGAATAGACATGTGAATGTTTATGTGTGGTTAGTGTACTTGATGCGAGTGGGGCATCAGGGGAAGTGTGATGCGGTGCGGTCCTAAGTACTTTAGCCTTATCTCTACTCAAGTTTTATCCACTAACATCGTCGTATCGCCATTACCTTAGCAGAGCTATTACGTCATAGGGCATCAGGGGAGGTGGTCTCAGACCGTGTAGTCTTCGACTCTGCCAGGGGGCCTTAGCTCTATCTCTATGGACGTAATGAGGGATGCTGGGGTGAGGCCTTGGATACACTGTTTGACATTAGGATTGGTTAGTTGCGAGCCCAGTTTACAAGCCCTCGCCAACAGGGGCTTACGTGTTGGTATGGGTAGAGCATCAGGGGAAGTGTAATGTGGTGCGGTCCTAAGCACTTTAGCTCTATCTCTATTCCATGGTGGGTGCATGTGGGGGCGGCAATGGTGTTTGATCCGTTGAGCAGTTCCACGCACTCGTGTATAGAGGTGCGGCGGCCTCCAAACCTTTCTATAGCACATTGCAAACTTATATACCAGACCACAGATATGAATTGAATGCATGCATATGTTTGTTGCATTGTTTTGTTTGCTCACTGAGTCGTGATGTGTGCTCACCCTTTTCGAATTTGAATATTTTTAGTTGATGATGCAGGTACGACTGTGGAAGATTATATGAATGCTCCCGCATATGGGAACTTTGCTGCAATGGATGCCGAAGATATAGTGGAGACGCATGACTCATCATGCAAGTGCAACTCATGCGTTTTCGATTAGATTTTATTTGGATTATTGAGGAAATGTAATTTGATATTTTATTTTATGTCTCAGTCAATACAACATAATTGGATATTTTATTTATGATTATCACATTTAGATTCTCAGTTCATTTAATATTAAGACTTCTGCTATTGTGTATTTATTCTGATTATGGTTGTGGATGTGTATGGTTTAAGCAAGCGGATACAGCCTATTTGAGATCCTAGTTGAACCTTTGGCTTATTAGCGGTTCATCACACCGTTCTGAATAGTGTGGAATTAGGGTGTTACAAAGAGGATATTTTAGTTTCCATTCCCGAAGGTTCGTAGCCATAGAGCTTCCAAGAAGGATATTCCAATTTTCGATCCCGAAGGTCCAAAGCTGGTAGGAACTTCAAAGATGAGTCATTCAATATCACCCTAAAAGTGACCTTCTGAGTTCTTGCTCATTTCATAATCAAATGCAGAGCCCTAACTCATCCAAAGTTCAAATCAATCTCAGCCTATTAATGAATCAAATGCACAGCCCTAGCTCATCTAAAGTTCAAATCAATCTCAGCCTATTAGTGAATCAAATGCAGAGCCCTAGCTCATCCAAAGTTTAAATCAATCTCAGTCTATAAGTGAATCAAATTCAGAACCCTAGCTCATCCAAAGTTCAAATCAATCTCAGCCTATTAGTGAATCAAATGCAGAGCCCTAGTTCATCCAAAATTCAAGTCAATCTCAGTCTATAAGTGAATCAAATGCAGAGTCCTAGCTTATTCAGAAAATCAATCTCAGAATCTCAAGAGCCTCAGTTCAATCAAAGAAAAGACAATAATTCCTCCATCCAGATAAATCAAAGCCGAGCCCAAGCTGTAAGACCCGCACTCTTAAAACCCGGTCTAACCTTGGTTTTGTGTCGTGACAGGTCTTCCGATCATCACCGAGCCAGACGGGGCAAGCGGATAACAAACAGGTACGAAATCGGACCGAAGTCGACCAATTATACCTGATTTTAGGTATACCGGTCGATGGTACCGGTCTTGGTACCGGTCGACCGGTATGGCCTGCACAGCTATGTGCGGGAATTTGGAAATTGGACTCTGCGGGTCCCACTTTCCTGATTTTGAATCCTAGAAGTTTTCTAATCCTAGTAGGGTTACTAAATCCTATTTCTAGCCTATAAATACACCCTTAACCCTCCTCAAATCCTTTCCATTGTCTCTCACAAACCCTAGAGAAGAGAAAGAGCTTAGAAAGGAGAAGGAGCTAGGAAGAAGAAGAAGGAGCCGCCATTACCGTTCGACGAAGCTCACGCTACGCCTGTCAACGGTAAGTGTTTGATTCCCTCCTCTTACCCTATGTTAGTTGTGTGGGTGGATCAATACCATGCAAAGTGGGTATTGATCTAAAACCCTAATTTGGCCAATAAACCCTAAGTTGCCGTCAAACCCTAGATTCGAGTTTCGAGATGATAGTCATCGAAACGAGACTTGAATGAGTTGGGGATAACTCTAACTCAAAGCCTAGACTTAGAATGGATAGGAGAAACCCTGAAAATCCATGGAGGATGATCAACGGCAGTCGAAAAATCATGTATGGTCTTCCGAAGGCATACCGGTCGACTATACCGGGTGCACATAGTGCGACCGGTATATGCGACCGCTATCTCTCGGGAGGTTGTCTGTGGGGGACCGGCTGACCATACCGGTCGCCAGTCTTTCCCACAGAGCTGCGACTGGTACATGCCACCGGTCAGCTCTGTGAGGGTGTTTTGTGATCTCTGTTGGTTTTCGACCAACATGAAACCCTAAATAATATATTCTAATGAAACCCTAATAATATTGTAGGACTTTGTGACATATCGTTTGGATCTTGCGACGTGGAGCAAGTTATTGAACGAGCGTCTGGTAAGGGAATCTGACCTAAACCTAATAATTAATGGACAGTAAATCGTTGTTAATCATTGAATATCTATGATGTGATGTTTGTGCATATTCACATGCCATCCTTTACTTTCAGTTATTATTATTGTTCATGCATTCATAGGATGTGATTATTAGGCATGTGATTGTTTTCGTTGGTGTGTGGAGTGGGGCATGGGCCTGGGATCGCTCTTCACACTGGCACCTTTTGTAGTATTTTGTCTTAACATGCTTGGTACGGGTGGGGTATCAGGGGAAGGTCGTGGTACGGTGGTCTCCGATATTGATGTTGTCCCGGCCATTGTTATGTGGTACTGAGGATTCCGAGTCGACGCTGGCTTGTCTACGATGCTTTAGCTCTATCTCTATGCCATAGGGAGTTATGTTGGGATAGGGTCTACCTGCGTATTGTTTCTATCCTAGTGGGTTAGTTGCGGATAGGGTATCAGGGGGAGGTGAGGTATTGTGGTCTCCGGCCCGACCTGCACGCTCTAGCTCTATCTCTATGCCGTAGACGGCTGTACTGGGATAGAGCATACATTGTTGACATATAGGATTGGTTAGTTGCGAGCCCAGTTTGCGAGCCCTAAAACCAGACCACAGCATAAAATTGATTGTTACTCATGCATAATCTTGTGAAACTGTCTGATTGTCTTACTGAGCTGTGTTGTGAGCTCACCCTTTGTATATACATTGTTTTTAGATGTTGATGCAGGTTACACTGTGGACGACTATGTGAACGCTCCGGCGTACGGTGGTGTAGCTGCTTTGGATGTACAAGCAGGGGAGGACGAGCATGATGCTTTATGCGAGTGCCCTTTCTGCGTGTACCTTTGATTTGTTTTATTTATTTATTTCAGTTATTTTCGAGTGGATTAAAGGGATGTAATGATATTATTTTATGTGTTTGATTTTGAATAATGGGATATTTATTTAAATTATCAATAGATACTCAGTTCATTCTATTTAAAGTCTTTCGCTGTATATTTATATTCTGATTGTAGTTATGTGTAATGGTTTGTATGGGTGGACACGGCCTATTTGAGATCCTGGTGTGAACCGTTGGTTCAATGACGGTTCACTCACACCATTCTGGTTGGATCAGAATTGGGGTGTGACACAAGCTCATGCAGCCAGCCTTGTATTCACAGCCTAGCTTCATACAAGAAGAGGTTTATCAACCTATAAATGAGCCTTGTATTCATAGCCTAGCTTCATACCAGAAGACGTTTATCAGCCTACAAATGGATCAAGTCGGGTTCAAGCCTGCGCGTACCTTGCATCATGAGTCTCATCTCAGTAAGAAGAGGTTCCTAGCCTACAAATGAGCCTTGTATCCACAGCCTAGCTTCGTACATGAAGAGGTTTATCAGCCTACAAATGGATCAAGTCGGGTTCAAGCCCACGCGTTCCTTGCATCATGAGTCTCACATCAGCAAGAAGAGATTCCCAGCCTACAAATGAGCCTTGTATTCACAGCCTAGCTTTATACAAGAAGAACAATCATCAATTTTTCAAGAAGAACAAACCTTCTTGCCAGTCGAACTACATTTTGGGCTTGATTTCTAGGACACTCTTAGAATACGTAGGCAGTTTAGGACAAATTACCCTAAGTGCAACCCAATAAGCAATCTCACTCATATAAAAAATGTGGTTTTTTTGTCTTTAACCTTCAATTGGTAACAATCTCCGCTAAAGAGGGGCATCTGTAAGCACCCCATTTTTACTATCCCCAGCATAAGTGAATCCACATGACAAGTTTCCAGCTTTTAATCCAAAGGTTTGTAATTCTTTAATGAGCCCCACATCAGGACTATTACCTACTTGGATGTATAGGTCGTGAAATTATCTCCAAAATGAGACCGGAATCATCAAATTCTGACATCAAACAAGGAAGGTATCATAGTTTGAAAGTGTAGGGGCATTTATGTAATTATCGTATGATGCATGCATTATCATTTAAACTTCAAATTAACATATCTTGGTCATCCGATATCGAAATCAGATGATTCAAAGGCCAATATTCTTTATTTTCAGTCCTCTTCAAAGTGGACATGAAAAATCCCAGGCAAATGTCACCGGTGGGCCCCATGCAAGATTTCATGCAGAATTATCGATAGAACTTCAATGCTTCATATCTTTGTCGTTCTACGTCCGATTCAGATGATTCAAAGGCCATTATTCTTCATTTATAGTGTTCTACAAAGTGGACGTGAAAAATTCGGTACAGAAGTCTCCGAAGGGTCCCATGCAAAATTATATATGGAAATGGTCATTTAATCTTTGAAAATTCATATTTTGGTCACCATACATCCAAATCAGGTGATTTTAGTTTCAATATGTTCCATTTTTTGTACTCTACAAAGTGGACGTAAAGGATTTCAAGCAGAAGTCTCTGAAGGATCCCATGCAGAATGGTTAGCCGAATTATCGATAATTGGCCTGCTTAAACTTCATAAATGAATAAGTTGGCCATTTTATTTCCAAATGAGGTGATTCAAGTTCTGATATTTCTCATTTTTAGTGGTCTACAAAGTGAACGTAGAAAATTTGGAGTAGAGGCTATCGAAAGATTCCATGTGGAATGGCGGCAGAAATGATATATGAAATGATAGAGAGAGAAAAACCAATTTTGGCTCAACCCAGCTCAACCCAAGTCAGTCCATCCCTATCTAGCTCAAATCAGTACGGACCGAATTGGTCCAGTCCATGTGTCTATGCATTATGTACATTATATCTATGTATAATACTATGTACTATATTGTATATATTTTATTTTTGTAGTATGCATATTACACATATTATAATGCATAATAGGAGGAGCTGGCCGTGGCTATATAGGAGAGAGAGGGATCTAAGTGGGTTGGTTTGAGTCACAAAAAAAGAAAGAAAAGAAGATCCTAGATATGAAAAATTATGTTGGAAATAAATAAAATAGATTTAAGGTATTGCCACTCTATGGAAGGAAAGGACCGAGAGTGAGAGAATAGAAAGGAGAAGAAACTAAGAAGGTAAGGAAATTGAGAGTGGAGAGAAGATCAAGAGAGAGAGAGAGATCAAAATCGGGATCATCAAAAGAGAGAGAATTTAGTCGGTGGGACTGACTAAGGAAAAAAAAAAGCAAAAGAAAAAAAAATATACGGAAAGTGAGATCCGAGAGTGAGTGGACAGAACTAGAAGAAGAAAGAAATAGAATATGGAAAGGAGATGGAAAGAAGATTGAGAGAATTTTGAGATACGGGTAGAATGGAAAGAAGGAAAGATAGAAAGAAGAGAAAAAAGGAAAAGAGAGAAAAATTGAGATCGAGAGTGAGAGGATAGAAAGAAGAAGAAACTAAGAAAGAAAAAAAATTAGAAAGAGAGAAATCAGGGAGAGAGGATATTGAGAGAAGGGGAGATCCAATGAGAAAGGGAGAGCCCGAGATCAAAAAAGAGATCTGGAAAAAAATAAAAAAAGGAAAGAGGAAAAATCTAAGGAGAACAGATTGGGAGAAGAGAGCTGAGGGAGAAAGAAGCTAGAAGCGGAAGGAAGATCGAGAGGGAGAAAAACAAATCGAAAGAGAGGCAGCAGCGAGAAGAAGAGGGGGAGAGAGATGAAGAAAGGAATCAGAGCGAGAGTGAGAGAGCTGGGCCAAGAAAAGAAATAGAGAGGGAAATCAGTGAGAATGAATCGAGAGGAAGAAAGGGAACTGGAGAGGAACTGAAATCGAAAAAAATTCAGAGTAAGAGAGACTTAGAGAAGAAGGGAGCAGTAGCCGAGAAGAAGAAGAAGAAGAGTATGCAAAGCAGGTAAGTGTTCTTACCTGCGATTATTTTTTTTATTACCCTTGAAACCTTGCTCCCACCGACCACCTGTAAATTACCCATCGCCTATGCACCCGTCACCATTATCACCTGTGATCCTACAACTCACTAGATCATCTCTCAACCGACCACTAGAGCATCTCCTTTCACTGCCACTACATCATGAAACCTGCATTCACCACACCCAAGCACACCTGACCATCTTTCCATCATCATGATCAAACCCAGCCTTGCACCCTGATTCAACATCCTTAAACTTCCAGGCCACCTGTCATTCCCAAGCATCTCCTGAAACCAATCACCATGCCCATTCCTTCATAAACCAGATAATATGCCTACTATCATCACGATCCCAACACTTGGCTTCCCTTTAACGCCACCACAAAACTTCACTCTCCATAAACCTGTTCAGCTATCATCCCAGCCACCTCACCGGCGTCCTTGCAACCCCACCGTAACACCTTGCTGTCCTCCCATGCACCTCCATTAAACCTGCAAACTGCTCCAGCTAGCAACTCTCTTGGAACCAACCAGACCGCAATTCCCCCTGCGATCATCCTTGACTTGCAGAGCACCGAACAGTCACTGAACCTTGCTACCACCTGGTGTTCACTTCACTCACTTCCCAACTCACATTCGCAGGCCACCACTACTCACAAATCCCACTAAACCTCCAACGAGCATCACGACACCTATCCACCTTCATCGGCCATCACTTGTTTCCCACATGCCACTCCTACCTCTTTCATAAATCCCTACACCCACCCACCGACCTGCAAACCTACATGACCGATCCACTTCAACCTCCTGCCAAACCCTACATGCATAAATCCTTTACACAAGCACCATCTCCTTCAAACCCAGATTAGATACACTTACATGCTACCCACTTGTCTACCCAACCACTTACCTGAACCTAGCCATGTTACAATACCCGAACCTGTCCATCGAGCCCTAGACCAGTTCCCCTCATCCAACCATTTGATCAGCATTCCTCATCTTACCCCTGATCTTCCCATTAAATATGGGCCATTGATTGAACCTATGATCATGATATGTTTGAATGAAAATCTAAATTTTAATTCTTTATCATGTTGCTATGATTCTTAGTCAAAATTTGATCCATTGAATGTGAAATGTGTTTTGATCATGTGATGAAAATCTGTCCATTGATATTGAATTAATATTTGAATGAATGAATTTGACTAATTTGAGCAATTGATTTTTAATGTGAATTTAATCTGAACCGTTGATCTTTAAGATCTAATAATGTGGATGGTTGATTAATTAATCTGAACCGTTGATTTCAATTTGATGATTTAATGATGAGTTAATTTGAGCCATTAAAGTCTGATTAACATCATTACTGATGTTAATATGCTCTGAACCATTGATCTTTAACTTCTTGAATTAATCTAAACTGTCTATCAAATGTGATCTTGGTCACATTGTTGATGATCGATGCATTGAATCTAGGCCATAGGTCTGAAAGTATGTTTTAATACATTGACTCACATGCTTTGCTTGATTCACATGCTAATTGATTCTCACATGCTTTAATTGATTCTCACATGCATTGCTTGATTCTCACATGTTTGTTATATTTGTCTACTACACATGTTCATTGCTATATCTGTTTGCCACATACTCACATGCTATATTGAATGCTTACTATCATATTTGGATTGCTCACATGCTATATTGGACACATTGCCATATTTGAATGCTTACCTGATACACACTGCTATGTTTGGAGATACACTTGCCTAAACTGAAAGAATGAACAATTAGGGTAAGATAAACCCTAAAAATGAAAGAAATGAACAATTAGGGCAAGATAAACCCTAAAAAATAGAATGAACAGATAGGACAAGATAAACCCTAAAATGGAAAGAATTAAATAAAAAGGGGCAGGATACCCTAGAAAACCTTAAGAGTTGAACAAAAGGGACAAGACACTCTAGAAACTTTGAATAAATTGAATTGTAGGGATAGGCAATCCGATAAACCTAAATGATGAAAGGGATAGTCAACTCGATAAACCTAAATGATGAAAATGTAGGGATAGACAACCCGATAAACCTAAGAGATGAAATGTAGGGATAGGCAACCTGATAAACCTAAAATTGAAAGGAGTTTGGGTTGATATATCCCCAAATCCAACCATTAAACATTTCAAACTACGCGGATTCTGATTCCTAAGTCAAACCCTAGGATACGTAGGCCATTTGGGAGAATCCCAAATTCGGATCACACCTTAGTCCACTCGGACTATCCATAGATCCACTAGGATATCCATCCATATTTTTTACCCAAATATGGTTATCCACATTCCAACCCAGAAAGGGTCATCCACATTTTGGCCCAAATAGGGTTATCCATATTTTGATCCCGAAAGGATTATCCATTCTTAGATCCACTAGGACTATCTATCAGTTCGTATGGACTATCTAGATCCTAATCCATAGGGTTTCTCAGTCTTTCAAGTATAAACTTCAACTTGAACAATGAACTTAATCAAGCACAAGCATAAATCACAGTCATAAACTTTAATCACACCTAAACTACGATAGTGAACCTGATTTTTTGAATAATTCCATGATACGTAGGCAATCTGATGGATACAGATTCGGTTCAATGATATCAATCTGCTTGGTTTGGTTCGGTTTAATAGATAGAGGCTAGCATAGGAAAGGTATAGAAGATGAATTTTGATCGGACGATTTGGGTGTCTAACCCCTTTACATAATTGTAACCTGATGCTTACCCAATCTCTGATAGAGCAGAAATCCAATCTAAGGGTCATGAATCAATTGAAGTCTTACCTTAGGTGAGATTTCACATTTCTAAGGTCCTAGACCTTAATTTAGGTGGCGACTTCCAAACAAATTACGATCTTTGTCCTCACACCATCCAAGGGCGGTGCCGTCCATGTGGAAGGAGGAGATCAATTGGCATTGGTCCTCGGATGCACCATGAAAATCGAAGAACCATTTTGCCTTTGATATCCAGCCGACGGGATCCTCTCCATCAAAGCAGGGAAAGTCTAGCAGAAAAGCACAGGAGAGAGAGTTCCTTCTGCCATAGAAGTTCTCTCAATGAAAGCATCAATGATACAATGGGTATCGATAATGGCTACTTCGAGGGTAGTCGACCTCCAGGAAGGAAGAAGAATAAGAAGAAGAGAGAGTTTGGTTTGTAATTGCTTGTCCTTTATTGCATTATCTTGCTGTTTATATAACCGATCACAATTCTAGAAGCTACTATTCAGTTATAGATCTATGGTTATAACCACTCCAATATTCTCTAATCCAACGTTCCTATGCTATGCCAAGTGGTCGATGGTGTAATCATAACACATGATGAGAGAGAAATGAAGCATCTAGGATCCCTAGAAGGAGCATATTCACATCTTTGTCTCTTCCAGATCAATTGGATGTCATTCCCTCCTCACCGATATCAATGGCACAGGTGGAGCGATGAGGTGAGGGTTTGGACACTTCAAATGCAGAGTTCGTGAGGACAGTGGTTTAAAAGATGAAGTTCGGACACTTCAAATCTGGGTTTTTGGCCGTTCAATTTTCGATCGGCCACGGGGCATTTGAAGACCTACCAAAAACGACCTTTCCCTCCAAATATTAGCTTGATCATTAGCGCTGCAGATTTGAAGAAAATGCAATTTGAAAATCGTTGCACATTACGAAGATGAAAATGAAATCCGAATACATCAGATCTTAGTTCCTAACGGTCCAATATTCGATTAGTCAACGGGCTTTAAAGACCTAGTAGAAACGACTTCGTCCTCCGAATATCAACTTATCAAGGCTGTAGATTTGAATAAATTTCAATTTGAAGATTAAAACTCCCATAAAACTCTAAATTCTTCACAAACTATTAAACAAAACTGGTTTCCCCGGCAGCCCAAGCCTAGCAGCCAACATCGCCCTTTTCCATCGCTAGACCATCATCAATCGCTTCACTTATGGCAACGAGATCTTGCTCACCATTGATAACAACCTCATTACCAATCTCCTATCTGCCATGGGAACCCTCCATACTGCCCTCACACAAGCAGGAATCAAGGTCTGTGTTTCCATAAAAAGGGAGAAGGCAATGAAAATTTTATTTTATTGTTCTAAAAAAAAAAAAGAGAAAATGAGAAGTCCACACTAATTTAAGGGTAAAATTAGGATTTTAAAAAATAGAAATAGTAAAAACTTTGAAAGTGAGGTTTTGTAAAATTTCAATATAATACAAGGAAGGTTTATTGTATCTTTTTCAAATGGAGCGAGTGTCGTGACATCTCACAAAACCACAGGGAGCTTTATAAAAATTACCCAAAAAAAAAAAAAAACACTGGCGTCTTCGGAAACTCTGTCTCGTTCATATATAGGGGAGCGTGTCTGTAGAACCTTTCGACAAAAACCCGTCACAGTTCACATCTTTTACCGGTCTCCCCCCACAGTTCACATCTTTTCCTTTTCTCTTGACGGCACGAAGGTGGTAGCAGCGGCAGCAGCTGCCCCAGCAATACCCGAAGGTGATTTTGTCTTCTGAGCGTTAGGGCATCACTCGAGCGAGCTTCTCCAACCCAACCACTTGAGTACTCTCTCTTTCTCTCTGACCTGGTTTATTTCGTTTATATCTATTTTTTCTAGATATATATATATATATATATATATATATATATATATATATATATATATATATATATATATATATATAATTTTCAGTCTCTTTTTGCCGAAAACCCAGGGTTCCCTTTCTTCTCTTAATCTCTCTTAGTCCTGTCTTTTTGTCAGTCCTGTCTCTCTCATTTTGTATTGGTTGGTACCTCATTAGTTTCTATTGAGTGTTTCTCTCTCTCATAGAAAGGTTTGGAATTTATTGATATTTGAATTGGGTAGATTTCTGCCTCCTTCTAACTTGGTAGGGTATTATGTTAGTGATAGTGTTAATGGTGAATGTAGAATTTTATCGTGCTTTAGTTTTGATTTGTAACGATATAAGGAATCCTGCAATCTGCGTTCGTCTTCTGTTTATAAAATCGTCATGTTTGAAAAACTAATTGCAGATGATTCTTCTTAGCCAAAGACAAACGCATAAATAGGTAGATTAGCATCTAGTCAGTTTTAAGGTTCCGGAACGAGCGGTTTTAGAGATCCTGAAACTGAAGTAATGATTAAAGAAAAGAGAACTGAAAGCTTGGGCAATTAATTTTTCAATCAACAGTATAGGACAAAATCGAAATATGGAAGCAACCTTGAAATTTCACATCGGAATTTGTATACCGTACACAGGGAACAAGTCAGAGAAACAGTAGTGGTAGTGGGAATGGATGACTGATATTCCACATATAAAAAATAACATTTGAATTTTTGCTGCCCCCCTCCCTTCTTTTTTTTTTTTTATACTGTTAAAGGAATTATTCCTGGATTAATCTGAATTCTAAACTTTTCATAGTCAGTTAAATGGGATCTAATCTTCAAACAGAATCAAAGAAATTTCTGTAACTACATTCAAACAGATCAGAATCATCCTTATTTTAATCGAGAGGTCTGTTCTGTTGGCAAAACCGACCTGCAAT
This sequence comes from Protea cynaroides, assembly GCA_028583415.1. Classification (NCBI taxonomy): domain Eukaryota; kingdom Viridiplantae; phylum Streptophyta; class Magnoliopsida; order Proteales; family Proteaceae; genus Protea; species Protea cynaroides. The sequence continues at coordinate 66,638,425 of CM053268.1, read as the reverse complement.
ATAAGGACTGAATCTGATATCAGAACAGTATTTTTCTGAAGAATCCTACTGACACTAGGACTGATAAAAGAAAACTCAGAATTGATGTATGGGATCAGCAAAATTTAGAGAATCAAAGCATAAATTCAGAATAGATTAACCGGATGTTACGGAAGCTATCACAATCACAACTCAACAGAATTTGGCATAACATGCAGGCTACGTTTGGTAACGTTCTCGCTTGTTCTTGTTTTGAACCGGAAGAGATGGTCTTTTTTTGTTCTGTTTTGAAATAATGTTATTTGGCTGTTCTTTTGGCCTTAAAACTGTTTGGCAAATATGTTCCAGAACTAGTTTAAAAACATTGTTCTAACTTGTTTGCTGTTTCGTAAAATTTGTTCTAGAACATTTTTTTTCAAAGGATTCAAATATTACAGAATTACCATTAAACCGATATCTTACCAAATTAATTAATATTAATGTCATTTAATTATAAATTGTACCTATGGGTTGATGGAGATAAGTTGATCAATTAAACAAGAAAATTTTCCAAAAAATAAAAATAAAATTCCATGCATCTAGAGCCGCAAACCTTTTTATTTTTGCAGACAAGAAAAATGGAGATGGAAGAGAAGTAAAGACGAGAGAGAGAGAGAGAGAGAGAGAGAGAGAGAGAGAGAGAGAGAGAGAGAGAGACATGGAGAGAGATGAGGGGAAAATAACTGCTGTGCTTGCAGAGAACGAACAAGGAGGATGTGCTTCTTCGTGTATGGAAGTAGGTAGAAAGGGTGTCAGATTTTATCAGGCACAACTTAGTTTTTTCTTCTTTTCAAAATTGTTCTAGAACGTAAAAACATGGTAAACCATGTTCTGAAATTTTCGTTCTTAGATGTTCTTTTCATCCGGTTCGTTCTGTGAGAACAGAAGAACAAACCAGATTTGCCAAACAGTTTTTAGCTGTTCTTGGCTGTTCTGAACAGTTTTTCTGTTCTATCAGAACGGAAGAACAGAAGAACTGTTCTTTGGGAGAGTTACCAAACGCAGCCGCAAACAGTCTCAAATGAGAATTAGCTAAAGAACAGAATAACCACAGGGTAAAGAGTTGTTTACATCCGACCTGTAGTTTCCGATAGAGAGACAGATAGAAAGATAGAAGGATAACAGGCTAGGAATCCACCTAAGCCTCATCCGAAATCCACCTGGTACACCACCAAATCTATGGCAGTTCTACCGAATTCAAAGTAGCTAATTTCAGAAAATTTAAAACTGTATAACTTCTACAACTCGTGGGGGGCCCTGAAGGCTTTACATGTATTTATAATATTTGTAATCCCGAATCATGATCGACTTGAGAAAAACTAAATTCAATGTGACCTTAGGAAAAGAAAAGACAAAACAAGCCTGACTCAAACTCCTCCAATGGACCAGCTTTTGGAGAGTTCTAATCTGACTAGAATATTTTAACAATAAAGATTAAACTAGAATACTTTAAAGAAAAAAATTCAAGCAGGACTAGAAATAATTAAAGCCTAATCCAGCCTGACTAATACTAACTATTGACAATCAGAAAAGGAAAATAAAACCAATAATAGAAACCTCAAGATTGGACTATAATGAAATTCCTGAAGTGGCCAGGAATCTAAAATCCGGGAGAGAATCTGGAACCGCAGGTTGTCAGAATATGGCCTTGTCTTCTTCTGCCTCTGGTGCTGGAACCTTGCTTCTGCATCACAGATCTTATTGACCAAATTCTTAAATTAGAAAGTGAATATTTCAAATATTTTGCCTTCCGAATGATTCCAGAATCGGTCTGTCAGCTATTGATTAGCCCCACTTGGCCAATTCCATTGGCTAAACAACATTAGGTGGATATAAGTTTCTAAATTCCAACTGAATGATTTTAGTAAAACCACAATCTGCAAGCTTCTTTAATTATGGGAAATCTCCGAGAACTGCTCAAGTGAGGACTGAGGAGCTCCCTGCTCTTCAGCTTTGCTATTTATTTTCTGAAACATATTAAGTTTCCATCCAATCTAGGTTCCATCTATATTGCAATTTAGTTTATTGTCTCAGTATCATCACATCCTATTCTTTGTTCTGAGTTCAAATCCTTTCGGCTTTGTTTTGTTGCAAGGGGAATTGAACGAAGGGAAGTGAAATTTTTTAACTTTAAAAGGAAACTTTTATAGTTGTAACATAACATAATTGTATAAAGTACCTAAATTTCTTAACATATTTAATAATGATAATTGTAAGATGTAAAATTTATTTTTCTTTTCAAATGCAAGGGATTTGGATGCATAGTAAAGTGTAAGTTAAATAACTAAATATGGAATGATTTGGAATTGGCTACATGGTAATGTGATAGCATGTGCAGTAATCGTTACAAAAGTTTTCCTTTAAAGTTAACAAATTCACTTCCCTTCCCTTCAATTCCCCTTGTAACCAAACAAAGTCTTCAGTGTTCATACTTTGTTTTTATAACTAGAAAACAGAGCAGACCAGAAAGTCTAGAACTCTATCCGGTTGGCTTCCACCACTTAGACTCAGAAATTTCTCTCTACCAAACCGTGAGGTAAAGAATCCCCACAGCCACTCGACCTAGCTGCTGGGTGAGCTACCATTATGGTCTTGTCTGAATCTGCCCTTCCCCATACACGCTATCAATTCTCAAATAATTGGAAATGTGAGTTGTTCTATTCATAGTTGTCAATGTACTAAGGTGAACCAAGACGTTGGAGGCTTGACGGGGCATCTAGGCGACCAATGCGCCCACTTAGGCGATCAAGGCGCCTGCCTTGACGACCAAGGCGCCCAATTTTCCAAGGCATCACAAGGCCGCCTGGACGCGTAGGGCCAAGGCGGCGCCTAGATAACTATAGTTCTATTAGTGGCAGTAGTGCTGGGAGCTCAGGAATGTAGCTGATAATGGCCTAATGGTTGATCAAGTAAGATAGAATGGATTAGCAGAATACCTTTCCAAAGTCCAGTGCTATGCAAGTAGAACCCATTACACCTATTGCCTTTGCTGCCCATGTCATATTTATGGTCTTACCTGGTACAAGGTTCCTAAATGGGAACATGCAAACATTACCGAGGGATTTTTTTAATTTTAAATTTTATAGTTCTGGTATTTTAGACATTATCAGTTCTATCTGTTGCATACTGATTGATGCAGCCCAAAAAGGAAGAAGAAAAGAGCTAGAGTTTATTGCAAAATGAGGAAACAATTATAGGATAGAAAGATCACATGGGACCACTTAACCCAAAGGTCAGATATGACCACTTAAATATGGGGTCTCTTGGGGACTTGTTCAACCCAAGTGTGAGGCTCACTCATCACTGGTGGACCTCAAAATCATTAAGGGGGCTCCCATTGGCACACTCACAAGTCTAAAAGTACCAATCACTCTATTTTCATCTACACTTTATATAACAAGGGTTTGTTATGTTTCCAAATATCACAAGACAAATCTGGGCCATCATTCATTTTTACCATTTTTTTAATCTAATCCATTCCAACTTGGGGAGTGTTATAATAATGTTTAGGGTACTCGTATATATGCATGGACAGACACGGAATGTATGCCAATACAAAGGAGGTATTTGATTGAATTAGAGCTCGCAATTTGACATGTGGTTAATCTAGACCATGTTCTCTCTGTCCAACGGTTGGAATGGACACATCGTATGCTCATGTGGCAGAATAAAGTCATTGTGACATTTGAAAAAATAACAAACCCTTGTGACAATAATTTGCCATATATATATATATATATATATATATATATATATATATATATATATGTATATATAAAAGAGCCATTACAAGATAATTGTTGTGATATGGTCGTTGAAAATGGAGTCATTGGGAGAAGGAGAAAGTGGAGTGGGCATTTATTGTTGCATTACTGATCCTTCATGGTACAAAAGTGTGATTCCATTAGAAGAGCTTCATAGTTATTCTGTAAATGTAGAGATTCATATTTTCCGAGTTAATGTCAGAATTTATTTTGTTTAGCTACTGTATGGCATTTAATTGATGTGGATATGCTCCCTTTTGTTGTTGTTGAAATTATTCATGTTGTTATTGTGTTGATTACATGATGTGCATATTGTGTATTGAATTTCCTTTTTATTTAGAGAAAATTTATTAAACTTGAAATCTATGTCCAACTTTTTTTTTTCCGTATCCATCTTTTGAACTATTTTTTTAATTATTATTAAATTTCAAGTCAAATTAATAAATACCCCAATGTATCATATGCATTTCTTTGCTGATAATGGTCTGGCTTCTGCAGGTAGCACCCAACTGAGAAAGCCTAGAAAGTATAAGCCCTTCAATCTTCTTAATTCACTCCCTCCGACACTCGAATCACTGCTTAATCATGGCAGGGGGAAAGATCAGGAAGGAAAAACCTTCCCGAGCTGCAAAATATTATCTCTAGGGAGTCATTCCTTTCCACAAATCAAAGGGACAGCATATCCTCAAGAACCCTCTGCTTGTTGACACAATAGTTCAAAAGGCAGGAATTAAGAGCACAGATGTTATCCTTGAGATTGGTCCTGGTACGGGTAACCTCACAAAGAAGCTACTCGACGTTGGTAAGTCGGTGATCGCTGTTGAATTGGATCTTCGCATGGTTCTTGAGTTGCAGCGTCGTTTTCAAGGACCTCATTCAAATCGACTGAAGGTATCACTATTTCTTATTTTATTTTTTTGTTATAAAAATTTTTAGGTGATTGGATGAATGGTCTGGTTATAGAGTGTTGAATGTTTTATCAACTCACCTGCTATGTGTTTTCTATATGTTATTGTTGATTATGATTGCTTTATTCACTTAAAAAAAAAAGAAGAAGACTTCTTCCTCTCCCACTAATTACCATGGAGCTTCAGTAACTACCCTGTAATCAATTAATGTGGAATCCTCTTATTTTTTGGAATAATATGTTCCTTTTTTCCCTAGTTATTTCAGTTATTTTTTTTCTTGTTTCATGTTTCCCCACTGACACTGATGTATCCCATCTGAGCTGAGAGTTGACCTGAATATTTTCTTTATTCCTTTTCTCTGTTTACTGGATTTTCAATTTCCTAAGCTTTATTTTGTTCCTTTGGGAGGGGGGGGGGTTGGGGGAGTCATTCCGTGATCTTGCATCTATCTTTTGTGACTGGTTGCTCCATGAACTATATCTTTTTGATGAATTGTTTCTCCATGAAACACATCTCATGTTATTTTATTACCTCATTCTCCTTAAAATGCGGGATCTTCATCTTCATGTTTTGATCAATTTGGGGCGCTAGGAAATATTTGTCTGCTTGACTGGCAGCTCAGGGATGTCCATTAGGAGGCATTGGTATGGTAATATTATAATTGGAAACTTGAATTAGACCCTGATTCAGGCAGAGGAATTGGTATTTCAGCTCTGACAGGGATGTGCAATTTGAATACCACCAAAATGATACATTGTGAACCCCAATAACAGTGTAATGAGTGTCTATCTATCCTGATAAAATTTTTATTACTTGAGAGATCTTTTTTCTTCTTCTTTTTGTTTATTTTTTTCTTATAAAGCTACTGATTGCATCTTTTAGATCCCTTTAGGTCCGTAGATGTTAAGGTTTTACTGCGACCTAGGACAAAACCTACACTCTCTTTAGGAATGGATCCTGCATCGTCCGCTCAAAGAGGGGGATGCTGCTAGAGACTGGATCAGCAGGCTCTTGGCTTGTTTCTTGTATGTCACTAGGTTGTCACTGCCTCATCTGGGTTTTCATGGTTGTTCATCTTTAATCAAAATATAAAATTTCTTTAAAAACCTTCTGAATTGAAATTATTGAACTGATAATCTCTTCTGGCTTTGATTCCCAAATCCTCCCAAAATGACTGACTTTGAGACTTCTGGAAACATCAGCTCATCTTCGTGGAGAAGTAACAAAATACCATTTGGGCAACCAAATTTGAACTTCAGGAGACGGTGTATTTGATTTTGCTTAATCTGATTGAGATTTGAAATAGAATTACCTTTCCCAGAGTGGCATCATCATGTCTCCCAGAGTGTGCTGTCTTCTGTTGTTGTGCTACTAGTGTTTCTGTGTATGCACTGACTGCTAAACTAATCAAAGCTTACCACTATTTGTGAAATTCTGGTTTCTACAGGTCATCCAAGGAGATGTGCTTAAGTGTGATCTTCCCTACTTTGATATCTGTGTGGCAAACATTCCTTATCAAATTTCCTCCCCTCACTTTCAAGTTGTTGTCACATCAACCAGCCTTCAGGTGTGCAGTCGTTATGTTTCAAAGGGAATTTTCCATGAGACTTGTTGCTCAGCCTAGAGATAATCTTTACTGCCGTCTTTCAGTGAACACGCAACTACTGGCCCGTGTTTCCCATCTCCTCAAAGTGGGAAAAACAACTTCCGTCCTCCACCTAAAGTAGATTCTTCTGTAGTCCGCATTGAGCCAACGAAACCACTACCCCCAGTGAATTTCAAGGAGTGGGATGGATTAATCAGGCTTTGTTTCAACCGAAAGAACAAAACTCTAGGTTCATTTTTCAGGCAGAAGAGTGTCCTCTCTTTGCCGGAAAAGAACTACAGGACATTATAAGCCCTTCAACTCTCACAGAAAGGGTCTTCAGAGGATACAGGTATGGCTGAGGACGTTTCTGTTTTGGCACAATCTATTGAGGACCTGAATATGGACATGGAGGATGGAAGAGATGAGGACATGGAGATGGAGTATGGTGATGCAGAAATGGAGGTGTCTGTTTTCATAGATAAGGTGTTGGGTGTGCTGAAACAAGGAGATTTTAGGAGAAGAGGTCTTCCAAGCTTACACAAGTGGATTTCCTGTACTTACTTTCTTTGTTTAACAAGGGCAGGCATTCACTTCTCTTAAGTCAGAGGCTGTATTTTTCATTATTTTTTTCCTTTCTGTCAAAGTAGTTTATAATTTAAGAAAATTTTGTTTTGTCTGCTTGCCTTTAGACAGCTGGGGTATAGGGTACCAATATGAGGGATTGTCTATGTATCTGTTCTTTACAAGAGAAGGGAAGACTTCTCTCATCTCATGTAATGCAATTTTGCCATTGAGTATGAAAATTGATGTTGATTTTACTTCCTTTATTCATTTTTAATCTTGTTCTTAATTCCTCATGAAAATAGTCGTTTCTTATGCTCTCTGGATTTGTCAAAGCATTGTGTTTTCTTCAATGGATTTCATGGTGATATTGGAGGGTTGAGAGTATTCTTACCATCTTTGTTTGTTTTCTTGCCAGGTTAATTGAGACACAAACTTCCCCAACCTATGGCCATGACCACCACCCACTGTTACCATTCTCTCCGCTAGTATGGAAATCCATCTCTCCATCCCTCGCCATTTCCCATGACTAATCTCAATTCTGACTCCAAGAGACAATCACGGAGGGAATGCCAGATGAAGACGTGGTGCCATGGTGAGTTGTGCCGATGGAGAGAGAGAGAGAGAGGCTATGTTGTGTAGTGATATGCTGCCGATGTGGAGAGGCTATGTAGTGGTGATATACTGTGCAACAGTAGCATATGAATAAAGTGGTTGGGATCTTTTCTCTTTCATTCAAGTGTTAGTAAATTGGATTCAAATCCTCTCATGCCCTGTTGGTGTGAAGGGATTGAAATCCTCTCATGCCTTCTATGCTGGTGTGAAGGGCATTCAGAAACTGTCATCCACTGTGCTTATATACCAATGCATCTGTATGTGTACAATGAACTGTATACCAATGAATCTATATGTATGCACAATGAACACCAATAGAATTTTTTCATGCCAACATGAGGGGCATGGGTGGATTTCTATCCTAGTAAAACTACCAATGTATAATTTAGTTGGAAGGCCAAAAGATTTTCACATGTTTGACAAGGCAGCTTCTGCAAAACTACCAATGTATAATATGGATCAAGGAAGCTCTATTTTTTTTTTTTTTATCCCAATTACTAAAATTTTGAAATTTTACACGCTAGCATTTTGATTATTAGAAGCATTGATCATACTGCTGAAAAAGATTTATAATTTTTTTCTAAAATGTGTTCTTTTCGTAATGAGGGTTTCATACGCGGCAGATCTGGAGAAGAATAGAGAAGAGCAAAAGGAAGCAGAGCATCCAGTCAACCACAGTTGTTAACAGTGTTAAGCTCTTTCACTTGCATAATTCCATCTCAGGTTTCACCGAGTGGGAAAGGATTGAAGCCACTCTTCACCATGGTCTCCAAAGGTCCAAAGAGCGGCTCAGGTAGGTGATTCCAATCGTACCAATCCCAACCGTGACATTTGGTGGGCTCCATGTTCTGCGGCGACTGCAGGGGATCCTTCAACACTGCACGCTCAAATATGGTAACATAATGGGAGGGCTTAGGTTCCTGCAAGAAGACATTGTTGGTGACCGTTAAGAACTCGATCTTCTCAATTTCTATACCCGTCTCCTCCTTCACCTCTCTAGCTGCACATTCCTCAAAGCTCTCTCCTTCCCAAAAAAGAAAAAACCCAAATCAGCAACAAAGCTAAGGAATTAAGGGTGAAAAAGAATCTATCTGTTTTTTGTATCTAACCAAACTCGAGGTGGCCACCAGGGAGAGCGTAGCGAGAGTCGCCAATGGTGGAGCGCCGCTTCCCCAACAGAACGGTCTTTCCATTAATCACAAAGACTACCACAGCTACTCTTGGCACCGGCGCGTTGCCTTCCATTGAGAAGCAGTTTAGCCTTCTCTTTCCTAATTCGAGCTTTGGCGTGCCCTAATTAATATATGTTAAGGACAATGGACTAGTAATCCACCCAGGATGTCGCTTTTTCCCGCCAAAAAGTCAAGCGGAAGGAATTCCCGGGTTTGCTTGGGGTGCACGCCTTGGCTTGATGGACCGTTGAAAACTTGGACGGACTAGCGATCTCCACTTTGGTAACCTTTACCACTAAAAAAAAAACTTCTCTTTGTAGGCTAATGGTGAGTCTTCATTTGGGATCTTCAGGGGTGGGGAGTTGATATGATACATTGATAATCTATATCTCATTGTAAATGCTGTGAAATGGAAGAAAGAGATGATGGGAACATCTTCAAGCAAAATGGTCAAAGTTTTCCATCACCCACCCAAGGTGAAGATGTTGAAGGGAAATGAGGTGCAAAATTATAAATAATGGACAAAATTTTTCTTTATCCTAAGTGATGACCTTGTACGAAAATAATGAGACAAAATTATAAATAAATAATGTTACCTTGATATGCTGACGATATTTCTCTCCGCCATGGGTCATATTAAGGGTGTCAAAATTGGGCCCGGCCCGGTAGCACGGACCAAGCCAGCCCGATATAACCCGAACCCAGCCCGGACCGAGCCTTAATGGACAGGTTTTGGTCTGAGCTTGTAAAGCCCGGCACCGTTTCAGCCCAAACCGAAACCAAACCGGACCGGTCCGTTAAGAAGCCCGAATTAGCCCAAACCGATAAAACCCAACCCGAACACCGGTAAGGTCCGTTCGGGCCTAATTTCTTAATTTTAATGGTTTTAAATTTTAATAGATTGTGTTACACTATTAGAGTTCACTTCATGATCTAGAAGATTTTGTGAATCTATAGTTGAAAAGATTATGTTAATTGTTATAGTTTATTAAATTACATACATATGGAAAGAATAATGCTAATTTTGTAGATAGAAATAATAAAATAGGTTATATAGTTTACATATAAAAGGGGCCCGATAAGCTCGATAAACCCGATCCAGACCGAACCAACCCGAAATCACCTCAATAAATCCAATCCGATATCAAACTGACACCGAACCAGTCCGTTAGTTATTGTGTCCAGCGCAGCCCACCCCAGCCCGAACTCTTAATAGACATGTTTTGGGCTGGGCTTATAAAACCTGACACCAGTTCAGCCCGGATCAAAACCGGCCCAAACCGACCCGTTGACACCTTTAGGTCATATAATGTAACTTCATCATGGAGGATGTAAAATGTAAAGACTACCGATAAATAAATCTAAACTGGCAATATAAGTACCACCCCTAATATGACCTTTTTAATTTATTTTTTCCCTTTTACATAAATAAATAAATAAATAAATATATTAAACTATTAGAGAATATAAACCATACCTAAGGACTCACTGATTGCCATTCTGGATTCTAAAATAATGGGCAATAATTATAAGGTTTCGATTCTTGATTCTTGATTCTTGATTCTTGATTCTTGATTCTTGTGTGAGTCGGACGATTGACTCATACAGTCCGGTTTCGATTTTATTCACCACTGAAAACACAGATTAATATTGGTTCCAGACCAAATTGGACTGATTCGATTTCAGTTTAAGTTTCACTATGAGTGATCAGTAAAGACATTCCAATGCTAGATGTGTGGTTGGGATCCATTAGAGGGTCAGCCTCACTAGCTAGGATCCCAATTCCATCTTCCCAACCTTCAATCATAATTCATAACCATAAAAAATTACATTTAAAACGCCCCACACGTTCGGATTCACATAAATAGATTGTTGAGCCAAAAAAAAAAAAAAAATTCTTCTCAACACAATGGGATTATCAGCATCGAAGAGGGTGGAGAAAGCTCTTCAAGAGTCGCCGGAATTTGACGCCGCCTGCAACTCAGTCTACGAAGAATCCCTTGAAATAGCTCAACACACCACCTCTGGTATTCGGCCTTACCAGCTCGCTGGCGCTTCGGGACGCCTTCATGAAAGACTCTATTCTTCGGTTCAACACCCTCGTTTTGTTAAGAAGTGGCTCCCATCGCCCCCGAATCGAACTCAAATTGATAAGGCTATCGAAATCGTGATGGAACGGTTCAAGATTCCATCAGACGGAGGTGAAACCCTATGTCTGTTGGAGTTCAAGGCCTTCGCCGTGGAGCTCTTTACGGATGCCATCGTGTCCAACGCTGGTAAAGCGGTTCTCCGAAGAATTCCAATTGGACTCGCTGGAATCACCGGAATCGGAGCCGCTACTCGCTCGGGAAGGGATTTTGTGGGGACTGTAATGGGGATTTACTCGCTCGGCGTTGCCGCAGCATTCTATGTTAGTCTTTCGAGTTAAGAGTTTCCACATTTTTTTTTATTAGGGTTCTGTTTGTTTTAATGTAAAATGGGAAGAAAATAAACTACAATCCCAAATTATATTAATAAATAATTTAAGATTATAAAAGTATTTTTGTCAACATAATAACAATATAATGCGTTGATGCCGACTACCAGAAACTATTGCTTTGGGAATATGCTTTCCCATCATGTATTGTGAATAACGTAACCGTTGTTTATATCCAAAAAAAAATAAAAAAAAAAATAAAAAATAAAAAAATGTAACCAATATTGATGTGATTTTTTTTTTGGATAATGAGTGATCTATCATTAGAGCGAGAAGGATGCATGAACTGAAAGGTAGGGCTGCAACAGGGCCAGGTTGGGCCGGGTTTTTCAAAACCCTAACCCCAATCCTGACTATTAAACTTAATCCTAACCCAGCCTAACCTTGCCAGGGTTAGAAAATGTACAACCCTAACCTTGACCTTGGCAGGGTTGGACCTAACCCTAACCTGTCCTGATTGACCCTGACAGGACCGGGTTGGGTCGGGTTAACCCTGATTAACCCTGATTCGGGAGGAGGTAAAAAGAGAAAAAAAGAGAGGATAAACGATATCAATCATACAATTCATTTAAAACCCATTTGATCTTAGCTCAAATCGAAATCTCCTGTCGATCATTAAACATACTTTTGATTATCCATTACAACGCTCATGGGAATCATAAATCTCTACCGATGAAAATATGAACAAGATTGATAGCCAAAACAAAAGGGAACTCTAAAAGATCAACAAATAAAATAGAAACAACAAAAATTAAACAACATACTCAATCTGTCAAAAGAACAACAGAAAGATTGAAAACACATAACTCAAAACAAAGTAAAATCTCCTTATAGTTTTCTAATTGATTAGCAAATAAAGTCGAAACAATAACAATCAAACTATAAAAAACATTTTAACTCAAAACAAGGAAAACTACTCAGGAGATTTTGATTCTCACCTAATCTTTTTCGACAGTCGACTCTCAGTCTCTCAGACAATGTCTCAACGCCTCTTAGAGTCGACAACGCTTCCCTAAATATATTTATATATATATATATATATATATATATATATATATATATATATATATATATATATATATATATATATATATATATATATACAGGGTCGGGCAGGGCCGGATTCAACCCAAAGGGGTCAATCCTAACCCAACCCAACCTTGCCAGGGTTGATAAAAAATTAAGCCCTAACCCAGCCCTGTCAGGGTTCGGGTTGGGTTTAACCTTGCCAGGGTTCAGGGCGGGCCTGGGCGGGTTAGGGTCGTCAGGGAAAACTTGCACCCCTACTGAAAGGAACAGGACTCCTACAGCCTAGGATCGGAATTAGGGCAAAAACCACCATTGACACTACCGATAGGATCCTCTTAGACATGGATTTAACAATGGTGTTGACCTCCATTTGAACAAAAGAAAATTACAAAGATCAAAATACGATGACAAGGGACTAATATCATTGTTGCTGCACGAACCTACACACAAATAGATCAAGCGACAAAGGTGGAGGTCGGGTTGGATAACTCTATGACCACTTCGATGATTAAGTCAGTGAACAAACAATATGGAACAGGCACAAAGTGTAGCTATTCCTTTCAAGTAGTGGGGACACAATTGTCTTAACCAAAGCAGCAAGGTAGTTCTTGAGAGTAAAATTGTGGATCCGTTTACCTTCGTTTGTTCTTGGTTTATAGGTCTGGGGTGATCCAATGAGTTCGGGTCGAAGTTACGAACTAAAGTAGGAGATTAGCTCAGAAGGCATGAATCTCACCTCGTACGAGAGGCCAACTGGATTGTTTCGTCTGTACGCTAACGTGGATTGCGAGATCCATTTTCTCCATGTTTATCATTCGAGGTCAACCCTTGGATCTTAGGATGATACGAACTTTCCTTCTTGAGGTCGGATCTTCCTTATGAAAGGATCCTTCTGGATAAAACTTCCTCGTATAGACTAACTGTCTATTTCTTGACAAATCCCGACCTATCCTTTTATTTCTCGCCCTCGATGTAATTAAGGGGAGGATCACCCGATGACACCACGTGTCATCCTATCAATGGCAGGGAATGTAATTCCCATAACAATCACAAACTATCCAACTCAGGGTTATTGTGGATGTGAACTATCCTGAAGGCATTTGATGACCTCTATATGACCTCTATGTTGTTAGAATCCACCATTACATTACCATAGCCCTTTGAAATTGCTACAAACAAAAGCAAACGAATGCACAATGCCACCCCAGTATCTGTAGATTCAAAAGCTACTAGAACAAAAATTGCTAGGCATGGAGAACCAGTAGCCTTTCTACAATAAAAACTCCCCACATCCACCGACACCATTGCTGAAAGTAAGTATTGCCTCACAACTTATTTTCATAACAACTGAGGAGGGGAGGAACCCATCCAGTTGAATGTGAGGAACCAGAACAAAGAGGCACAAAAGATAAGGAGGCTGATGGATGTTTGATATAATTTGGAACTCATCATGTTTACCATGTGTAGAGAAAATTGTCTTCAACAGAATAAAAGTGCTTGTTAAATATCAATGCATTCCTAGCTTTACAAATTGCTCACATAATTATGGCATCGGCTCCATAATTATAAGAAGGAGCGACCTCTTTAACTACATACTCTCAATTCCTTGGAGGCCTTGAATTCCTCCAATGCCTCGACTATCCACCTAAAGATGCTCTCCGGGACCCTTGTTAGTTCATTCTCGGCATTGTTTGCCTTCAACTCTGCCATAGCTAGGTTATCCTTTGCCTTATTCAGCACAATGGCAGCTTCGACAGCATGTTTCGTCTCATGGTTGGCCCGCTCTGCCTCATTGTCGGCCCGTTTCTTTTCTTGGTTGGCTCGCTCCTTCTCTTCATTGGCCTTCTTCTCAACACACTCTAATCTTCCTTTGGTGAGCGCAACCTCCTTAATCATCTTCATGACCTCATGACGATCATAAACTTGTTGTTCCTTGACCTCATCTCGCTCTTTCAAAGCCTCAGCCAGCTTATGCTTCAAGAATCTCTTCCGCTTCACCTCCTTTATCAGCATACCGCAGTACTGCACCAATATAAGAAAAGTTAGCAAGGGAAAGAAAATATAGGTCTATCAAACTAAAGCCAGAGGACATATTGTAGATCTGCAATAGAGCAGATTGTCCTCCAAGTTGTCATCATCAAGCTCAGCCACAAACTTAATGTCTTAAGGAAGGCGTGCCCCTCGGAGAGTCTACATGGAAACCCACGCATTCCCTAAAATGGCATCAATCTCCATGACAAACCAGTGTGGAATAAATGTCACACCCCAAATCGGGAGCCTCTTAGGTGTGACTGGATCCTTGCATAGCAAGCCAATCTGTCACACCCCAAAATCGTAGTCCCTTAATTGTAACTGGATCTCTTGCAGTGCAAGCCAATCCTAACCCAAGATCCTACTTAAACAGTGCATACTGCTAAACCAACGATACCACACAACCGCATTTCATAATAAATCAGAGTAAAATAAGCAGAAGTCTTTATATGATTATCAAGTTGAGAATCAAGGTGATAAATATATCAGAACAAAGGTTTATCTCAAATCAAAATAACAAGACATAAATATTCTTAACAATAAATACAAATACACCTAGACATAACTGGGCCAACACGCCCATAAAAATAAGGCTAGCCTAGACTAGGGTATGGCTATGGCTCTTAGCCATAGATACACTCGTCACATTCGCATGTCAGTTCATGAGTAGCGTCCTCATGTTCCTTGTCTTCCTCAAGTTCATCAACAACATCAATAGTAGCAGCAGAAACATCACCTGCAATATAGTCTAAAAAGATGTGTACATATAAGGGTGAGCAACCAATATGCTTAGTGAGAGAATCAACACATGCAAGTAAGTAAAATATGCAGGTAAATTTTTAGTAGCTTAAGTTAGTGGAAACAAGCATGCAATATATTCGGACCATCAGTCACAAGAAGGAACCCTCAAGCACAGGTGAGGAAATAACCCACACTCAACTCCTACCAAGTGTGGACTATTGCCCAAAGAATGAACACAACCACCAAGTCCACATCAAGGCATTACCAACATTCCCCTACGATAGACTTCGTCCTAGCATCTCAGCCTTAAGCCTCAACCCTTTTCTAGGTGCACATCCAGTCCATCAGGAAAATCACTTAAACCTTGACATCATCCCTAGGACTCAAATCAACATGGACACTATATAAAGGCTATAAAGGCCACATATCGATGTTTGGCTCGTCTGCCTTGCTTAAACTATGAAAGGGGACTAATGCGGCCAATGATTGGACCAATGATTGGACCTCTTATATTAAGACTATGTCAATACCTAAACCCCTATTAGCAAGGGTTGCAAGCCACGGAATATGATAATCCTAGACCATGAATAATTACTAATGTAGGGGCCGTTCCCCAGCTTAGACCAAGAAATCTATCCCATTCCAGTCGTTAAGATTCCAATAGGATGCTAGCATATGTAAAGCAGTGTCCATATGCTTGGCATAGTCCAAAGGCTAACCCCACTTTTTCATCATCCCGCACAGACTAAACAAACATCATGTTCCTAATAAGAAGATAAAATGTGAAATCCGTACCTAAAAATACGGGCTAATATGAATTTTTCTCACATAATGGGTTCTCCTACTGACACTAGCCTAGCATCTGTATCATCTATGGAGTGTAGGAAACTCTAGGTAAGAGTTAAAACCTTCTTTTTATTAGTGTAGAAGCTCTGTGTGGAATGAATCAGTCGAACCAACCAAGACCTGGCCATTCTGAGTCAATTTAGAGTAGGCGATCGACCAAGGAGGTTGACCAAATTGAGTTGATCGACTGCCCCTATTCGATCGACTACTAGAACCCAGAATTGGGCCAGTCCGAATCTATTTTAGTTGGGCTTGGTTCTAATTGGTTCCAATTGGTTCTTAACCACCCATGATCGTTCCAAGATATGTGGGACCTACTTTTGAATGTATTGGAGTGCCAATTAACAACCTCTTAGCCTCTTTCATTACACTCATACTAAGACTAGGACTCTAAGAGAAGAATTGCAGTGCAACTCTAACTCTTGCATAAACACCTTAATAAAAACTCTCTGTGAACCCTAATTGAGAATATTATAACCTATGACATGTTTAGAGAGAAAGAAATTGAATTGGAGCCAGTTGAAGGAAGAAAAAGAGGAAGAATAACCATTGAAGGTCCTCCCTCAAGCTTATTCTCTTTACAACAGCTTTGGCATAAGTATTGAAGTAAGCCTAAAAACTATTCTTATTTGAGTTAGACTAAACCCTTGATGATCTTATGAGGTAAACCCAACCTCTGATCATATTGGAACAAGATTATAGAAGAAGCCATTAATGGAGAATAGGTATAATTGTTTCATAATGATGTTAATGAATAAACTGATGTAAGTGTTCAATATAGGACTTTAGGATGATTTAAAACATTCTATCCTGCTTGGAATATGTTTATTAATATTTCTCTTATACTTAGAAACCCTTTGGAGAATCCTTGGACCCCGTGCTTGGGAGAAAGGATTGAAATTGGATTAGTTCAAGCTCTCTGGTTCGAGACGGTCGATTAAAGTGAGTTGATCGATCGCCTCTACTATGATCGACTGTATGGCTTACAGTGAGTTGTATTCTTGGTATTTTTCATCCTAATTGAATATTTGGACTATGTTAATCATCCCCTACCTCAAGAATGACATAATAAACATGTTGGAAGGATATGATTGAGTAAAATGTATTCCTAAGTGTATAGGTACGTGTGGTTGCAAAGACGATATTTTCCGTCTTAGACCATACTTACACATAACCTATGGGAATAGGATTTTATCTTAACGAATGACTTAAAACCATCATAAAACATTTATAGAAGTTATCCTACGGAGATGCAACCCTCTGAAACTCATCTAGGCTAAATTTACTTTGGCGATAGATAAAGCAGAGATGATCGACCACCATAGCTGATCGACCACCTCATTACAGCAAGCCTATTTCAGTTGTATTTTCAACCATGGACTTTGAGACTTAACCAAGTGACCCTAGGACATGTTCCTAAGACTAATGAGGAAACCCTAGACCTAATGGAAGTGAGATTGTAGAATAAACAATCATAAATAACATTTATACCTTAATTGTAATAGGTAGATCGAGGTAAGGAAACAAGGAAAAGGACTCTGTCTGCAACAGAGTAAAGATTAGCTCACCAGATTTAGGTGAGGGATTAGTACATATTTTATGTTCTTGTTTCTATGCGGATGTGTTTGCTTTTTATTTGGATTACTGTATGATAACATGTCATCCAATAACTGTGATAACTGTTCATGCATTTTGCATATTATAACTCTATATTGGATTGATTATGGAATTGTTTGATAACATGTGGATGTTTGATAACATGTGGATGTTTGATAACATGATTGTTTGTCATTCGCTTGTATCCTAGTGGATCTGGATAGCTGGAATGGGACGATTTATCTTGGTCCATTAAGCTAGGATATGGGTACCTGCATTAGTAATATTTCTCGGTTTAGGTTTCAACATCCTGTGATAGGCAACCCTTGCCAGTAGGGGTTTAAGTATTGGCATAGACTTATTGTGGACCAAATTTAGGTAGGCTCCTTTCATAGCTGAAACAAGAAAATAGACAGGGTTGGGAGCCAGCCTCTAGTGTCTCAGGTGAGAGTTAGGGATGAGTCTGTTCTATGTGCTTAACCATCAGAGATTGGGCAGTGAGTACCCAATGAAGTGGTTGAGACATAAAATAAGATGCTAGGAGGAAGCCTATGATGGGGGAATGCTGGTGTAATACCAGGTTGGTATACTTGGGTTGTATTCTTCATTCTTTGGGTAATGTTTTACATGAGTTAAGGAGCCAAGTGTGTTGCATTTGCCTCACCCTTGCTTGCATGTCCATTACCAAGATTTAGGTGTGACGTGACTTGTGCATGCTTATTCACAGACCATTTATACCTTAATAATATATATACATGTGTGCTTGAGTGTGCTAATTTCTCACTGAGCATATGGTTTGCTCACCACTTTGTATGTATATTTTTTTTTAGATTCTTATGTAGATTATTTAGCTGTTAATGATATGAATAAAGATGAAGAACCTAAAGATGATTCACAAGATTCTTCTTGTAAATGTGATGACTGTCTCTATAAGACCCGCACTCCACTAATTCGGTCTAATCGTATCTTGCCAGATTTTCCCATCATTGTTGGATTAAGTGGACCGACCGTGTGAAGAAGGAGCACGAGACTAGGTAAGTAAATCAACCCAAATACACTTAAAATTAAGTGTATGGTCGACTACCTGGATAGGTAGGGTTGACCATACGATGAGAAAAAGACCACTGGTAAGTAACTGTACGATCGATGTTTTCAAGCGTATGATTGATGATTCTGCGACCGTATGTTTGATCGTATGACCCTAAAATTAGACTCCGAGTTTGAAAACTTTCCAAATAGAAGGGGGATCTCTTTCCTATTGTTGAAGAACTTTATATGGAGAGTTTCTCTCTATATAAAGGACGTTCCTCAACCCTTTTTCACTATTTTGGAACATTATCAAACCCAAGAGGAAGAAGAAGAAGAGAACGAGAAGGAGAGAAGACTAGGAAGACTAGGAAGACTAAGAAGAAGGCTGAGAGAAAAAGTTCTACAGACTCTCTGCAATAAGTAAGGTATGAACCTTGTCTATGTAGCCTTAGAACACCGGAGTTTCTAATATAAATTGTAATACCAAACCCAATATAAGGATTTAACTATGGGATTTTTTGAGCAAATCTCAAAGGGATCATGGAGAATTGGTTAGAATAATTTATTTAGTAAAACTAAGAGTTATTGTCACACCCCAATTCTGGACTAACCAGTGGTGTGAAGAACCTTAATGAGAACCAACGGTTCAAACCAGGATCTCGTATATGCTATGCCAACCATATTAAACCAAAACACATTCCACAATAATAATTAGAGTAAATAAATTTATAGCGAAAGTCTTATTAATAATGAACTGAGAGTCTATAATGATAATTAAATATTTAACAAGTTATTTTCAAGTAACCAAAACATAATTAATACTGATTGCAAGTATCACAATACGAAAGTTAACCACTAAGCATAAACATAGGTGAAACACTAGCTTGACGAGTAATATTTGTCCTCCACAGCTTGCACATCCATAGCCGCTGCATGTCCATACGTTCACGTATTTATATAATTTTCAATCGTAACACCTGCAACATCAGAAACTAAAAAGAATTGAACGCGCAAGGGTCAGCTCTCCAACTTGAGCTCAGTAAGTAAACAAAACAATACAACAAACATAGGCATGCATTCAATTCATATCTTTGGTCTGGTTCATAAGTTTGCAATGTGCTAAAGAAAGGTTTGGTGGCCCCCACACCTCTATACAACAGTGTGTGAATCCGCCCAATGGATCAAATACCATTTCCATCCCACATGCACCCACCATGGAATAGAGATAGAGCTAAAGTGTCTGGATCAAACACCGCCAACACTTCCCCTGATGCCCTACCCATACCAACATGTAAGCCCCTATTGGCGAGGGCCTACAAACTGGGCTCGCAACTAATCAATCCTAATTCCAAATAGTGTATCCAAGGCCTCACCCCAGCATCCCTCAATACATCCATAGAGATAGAGCTAAGGCCCCCTGGCAGAGTCAGAGACCACATGGTCCGAGACCACCTCCCCTGATGCCCTACGACGTAATAGTTCTGCTAAGGTAATGGCGATACGACGATATTAGTGGGCAAGACTTGAGTAGAGATAGAGCTAGAGTTTGGTAACGAGGTCAAAGACCACCATTCCATGTCCTCTCCCTGATGCTCCACTCGCTTCTAACACACCAACCACACACATACATTCACATGTCTATTCCTAGCATCATCATCATCATCACGTTATAAATAAACAGAATTAAATATGCATGAACAGTAATAGTAGGAATATTGGATGACATGTGAAATGCACATTATAAGTATACAAGCATAGAATCAATCATGACATTGGACTAAATAAAAAAAATAAACAGTTTGTTATTAACCAATTAGTTTAGGTCTTGTTCTCTCACCTGTTAGCAATACTCAATCTCCTTTCAAGCCTTGCAATTATCTTTCAATCAATTTAACAATCTAAAAGTTATATGAATTTAAGTTAGGGTCCATATGTAACATGTTACAGTAGTCAAAAATCAAAATGTAACACTGATATATGTCTGATTGGTCCTATGGTCTCATACTGTGTTGACCTTACTGCCTACGATCGATACCCTATGGTCGCATATGGTGCGACCATAGCTGCGACCATATGATTCCTGAATCTTTTCGAATGCCTATGGTTGATCCTCTGGTCATGCTGGTCATGCTATGGTTGACCGTAGCTGTGACCTTGAGATTTTTGGTCACAGACTACATGCAATTTGAGTTCTTCCTGGGTGAAATCCTCTGATCTTTAATTGGATTTATTCTAAGGTCATCCTAAGGCCATCATTAGTAGTTTCTTATCAGCCCTAATCATTAAACTCATCCCTCATGGTTATCCTTGGGATTTTCTCAAGGAATCACATAGATCATAATAGGTTGATCTCTCCTAACCTCCATAGAAGTCTTATTCCTTAGAGTTTACATCTCTAGAGATTAGATTCATACCTTTGCCTGTGATAGAGAGCCAATCTCTTCTCAGAAAGATCCTCTCCTTAGCCTTTTCTTCTTCTCCTTCTCTTCCTTCTCTTCCCTTATCTTTCTCTAGGGTTTACTAATGTTCTAAAAGAGTGAAAAAGGATTAAGGGATGTCCATTATATAAAGGAAAACTCTCCATATAGAGTCATTTTTCAATTAGGAAAGAAATCCCTTAGTTTATGAAAGTTTCCAATACTTAGAGTTTGGGGTCTCACGGTTGATGGCTACGGTCGCAGAACCCATCAACTATAGGGTTGAAATCATCGACCGTGGGATCCTGGATTTGTGATCTTCATTCTTACCATATGGTCGATCATACCTACCTAGGTATGCAACCATATGTATAAAGTTTTGGGTGTTGAGTCAATTTTTATAACTGGTTTGTGATCTATCTTCACACGCTCAGTCCACTTGGTCCGAGAATGATGGGAAGACCAGGCACGATACGGTTAAACCATGAGTAGAGTGCGGGTCTTGCAACTCCCCCCCGTTATATAAATTTCATCCTCAAAATTTGCACATACCTTCCGAGTCGAATAAGTGAGGATATTGCTTCCGCATAACATTCTCTTCTTTCCATGTAATTTCTTCTACATTTTGGCTTCTCCAAGTAACCTTAATAAATGTCGTGGTTGTGAAGACGTTGCACCTTCCGGCTAGTAATCACAAAAGGTACTACTTCGAACGTCAAATCTTCAGTCAAATCTGGTGGATCCGTTGTTTAATATGTGTATTGGATCTCTGACGTACTTCTTCAATTATGAGACATGGAATACATCGTGTACACTAGACATTGATGGTGGTAGTTTTAACTGATATGCTACCCTTCCACGTCTATCTAGAACTTTATAAGGTCCAATATATCTGGGACACAACTTTCCCTTCTATCCAAACCTTTTCAAACCACGCATAGGAGATATTTTCAGAAATACCTTATCACTTATGGTGAATTCGAGATCTCTACGTCGATTATCTGTATATTGCTTCTGACAGTTCTGAGCTGTTTGGACTATTTCCTTGATAATGTCAACCACTCGACAAGTTTCCTCAACAAACTCTGGTCTAACAATACTCCGTTCTCCAACTTTGTTTCAAAATAAAGAAGTTCGACATTTTCTACCATACAGTGCTTCATAGGGCGACATCTGTATTGTAGCTTGATAGCTATTATTATAAACGAACTCGATCAATGGTAATTTCTCATCCCATGATCCTTTAAAATCAATGACACAAGCTCGAAGCATGTCTTCTAAAATCTGAATAGTACGCTTAGACTGTCCATCTGTCTGAGGATGGAATGCAGTACTAAACTTCAACGTTGTATCCATAGCCTTCTGTAATCCTTCTCAAAACTTTGAGGTAAAGCATGAGCCTCTGACCGACACTATGCTCTCAGGTATACCATTCAATCTGGTAATATTATCCACATATCTTAGTTAGCAACTCCAAAGCACACCGAGGTCGTATAGCAATGGAATGAGCTATCTTCATAAGGTAATCAATAATTATCCAAACTACGTCAATCGATCTGGGAGTCAGTGGTATACCGATGACATAGTCCATTGTAATGCAGTTCCACTTCCAAACTAGCACCAATAGTGGTCGTAGCAAACCTGTTGGTTTTTGTCTTTCAGCCTTTACTTGCTGATATTTCAGTTATTGAAACATGGATCTAGCCACAACTACTTCCATTCCCTTCCACCAAAATAATCTCTTCATGTTTTGATGTATTTTGTACTTCTAGGATGTACCCAATACGGAACAGAATGGGCTTTTAGCATTATCTTGTATCTATGACCAGCGTTTTTCACTTTTAGGTATGCATAATCATCCTCTATATCTCAGGACCTTTTTCACATCTGAAGTAAGTCAGGGTTAGGTTTTTCTTTCTCTAAATCTTCTTGCACCATTCTTATATACGGATCTAACAAAATTGCTACTTTTACTTCATCCATCAATTCAGAGATGATCTTTAATGCCACAAGCGCAGTCGAGGAACTAATGCTCCATAAGTTCATCCATAAGTTCTCGCTCAATTAGATCATCACGAGTTTTTATTATATATTACTCTTCTTCCAAATCTGAATCTGTTGCCATGGAACACAAGGCAGCTATTGTATAGGTCCTCCTTTTGGCTTCATTATTCCTTGTTGCTCAAAACCTCAGCTACAATATTAGCCTTACACGAGTAACATTGAATATCGTAGTCTTAGTCGTTCAGGAGTTCCAACCATCTCCTTAGCCTCATGTTTAACTTTTTCTGGGTGAAGAGCTAAGTAAAACTCTCATAATCAGATTTAATCAGAAATCCTTCTCTGTATAGATAATGTCTCCCAGTCTCGATTGCATAAATCACCATCGCTAACTCCAAGTCATGAGTTGGGTAACTTCCTCATGCTCCTTCAGTTGTCTTGAAGCATATGCAATCACGGGTTCACCTTGCACTAACTTGCATCCTAGACCCAATCCAAAAGCATCGATGTATAGGGTAAAAGGTTTCCTTGGTGCCAGAACGATCAAGATGGGAGCTGATATCAGCCTTGCTTTTAGAGTCTGAAAATATTCTTCACACTTGTCAGTCCAAATAAACTCCTCTCCCTTCTTGGTTAGCTTGGTAAGATGTATTGTGATCCTAGAGTAGTCCTCTATGAATCGTCTATTATACCAGCTAAACCCAAGAAACTTCTGATCTCTGCAATGTTCTTTAGGTATTTCTCACCATACGATTACTTCTATCTTAATAGGGTCCACCTTTATTACTTTTGATGATACTATGTGACCCAAGAAGATCACTAAGTTTAACCAAATCATACACTTCTTGGACATAGCATAAAGCTTCTCCCTTCTCAACTGTTGTGAGGCTGCTCTAAAATTTGTTATAGGACTTTCTTCGTCTTTGGAATAAACCAATATATAGTCTACAAAAACT
This sequence comes from Protea cynaroides, assembly GCA_028583415.1. Classification (NCBI taxonomy): domain Eukaryota; kingdom Viridiplantae; phylum Streptophyta; class Magnoliopsida; order Proteales; family Proteaceae; genus Protea; species Protea cynaroides. Next base: position 66,614,677 of record CM053268.1, on the reverse strand, counting down.
ATGACTGACGTGTCCTATACATCATGGAATACCCAGTTCATAAGTTCTATAAAAGATGTAAGGACATTGGTTGATCCAATAACATAACCAGGGACTCATAATGCTCATTCCCGATTTTAAAAACTATCTTCGAAATATCACTGTCCAAATTCTTCAGCTAATGATATCTTGACCAAAGATCAATCTTAGAAAATACCTTTGCTCCTTGCAACTGTTTAAACAAGTCATCGATCTGAGGTAGTGGATATCGATTCTTGATCGTGAGCTTGTTCAATTCTCAATAGTCTATACACAGACAAACACTGCCATCCTTCTTTATGGGCCACACAAGTGCTTCCTAGGTGGTATACTGGACTGGATTAAACCTTAGTCTAATAACTCTTCTAGTTGAGTCTTTAGTTCCTTCAATTCTATAAGAGCTATTCTATAGGGTGCCTTAGACATAGGTGTCATCCCTGGTAACAAGTTAATAATGAACTCGATCGTACGATCAGGTGACAACCTAAGTAAGTCTCCTGGAAACATATCAGGGAATTTATGCATCACATCAATATCTTTCTTCTGTGGTGCTTCTTTAGTAACGTCCACCACAAATACCATATATCTGACTTTTTTCTTTTCAAGGCATCTCTTCACCTTTAGTGCAGAGAGGATAAGTTTCTACTTCCTAGGAAATTATGTGCCGTCTTTATTCTTAAATGACAACCACTTCTATGCACAGAACAACTTTGTAGAGTGTTGAGACAACTAGTCTATCCCCAAGATGACGTCAAAGTTTGCCATCTCAAGTAGAACTAGGTTGCATCTCAATTCTGTCCATCCATACTATTCGAACATTGTTCATAACACTCACCTAAGCAACATTTAGTCCAAAAGGACTTGAACTAGCAAAATCTGGTTTAAAGTTCTTAAGAGCTTGGCTAGTTCCTTTATCTCTTATGATTTTTCAAAGACTAACGCCAATAATCTCATATCCCAAAAAGCTCATTAGCTTACACCTCTTTTATCATTGCTATTCTACCCTGATCTCTCTATCATATACCTCAAAAAGTATCTTGTGATTGTTACTCACTTCATATCCCAAGTTTACCTATAAGCATTAGGGTATATGCTTATAATTTCATTAATTCTGTCAAACTTTCTTGGTCTTTACTTAATCATTTCATTTAACATTGGGCATAACTCAGTATTACTTGTACTAATCCGAATAGTATCAATGCCACCATTTTCGATTTCATACTTGCATCCACTCTTAGATGTGCCTTTAAAAATCTTCTTCCTTGTCAAACTTCATACCGATATAACCATCTTTAATCCTATTCGAGCGCTATCTACTTCTTTACTGGCTACTATTGATAGTTCTCACTTTTTGCTCATGCACTCTTTTATAGACATGACTCATATCCATCCATTCAGTAATCTCAAAATAGATTCTCCATTACTTCATCTGAGGTCTCTTGGTTATAGCATCTAATCTGAATTCAATCGTTTTACCTTCAATAATTCCCTTATTAACTAAGTATATTCATCAAAGAAGGTCGAGAAATGTAAGAATCAAAATGTTTATCTAGAAGCGATTCACTTCCTTCTTTCGAATTTAATACAATGACGATCATTTATTTTTTATCTAGTGGACCTAGATTTAAAGGATCAAGAGTAAATCTATGGTAATCGAACCAACAACCAAGGACCGTCAGTTGCAAGGTGGTCTAAATATATAGAAATAGAGGTTTTATAGTTCTTAACCTCATGGTTACAGGTTCTATCGAGTATATAATGCCATTGGTCAAGGCACTATAGGAATAAATCTGGAAAAAATTTTGATACATCAATAAATCAGGTATAAATAAAAAAGGTGTACATTCATTTTAGTGATAGGTTCTATAGGAACTGGACGATCCTATTTGGTCAAATACCTAGCGAAAAACTCCTATGTTCCTTTCATTACGGTATTTTTGAAGAAGTTCCTGGATGACAAGCCTCAAGGTTATTTTATTGATGATATCGATATTAATGATAGTGACGATATTGATGATAGTGACGATATCGATGATGACCTTGATACGGAGCTGCTAACTATTACGAATGCGCTAACTATGTATATGATGCCAAAAATAGACCGATTTGATATCACCCTTCAATTCGAATTAGCAAAAGCAATGTCTCCTTGCATAATATGGATTCCAAACATTCATGATCTGTATGTGAATGAGTCGAATTACTTATCCCTCGGTCTATTAGTGAACTATTTCTCCAGGGATTGTGAAAGATGTTCCACTAGAAATATTCTTGTTATTGCTTCGACTCATATTCCCCAAAAAGTGGATCCCGCTCTAATAGCTCCGAATAAATCAAATACATGCATTAAGATACGAAGGCTTCTTATTCCACAACAACGAAAGCACTTTTTCACTCTTTCATATACTAGGGGATTTCACTTGGAAAAGAAAATGTTCCATACTAATGGATTCGGGTCCATAACCATGGGTTCCAATGCACGAGATCTTGTAGCACTTACCAATGAGGCCCTATCAATTAGTATTACACAGAAGAAATCAATTATAGACACTAATACAATTAGATCCGCTCTTCATAGACAAACTTGGGATTTGCGATCCCAGGCAAGATCGGTTCAGGATCATGGGATCCTTTTCTATCAGATAGGAAGGGCTGTTGCACAAAATGTACTTCTAAGTAATTGCCCCATAGATCCTATATCTATCTATATGAAGAAGAAATCATGTAAGGAAGGGGATTCTTATTTGTACAAATGGTACTTCGAACTTGGAACGCTTGGAACGAGCATGAAGAAATTAACGATACTTCTTTATCTTTTGAGTTGTTCTGCCGGATCAGTCGCTCAAGATCTTTGGTCTCTACCCCGACCCAATGAAAAAAATTGGATCACTTCTTATGGATTCATTGAGAATGATTCGGATCTAGTTCATGGCCTATTAGAAGTAGAAGGCGTTCTGGTGGGATCCTCACGGACAGAAAAAGATTGCAGTCAGTTTGATAATGATCGAGTGACATTGCTTCTTCGGTCCGAACCAAGGAATCCCTTAGATATGATCCAAAATGGATCTTGTTCTATCGTTGATCAGAGATTTCTATATGAAAAATACGAATCGGAGTTGGAAGAAGGGGAAGGAGCCCTCGACCCGCAACAGATATAGGAGGATTTATTCAATCACATAGTTTGGGCTCCTAGAATATGGCGCCCTTGTGGCAATCTATTTGATTGTATCGAAAGGCCCAATGATTTGGGATTTTCCTATTGGGCTAGGTCATTTTGGGGCAAGCAGATCATTTATCATAAAGAGGATGAGCTTCAAGAGAATGATTCGGAGTTCTTGCAGAGTGGAACCATGCAGACACGAGATAGATCTTCCAAAGAACAAGGCTTTTTTCGAATAAGCCAATTCATTTGGGACCCTGCAGATCCATTCTTTTTTCTATTCAAAGATCAGCCCTTTGTCTCTGTGTTTTCACGTCGAGAATTCTTTGCAGATGAAGAGATGTCAAAGGGGCTTCTTACTTCCCAAACAAATCCTCCTACATCTATATATAAACACTGGTTCATCAAGAATACACAAGAAAAGTACTTTGAATTGTTGATTCATCGCCAGAGATGGCTTAGAACCAATAGTTCATTATCTAATGGATCTTTCCGTTCTAATACTCCATCCGAGAGTTATCAGTATTTATCAAATCTGTTCCTATCTAACAGAACGCTATTGGATCAAATGACAAAGACATTGTTGAGAAAGAGATTAGTTGATATCTCTATTCATGTTATCGATCATGAGAGTAGCTTAGATTGGTATAATCAGGACTAATACTAAAGAAACAATATCTATAACTCCAATTGACAGGTTGAATCGATAAGGTATCCTGTCAAGGAACGAGAATTTAAAATCAGGTATGTGCATCCTCTATAATCATAAGGATAAGTTAATGATGCACCGCATCCTATATACACCTGTCTAAATATATGACCACAATAGATTTGATCCTTTGCTCAAAATGTTTGAGGCTTCATCTTCAGAAAATATTCCTTAATCCTTATCGGATCATTCTGCTATGATGCAGCTATCCCATACATCGGTGGCTGATAAGGGTAACCATCTTGATACACTGCTTGTTGTGCACTAAGCTTCTACACTGGGGTGTGCATTACTGGGACCTACGGTATGGTAGGCACTGTGTTACAGCTAACATGTACTGGGGGTACAGTGTTACTACTAACCGGTACCATACTTGATTTGACTCGGAGGTGTTGGTGTAGCATTGACAACTTAGATAGTGATTTCCATGGCAACATGCTCATCTATTGTTGCTCTTGTATTTTGTTAGGCCAAGTTTATTATAATCATAGCCAAGGCACTTGGTAGTCCAGGTAGATTGGCTGGAATGACCTGATTGTTCACCTTTTTGATTTGATCCAATCTGATTATCATTACTTAGCATCTGCTCAAATGAGTTTTTACTACCCGTTCTCGATCTAGATAGTGGTGGGGTCAAGTTGCAACCTCTTCTTAATGTTCAGCGGGCAATGGATCAGCGTATGGTGGATCTCACTCTTAGTCTCTACGTCACCCAGGAGTATAGCTTTATCTTCTTTTATAGTTACTTTCATTTTCGGTGTATGACCATTGTTCTCCTATCTCTATTGGATTTAGTCCTTTACCTCTACAAGGATTTAGTAGTTACTAGTCATTTTCTTTCTTTCCCTATCATACATCAAGTTTCACATCTTGTGAGTACCAACTCAGTATTCTAATTTTCTACTTTATATCGGTATGAATTTTGACAAGGCAGAAGATTTCTAAAGGCAAATCTAAGAGTGGATACTAGGATAATGTCAAAAATCGTGGCATTGATAGTATTTGGATTAGTACAAGTAATATTGTGTTGTGCCCAATGTTGAGTGAGATGATTAAGAAAAAATCAAAAGAGTTTGACTGAATTAATGAATTTATAAGCATATACCCTAATGCTTATAGGTAGACTTGGGATATAAAGTAACAATCACAAGATATTTTTCGAGGTATATGAAAGAGAGAGATCAAGGTAGAACAACAATGATAAAAGAAATATAAGCTAATGAGTTTTTCAATATATGAGATTATTAACGATAGTCTTTAAAAAACTAAGAGATGAAGGAACTAGACAAGCTCTTAAGACATTTATACCAGATTTTGCTAATTCAAGCTCTTTTGGACTAGATGTTGTAGTGGGTAAGTGTTATGAACAATTTCCAAATCGTATGGATGGATGGAAATTTGGATGCAACCTAATTGACTTGAGATGATAGACTTTGATGTCATTTTGAGGATGGATTGGTTGTCTCAACACTCTACAAAACTGTTTTTTGCATAGAAGAGGTTGTCATTTAAGAACAAGGACGACACATAATTGCCTAGGAAGTGGAAGCTTATCCTCTCTACACTTAAGGTGAAGAGATGCCTTGAAAAGGAAGGAGTTGGATATATGGTATTTATGGTGGACGTTACTAAAGAAGCACCACAGAAGAAAGATATTGATGTAATGCATAAATTCCCTGATGTGTTTCCAGGAGACTTACTTGGGTTGTTACCTGATTTGCAACCGAGTTCATTATCGACTTGTAACCAGGGACAACACATGTATCAAAGGCACCCTATAGAATAACTCTTATAGAATTGAAAGAATTGAAGACTCAACTACAAGAGTTATTAGACAAATGTTTTAATCAGCCAAGCATTTCATCACGGGGAGCGCCAGTGCTATTCATGGTGAAGGACGGTAGTGTTCGACTATGTATAAACGATCAAAAATTGAACAAGCTTACGATCAAGAACCGATATCCACTACCTCAGATCGATGACTTGTTTAATCAGATGCAAGGTGGAAAGGTATTCTCTAAGATTGATCTTCAGTTAAGATATCATCAGTTGAAGAATTTAGACAGCGATATCTCAAAGACAACTTTTAGAACCGGGATTGGGCATTATGAGTTCTCGATTATGTCGTTTGGATTAACCAATGCCCTTACATCTTTTTATGGAGCTGATGAACTGGGTGTTTTATGGCATGTTGGATACATCGGTCATAATTTTCGTAGATGATATTTTGGTTTATTCCAAGAATAAAGCAATTCATACAACAAATCTTAGAGCAGCCTTACAACTGTTGAAAATGGAGAAGCTTTATTCAAGAAGTGTGAGTTTTGGTTGAACGAGGTGATTTTCTTGGGTCACGTAGTCTCATCAGAAGGGATTAAAGTGGACCCCAATAATATAGAAGCAATCGTAAGGTGAAAAGCGCCTAAGAACATTGCAGAGATCAGAAGTTCTTGGATTCAACTTGTTATTATAGACGATTCATAAAGGACTACTCTAGGATCACAATACCTCTTACCAAGCTAACCAGGAAGGTAGAGGAGTTTATTTGGACTGACACGTGTGAAGAATGTTTCCAAACTCTAAAAACAAGGTTGATATCAGCTCCCATCTTGATCGTTCTGGTACCAAGGGAACCTTTTACCCTATACATCGAAGCTTTCGGATTGGATCTAGGATGCGGGTTGATGCAAGGTAAATAAGCGATTTCATATGCTTCAAGAAAACTGAAGGAGCATGAGAAGAGTTGTCCTACTCATGACTTGAAATTACCGGTGATGAATTATGCAATCAAGACTTGGAGACATTATCTATATGGAGAAGAATTTTAGATTAAATGGGAACACAAAAGTTTTATTTATCTCTTCACCAGAAAGACTTGAACATGAGACAGAGAAGATGGTTAGAACACTTGAAGGATTAAGACTGTGATATTCAGTGTCACTCGAGCAAGGCTAATGTAGTAGCTAAGGCCTTAAGCAAAAAGGAAATTATGAAGTCCGAAGAAGGACCCAGTATAAATGTTGTCTTATGTTTCACAGTAACAAATTCAGATTGCAAGAAGAGTAACATATAATAGAAACTCATGATGATCCAATGAGCGAAAACTTATGGATGAACTTATGGAGTAATAGTTCCTCGACTGCGCTTGTGGCATTAAAGATCATCTCTGAATTGATGGATGAAGTAAAAATAGCAATTTGGTTAGATCCGTATATAAGAACGGTGCAAGGAGATTTAGAGAAAGAAAAACCTAACCCTGACTTACTTCAGATGCGAAAAAGGTCCTGAGATACAGAGGATGATTATGCATGCCTGAAGTGAAAAACGCTGATCATAAGATACAAGATAATGCTAAAAGCCCATTCTATTCCATATTGGGTACATCCCAGAAGTACAAAATATACCAAAACATGAAGAGATTATTTTGGTGGAAGGAAATGGAAGTAGTTGTGGCTAGATGCATGTTTTAGTAACTGAATTATCAACAAGTAAATTCTAAAAGACAAAGACCAACATGGCTTACTACAACAACTATCAGAGCCAGTCTAGAAGTCAAACTACATTACAATGAACTATATCACTGATTTGCCACTAACTCCTAGATCGGTTGACGCAGTTTGGGTGATTGTTGATCGCCTTATGAAGATAGCTCATTCCATTGCTATACGACCTCTGTATGCTTTGGAGTGGCTAACTAAGTTATATGGGGATTGAATTTGCTACCAAGCTACTATGTAGATGTCACCTATGAAGCATGGTATGGTAGAAATGTAGAAGCATTCATGGCATTGGACTCAATAGTAGCTTGGTATGTGTGTGGTTAGTGTACTTGATGCGAGTGGGGCATCAGGGGGAGGACGTGACATTGTGGTTCATCCTGGTCACTAGACTCTAGCTTTATCTCTACTCAAGTCTTGTCCACTAACATCGTCGTATCGCCATTACCTTAGTAGAACTATTACGTCGTAGGGCATCAGGGGAGGTGGTCTCGGACCGTGTAATCTCTGACTCTGCCGGGGGGCCTTAGCTCTATCTCTATGGACGTATTACGGGATGCTGGGGTGAGGCCTTAAATTTACTGTTTGACATTAGGATTGGTTAGTTGCAAGCCCAGTTTACAAGCCCTCGCCAATAAGAGCTTACGTATTGGTATGGGTAAGGCATCAGGGGAAGTGTCATGCGGTGTTTGATCCGGGCACTTTAGCTCTATCTCTATTCCATTGTGGGTGCATGTGGGACGGCACTGATGTTTGATCCATTGGGCGGCTTCACACACTCGTGTATAGAGGTGCGGCGGCCACCTATCCTTTCTGTTGCACATTGCAAACTTATGAACCAGACCAAAGATATGAATTGAATGCATGCATATGTTTCTTGAATTATTTTGTTTGCTCACTGAGCCATGATGTGTGCTCACCCTTTCAACGTCGAATATTTTTAGTTGATGATATAGGTCCTACAGTATAAGATTATATGAATGCTCCGATGTACAGACATGTTGCGGCGATGGATGCAGAAGCTATGATGGAGTCGCATGATCCATCGTGCGAGTGCAACTCATGCGTCTTTGATTAGATTTATTAATTGGATTATTCAGAAGATGTAATTAATTAATTTATTTTATTTTATGTCTTAGTCTTTTGGAGATAATTGGATACTTTATTTATGTTATCACTATTAGATACTCAGTTCATTAATATTAAAAAACTTTCGCTATTATTTATTTACTCTGATTATGGTTGTGGATGTGTATGGTTTAAGCAAAAGGACACAGCCTATTCGAGATCCTGGTTGAACCGTTGGATCATAGACGGTTCATCACACCATTCTGGTTGGTACAAAATTGGGGAGTAACAAGAGCGGCTTCTCAGGCCCTTTATAAATAAGCTACCATGTTAGCCTTTCGAGCTTCATATTCTCCGTTGAACTGCTTTACGATTAGCTGGGAATCACCGAAGGCTTCAACATATTTGGCTAGGATCGCTCTGGCTAATTTGAGTCCCACAAGAAGTGCTTCATACTCTACTGCATTGTTCGAGGTCTGAAACTTAAATCGAAGAGCATCCCAGTTCTGGAAACCATCTCAGCTTATGAGTATGAGGCCGGCTCCCCATTCTCCTTGATTGGAGGCTCTGTCTATGAATAATGTCCATAGGGGTTGTGGTGTACTCTCCTCTATCCTTCAATCTGTATTTTCTTCGGTCTCCTCCGGTAGTAATGACTCGATGAGGAAGTCGGCCAAAGCCTATGCCTTGATTGTTGTACACAACTTGTAAATGATGTCAAACTTGCCTAGCTCAACTACCCAATTAATGATGTGTCCAGAAACATATGGTTGAGACGGGATTTTCTTCAGGGGCTGGTTGGTTAAGATAATTATAGAGTGTGCTTGGAAATACAAACAAAGCTTTCTAGCTACAGTTACGAGGGTGAGGGCAATCTTCTCGTTGAATTTGTGCCATGTCTCAACATCGAGTAATATCTAGCTAACATAGTAGATAGGTCTTTGTGTGTTATCCACTTCCTTAAGTAAGACCGCACTCACCGCTTTGAGGGATACTGCAAGATATAGTTCCAGACTATCTCCCACTTTTAGGTTGACCAAGAGGGGAGGGTATGCTAGATATGTTTTCAATTCATCAAATACTTGTTGGCATTCTGCTGTCCATTCAAATGTCTTGTTTCCTTTCAAAGTTCGAAAAAATGGGAGACACTTATCAGCCTACCTTGACATGAACCTACTTAAGGCCGCTATCCTTCCTGTCAGCTCTTGGGCTTGTTTAACCTTTGTGGGAGCATGCATATTGAGGATGGCCAAGATTTATGCTGGATTTTCCTCAATGCCATAGCTAGAGACCATAAATCTGAGAAATTTACCCGAGGTAACCCTGAAGACACACTTTGCTGGGTTGAGTCGCATTTGATACTTTCTAAGGACACCGAATGCTTCCTCCAAGTCCTTGACATGGTTACTTCCTGCTAAACTCTTTACTAGCATGTCGTCTACATAGATCTCAACATTTCTTCTGATTTGCTCCTCGAAGATTTGGTTAACTAGGTGCGGATATATGGCCCTGACATTTTTGAGGCCTAATGGCATGACATCGTAGTAGAATAGTCCATGGTTTGTGATGAAGGTAGTCTTCTCAACATCCACCACATGCATTCTGATCTGGTTGTAGCCAGAATACACTTCCATGAAACTTAGCTGCTCGTGTCCAATAGTGGCAACGATCAGTTGATTGATGCGAGGAAGCAGGAAGCTGTCTTTTGGGCATGCCTTATTGAGTTTGGAGAAATCAATGCATATGCGCCACTTTCCTCCTAGTTTGGGAACCATAACAACATTGGAGATCCATTCTAGATAGTTGACTTCTCTAATGAATTTGTCCTTTAGTAGCTTATCCACCTCTCCGTCTGTAATGATCTGTGAGCTGGGGTAAAAGACCATATCTTCTGGCCAATGGGGCAATGTTGGGGATCAATATTAATGTTCTACTATCTCTCGCGAGATGCCAGGCATATCTGTTGTAGACCAAGCAAAGATGTCCACATTGTTTCACATAAAAGTAATTAGTTCTGTCCTCCGAGGTTCGATAAGTGTCGAACCTATCTGGACCATTTTCTCTGGATCTGCATCAGTTAGGGGGATCTTGACTAGATCTTCAGCGGGGGATCCTCTTTGCTACTTGGGGTCATCCTGCATATATTCCATGTGAACGAGCATGGTTTGTACCAGCTTCTTATAGTTAGTGAGTTCGATCGAATAACATTTTTGAGAGACCAATTGATCAGTCTGACATTCTTCGGCTCCTCTTGGAGTAGGGAACTTGATCACGAGATGATATGAAGAGGGGACTGGTCAAAGGGCACACAAGCCAAGTCACCCCAGGAGGGCATTATGTGAGAAAGGTACGTCTATAACCAGAAAGTTCATCATGACCCTAGAGTCCATAGGGAAAGTCCCTGCTTAGATTGGGAGTCTGATAGAACCCCTTACCGGGACTAAATCGCCATAGAAACTTACATGTGGATAGTTTACTAGTAATAGGCATTCAGGGGAAATCTCAATTGGCTAAAGCCTACTAATAAATGATGTCCGCAAAGCTTCCTGTATTAACCATTATCTTATGTACGTCACTATCTTCGATGCGCATGGTGATGATGATCGAATCCTCATGAGGGACTTCTAATCCACATAAATCTTCATCATTGAATATTGGAAGTCTCCTGTGTGGGCTCTCTTCCCCGACCACTCAGTGGACTTGACAATCTTTGCACAAGCTTTTAGTACCTTTGAGGAAGTGTTTCTTGCTGCAGGGCCACCGGTGATAGTCTGAATTGCCTTTCTTCCTTCCTTAGAGGGATCATAATCTAGTCCAACAGTCAAGGCCAAGGTGGCATTCTCTGTCAAGTATGTTCGGTAGTCCCGAACCACTCTTGCTGATGTCAAAATGACATTTTGCTCTTCTATCGTCTGAGCCCTTGAGGGCAGAATATACCATGGTTCTACAACCCTGATGGCATTTACTAGATCAAAGGATGAATTTAGACAGGGTTCTGGAGCATCCATGATTAGCCGTAGTGAAGGAGGTCGAGTTTGGTCTTGATGCTGCTGAGTGATCCATGGGTCGGTCCTTGATAAGGGTCTACCTCTTATTTCCAGGGCGTTAAGCGTTCTTCCCTTTTGATGCACTTGTTGTGGTACTAGGCCAAGCTTAAAAGCAAACTGACCATAGATGACGCCTACATCTCTTTGAGCAGTAGTCAGACCTCTTTCATTCCTCTCCTCATTACGTCGAGGCACATTCTCATGACGTCTGTCTCGGTATCCTCGTTCAACTCTTCTTTCTCCTTCTCTATTATGTCTTCTGAGTTCTCACCTATCTTCTCTCCTGACTTCTCTTGTGGGCTCCCTCAGGGGAGTTCTCTCACAAGTTAGTAGAGGATTCCTCCATTCTTCCTGGGGGGCTGCTAGTACCCTGGGTGCATTGTGATCGACATACTGATCGTAGTATCCCCTCTGGATAAGGTCTTCAATTTAGGTCTATAGGTTCTAGCACTCATCGATGGTATAATCATTGTCACATGACAATACTAGTTTGGGTTCCTTTTTCATGCTTCTGTCCCAATTTTCAAGGGCCTCTTGAGATATCCGTCCTTCGCAATAAGTGTGTATATGTCTGTGAGAGGGAAATTCAGTAGGGTGTAGTCATCAAACCTCCTCAAGGCTCCCCTAGCTCTAGCTTTTTATCTTATCGAACTCTTTTGTTCTCCTTGGCGCCCTGTTTCTCTTCCTTCATCCCCTCTTTTACTTGGAATATTGGGCATACCTTTGTTAGCTTCCAGCACTTCATTTGTTATAGCATACCTTTATGTCACACCCCAATTCTGGTCTAACCAGAATGGTGTGATGAACCGCCAATAAACCAACGGTTCACCCAGGATCTCGCATAGGTCGTACCCACCATATCAAACCACATACACATTCCACATTAATAATCAGAGGTAATAAACAAATAAGCAGAAGTCTTACAGATAATGAACTGAGAGTCTAACAGTGATAAATAAGTATTTAATCTAATTATCTCCAAACCACAAGACATAAAAATAAATAATCAATTACATATCCGATGTTCAAATTATAACTAAATTTAAGCAAAAACACATTGGTTACACTCGCATGATGAATCATGCGCATCTTCTTCAGCTTCTACGTTCATTGCAGAAACGTGTCCATACGTCGGCGCATTCATATATTCTTCAACGGTAGGACCTGCATCCTCAACTAAAAATATTAGACGTCGAAAGGGTGAGCACACATCACGGCTCAGTGAGCAAACAAAATAGTGCAACAAACATATGCATGCATTCAATTCATTTCTTTGGTCTGGTTTATAAGTTTGCAATGTGCTATAGAAAGGTTTAGTGGCCGCCACACCTCTATACACGAGTGTGTGAATCCACCCAATGGATCAAATACCATTGCAGTCCCACATACACCTACCAAGGAATAGAGATAAAGCTAAAGTGTCTGGATCAGACACCATCAATACTTCCCCTGATGCCCTACCCATACCAATACGTAAGCCCCTATTGGCGAGGACTTACAAACTGGGTTCGCAAAATCAATCCTAATGCCAAATAGTGTATCCAAGGCCTCACCCTAGCATCCCTCAATACATCCATAGAGATAGAGCTGAGGCCCCCCGATAGAGTCAAAGACCACTCGGTCCGAGACCACCTCCCCTGATGCCCTACGCCATAATAGTTCTACTAAGGTAATGGCGATATGACGATGTTAGTGGGCTAGATTTGAGTAGAGATAGAGCTAGAGTTTAGTGACGAGGTCGAAGACCATCATGCCACGTTTTTCCCCTGATGCTCTACTCACATCCAATACACCACCCACACACATACATTGACATGCCTATTCCTAGCATCATCATCATCATCATGTTATAAATAAACAGAATTAAATATGCATGAACAATAATAGCAGGAATATTGGATGACATGTGAGATGCACATTACAAGCATACAAGCATAATCATGGCATTAGACTCAATAAAAATAAATAGTTCTTTATTATCCAATTAGTTTAGGTTTTGTTCCCTCACCTATTAGCAATACTCCATGTCCTTCCAAGCCTTGAAATTCTCTTTGAATTGATTTAACAACCTAAAAGTGATATGAATTTAAGTTAGGGTTCATATGTGACATGTTACAGTAATCGAAAATCAAAACAGAGCACTGATAGGTGTCTGATTGGTCCTATGGTCTCATGCTGTATCGACCTTACTGTCTACGGTCGATACCCTACGGTCGCATATGGTGCGCCGTAGTTGCGACCATATGATTTCTGAAATCTTTCCGAATGCCTATGTTCGATCCTCTGGTCATACTGGTCATGCTATGGTCGACCGTAGCTGCGACCTTGAGATTTCTGGTCACAATCTACATGAAATTTGAGTTCTTCTTGAGTCAATTCTTCAATGGATTTTATTCTAAGGTCATCCAATGGCCATCATTAGTAATTTCTTATCATCCCTAATCATCAAATTCACTCCTCATGGTTCTCCTTGGGATTTTCTCATGGAAATCACATAGATAATAATAGGTTGATATTGCCTATCCTCCATAGAAATCTTAATCCTTAGAGTTTACATCGCCAGAGATTCGTTTCATACCTTTGCCTAGGATAGAGAGCTAATCTCTTCTCAGCAAACTCTTCTTCTTAGCTTTTTCTTCTTCTCCTTCTCTTCCTTCTCTTCCTTCTCTTTCTCTATGGTTTACTAATGTTCTAAAAGAGTGAAAAATGGCTGAGGGACGTCCTTTATATAGAGGAAAACTCTCCATATAGACTCCTCTTTCAATTAGAAGCAATCCCTTAGTTTAGGAAGTTTTCAAAACTCGGAGTTTGACCTGGGTTCTTACGGTCGATCATACGATCGCATAACCCGTCGACCGTAGGGTCGAAATTGTAAGACCCGCACTCCATAAACCTGATCTAAACCTTTCATTCATGTCGTAACAGGTCTTGCAATCATCACCGGGCCAGACTGGACGAGCATATGACAATCAGGTACGAAAATGGACCTCAAAGTATGACATATTTCATACCAATTGATGGTACCGGTCTATGGTACCAGTCGATCGGTATAGCTTGCGCAGCAGACCACTTAGATCCAAAAACGGATCTCTGTGGGTCCCACTTTTTAAATTTCAAATCCTAGGACTTTTCTAACTTAAGGGGACTTCTTAAACTCAACCATAGTCTATATAAGGACTCCTAAACCTCCTAAAATCCCTTTCATTGATCCTCACAAACCCTAGAGAGAAGAAAGAGATTGAAGAAAGCGAAGAAGCTAGGAAGGAAAGGGAAGAGCCACCATTGCCGTTGGACGAAGAACTCTCTACCGTTAACCAGCGATAAATGCTTAAACTTTCCTCTACGTTAAGCGTTCTAGATTGGTTAGTCATGATTGGATCAATACCAAGCAAAGCGAGGTATTGATCTAAACCGTATTTTTTTCGTCAAACCCTAATCTAGTCGATAAACCCTAGATTCAAGTTCTAGGTTGAAGATCATCAAAACTTGGACTTGAATGGAGCTGGAAACAACTTTAACTCACCGGGTGTATGGTCTTCCGGAGACATATCGATCGACCATACTGATCGCACATGCCACCGATATCTCCTGGAGGCTGGTCTGTAGGGACCGATCGACCATACCAGTCGCACCTTTCCCCAGAGTACCGCGGCTGGAACCTGTGATTGGTACCTGCGACCGGTCTGCTCTGTGAGGAGTGTTTTTGACCTTGTTGGTTTTTTGACCAACGTAAACCCTAAGAAACTAATTCTAATTCAACCGTAACATCGTGTAGGACCTTATGATAGCAAGTTTGGATTCTATGATGCGGAGCAAGCTAGCAATCAAGCGTCAGGTAAGGGAATCGGACCTAAACCCTAATAATTTAATTACAGTAAAACGTTGTTAATAATTATGATTCTATGGATTGATGTTTGTACATACTCGCATGTCATCTTTATTTTCAGTTATTATTATTGTTCATGCATACTCGCTATGCTAGGATGTGATTGTTAGGCATGTGATTATTTTCGTTGGTGTGTGGAATAGGAAGGGCCTAGGGTCTGGGATCATTCCTCACACTAGCACCTTTTCGTACCGTTCTGTCTTAGCATGCTTGGTGTGGGTAGGGTATCAGGGGGAGGAAGTGGCACTGTGGTCTCCGGCCTGGCCACTAGACACTAGCTCTATCTCTATGCCGTAGGGAGATGTGCTGGGATAGGGCCTACTATGATGACATATAGGATTGGTTAGTTGCGAGTCCAGTTTACACGCCCTCGCCAATAGGGCTTACGTGTTGGTATGGGTAGGGTATCAGGGAAAGTGTTGGAGGTGTTTGATCCAAACACTTTAGCTCTATCTCTATTCCATGGTGGGTGCATGTGGGACGACAGTGGTGTTTGATCCATTGGGCGACTTCACACATTCGTGTATAGAGTTGCGGTAGCCGCCAATCCTTTCTATAGCACATCGCAAACTTAAAACCAGATCATAATGTGAATGTTACTCATGCATATGTTTGTTGCATTGTCTGATTGTCTTACTGAGCTAAGTTGTGAGCTCACCCTTGTGTATACACTATTTTTAGATGTTGATGCAGGTTATACTGTGGAGGACTATATGGATGCTCCGGCGTATGGAGGTGTTGCTGCTTTAGAAGTGCAAGCAGGAGAGGACGAGCATGACACTTTATGCGAGTGCCCTTTTTGCGTGTACCTCTAGGATTTGTTTAGTTTATTTATTTATTTTCAGTTGGATTTACAAATTGATGAAAAGATACTTATTTACATTTTGGTGTGGAGAATAATTGGATATTTTATTTAAATTATCAATAGAGAATTCAGTTCATTTAATTTAAGGCTTCTGCTGTATTTTTATTATATTCTAATTATGGTTATGTGCAATGGTTTGTATGAGTGGACACGGTCTTATTGAGATCCTGGTGTGAACCATTGGTTCAGTGACGGTTAACTCACACTTCTGGTTCAGTCGGAATTGGGGTGTAACAGAAATCATCGACCATGGGGTTCTGGATTTGAGATTTTTGGTTCCCTTCCTTATGGTCGACCATACCCACGCATGCGACCTTAGGTATGTTTTTAGTGTTTTTAACTCGATTCTCATACCCGGTTTGTGATCTATCTTCACACGCTCGGTCCACTTGATCCAGGAATGATGGAAAGACCTGGCACGACATGGTCAGACCAAGTTAGTGGAGTACGGGTCTTACAACTCTCCCCCCTCCCTCTTATATAAATTTCGTCATCAAAATTTGCACATACCTTCCAAGTCGAATAGGTAAGGATATTGCTTCTGCATAGCGTTCTCTTCTTCCCATGTAACTTCTTCTACATTTTGGCTTCTCCAAGTAACCTTAACGTAGTAAATGTCGCGGTTGCTAAGACGTTGCACTTTTTGGCTAGTGATCTCAAAAGGTACACTTTGAACATCAAATCTTCAGTCAAATCATATGGATCCGTTGTTAACATGTGTGTTGGATCTCTAATGTACTTCTTCAGTAATGAGATATGAAATACATCATGCACACTTGACATGGACAGTGGTAGTGCTAACTGATATGCTACTTTTTCACGTCTATCTAAAACTTCATAAGGTCCAATATATCTGGGACACAACTTTCCCTTCTGTCCAAACCTTTTCAAACCATGCATAGGAGATATTTTCAGAAATACCTTATCACCTATGGTGAATTTGAGACCTCTGCGTCGATTATCTGCATATTGCTTCTAACGGTTCTGAGCTATTTGGACTCTTTCCTTGATAATGTGGACTACTCGACAAGTCTCTTCAACAAACTCTGGTCCAACAATACTTCGTTCTCCAATGTCATTCCAAAACAAAGGAATTCAACATTTCCTACCATACAGTGCTTCATAGGGTGACATCTGTATAGTCGCTTGATAACTGTTGTTATAAGCGAAGTCAATCAATGGTAATTTCTCATCCCATGATCCTTTGAAATCAATAACACAAGCTCGAAGCATGTGTAAGCACCCCATTTTTTCACCCTCTGCATAAGTGAACCAATATGGCAGGTTTCCGACCTTTAACCCAAAGATTTATGATTCTCTACTAAACCCCACAGCAGGGTCATGGACTATTATCTACTTGGATGAATAGGTTGTGAAATTATCTTCGAAATGAGGCTGGAATCATTAAATTCTGACTTCAAACAAGGAAGATATCGAAGTTTGAAAGTGCAAGGGCATTTACGTAATTATTGTATGATGCATGCATTATCATTCAAACTTCAAGACATCATATCTTGGTCATCTGATATCGAAATCAGACGATTCAAAGGCCAATATTCCTTATTTTCAGTCCTCTTCAAAGTGAACGTGAAAAATCTCGGGTAGAAGTCACTAGTGGGCCCCATGCAAGCTTTCATGCAAAATTATCGTTAGAAATTCAAAGCTTCATATTTTTGTCGTTCTACGTCGGATTCAGATGATTCTAAGGCCATTATTCTTCATTTGTGATGTTCTACAAAGTGGACGTAAAAAATCTCAGGTAGAAGTCTCCGAAGGGTCCCATGCAAAATTACACATGGAAATGGTCATTTAATCTTCAAAAATTCATATTTTGGTCACTCCATATCCAAATCAGATAATTTCAGTTTCATTATGTTCTATTTTTAGTATTCTACAAAGTGGACATAAAAAATCTCGGGTAGAAGTTTTCGAAGGATTCCATGCAGAATGGTCAGCCAAATTATCGATAATTGACTGTTTAAACTTCAGAAATTCATAAGTTGGCCATTTTATTTCCAATTGAGGTGATTCAAGTTCTAATATTCTTCATTTTTAATGTTCAACAAAGTGAACGCATAAAATTTGGAATAGATGCTATCAAAAAATTCCATATGGAAGGGTGACAGAAATGGACTATGAAATGTCAACCATAGTCCAAACCAGCTTAATCCAGCTTAGTCTAACTTAGTCTGGCCCAGCTTAGACCAATCCAGACAAAGTTATGTCAGTCCATATGCATGCATTTCTTTTATGTATATATATATATATATATATATATAAGGAAAGAGAGAGGAAAGTGACGCCGTGGAAAGAGAGAGGAAAGAGAAGCCATAGGAAAGGGAATGGGATAAAGAAAAAAAGAAAGAGAGAGAAATAAAAGAAAAAAGAAAAGAAAAAAGAAGAAGAAAAGATTCCCCTTCACGTTTTCTAGAAAGAAAACGTGAAAGAGAGAGGGAGAAAGAAAAAAAAGGAAGGAAAGAGGAAGGAAAGAAAGAAAAAAAAGAAAAAAAGAAGAAAAAGAAAAAAAAGGAAATGTTTTCTAAGAAAGAGAACGTGAAAAGAGAGGGAGAAAGAAAAAAAAGGAAGGAAAAGAAGGAAGAAGAAAAGGAAAGAAGAAAGAAAGGAAAGAGAGAAGGAATTTTCTAGAAGAAGGAAAGAGAGAAGGGATTATCTAGACGAAGAAGGAGAAAAAGGAAAGAAAGGAAGAAGAAAAAACGTGGAAAGGAAGAAAAGAAAGGAAAAAAGAAAAAAATGGAAATAATGGATTTTCTAGAAGAAAAAAAAGAAGAAAAGGAAGGAAAAGAGAAGAACGAAAGAGGAAGAGAGGATTTTCTAGAAGAGGGAGAGAGAGAAAACGTGTGTAATAGAGAGGGAGAAGAGAAAAGGAAAGGAAGAGAAGAAAGGAAAGAAGAAAAAAGGAAGAAAAAAAGATTTTTTAGAAAAAGAAGAAAGGAAAGAAGGATCTTCTAGAAGAGGAGAGAAAAGTATAAATAGGCAAGAGAAGAGGGAGGAGGCTCTCTTTTTCTAGACCATAAAGAGAGGAGAACGTGAGTGAGGGAGAGGAGAACGTGAGTGAGAGAGAGAAAACGTGAGAGAGGGAGAAAGAAAGAGAAAAGAAAAGAGAAAAGAAAGAAAAGAGAAGAAGAAAAGAGAAAAAGAGAAGAGAGAGAGAAGCAGAAGAGAGGAGAAGGAGGATTTACATTCAAAGAGGGTTGATACAACCTCCAATCACCCTTCATCAATGGTTTTGCTAGATTTGAGCACAAGGTTAGTACTCTAAACAAATTTAGAGGTCGTTAGAATGCTCGAATGTCAATTTTACTTGAAAAAGGTTAATTTTCATGAAATCTCAATCATGAATGCTCTATTACATGCTTGTTAATGTTAGGATGTCTATGTCTAACATTTTTCATAATGATAATTTGTCTAAGCTATTCAATGATGAATTTCTGAATGATATACAATGATGTTTGATGTTTTTTACAAATTTCATAAAGTGATTTTCTGATCTAAAAATTCTAGATTTTGAAGCCTAAAATTTTATGAAAGTCTCTCTGATATGTTATAAGTCTACCCTAAAAATTTCGTTCCATTTGGAATTGGAAAAATATATAAAAAAATTTGTCTTTGACATTGCTGTTTTTCTCGGATGTAATGCAATCCTCCATCAGAAAGTCTCTAGACAAAGGTCTTATGGCTATAATCAGAAAATATATTTAATTTGAACTTGTTAGACATGATAGTCTTCTAAAAAATGGCATTGGTTTCATATTTGTTCAATTTTTTTTTGAATTGATATCAATTTTTAAGTGCATAGTGCTCTAATTTTGAATCTGCCATGAAGTACTGATTTGCATGATTGAAAAGAGTCATTTTTCACAAAGAAAATATACTGTTTTAACTTGTTTTTCTTAATGAAATTTTAGATCAGACATTTATCTACATAGACATATATCTGTATTTAATTTTTATTAAGAATAAAATTTTATTTGAAATTTATGGTGCAACTGGTCAAAAATCTAGAACAGATTTGACCCGTGCACATGTTCGGTCTTAGGGCATATCTTTGACATATTTTTGCTTTCTGTTGGGATTCAACTCCTCATATGAAATTTAATATATTAAGTCATCTTTCTATGAAAAAAAAGTTGAGCTTGATTTGAGTTTTGGAAGACCTACTTATGATCATTCTTGTGTAATGTGACAAATCTGAATACAATTCATAGTTTGTCCATTATCTGAAACCCTTGTGTCACAATTTTGACAGTTTTGAGTCATTAATCTTCCCAAATTTCTTCATAAAAATTATAATTTTTTCAAAGAACATTGAACATATGTTTTTTTGATAATTTTGCACTTTTCAAAAAAGGTTTCATTGATGTCTCATTCATTATAACATCAATGATTGTTTAAGTGAATTATGTCATATTTGGATAAATGGCTATATTTCGAGCATTCATATGCTTTGTTTGGATTGTGCATACCATGTTTGCTACATTCCATGTATTGCTATTTTTGGTAGAATAGATAAATTTTTATCATATTTTAATAAAATCTTAATAATTACTATTTTTAAGTCTTACTATGCTTAGAAAATAGCATATAAGATCTTTCTTTTTTTGAAAACTTCATGTCATATATGCATTCTATGATTGGTACTTACCATATTGATATATAGATGTATATTAGATCTTGCCATATTAGATCTTTCCATGCTTAAATCTTGCCATGCTTAGATCTTGCCATGCTTAGATCTTACCATATTAGGTTCTTGCCTTATTTGCAATACATGCCATATTAGGGAGATTTTCATAATCTTACTATATGTTGTGATAGTTATCATAAATATCATATATGCCATGCTTAGAATATTCTTTTTTTGATAATAATTTAATTTATGCTCCACCTTAGTTGAACTGTCATATTTGTACACCTAGCAAACATATTAGGTGTGGGGACGTGCATTTAGGCACCCACATTCTTGGGAAGCGTATAATGGAAAATAATAAAAGTCTTAATAAAGAAAGAAAATGCTTTCTCAAACCTTCCAAAATTAGAATTCAGGATAAAAAGGGTAGCTCAGGACGATTTCTGCCCCTCGGTAAACCCTAAACCTAGAATAGGTTCTCAACCCTAAACCTAGAATAGGTTCTAAACCTTAAACCTAGAATAGGTTCTAAACCCTAAACCTAGAACAGGTTCTCACATTCTAACCTAGAACAGGTTATCAGCCCGAACTACACGGATTCTGATTCCTAAGGCAAACCCTAGGATACGTAGGCTATTTGGGAGAATCCTAAATTCGAATCCACATCTTAGTCCACTCGGACTATCCATCGATCCACTAGGATATTTACCCATATTTTGATCCAAATAGGGTTATCCAGCTCAAACTACGTGGATTCTGATTCTTAGGTCAAACCCTAGGATACGTAGGCCATTTGGGAGAAATCTAAATTCAGATCCACACCTTAGTCTACTTGGACTATCCATAGATCCACTAGGATATTTATCCACATTTTGACCCAGATAGGGTTATCCATATTCCAACCCAGATAGGGTTATCCATATTTTGACTTAGATAGGGTTATCCACATTCCAATCTATAATGGATTATCCATATTTTGACCCAAATAGGGTTATTCTTAGATCCACTAGGACTATCTATCAGTCCACATGGACTATCCAGATCCTAACCCATAGGGTTTCTCAGCCTTTCAAGCATAAATTTCAACTTGAACAATGAACTTAATCATGCATAAGCATAAATCATAGTCATAAACTTTAATCACACCTGAACTACGATGGTGAACCTGATTTTTAGAATAATTTCGTGATACATAGGCAATCTGATGGACACAGATTCGGTTCAATGATATCAAACCACTTGGTTTGGTTCGATTTAATAGATAAAGACTAGCATAGGAAATGTATAGGAGACCGATTTCGATCGGGCGGTTTGGGTGCCTAACCCCTTCCCATAACCGTAACCTGACGTTTACCCAATCTCTGATGGACCAAAAATCCAATCTAAGGGTCATGAGTCAATCGAAGTTTTACCTTAGGGTAAGATTTTACATTTTCCAAGGTCCTAGACCTTAATCTAGGTGGCGACTTCCAAGATTTTCAATCTTTGTCCTCACAGCATGTCTTCTAAAATCTGAATAGTACGCTCCGACTGTCCGTCTGTCTAATGATGGAATGTAGTACGAAACTTCAATGTTGTACCCATAGCCTTCTGTAATCCTTCCCAAAACTTTAAGGTAAAGAGTGGGTCTCTGTCAGACACAATGCTTTCAGGTTGTTACACCCCAATTCTGGCCGAACCAGAAGTGTGAGTGAATCATCACTGAATCAATGGTTCATACTAGGATCTCAATAAGACCGTGTCCACTCATACAAATCATTACACATAACCATAATCAAAATATAATAAAATACAACGAAAGTCTTTAAAAAAATAAACTGAATAATTTATTGATAAATTTAAATAAATATCCAGCTATTCTTCACACAAACGTAAATAAATATTCTTACACCAACTGTATCTCCAATAGAAAATAAATAAAATGAATTAAATCAAATCCTAGAGGTACACGCAGAAAGGGCACTCGCATGAAGCGTCATGCTCGTCCTCTCCTGCTTGTACGTCCAAAGAAGCTACGCCTCCGTACACTAGAGCATTCAGGTAATCCTCCACCATATAACCTGCATCAACATCTAAAAACATATATATATATATATATATATATATATATATATATATATATATATATATATATATATATATATATATATATATATATATATATATATATATATATAAGGTGAGCTCACAATATAGCTCAGTAAGACAATCAGACAATGCAACAAACATATGCATGTGTAACATTCACATTATGGTCTGGTTTTAAGTTTGTAATGTGCTATAGAAAGGATTGGGGGCCACCGCACTTCTATATACGAGTGTGTGAAGTCGCCCAATGGATCAAACACCACTGTCGTCCTACATGCACCTACCATGGAATAGAGATAGAGCTAAGGCGTCCGGATCAAACACCGCCAACACCTCCCCTGATACTCTACCCATACCAACACATAAGCCCCTATTAGAGAGGGCTTACAAATTGGGCTCGTAACTAACCAATCCTATATGTCATCACAGTAGGTCCTATCCTAGCACAGCTCCCTACGGCATAGAGATGGAGCTAGAGTCTAATGGCCAGGCCGGAGACCACAGCGCAACTTCCTCCCCCTGATACCCTACCCGCACCAAGCATGCTAAGACAGAACGATACGAAAATGTGCTAGTGTGAGGAATGATCCCAGACCCTCGGTCCTTCCCATTCCACACACCAACGAAAACAATCACATGCCTAACAGTCACATCCTAGCATAGCGAGTATGCATGAACAATAATGATAACTGAAAGTAAAGGATGACATGCGAGTATGCACAAACATCAGTCCACAGAGTCATGGTTATTAACAACGATTTACTATTTATTAAATTATTAGGGTTTAGGTCTGAATCCCTTACCTGACGTTTGATTGATAGCTTGCTCCATGTCACAAGGTCCAAACTTGCTATCACAAGGTCCTACACGATGTTAGGATTGAGTTAGAATAATTTTTCTTAGGGTTTACGTTGGTTGAAAAACCAACAAGGTCAAAACACTCCTCATAGAGTAGACCGGTCGCGGGTACCAGTTGCAGCACTGTGGGAAAAGGTGCGACTAGTTTGGTCGATCGGTCCCCACAGACCAGTCTCTGGGAGGTACCGATCGCAGTACCGGTCGCATATGATGCGACCAGTATGGTTGATCGTTATATCTCCAGAAGACCATACATCCGGTTATCACCTTCCGTCGGTGACCCCCTATTGATCCTAGGGTTTTTCCTATACATTCTAGGTCTAAGCACTAAGTTAGAGTTATTTCCAACTCCATTCAAGTCCTAGTTTCGATGATCTTTAACCTAAAACTTGAATCTAAGGTTTACCGACTAGATTAGGATTTGTAGGAAAAACAGGGTTTAGATCAATACCTAGCTTTGCATGGTATTGATCCAAACATGACTAACCATCCTAGAACTATTAAAGTAGAGGAAGGTTTAAGCACTTACCGTTGGTTCGCGGTAGAGAGTTCTTCATCTAACGACAATGGCGGCTCTTCCCTCTTCTTCCTAGCTTCTTCTCCTTCTTCAGCCTCTTTCTCCTCTTTAGGGTTTGTGAGAATCAATGAGAGAGGTTTTAGGAGGTTTAAGGGTCCTTATATAAGCTAGGGTTAGGTTTAGGAAGCCTCCTAACATTAGGAAAGTCCTTCGGTTCAAAATTTAGAAAGTGGGACCTGCAGAGATCCTTCTCTGGATCTAAGCTGCGCAGACCTTACCAGTCGACCATCGACCGGTACCATCGACCGGTATGAGATTTTTCATACTTGAATTGGTCCGATTTCATACCTGTTTGTCATCTGCTCGTCCCGTCTGGCCCGGTGATGATTGGAAGACCTGTTACGATATGAATTAAAGGTTTAGATCGGGTTCATGGAGTGCGGGTCTTACAACTCCCCCACCCTTAAAAGAAATTTCGTCTCCAAAATTTGCATGTAGGTTTCACAACTCCCCCACCCCTAAAATAAATTTTGGCCTCAAAATTTGATCGTACCTTGGTCGTCAAAAAGGTTAGGGTATTCCTTGCGCATTGCGTTCTTCTCCTCCCAAGTGATTTCTTCTACATCTTGGCTTTTCCAATGTACTTTCATATAATGGATATCCTTGCTTCGGAGATGTTGTACCTTTCGACTTGTGAGCATCACAGGTACTACTTTAAATGTCAAGTCCTCTATCAAGTCTGGTGGGTCAGTTGTAAAGATGTGCAATGGATCCCTGATGTACTTCTTGAATAAGAAAACATGGAACACATCATGAACGCTTGACATGGATGGTGGTAGAGCCAGTTGATATGCCACATTGCCACGTCTAGTCAAAATCTAGTATGGTCCCATAAACCTGGGGCATAGCTTTCCCTTCTTACCAAACCATTTTAGACCTCACACAGGTGATATCTTTAAGAACACCTTATCACCCACTGCAAACTTCAGATCTCGACGTCGATTATTTGCATAGTCCTTCTGTCAAACTTGAGTTGTCTTCACTCTTTCTTTAATTTGATCAATCACTCTACAATTTTCTTCGATGAACTTCGGTCCTACAATCCTTCTTTCTCCCACCTCATTCCATAACAGAGGAGTACTACATTTCTTCCCATAGAGTGCCTCATATGGAGCCATTTGGATCGTAGCCTGGTAACTATTATTGTAAGCAAACTCAATAAGCGATAGCTTCTCGTCCCAAGCTCCTTTGAAATCTAGGGCATACGCTCGGAGAATATCTTCTAAGATTTGAATAGTTCTTTCTGAATGCCCATCAGTCTGAGGATGAAAAGCTGTGCTAAACTTCAACTTGGTTCCCATAGCTTTTTGTAATCCTTCCCAGAACTTTGATGTAAAATGGGGATCTCTGTCAGATACTATACTTTCTGGGACGCCATGAAGTCTGACTATATTATCCACATATAGCTTGGCTAGCTTCTCTATGGTATACTGAGGTCTGACAGCGATGAATCGAGCTATCTTAGTAAGTCGATAAACTATAACCCATACTGCATCCACTGACTTTGGTGTCAATGGTAGGCTAGTAACGAAATCCATTGTGATACAATCCCACTTCCATGCTGGCTCTGGTAGTGGTTGTAGCAAACCTGTGGGTCTCTACCTTTCAGCTTTAACTTGCTGGCAATTCAGACATTGGAACACGAATCGAGCTACATCCGCTTTCAAAGCCCTCCACCAATATAGTCTTCTTAAATCATGGTACATCTTGGTGCTTCCTGGATGTACCAAATATAGGGTGTAATGAGCTTCTGTCATAACTCTATCTCTGATATTTGAGTTCTCACTCTCAGGTATACATAATCGTCCATGATACCTGAGTACCTTGTCTGAATCCAAGGTAAATTCAGGGTTGCTTTTACCCTTCTCTAAATCTTCTTGCACAGTCTTGAGGTGTGGATCCTGTAGGATTGCTACTTTGACCTCATCTATTAGATCCGATGAGATTTTCAAAGCTACGAACATCAATGTGAACTTATGAATTAAGTCCTGTTCCATTGGATCTCCTGCAGTCTCTAATATATAGTCTTTATCCTTCTCTATTGAGCCTGAGGCTGCAGCACACAGTGTAGCGTTTGTACTAGGTCCTGCCTCAGGTTTCAATGCCCAATTTCTGCTTAAGGCATCGACCACAACGTTTGCCTTACCCGGATGGTACTGGATATCATAATCATAATCTTTTAATAGCTCCAACCATCTCCTCTGTCTCATATTCAGCTCCTTCTGAGTGAAAAGGTAAGTTAAACTTTTGTGGTCCGACTTAATCTAAAATTTTTCACCATGAAGGTAGTGCCTCCAAGTCTTGATTGCGTGAATAACTGCTACTAACTCCAGATCATGCGTAGGATAGTTCTTCTCGTGCTCCTTTAACTGTATTCATGTGTAGGCAATCACCTGTTCTCCTTGCATCAACACACATCCAAGACCTAACCTTGAGGCATCCGTATATAAGGTGAACGGCAAGCCTGGTGCTGGAATGGTCAAGATAGGTGCAGAGACTAGTCTTGACTTCAAAGTCTGAAAGCACTTCTCACACTCATGTGTCCATATGAACTTTTCTCCTTTCTTGGTTAGTCTGGTAAGTGGAACGGCGATCCTTGAGTAGCCTTCCATGAATCTACTATAGTAACCAGCCAATCTAGAGAAACTACAAATCTCCGCAAGATTTTGGTGCATCCCATCCTACTATAGCTGCGATCTTGCTTGGATCTACTTTGATTCCGTTTGCAGATACTACATGACCTAAGAAGGCCACTTCTTTCAGCCAAAATTCACACTTCTTGAACTTGGCGTAAAGCTTCTCCCTTCTCAGCCGTTGTAGGGCTGCTCTCAAATGTGCTGCATGAGTCTCCTTGTCCTTTGAGTAGACCAAGATGTCGTCAATGAATACGATGACCGAAGTGTCCAACATGTCATGAAACACTCGGTTCATTAGTTCCATGAATGATGCTGGAGCATTAGTCAACCCGAATGACATTACAAGGAACTCATAATGCCCATACCTTGTTTTGAAGGCAGTCTTTGGAATATCCATTGCCTTGATCTTCAATTGGTGATACCCTGATCTGAGATTGATCTTCGAGAAAACTTTTGCACCTTGCAACTGATCGAACAGATCATCGATCCTAGGCAAAGGGTATCGGTTCTTGATGGTTAACTTGTTCAACTCTTGGTAGTCTATACATAATCATACGCTACCATCCTTCTTCTTGACGAACAAAACAGGTGCTCCCCATAGCGATATGCTTGGTCGTATGAAACCCTTATATAGTAGTTCTTATAATTAGGTCTTCAACTCCTTTAATTCTGTAGGGGCCATCCTGTACGGTGCCTTAGACACTGGCGCCGACCCTGGCATAAGGTCTATCACAAACTCTGTAGCCCTGTCTGGAGGTAGACCTGGTTGAACTTTTGAAAATACATCTGAAAACTCACGTACCACATCTAAATCTTTCATCTTTGGCACCTCTGCAGTGATGTCAACTACAGACACTAAGTACCCCACTCCTCCCTTCTCTAAGCATCTCTTAGCTTTTAGGGCAGAGAGGATCAACTTCCGCTTCCTAGGTAACTTGGTTCCAGTGTAGCTAAACTCTTTTCCCTTCTTATCTTTAAACACAAGTTTTCTTTCGCCACATAATAAGATAACTGAATGATGGCCTAGCCAATCCATTCCCAAGATGACCTCAAAGTCTGCCATCTCAAGTTGAACCAAATTTGCTTCTAGGTTTCGGCCCTCAATACTAACTGTACATGGCCCATAGTATTCATTCAACACCACTTCGACTCCAAACGAAGAGCGAACTATCAAGCTTGGGGTTAAATACTTGACAGGTAACTCCATTCGCTTCCCAAAAGACATAGAAACAAAGGAGTACGTAGCCCCAGAGTCAAACAGTACTCTGGCGGATACACCAGCTATATTTACAGTTCCTGAAATTAATTATCCCTTAGTTCTACATGCTCAAACACAACAAACAGTAAGCCAAATAGTAAGGGATGTAATCATACCAAAACCACATCAGGTGATGCGACTGCCTCCTTAGTGGTGACTGCAAATATCTTTCCTTGTTGTGGCAATTGCTTCTTGGGTAGAGTACAGGTCTTTGCATAATGACCCAATTACTGACAGTTAAAACATTTGATATTTGGGTTCTGTCCATCAAACTGTGACGGTGGTGGTGGTGCAGTAGTGGTCCTTGCAGGCACCACAGCAGACTGATCTCTGTATGGGCGGAATGATCTTGTACTCCCTCCACCTAAAGTCACAGTGGCGGGCCTCTTCAGTCCCCTGTTCTGAGCAAAGAAACTATCTCTTTGGCTAGATTCAATTACCCTAGCAATCTGTATAGCCTCATTATATACTTTCTTCTCCAAACCCAAAACGTGCTCTCGGATACTTCCTCGCAATTCCATGGTAAACCTGTCACACCCCAATTCCACATACTTCAGAATGGTGTGATGAACCGCTAGCAAACCAATGGTTCAACCAGGATCTCGTACAGATGGTATCCGGTTGATAGAAACCACATACATCCACATTCATAATCAGAGTAAATACATAATAGCGGAAGTCTTATAGTAAAATGAACTGAGAATCTACCGTGATATTAATATTTAAATAGCAAATTATTCTGTATCAACTGAGACATAAATAAATATCAAATACATGTCCTTAATAAATCCAAATAAAGAAATCTATAAAATATCTACTCGAATACACATGAGTTGCACTCGTAAGAGGAGTCATGTGTATCCACTGCATCTTCATCTTCCACCGCCGCCATGTTCCCGTACACTGGAGCATTTATATAATCTTCGATAGTAATACCTGCATCATCAACTAAATATATTCGACGTCGAGGGGTGAGCACACATCATGGCTTAGTGAGCAAACAAAATAATGCAACAATACATATGCATGCAGTCAAATCATATCTTTGGTCCGGTTTAAA
Organism: Protea cynaroides; assembly: GCA_028583415.1. Classification (NCBI taxonomy): domain Eukaryota; kingdom Viridiplantae; phylum Streptophyta; class Magnoliopsida; order Proteales; family Proteaceae; genus Protea; species Protea cynaroides. Next base: position 66,585,302 of record CM053268.1, on the reverse strand, counting down.
GTTTGCAACGTGCTATAGAAAAGATAGGTGGCCGCCGCACCTCTATACAGGAGTGTGTGGAAATGCCCAATGAAAACGGCACCGTCGCCCCACATGCACCCAGAATGGCACAATATACACCCCATGAAAAACGGTCATGGCTGTACCGGTTGATACCATACCAACAAATAAACCCCTGCTGACTAGGGTTGCAAACTGGACTCGCAATTAACCAATCCTAATGCCAAACAGTGTATCCAAGGCCTCACCCCAGCATCCCTCAGAACATCCATAGAGATAGAGCTAAGGCCCCCCGGTAGAGTCAGAGACTACAAGGACCGAGACCACCTCCCCTGATACTCTACGACATAATAGTTCTGCTAAGGTAATGGCGATACGACGACGTCAGTGAACATGACTTGAATAGGCTATGGCACAATATACCCCGATGAAAACGGCATCGAAGTACCGGTTGATACCATCCTACCCGCACCATATAACTGGCCAAACACAAACATTCACATGCCTATTCCTATCATCATCATCATTATCATGTTATAAACAATAAAGTAAATATGCATGAACAAATAATAGAAATATTGGATGACATGTTGAATGCACATACAAACATACACGCATAGAATCAATATGGCATTGGACTCAAGAAATAAAACAGTTTATTATTAACCAATTAGTTTAGGTCTTGTTCCCTCACCTTAGCTTGTTAATAGATCCTCTTCCAAGCTTTAGAATCACCTTTATATTGTTATTATATTGCTAGAAAACCTAACAAAGTCGATAGAACTTAATTAGAATTTATTTTGAATTTAAAAATCATACTGTTAACTGGGGGTCAGAGGTAGGGTCGGAGTAATGATCGACCCCTGGTGCGACCACCCCTATTATGGACTTCCCGAACACTGGGGGTTGATGCTCAGGGTCTGGTAGGGTCGATTGGTCATCGACCCCCATGCGACCCCCTGTGGGTTTTGGTCGATTTTCTTTCTTAAATCCATTCTTCGTGTTTGGGGACCTATGGCTTGCTACTACAGTCCATATTACACATGTTCTACGGCCTAGAACCATGATTCATTCACCTAAATGGCTTTCATGACTTCCCCATGGTTTTCCATGAAAACCTAACCATGGGTTGATGGTTTGGGATTCTCCGAGATCATACTCTCTTCATTATCTAACCTAAGGTCTGTAGAAACTCATGGAATTAGTATCCATACCTGAGAAGAATACTCCTTCTCTACAACTCTTCTCCTTTTTGCTTTCTTCTTTTCCTTGCTTCTCTTCTTCTTCTCTTCCTTCTCTTCTCTTTCTCTCAATTCAATTAGGTTTGTAAAAGGAGTGAAAGAGGCTTAGGGACGTCCTATTTATAGAGTCGAAACTCCTAAAATAAGTCCCATTGAGATTTGGAAAGAGTCCAACCGAAATTAGAAAACTTTCCTAATTTCTGTTTCTGGCGGCAACTGGGGGTCGATGAGGGGGTCGATGATCCCGTCGACCCCTGGTTCCTAAAGTGTCCGACCCCCTCTGTAAAACTCGGGTCTGACCTTCTGTCTTGGGGGGGTCCAATCCTCCCTTGCTGAGTATGCAACCCTCCCCTTAATTTAAGTGTTTTTGGGTCGAATTAATACCTGGGATCACGATCTCCTTCATGCCCTTGGTCCATTTTGCTCAACCATGATGGGTAAACCTGGTTCAAGGTGGTAAGACCGGGTTAGTTTGATATGGGTCTTACAAAACCTGCGGGTCTTGGTTTCTTCTTCTTGCATGCTTGTCGGAGTGAAGAAGAACAACTCTTCATATCTCTGCTGGTAAGCATCAATATTTGACTGGGATTGTTGCAGGTTCAAGAATTCCTTCTCCATTTGATCACGGAAGTTCCTCGGAAAGTATTTATCAAAGAATGCTCCCTTTAATATTTCCCAATTGATCTGAGTGTGCTATACCTCTAAGTATGTCCGGGTAGAATTCCACCAGGCATTTGCTTCTTCCTTGAGCATGTGCATAGCAAACAACACCTTCTCATCCTCCATACAAGTCATTAGACGGAAGTTCTTCTCCAATTCAACAACCCACTGTGCAGGCTACAGTGGTTTCCCTGGTTTCCCTGTGAAAATAGGGGGTTTCAGTTTCAAGAACCTATCCACCGCTCGGTTTAGGTCATTTTGCCCCTGTGCATTCATTCCATACCATGGTGGTGGGTATGGACAGATCCCTTGATAGGAAGACGACGTTGAAAATTGGTGTGGTGGTTGTAGATTCTGTCCTTGGCCCATCAGCCCAGTACTACCATCCATTGGCAGTGTGGTGTCATTTCTTCCAGACTCAGGCGTACCTTCTGTAGGGATATATCCTGGTGGCCTGAACATCTTCAGCATTTCGTTTAGGAACACCTTCTCCATTTGATAAACTAGATTCATCACAATAGCCTCAAAGTTAGTGTGAGGAGGTCCTGGCAAATTTGTTGGTGCTCTGGGACTCTTCCTTTCTCCACCCTCTGTGCTTACATTTTGCTCAT